>WHUX01000005.1:0-600000 GCA_015179025.1 Terfezia claveryi
TCTAAGGTACCCTTGACTGGGAGCTCGAAGCTGAAGCTAATTAGCTGACCTTCCATTTGGTGCATATGCTTCTCCTGCGACTTTTGAGGGAACCAAGCCGATGGCAAAGCATATCAGTATCCCTTATCGAGATTAACATAGAGCAATAAACAACAGTTATTTGGCTTTATTTGGTTTCATTGACGGCTTGTTTGGTCAAGCTGAACGGTAGAGCACTATCTGACAGGATGTCAAGCCAATCCTTATGGGAGTCATAGATGACTTGAAGGAGGGCACAAGTCATGAAATCTTCGACGAGGGTGGAAGAACAAGTCATTTGTTTTTCCTAACCTCAAGTCTGAAGCACGGAGGTATGCCTGCTGGGGCTTAACACTTTACATCAGTGGGTTCCTACTTTTGCCCCGCATCCTTCTTTCCTTGCGCCATGTGGTGGATTTCAGAGAGCTATGTACTGTGCTTTCATTTGATTTGCTTCCTGATCCAACTTACTTTCAGTCGCCCATGTTGTTACTTTGAATGCTGCTCTTAAAGACTCTTTCCGAGACATTAATTGTGCTAAAGTAACCTCGCATTAGACTAACACACTCTATGGCAATTCAAAGGAACTCGCTAATGTGGCAAGAACTTTGCTATAAAAGCGCTAGATATTTTGCCTTGACTATTGACATCCCCTTTAATTTTGCAAATGCATCTTCAACCAGACTAAACTAACTCTTGATCCAGAGACTCCCACTCCTCTTCTGTATCCACCATCTCCTCCAGCTCAGGAACCTGCATGTGTTTCTGTTGACGTTGAGCAAGTTGACTTCAAGTGACTACGCTAGCAGGTTAAGTACCAATTAACTGTAGTGCAAGATCATATAGTTGGCACTAGATCATAAGAGGTAGTGACTATGCTAGCAGTTTTAGTGCCAATTTACTGTGGTGGGAGCCCGGTGTTGTAGATTTTATAATTTTTTTCACAGCTATTACTGGGTGTGTGGTAACATATATTATTGGGATACGGATGACTCCCGGGATTTGATTATTTATGCTGTTTCTCGAAAAAAATTTCGAGTCTAATATGCAACAAAGTAAAGTGAAAGTTTGGGATTGTATTGTAGATGTATTCTCTGTAGTAGTTTGTTTAAATGTGAAGGGCGTCATCCGGTTTGTGGAAATGACCACAACACTTTCAGTTGCTTATAATGTGGCAACTCGTGCACTTTAAATTCAGATCGCCAAACTAGTACTGCAGTGGGTGACCACGCGGGAAAGTCTGCAGCACGCAACGGATATTTAGAATTTTTGACTTCTTGTTTCGGTAGCGTTGGATGGTTGCCATTTTGTAGTCTGGTTAGCAATTTTGAGGAATCACACAGGTAGTCCTTATTTTTGCAGTATCTCCCAGTCTACCCTTTTTGCAATTAAGCTAGTCCTATCTTGGTAGTCTCTCTACTACACCCCAGTCCGGTTATTGTTTTTAGGCCAACAAGTACCTGAAGCGACCCCTTGACATGCAGTGCTGCAGACAAAAATTTCGGAGTATTGATGTTGAAGTCTGATTTGGATCCCAAATGCCGGCTATGCTGGTACTGTATGTACGGTCATTTGTCTCTTCACTGAACAGAAATACGCAACATCGCCATCATGTCTACAGTCCCAACACCAACACAGACCCTTCTTACAACCGCCTTAGATGGTATGGCTGCTGACCCCTCCGATACCTTCAATCAAGCTCGCCCTGGCAGGAGGGCAACCCAATATCAGCAGGCAAGGACAGCAGACCTAATCTCAGCAGCCACGGGGATCAAAGAAGGCAAGGGAAGCTAGGGGCGAAGGCAGTAAGGCTGGAATGGGTTAACGCTCATGTCGGTATTCCAGGCAACGAGCGGGCAGATGCGCTGGCGAACGAAGGGGCAGAGGATCAGCATCCTGAAGAACCTCAGATCACGGAGGGAGGACTCAGACAGGAATGGAAAAGAATGCGGGAGGCGGAGAGAAAGGTAGCTGGAACGGGAGGGGGTAGGGTGGTTAGGAGGGGAAGAAAGGCAAGGCTCAACTATGTCCACTGCAGGACTGGGAAGGGAAATCTCCAATCCTGGCGTGCAAAACTGGACGATACAGTTGATCCGACATGCCGTACATGCGGAAGACACATTGAGACAGGCAGACACGTAGCCCTGGTCTGTCCACGTGGGGAAGAGATCGGACGAAGGTGGGGGAATTGGGAGGAGATGGATGAGCGGAAGAAGTGGATGAAGCAGGTGAAGGGTGAGGAGGGCGAATATGTGGTAGACCTTGTGGAGACATTTTTCTCCAACCTTGAACTGGCATAAGCGGAGAAGAAAAGGATGAGGGAAGGGCCGGTATGGGCTAACTATTAACTGACATAGTTAGCTTGGGAAGTGGAAGGATCACAGCCAGCTTACCTTTTCACTCCTTTTGCTTTATAGGGATTTCAGCCCAACCCAGATCTTACTATCCTACTAGCTCAAACTGTTCGAACCAACCGGACACTATGCATCTTAATTATAAACTCACTAGCTAGCAGTAATTGCAACAACTATCGTCCCTATGGCAATAATTGCAACAGTGGGATTTAGTGGAATATAACAAGAGAAGTGTAGAGTTAGATTCTAGCAGTTTGGCTCTCGGGATTGGGGATTCGTCGGCTGGGTTGGATGTTGGAAGGCTTCCGTAACGGCAGACGTAGAACTCATAGAGTTGGTGACGAAGGTAGTGCGAACTGGAGCCTAGCTGTGCACGAGCACGGTGGGTGTACGTCAGTAACATGGGTTCCCAGAGGATGCACGTCGGGAGACGGGCTCAATTAGGGTATCATCCTGGACGCGAGAGTAGATGCGAGTGCGTCGGGACATAGGTAAATGCAACAGCAATAATATTAAACCGCCCTAAGCTATTTAAAAAAAAATTAAAAAAAACAGGAGTTGATATCGATCTTGTGACCGAAAACTATACAAAAGAAAACTTCTAAGCGCAAACCCTCGATTATATATACCCAAACTCCAGTCAACCGAAATTCGTCATTCCAACCAAACTGAGATTACCTGTACCAAACAAAAAAACTATAAAAACAGCATTGCCCTTTCCACTATAGTTGTTTTGCCTTTGTGGAAATAAAGGGCGGAGCTGTTATATTAGCAACCACCTCCTCCACCCCCTCCTCCACAACCACCTCCACCCCCTCCCCCACCCCCACAACCACCCCCACAACCACCCCACAACCACCCCCATCTCCATTATGGTCTCCATGGCCATGGTCACCATGAGGGTGGTGGTGGCTGTTTTAATGGGGAGTACTATGTGTTAGCATATTCCATCGGGTCGAAAGGTTTTGGTTAAGGTACATACTGGAATCCATGACGTTTTTTGTGCTTAGTCTTCCCAGGCGCATTGCTGGTATGATTATATTTCTGTTTGGGAGCAAGTTTGGACCTTTTGGGCCCGGAAGAGAAACACATCTTCGCGTGTGGTGAAGTAAATTTCTACAGGCTAAATTGTAAAGCCAGGTCGGATTGACGCCGCGTTAATATCGCCCTTGTATGTCTCTTTGAAAATAGTAGCAACAAATGAAGGATGGCTAATCTCCAGAATTTCTCATAGATGTGGGGATTTCGAGGGAATTTATATAACAATTCTCCCCATGCACCGCCTCCAGGTCTAAAATATACCGTGCCGGATGGGGGGCGCAAGCAGCGACTTTTACCTTATGGTTCGTTCTGTCCCCCGTGTAACATCAGCAAAGATTCAAGAATCGCACTTCGATGCCACAAGGCACCCTACTGCCCAAGAACCAACAGCTATACGCTGACGGGTCACACATCAAAGTGTAAGCCTTACAATAGTCAGCCACTAGGTGATCATTTGTAGGATTTTGAGTCAAAACTTGATTCATAGGCCGAGAATGACGCCTTACCCAAATTTCAAAGAGCTTTATGTCACGGTGGAGACGCTCCTAAGTATAGTAAGTACTCGACATTTCTGCTCTCCAAGATACTGGCATAACTTATTGAAAACTGTTCACTAAATACAATTTCACTTTTGTTATTTCTCTAAAAGCTCGGGGGATGCAAGGTACCAAAAAATGAGCAAAGGGCCTGAATACAAAACGATGCTATATATAATTGTATGCCAAGGGTCATGACCTCACCGTCAGACTTGTATGCAGAATGATATTCAGTTAGCTGACCTGATTTTTTCTTGAGAAAATATAGTAGCGAATCAACTACACAATAATAATTTCTAATACAAATAAATTTGTTGATCATTGGCAATCGTCCCCCAATTTTTGCGTTACTACAGCCTGCTATTTTGGCTGCTGCCTTCTGCTTTTATCTAAATCCTGCTGATATAGCATACCGCCCGGACAGTCTTCTCTCAGGCAGGCGATACTTTCTTCAATGTAAACTTGCTTTGGTAATAGACGTTTAGAAACTCGTAAAGATCTATTCTTTGAGAGTGCCTATGCTCTTTGTGGTGCCCACCGGCTGAGAGGAGATATTGCCTATACTAGTCTCAATCCTACTTCTAGTGGGAATGGTTTCATTTAGAGATACTGGACCCTTCGTATATAAACAACAAATGTGAGGTTTTTGCCGTTTATTATAGCTGCAGGTGTTGGTTATCATTTCTGCCTCTTCAACGCCTAGCTTGGTGAAAGAAAGTCTCCGTCAAATCACCAAGGCCTCCCTGCCCCCTTTGTTCTCTTACGGGCATTTAACTTTGTCGCACAACCTTAATTTGGTGACACCAGAAGGCGGGCGACAGTTGAGGGTAAACGTTACCTAGCGGCTTCCGGGACGCCGCGGGCTGATCATAAACATGAATTCGAAATCCACTTAGACTTCTACCCTCATATATCTAGGCTTGTGGGTTAATAATTAGTTTTGAGTATCATTTCGCAATCGGGGTGTTTTTTCGTGGGTTTATAGTCAAGAGTATCCCCCGTACAATCAAGATCTGATCCTGGAGTAGGGTTAGATCTATGCCTACCTAGGATATTATAGCTACTTAAGGAATGGGCCTACAAACTACATAAGAGGAAAGTGAATCTTACCACATACCTATGGTATAGGCTCTGGATTCATCTACTCCATCTCTTCATGTATACATGTACATTTAATTTACTGGATTTATTCACATACACGAAGCGGAAAAAGGCCTTGATCATCGATATCTAGAGTGCAATGGAATGGACCCTGCTTCCTGCTACCCTGTCAGTCGGAAATACGTCAGCATCAGTTTTTAGATGCTCAGGATAGTAATACCTCAGTAAATTCTCATTCCTCAACGAATATAGAGGTGAGCAAGGTTGATGCTACACTACGGTTTTATTACAAGTTGTTTTAACCTCATCACCCAACCTGGAGAACGAATTGTGCCATCACTTCTATTAACAACATTCTTTCTCAATGCCGGATTCGATCAGGATCGTCGCTAAGGTCTACATGATCTTGAATATATAGGGCTATACAAACCAATTGAACTCCGGACTCTATCTAGCTCCGCAAATCTCAACTGGCAAGCCAGATAAGAGGGGAGCAGAGGAGGCGATAACAAAGAAGTGAAATTTACTGGCGCAGCTGGGAATTGAACCCAGATCACCCACCCTCTGCCTGAAATCTGCAGGACTCTACGTAGCGGAGGGTCATGCCGTTGGATTCAAGTAGTTGGTAAAATAAAGGAAATAATATTATCTCTTTTACGAGTCAGAGCGGAACTACGATAGGAAAACTGTTGTATCAAACACGGTTGTTCAAATCGTCCCAGTACCTTGTCAAAAGCCAAAGCTAATTAATATCACCACTCCCTTCGTAGAGAGCAATATTAAACAAAATAGCCAAAAACCCATGGTCCTACACCTTCAGCTCAAGCATGACATCTAAACGCTTCGGCCTCCCCCCCCGCCCCTATTCCACTCCACTACCCATCCTCCCCACTACGCTTCCTCATTTCCCTCATTCTACTTTGAGCCCTGCTCCCAATGATATGGGATGCAGCAGAGGCTCCTTTGCATCAACCGAAACACTAACTTCAAGAAAGTCCTCAAGCTCCTCACTTACAGCCTTCAGCCTCTCTTTGACTTGTTCTGCATTCTCGCTACCTACCACTATGCGCCCAGGAGGATCATCAAGGCCAGATATAGAGGTAATAATGTGTACAGTTTCTGCGAGGATTGGGGTCAGGGAGGGTAGGGAAGTGGGAGGAGTGTGGTGGGCTGGAACAGGAGTTGTGTTTGGTGGAGAGGAGGGAGGGGAAGTGCTAGAGATAGTGGTGGCGGGATGCATAGTGGAAATTAGATTCCTCATGAACGTTACGGGTGTGTGGATTCTGCCATTGTTGCTAGTTGCAGAGGGAGGTTTTTTGTAGGAGGGGTGTTCGGGAAATATTGTAAGAGGATTAGAAAGAACACTGCACATAGAGAGGAGAACCCCAGACCTTAGCATTTTCACACTGAATTGACCATCTCATAGCGGGGGGTATCGTACTTCACCTCAATAGGCGGCTGCACCACACTCACCCGCACGCCAAACGGCGCAACCTCATATGCCAGTGCATCACAAAACCCCTCTATCGCATGGTCCGCGGCACATCTCACTCCCAACGCCGGAGTACCCATTCCCCCCGTGACACCAGTCACAACTAAAACATGCCCACTTCGCTGCCTCCTCAACACTGGCAGCGCAGCTCTCACAACATTCATCGGGCCAAAAGTCGCAGCTTCAAATTGTGCAACAACACTCTGCAACGGAATCTCCTCTATACAACCCACGTACGTCTTCGTAGAACACACTAGCATAACATCCACCCTGCCGAACGCTGCCACGGTTTGCGAAAGACTCGAGTGGCACAGTGGGATTGAGCGGGTATCGAGTTCGACAATGATCGTGTGACTTGGGAACGCTGTGTGTAATCCTGAGAGGGAGATCTGCTGTATCAGCCGTTTATCACTTGGATTCGGCGTGTCGGACATGTCGAAATCACCATCACCATCGCCGCCGCTATCGCTTTCGTGGAGGGTCTGTAGTGCGAAGCCTGGATCTGCAGCAACTTCGTCCCGACGACAGCCAAGAGCCACAAAATCACCGTCTTGGAGCGCGCGGAGGGCAACGGAATAACCCAGTGGGGAGATTGCGGAGGTTATGAGCCAGACTTTGGGAAGCTTGGGCATTGTGAACAAGACAGTATGTGCAGTACGTTGCCGATGAACGGCGTGACGGCGGCTACTCTAGTGGGCGTTTCACAGCCGGCTTGCGTTTCGGAATTCCTCAACTCCGGGGCTCAAATTCACAGCAATGAACTACTGGAGTCATTTTGTCATATTTTGACAAAGCTAACCAATGGTTAACAACTACTTTTCATTTAGATTTTGTTATCCATTAACTTGCAATAATATGAACTCACTACCACCCTTTGCCTTCAAATCCGGATAATCTCTTGGTTAATATCAACTAAACATTGGCAAATAAACTTCAGGGGCCCTTTATAGGTATGGCTGCAACCTTGCCTTCAACTCCTCGATAGTCAGCTCCCCTTCTTCCTCATCCATCGCTCCTGTGTACTCCTCATTCAGCACACGCAATGGCTCATCCGGCTTTGGCTTTGGTGGGATAAGAACGCGGACGGGAACATGGAGAACTCCATCACGAGTGATAATGTCGGTGAGCACTAGAAACACAATAATTCAGTACTAAAGTCGAGTTTCAAAAAGGGTACAAAGGGATGGGAGGGTCACGTACTAGTTGGGACTTTGTCCCCTACTACCAACCTGGCCCATGGTCCCTTCCTCCAGATATCAACAGTGAGCTTCGCGTCTCCCAAAAATGTGTCCAATTCGGTATGGTAGTGCCCTTCATCCTCAGTCTTTGCCTCATCTCCATCCTTCGGCGGCTCAATGACGTAGTCAGTGTAGACCACCTTGCCGTGGGTAATGTGGTACTTCATGAGAGCCGCCAAATGTTTCTCACCAAACCTACTGAACAGGAATGCATTAAGCCGGTATCCTAGGCCCTTCCAGGCACTGTTTGGTGGAATGAAGAACGTCTTTGGCCCCTCGGGTAGCTTTGGTTCTCCTGCAAGCTCCATTTTAGCAAGAGCAAGTGCCGAAGTGGAGAAAACCGTAGGTAGGATTCCAACAAGCTCCTGGGCGTAGGGAGGAAGGATAATCAGGTGGTCGATGCCGTGAATGATCCCATTAGTGGCATACTAGGATTGTCAGCATACCTAACCTACCAAATGTTATAACCAGGGATCATACGATGTTACCGGCAACAATCTTAGATAACATATTAACCCTCAAGCCAAATAAATGGCTTATGCGCAATCGCTGGTGGTTGCCCTTCCCAATTCCACCCTCTGATTCTAAGCTAGATGGAATAGTCTTGGAGAAAAAGAGCTTCCTGGTGTCATATGGATCCGGGATGTATGATATAACACTGCTTTCCTAAAAAACTCCTTCGACAACGCATCGGTAGCGTTATGGGGAGGGTGATGTGGTGGAAGTTTCTCGAAGGCCTTATCCGTTGGAACGAAAACAGTCATATTCGCCTTAGTGTCCTTGAAAAATTCAGAAAGCTCTTCATCATCCTTGATAATGCGAAAGGCCTTCGTGGTATACTTCGACTCAGACAAGAGCTCATAAATCGTCTTATTGGTATAGATTGGCTTATGACCATGACCAGGGCATGGGAAGTGTTTGTGGGGTGGAGATCCTGGCCGATCATGGGATGGTGGATAGGGAAACCGCAAACGGGGATGATCACCGTAGACTGGACGTTTGTGAGGTTCATGCGGATGGCCTGGACGTTTGTGATGGCCTGGACGTTTGTGAGGTTCATGTGGATAGCCTGGCTTCCTGTGATGCGGGCCGTGATTTCCTGGACCATGGCCAGGCCCTTCCTCCGGTCTGCCTGGTCTCTCCGGTTTTTCGGGTCTCTCTGGTCTTCCGGGTCTCTCTGGTCTTCCGGGTCTCTCTGGTCTCTCGGGCCTTCCCGGCCTTTCTGGAAAACCATCTCGTGGAGGCTCGTCACCGGGTTCACGGTGTACAGGATCATCCCATGGAATTTTATCCTTCCAATTTGGCGGAGGCTTTGGGAAATTCCACTTAATCCCATCACCATCATCATCCTCCCCCTCATATAAAATATCCCATCTGCCGTGCCACTCATCCTCATCCTCATCCTCCATCTCGTGCTGGCCCTCGAAAAGATCCCATTCGTCATCAGCCCCATCCCTCCCTTCCGGATGATGGTAATCGAAATCCTCCTCAGCGAGGACCAGCTTGAAGGCATCGCCATTCATGACAACCTGCCTGTGGTTCTTCCAGCCGAGTACCGAAGCGGGAACAACCACCGCAGCAACCACCAGAGCCTGGCTTAGGAAGAACTTCATTGCTGCTGCACAAGCTGGCGGTCAGACGGTAAGGGTATCTGCAGAGGATTGGAAGGCTGGATATCTCGCTTCGCTGAAAGATTAACCAACTTGATGTACCAGAGTCCACAACCTCTTCTCATCAAGGAGGAGAAAGTTGAAGGGGAAAGAGGAGGAGGAGGAGCTGAAACAAGTTCAGAACCAGAGGTATATAGCCGCAACCAAGAATATCACACACCCATGACTGGCTCACAAATCAAGCTTGTCCAATTCCGCTGCTTACGCGTCCAGCCACTTCATAGGTAGGTACAGTAGCATACCAGTGGACGCAGGTTGCACAGACAGAGACATTATGCATAACTTTTCGAGGAGATCAATTTGCAGCGATCGAGCCAGTCACATCAATTGTCACATGTAGGAGTTACTCAGTATGGTTTATTCTAATTTTACTGTACTCGGCATTGGAGTTATGTATTAATAGTTGCGGTTAAGGGCTACCGGTACAGTTGTTTATTTTGTGGTTATGGAATTACGTACTCAACGCACAAACCGAACCACGCAATCCTACAAGGCTTACACTGAATACCCTGGGCTGTCCTCAGGCCGGTTTTAAAAAGTTTCTGGTACAGTCAAACAAACCTTGGGGATACCGGTAGGTACAGTATGTAGGTACCGGAAAACCTTCTGCGACGATCTTCTACCGGACACTGGTGCTTACCAGACCAGCCCGACTGAAGGTACCTCACAAAATACAAAATAGCTATTCTGCTCGTGTTGGCTAAGCCTTATCAGGATGTGAGATGGTCTTGGCCTGTTTAGTCTGTGGCCTGTTAGGGGCACGAGAGTATTGGCCTGTAGTCTGGTTGGCACATTGACCTGCTATTCCAATGTTTTACAGAGTCGTCGTAGGGTGTTGGAAGAACAGGGTTATGAATAGCAACACTAGCAACAGATGAATAGATGAATGGCCAATGAAGGAACACTTCACGTCACGTGTGTACGAATATGTATGTATGGACGTATGCGAGTATGTGCGGATATATGAGTGTGCGAGATATATGAATCTGAGCTCTGAGACTGCTTGTCTACCCTATCGAAGGGTGTTTATCACCCTCTATATATTAAGTACATAAGACAGGATGTTACAGTGAATACGGTGAAGCAAGTAGATCTGTAGTTTACATGTGTGTGCCGATAAGCCCATGTGCTTCCCACAAGGGTCGTACTAAGTCTAGGATCGTACTAGACTAGGGTTGTACTACAGTTCTTTGGTTTCACCACCGGACGGGACGGATGAAAAGAACATCCGGCCCTCCAGCCAAATGAGCAAGAATGGCCATCAAATCAAAGAGGTGCTAATGCCCCAAGTTGTACGTTAGCATACCAGGCTGGTAACATCCACGCAAGACATAGCAAAATATTCTACATGTTCCCGTAGGTGGAAACGGAAAATAAATCGATCCTTCCGACGCCAAAGAACAAGTGAACAGAAATATGGAGTACAACATCAACAAAATAAGAAGAACCACAAGTCATCAGCTATATACAACCTCCGTTTATCCTCAGAGTATCTTTCCTGTTGCTTGTTTTGACTCAATACCATTTAATGTCCCTCCATAACCACCCCCATCTGCGTACACAAGATTTGCAATTCCTCCCTTCCGGATCGCAAGTTGTATTAACTCATCCATAAACTTCTCAGCGGCAGCTTCCTCCCCACTCCTTCCATCTATAGCACCTTGATCCTCAACCCCATCCGCACCCTTTATCTGCCCTTTCCGCCGCACGAATATCTTCACCCGCCCACTAGGTTCTGTAGTTTCAGCCTCTGTCTTATCTTTCTTTCCATCCCCGTTGGCAACCGTCGCACCGCTAGGAGCTCCACCAACAATAAATCCTCCACACGTAACCTTGGTTAGGGTCAGCTTAGTCGCGTCCAGGCTCATAGTGCTTTCCATATGTCCCTCCACTGCAAGTAAGAATGGCCCTCTGCGCTTCGATTGCTCCGCATCACCATCGCCTTCCCTTTTCCTCTTTTTACCATTCCGGGTCATTCGCGGCCTCAATGCCATTCCGTAACTCAGAAACCCAGAAATGTCTCCCTTCTCTAAGCCCGCCGTAATCACCTTGACCCCACTGCCAAGCCCCGTGGGTATTCGGTAGGTAAGCGCAATGCCTTTATCCACCCTCCCCTTCGTCTGTTCCACGTACATCTCTAACATCTCACCTAACCACCCTACGGACTCTCCATTCCCGGCACCGATTCCACTAGTGCCTTCAGCGACTCCCATTGGCAGTGCTAGCGTATCGAAGGTAGCCGCAAGGTACTCAAACAAAACGTCCAGCAGTTGCTTCGGCAACCTCGTCAACACGAGTGGAAGTTTGGTGAACTCGCCGTCTTCTTTCTGCGGTGGCCCAATAAGATATGCAACATAACCACCCAGCCCCCTTTCATAGTCAAAAGACATCTCAACCCCAGCCACATCCCCCCTCCCCCTAATTGCTTTCGCCCAAACCCCCTCCGTATCCTCTTCTTCCTCGTCGTCATTATCCTCAACTTCTCTCAAGGCTTGTTTGTATTCCCTCAGTGCAGCTAAAGTTGGTACCAAACACCATTTGCAACCCTTGAATCGCCCCAACTTGCCCATTTCCACATTCTCTCCATCAAAGCTAGCATCCCCTCTTGTGACATTAACCCCTCGCAGAACCTCTCCCTTAAGGAGGTTTGTGAGTGCTCGCTCGTGTGCTTTGAAGGGTGACTGGCTGCGCTGTTTTGGCGATTGTTCGGCTTGGGGTAGATGCTCCGAGGGGTTGAGCGTGGGGAACTTGTACAGTGGTGAGACGCGATGCAGTGAGTACGTCGTATTGAGAAAAGGATGGGAAACCTCTTTTAGACGAGGCATCAGCGATTAGATGCGTGATAAGTGCAATGGGCCAACGGCAGAATGTAGCGTACAATGAGCCGGGCTGGAGTTAACTATTGGTGATCGTGATTATGAGTTGCTAGGGCGATGCGTGCAGTCTCGTAAACCTACAGTCTTGGCTACACTAAATGAGATCATAGAATAAAATTATTCAATTTCCAGTTATCTAACATCTCATGACTTGGGCTCATCTGCGAGGGGTAGTGCAACCAGACTAGGCTCATCCTAGTATATACCTGCATTTATGCCTCTGTATCAAATTCCAAGTTATATAGGATCAAAAAATTAGTCTGGTTGGCACAACGGCCCCGCCTAATCAAAAAATGTTTTGCTAGATTTCACATTTGGATACTGAATCAACCTACTGGTACTACAGGATACACCAAGGCTGGAGCACCGTACCGGATTCTACAAGCATGCTTTCCATAAATTCTCGGGTTTTAGATCTGGGGCTCCAGTCAACGATTCCTGGATCGGTGTTTCAGCAGAGGAAGAGAAGCCTTCATCGTAGTCTAGTTCGGAGATACCAGTCCCCCCTGAGTGTCGGTAAAATATGAACTTGAATGGTTTTCCCTTGTATCTAGTCCTTCCGAAGCTGCAAGCTACGCAGAGTTGGTCTCGTAGGATGCAGAATCGAGAGAACGGTATTTCTGGTCATAGTGAGTCTGTTACAACCCTACACTCAGCATCACCATCGACATTCCAATTGTCTCCTCAACCTGACAAGCATTTTACAATCCCCCACGACTTCCCATCCCCTCTATCCCCATCCAGTCCCTCTTCTCCACTATTTTTGTCTCCTTGGCCTCTATATTCCCATGGTCCACTACTCACTGCCCATCATACCTAGGTAATTCTTTCCAACCCATTCCAGTACGGAATAAACGGACCTCGTCGGAAACGGCCAGTGCCGAGTACCCAATGACTTGGAGGCCCTGTTCCATTAAGCCCTGCACATCCTCCCACATGTATTTCCCAAACCCACCCCACTTTGCCTGCCACATTGAAAATCGTTCGATATGCCAGACGTGTAAGCCCACCTGTGCCACGTCACATTTTCGAGACCATAGCATTCCAGGGACAATCTCCCATTTTCGGATCCGGCCGCCACCCAGTGTTGCTTGAAGATAGGCAGCAGTATGCATACCCCAACTATGTCATCTGGGGATTGAGGATGCATATACTGGAGTGCCAACATGGGACTTTTATGAATCCAGTTTGTCAGAGTCTGGATGGGTAAAGGGGATGGATATCTTGGGAGTCCACGGAGAGCACATGCTCTATCCAACTGGCAGATAAAGACTGCAGGATTGGTCCATACATCCGTGATGGCATATTGGGTCAAAGTGGGTTCGTAAATCTTGGACGCAACTTGTGCTGAATGGTGACCGGGGCGGGGGGGGGAAAGGCGTCATCTCGCCATGTATAACTTTAGTAACCTGGAGTGCTCTAACGTCAGAGCCCCATCGATGAGGCCAAAGGTACGCGATTGAAGCTATTTTTCAAGTAGAGAATAGGATCCATAGTATGCATGTTGGGGCTATGCCATTTACCTATATGCTTGAGAACTATGTTAACATCATGATATCAAAAATGTAGTCCATTTTGATCATGACCGGAGTTTGAGGGAACTGTTGATGGGGAATACGAGCAATCAATACTTAGCCATGCCTTGATTTTCAATTTCCCAACAGCAATGTGTAGCCCTCATTCCTAAATTTTCCGAGCTGATTGCTCGCAGTTGTTCCTCGATCCGTTCCAGAAATTTTTCCAGAGCTGACATGCATTATGCACCCTAAGGGTCAAGTGGACAGTCCTAGTGATGTCACTTCGCTAGAAAAGATGTAAAGAAGCAGAATTAGATGTAAATTAGAGTCTGCCCCACTCACTGCATGGGTACTACTTAGCACTTGTTTACATCGTGGAAACAGGAGCTCTAATACCAACGTCAGATCAGGTAGGTATTCGAATCAACCTTAATTGGATGACGCTTTTCATCCCCAGATCTTCCTAGTCTGACCCCAATTGGTTATGCCATGTCAAAGAAACAACGCCGGAGGCCAATGAGATTTTACTTGCATGGAGCACTTCACCCTCCTAGTCAGCTCTCTAGTGGCTCCTCCTCCTCCTCCTCTTGGCCCGTATCCATCGCACTCAGGTCGAGGAAGGCGCGCCCCTCCACACACACCGAGCAAACTTCATTGCCCTGAAGCGGTGCGTAATGCCACTTCTGGAAAGCTATAAACTCGAGTGGTATGCCCTCGCCGCTGGCTGTCCGTCTCAAGTACATGAGCAATCTGTGGGCATGTTTTAGTCCTGCTAATCCAGTCTCATTGCTTTATTGGGGCACTCAGGTCTAGCTCTACTCTAACAGCTCTTTTACCCTCCAATCAGCCATCGATCTCATCACATAACATTGTGGGGCACCAAGAACTCCTTTTACATTTGGCCACCAACGGCCATAGTTACTCGATAACCAGATATCAAGATGTCTTCTGAGGAGAAGGTGCGGCCGGCTCGGATGGGGGGTTTCACCGGCAATGGGTATGATCTGTATCAACTCTATTCTTAGATACTGTATTGACATCAGCCGGGATTTAGATATGTTATTGGTGCTGCTATCTTTGCATCCATGGGTGGATTCTTGTTTGGATATGACCAAGGCGTGATGTGAGTTTCAGCCCCCATATATGAGGGTGACTTCATTACTAAAATGATACTTTAGGTCGAATATCTTGACAACCGAGAACTTCGGATCACAGTTTCCAAGAATTTTCTCAGATGCAGATATCAAGGGTTGGATTGTTGGTATCTTGCAGCTTGGTGCTTGGCTGGGTGCCCTGATGAATGGACCAATTGCGCAAAAGTTTTCTAGGAAATACTCAATGATGATTGCCGTCTCCTTGTTTTCCCTCGGGTCTGCTCTCCAAGCTGGTGCACAAAACGAAGGATTCATATTCGGCGGCCGATTTGTTGCTGGTTTAGCTATTGGTATGCTCTCGCACGTCGTGCCGATGTATCAGAGTGAGATTTCTCCTCCAGAAATTAGAGGAGCCCTTGTCAGTCTGCAGCAGTTCTCCATTACTGTTGGAATTTTGGTATCCTTTTGGGTAAGTTACCAACAACTACGCTTGATAGAGCCCATTACTAACCTTCCGTATAGCTTGACTATGGATTCCATTTCATTGGTGCGATGCTCCTCATGTACTGCCTGGCAGAGCAATATTAATTTGTGAGATAGGGGGTACTACATGTGACAAAAGAGGAAACGCATCGTATACTGGAACGGACTCCAACACTGGCGCCGGAAATGCGTTCGACCCCTACAAGGATGTGCCCGCTGGTGGATGTGATGGGCAAAAAGCTGCCAGCTGGAGGGTACCTCTTGCCCTTCAGATTGTCCCCGCTCTTGTATTGGGTGTCGGTATGGTGTAGGCTGCCTTGTAGATGCCCCAGTGCTACTGAAGTATACTTACATTGTTAGATTCTTCCCCTTCTCTCCTCGTTGGCTCGTTGCCCAAGGCCGAGATGAAGAGGCCATCCACGTTGTTGCAAAGCTCCGCAATTACCCTGTGGAGGACGAAAGGGTGCAACTCGAATATATGGAAATCAAAGCAGCCGTCGAGTTCGACAAGGAGACGACTGCCGAGCAATACCCTGGCAAACATGGAATTGCCCTCTCTCTTTCACAGTATGCCATGCTGTTCCAGAGTATGGGGCTGTTTCGTAGACTTGCAATTGGTTGCATTATGCAATTTTTTCAGCAGTTTACTGGTATCAATGCAATTATCTACTATGCACCAACGGTAGGTTTCCATATGCAGGCATGGGGGTTTACTTAACTGACAATTCATTGGCATAGGTTTTCTCTGGTCTCGGTCTTGATGGGAATACCACATCACTGCTTGCTACTGGGGTTGTTGGCATTGTCAATTGCGTTTTCACCATTCCAGCTATCATGTGGATGGACAAATTTGGTCGCAAAAAGCTTCTCATAGTCGGTGGATTGGGAATGTGTCTCTGCCATGTCATCGTCGCTGCCATCATCGGCAAGTATCAAGGGAATTTTGGAGACCACAAGGGCGCTGGTTGGGCTGGTGTTGCGTTTATTTACGTATGTGTTTACCCGGTCGACGGATTTGAGTAGAAGAATCACTAAAACATTTTAGATTTTTATTGCTAATTTTGCCTACTCCTGGGGCCCAATTGGATGGGTATTACCCTCTGAGATCTTCCCAGCCTCCATCAGATCTAAGGCCATGTCCATCTCTACATCCGCTGTAAGTAAAAACAGCTGTCTACATATGATTTCCTTTTTTCTCTAACATAAAGCAAAGAACTGGATGATGAACTTTGTCATTGGAAGGGCAACGCCTTCCATGCTGGAAAAAATCAAATTCGGAACATACATCTTCTTTGCCGCCTTTTGTGGCCTCTCCTGCCTTTGGGTAATGTTTTTTGTCCCGGAAACCAAGAACAAGACTCTAGAGGTAATTTATACCCGGTATCTATATACCTAATAAGAAGTTTTGAGGTTTCTAATGCTTTCCTATAGGAGATGGATGTTGTCTTCAAAGATACCTCGGCAACTGTTGATGCAGACAGAATGAGGCGTATCAACGAGAGGATTGGTCTTACTGCAGCTGGTAATCTCCGTCATTCTTCAGGGCCAGTATTGGATACCGCTCCCGACGAAGATAAGCAAGACGCATACGCCCAGCACGTCTCAACCCATATAACAAGTGTTTAGATGCAGTTTCGGCCTGGTCTGTCTACTTCAACCTGAGGTGACCACTATACTGATATGGTAGTGTCCACAAGCAGACGAAATTCAAAGTGATGGTAAATTAGGCGTTCGAGGTTTCAATGTTTTCATGTTTCTTTTCGGCGTTTTTCGTCGCCCCTCATCAAGTTGGCCTGGGAAAGCAATTAGCATTTCGAGCCCGTTGACAATCTGTACTGTACGAATAATGACAAATACCATATCAGAACGTGCGCAGAAGTTTTTGAGAGGGAGTAATTGCAAAGTAGTTGCAAGGCACTAGAAAACTCGAACCTACACAGGTGCAGCCTTGGTGTTCTTCATATCGGTACATGGCTTCCCGATTGGCTTCCCGATTAGCGCTGCACTACCAAATGCGGAAATTCCAGATTGGGACGCCAAGCCTAGTAAACGCACTACTGGTACCTAAACCTTATGTAAAGATAATGAGGCTGAGAATTTTACTTCTGAATGCTCAAAGGAATCAAAGAGCTCGGTACGACTGTCACCACCCAAATATCTTCGCTTGCGCCTTCAGACATCACCCAATGCGGGCGAAATCAGTACTACGCCGAGTCGAGCCCGCTCTACACGATGATAGTGGCGGAGAAGGATCTCCGGAAGTATCTGAGCATGGTGAGGATCGAGATGAAGTTAGATACGAGGTTATTCAAGGCTACTATGATGAGGTACAGTAGCCCATCACTCGCAAGATTTTCGCGGAGTCATGGGACCTGATCAGAAACTGTGCTTAAGAGCAACGACGGGGACTCTCACGACGAAGATGAAGCAGAAGAAATAGACCGTATGACATTACTTTCACAGACCTCTTTCGGCACATTAGCTCGGGCAGAGTCCTCGATAAATAAGGAACGGAATCGGTCAAAAGCAGGATCAGAATCAACATCGAAAGCCGATCGCATCTCAGCAGTCAAATCGCAACTACAAGCATTTAAATCTACTTCCTCTCTTGCCAGCAAAAAAAACAGTACGTGGAGCAACAATGACCCAATAAGCAAGGCTGAGCGACTAAGGAAAACCTCTCCTCCACCTAAGCGGGCATCGAAGTCGGCGCCTACAGAGCAAAGTTCAAAAAAGCCAGTATCGAGGTATAGGGAGGCAGTGGAGGTCAATATCCCCAAAGCGAGAGATCCGAGGTTTGATTCTGCGACTGGCGGCGTCAATGAGATCCAGTTTAACAGGAATTATGCGTTCTTGAATGAGTACAAAGAGAAGGAGATAGTTACTTTGAAGAAGGAGATAAAAAAGACGAAGAGGAAGAGTACGAAGGGAGGGGCTGGCTTGAAGAGAGATACTCAGGAGATGGAGAGGGCATTGAAGAGGATGGTACGTGCGATTTTCGGGTTTACCGATGCGCCAAGCGCGATGTGTTTCATTGTTGCTTTTTTTCTTCTTCTATGAATCCGGAAGATACACTCACCGGTACTCTAATCTCTTATGTTGTACACCTATTACCACAATTGCAATTCTCCATAGAGAATCCTACCTTCTTAGTTCGCCGATTATACATCTCACCCTCAGAAGCTAATTACCAATCATTAGGAGTCACAGAAGCAAACCCAAGAAGCAAAAGATCGCTCAGCAGCCCTCGTCGCCGAACACAAAAAGAAAGAACGTGAACTGATCAAGCAAGGCAAAACGCCCTACTTCCTCAAAAAATGTTGGTATTCCACTTTCTCCCCATCTACTACCCAGCCCACTACCCAGCCTCACGGAACCCTGCAATTGAGTTTCGCCGTTGGTGGGTTAGGTTGGTTCCTTCACGTTCGCTGACGAACAACAAATACAAAGCCGAGCAAAAGAAGATGGTACTCATGGACAGATACTCGAAGCTGGGAGAGAAGGAGCTAGATCGTGTATTAGCACGCAAGAGGAAGCACAAAGCGGCGAAGGAGAGGAAGAATATGCCCTGGGCGCGGCGCGGGACAGATACATGATATCTTCATGGAAATCATCAACTGGCGTTATTACAACATACAATAGAAGCAGTATTTTATTCTTCAATACACGTTTATTTCTGTCTTGCGGCGCAAAACGCTAAGCTGTCTTCATTTCGATCGACTGCCGTAACTTCATGGCCATAGAGATTTATGCCAGGTTAATTTTTGTGTACCTACACACTGCATAAAACATCCTCTCAAACCAGGAAAGACAAAAAACCGAGAACCCGCTATAACAAAAGTCCCCACGCAATAAAACACAAAGAAATGTTCCATTTACTTAAAGACCTTTCCGTCCGCCCACTTCTTGCCCTGGTAGTCCTTGTCCCAGCTCCACTGGTCCTCAATGAACTCCCTGTCTTCAGCCTTGGTGGGGTCCAACTTGATGAATTCGTAGGATTCCCAATCAGGAGCGACATCGAAGGCAGGAAGATAATCCTGACCACTGACAAGGAAAGCGCCGGATACAATGGAGTTGTTGGACTCTCCATAGACAGACATGGCACCGAATATATGTTTACGAGAAGCCTCAAGCCTGTTGAAGAAGCCTCCAATCAAGTTGGAGGTCATGAAGATTTGGGTGAGCTCGTCGTTGTACTTGTAGTCAACCTTCCATAAAGAGTATTCCTCTGGCTTATAGTGTTCCCAGAACCAAGGAAGAGCAACAGGCCGAGTGTCTTCGTTGGAGTACTTGCGCTTCCAATCATCGAGGGCGAGAGTTGGCTCGGGTAGGAAATCGAGGGGGTGCTTTGCCTTTGGTTCGACAGGCGCAGCATCCTCCTCTTCCTCATCAACGGCTGGCTTCTTCTCAGCCTTGGGTGTGGCGGCTTTAGGGGCCCCCTTCTTCTTCTCCTCCTTCTTAGGGGGAATGTACTTGATCGCCTCATCGATAAACTTCAGCTCTCCGACAAATTCCTTGAAGCAAGGTTGGTTGACAACCGTTTCCCACCAGCGATTCATGTTGGGGAACTCAGCCCTGAACTCGGGATCAAAAACCTATAAGAATTTAGTTAAATGCTCGCCATATGAATAGACTAAATGAAACATACAAGTGTATAGCCACGGCCAACAATGCCAGCCGCCAAGATATCAGCCAAGGTCAACTTCTCAGTGACCAAGAAAGTGTGGTGAAGGAGATGCTGCTCAAGGACAGAGAGAAGCTTCTTGGAAGAGGCGATGGCTGTGTCAACATTCTTCTTGATATATGGCTCACGACCGAGGAGTGGCAAGTACCACTTTGACAAAGTCGAGATGACATCGCTGTTGACGAATGACATCCACTTCAAGATTGATGCATAGCTGGATAAAACATGTCTCAGTACCATCCTAAAGCATAATGAAGCGGGAACACTTACTCCTCCTTGGTCTTCCCAAGTAAAGTGGTATTCTCATTCTGGGAAGCGACTAGATTCAACAGGATTAGATTAACCCAAAGCATGAAATTCCACCAATGTTTCGTTGGGTATATGAAGTTTCAGAGTAGAAATCTCAA
Source organism: Terfezia claveryi (assembly GCA_015179025.1). Classification (NCBI taxonomy): domain Eukaryota; kingdom Fungi; phylum Ascomycota; class Pezizomycetes; order Pezizales; family Pezizaceae; genus Terfezia; species Terfezia claveryi. The sequence goes on from WHUX01000005.1 coordinate 20,512, forward strand.
CAGGTATGATTAAGACAGGGATAACTGTATGTTGATAATGTGCCTCATCATATAGACATGATGCTCCACTTTTCACTGTGAAAGGGTATGAATGGGGGATGCTCACAATAGACAGCGATGGCAATGCACTCAGTCAACACGAAGCCGTTAGAGCCAACAAAAGCCGGAATCTTGCCGACGGGGTTGATTTTGAGGTACTCTGCAGAAACTGGGAAATCAACTCCCACAAAATCGATCTCAAGGTAGTTGGCCTTCGCAATAACGCGGAGAGGGATTGTTCTAGGGTTGGTCTTCTACAATGTCAGCACGATTTCACAACAACGAGATTACATGCAAACAGCTGTGAAATAGATGAATTTTATAAGGGAATAGATCTCACCTCAACACCATAGAGTTTACCGAACACCATCTTGAGATATGTGAAGACTGAGGAATATGCAGAAAAAGTAGGTCTTGATCAGATGCTTTGGGCGAGGGAAATGAGGGGCAGATGAGATGGAAAGAAGATGTTTTAAGTAACCTGAGTCATAATTTCCTGGCCCCTCCTGTGCCAAGCTTTTTCCCCACCTTAAGTAGGTGATTAGTCACTTTTTAGGCTTCAAAGTTGCAGCAATGCATCATCCAACTCATCTCTCCAAGCTCACCTGGATCCAAGCGATGATCTCTTTCCGTTCACCCCTTTTTCAGTGCTCATTCCGATCAATTCTAAAGCCCCCTCATGCAGCCCTGGGCCTACAATCAACCAATTCTGCATTTTCCCGAACCCAATTCTTCTCTGTCTCTGCGAGAGCGGCTCTGGCATCACCAGCAATACAGGAGCAGGCGGTAGATACTGATATTATCGTTACTCGCCTTGCACCCGCTTCCCCATCATATTTCACTGGTAGTGCAGATTTCTTCGACAATTGGTTGGCACTTCAAGAGTTGAGTCGCAAATACCAGACGCTCCCAGTAGTACCGGCAGACGAGGTCTCCCGTGTGAGATGGAAAACGCTTCAACAATATCGAGCAATCGTAGGCACGCAAGTCAAATCAGCCAAGTATAAAAAAATCGTCAACTTATTGAATCGCCTGAACCGCATAGAGCCATCTATGCTTCCGGAGGATGCAAAGAATATGTTGGAAAAGTATAAGCGACCAGAGGATTCAAATCTTGCCAAGCCAAAGCAGCAGCAAATTGATAAGTGGGGAAGAGCTTGGGCTACAGGTCGGAGAAAGACTTCTGTTGCGCGTGTCTGGCTGGTTGAGGGTATTGGGGAGGCCCTAGTCAATGGAAAGCCCTTAGCGGAAGCCTTTCCACGGATAGTGGATAGAGAGAGCGTCATATGGCCACTGCATATTACTGACAGGGTTGATAAATATAATATATGGGCACTTGTTGGAGGAGGAGGGTCAACTGGGCAGGCAGAAGCTCTCACTCTTGGGGTTGCGAAAGCGCTGATGGTTCATGAGCCGTTATTGAAACCTGCACTGAGACGAGGTAAAGTTCCTAGCGGATCGAGCCGAGGCCCCACGTGTTTCGCTAACGGTATGTCAGCTGGTGTTGTCACAAGAGATCCTCGTGCCGTCGAAAGAAAGAAACCTGGCCATGTTAAGGCACGCAAGATGCCAACATGTACGTCCGCCCCGTCTCCAATATTTTACTCCGTTTTTCATACGGGGTTCATACTGATACAATTCTAGGGGTCAAACGTTAAATCTCTCTATCATTGGCTACATTTTTTTACAACTGCCTCACCGCCGGGTAGCGTCATGTTATGTATGATATTTTTCCGGGTAATGCGTTACAAAACCTCGGTCAGTGCCATGCTCATTACTACGAGTTGAACTTCCTTGTACATCTTAGAATCAATCCTGTATTGTGCAGAAATGCTATGCTTACGTCGTGTCTAGAAGGTCGAAGCTTAAATAAAACTTCGGTTGCTTGGTCAGCTTCCCTACTATAAATGATCCCTTCTCTACAACAGAGTCCACTTCCATGAGGCCTGCAGAACTGGCCTGTTCCCGTTCATAGTGAACGATCCGCTCATACCCTTGGGGCATTTCCCCCGAATACTATGGCTAGAGCGACACCGGCTTCTCCACAATGCGATAATGAAAGTGTGGGAAATTCCGCTTGAGGGTTACTCAAAGAGGAATTTCGACGGCTCAGATTAACTAGGGTTCCTGGCTGTGTCAGGGAAAGCTATCCAATGGCCAAAAATAGGGAAGTAGGAAATTCAGGGGTTGCAGTGTTCGAGGACTTTGTTATAGGATGCGCACTGTCGTTTCTACCATCTCTTATGTTATATCGCTCTATACCCGGTGAACAGCCCAACATTTGGGCCTCTTATTATTCAGGTAACATGATATGAGAAAGCTTGTGATATTGGCGTCAATTTTCACTACGACACGCCACATCTAGAGCTTAGAATGTCAGCTGCACCCTCTTATTGGAGGATTTCTTGGTATGTCGAGAACACTTGCATATCCCTGCTAGGCCATCATCTCGTTCCATCAATAGGTTACACATGGTCGGAGATTAACGGCCTTCTAGAACGCTGATTTTCTTCCGTTTTCAGGGGAACATTTTTGCCTACTACCTAAATAGCTAGGCCGTTAGGCAAGTCTGGCTGCGTTCGCAACCAGCGGTTCACTCGACTGTGACATCTTGCCGGTGCTCACAGCATCTGTAGTGATACGAAGGTTGTGAGCAACATCGGCCCACCGGAGACCGGTGTCCCGAATGAAACCTGGCTTGTACTAACTTTTTGCATATTCTGACCCACACTCTTTCTAAGAGACCTAAAACACGGCCTCGAGCTTCGGCTCCTGACGCGTCAATGGTGTCGTGTACCCATCGCTGGTAATGCGCCACATTTGCTTTCTGTGAAACAACAAGTAGCATCCCATCGCCGAAGCCATGAATAGCACGCTACCCTCGTGACCATACTTTCTTGCAGGTCAATGCAGGCCGCATTGCTGTTGTAGTGGAGCGCAGAAGACTGGTGAATACACCTCTACATAGATGATAAAACTTCTTCAAGACCCCTTGCTCGGCCACCAGGGCACAAGAATAGAATCCGATGAAGAGGTAGCATGAGCCTAGGGGAAAGGAGAGGGGCTGGACTTTAGACAAGTGCGTCATATGGGGATCGTGGTAATTTTGTTATGTATGGAAATGGGTACAGCGGAATTCTTGCCCTGGTTTCTCGTCATGTGTGATCCCAACTGTCGGGTTAGGGATTACCCTAGGATGGTGGCTATGTTCACTGTCTTTGACGATCCTCGCCCCGCACGGGTTGCAAAGACTAGAGCTAGAAAGCCTCAAGTTCCTGATCTCCACCATGTGGATTGGGCTGTAGAGCGCTCATGAGACAGGTGGCGGAGACTGGACTCGCGTAGGTATGTCTTTTTGGAAGTACCCTCCGGCGATTGGCTACTGTTCCTTGTACTTTGCGCGTTGCTTTTTTCGAAAAGGTTGCCAATCTTACAGATCACCAGCTCTGCTTTGTGGGAGCAGAGATGGAGCATGGACAGATGTGCCCAATGAGACTGGCTTGAAGAATCGAGGCAATGATGGTGGTCATGGCCTGGTATGTCTCATCTTGTCTCAAATGGTCGTCGTCTCTTCTTACAATCAATTCAATCATTCATGCGCTGCGAGAAAAATACCATATTACCTTCCCTCTTCTTTCCCCCTTCAGATTAATTGCCCCACCACCAGCCGCAATTCCCGGAAACCACACCCCTGATGGAGGACGACATGTTTGACGATAGCCTTCACCAGGAACTAAGGTACCTGCCGGCCGGTCGTGCTTCGGAATTATGCTTTGGATCCGCTGGTGCGAACCAAAGGTGGAGATGATATAGGAATTTCTGACAGGAAGATTAAGCAAAATATTCACACCCATTCCCTGCGTTAGCCAATTGCATCTCTACTGTAATGCAGCCTTCTTAACGATAATTCTGTATGCCTCATTTCCATCTACGCAATTTGGTTGATTCACTTCCCTGCACTTATCTACTTTTTTTGTAGTTGCACGGTTCTGGCTAGGTTCGGGAAATCTAAGGCTTCCGAGACCCTCCTCCGAGCGACCGAGTACACACCATCCCTTCTTGCTCATTACCTCCTCCTCCTAAACTTCGCTTTTCATTTGAGCTTCATGTGCTGAAGACCCAAGTCGGTTGACCGTCCAATCGGAGCTCGAAAGAAAGGGCTCCCCAGCCGAACTAGGATATTGATGAGGCAGACTCCCTTCAATGTATGATTATACCCCTCCTTGTTTGAACTGTGAGCCAAAGGATCAACAGGATGTAAGCAGGTCTAGAGAGATTGAAGGAGGCCAATCTAGGGCGAACCAAAGCGCGATTGTCACACATCACAATCGGGCCGTTGTACGGGGCTTGATAGAACAGTCTGGTCTACCACCCTGGTATAGCCCTCTAAGTGTCAGCCATTCGTCAGGGCATTTGGTTTCCTTTCCAAGCATACAAATATATCCTCTAGTGGCCTTTAGCCCAGCGAGCCATCTTTAATACGACCCACCCGTACATTCAAAACTCTCTTCATCCCTTCCGCCTGCAATCTTAAGCCAACGGAGTACTCAGCCTAAGTTCGCATTTGTGCACCTGTCTTACGGAGAACCCCACCTGTCATTCACGCTGTCGACAACTACTGTTCGTTACCGTGCTGCTTCTGCAGCAACAGCATTCACCCACGAGCTTGCTGTCTCAACTGGGGACTATTCACTTTATGTGGAATGGACAGTGACCGAGTGCGCTCCACATCCCGCACATTTGACGACATTCCCCGGGCATACCAGAGACGGCGTGCACAAGAAGACCAAGCGGCATACTCTGACGACTCCTCGCATCAATTTGGGTCTTTACAGAGTTCTCCAATGGGTTACCAATCCGACTATTCTCCACAGGGGGGACATAGGCAACAGCAGTCATTTCCTCCATACACATCCACTGTGATGTACAGCCTTTCCCAGTCACCATCCGTAACTGCACATTCCTATAATACAATTCAGTCATACCCTGCACATCGCCAAAATGCGGCAATAGAGGTCCTCTCGTCTCAGTTTGGCATTCCTCCATACTATGTTGCTGAGTCGCAAAGCTCTGGGTCAAACGTAGGCACCCCTCATCAACAAACCCAATCTCAGTATTACCCTCAGTCAAGCTCTCCGCAACGATTACCACCGTCGTATACCTCCACAATACATGAGTTGACCCAGCAACCAGCTTCTACGTACGAGTCTACAACAGAAGATCCGGTGCAGGGTCAAAAGAATCAGAGTGGTTCTTTTGAAGAAGCCTATAGTCAATATCAGACAGCACTTCGAAGCACATTCCAGAGTATGCGGGATGGGAGGTTATTGGAAGCAGGTCGCTCGTTATTGGAGCTTTCAACTTGGCTACTGTCAAATGCCGTCGATTTTGGTATGTTACACAAGATTTTTTTTTTACCACACCCTCTAATCAGGAAATCAATTGATTGATTGCTGAGATTAGTGCTAGGTCTAGTTCGTGACGAGCAAGAGTTATATGCAGATCGCACGCGTCTATGGAACGAGTTTAATATATGCTGGTTGTCGGTTCTTGCTAAGGAAAAGGAATTGGTTCAAAGTATTATGGATGGGCAGCAGCTACAAGCGCCAAAGGGCATCTTGCGAGAGGAAGCATTACAGCATCTCGGCTCCGAGCTAATCAGGCTCTGTGATAGCATGGAGAGGCATGGTTTGGTAGATTATCAGATGGGCGTTTGGGAAGAGGAAATTTTAGATTGTGAGCATAGGCTTTACGGAGTGTATCTAACTTGTTTGAAATTAACTGACATTACGTGGTAATAGCTATTCAAGAGTGCCTCGACCTGTTGGAACGTCATTACGGTCCATCGACCACCCCACGCAACCCATAATACCCCTCAATACAGATCCGACTGAAACAACCAGGCTCATGCATTAATTTCTTTTTCTTGATTGACAGCGTATATCTCATTTTCATTTGTTATCGTCATCGCCATACATACGGTTTATTTTGTTATGCTTGGGACGCATTGTCAGAAGCAGGGATTGGACTTTTGCGTTATGTACGCGGTGTTAAGTGGGTAAAGATCCGGTATTATTATTAACATTGACATGGCTTATAGGAAGGAGTTTTTGCTGGCATTTTGGGGGGTAGAAGGTTTTTTAGGGGGGAGGGGTGATTGTTTATATATAGACTTGGTTCACGCGTTGTTACACCCAGCCTGTCGTCTTCTTGACCTTGCTTGCATTTTCCACACACTCAGTTTCGAAATTTTCTTCAACAATTCACTACTTTTGTTGGCATTCAGTTTTTGTGTTTCAGGGCAGGCTGTTTGTACTATACGGGGTGTGTTGTTTGGATTATATCATATAGATAGGGAATTTGGTCAAGCATAGCGTTTATACTTATCATAGTAATTTTCTTCGTTTTACAGTATTCGGGGTGTTCCTGTACTCTTGAGCTTTAATTTGGCCTTGGGAAAACCTGAATTGTCGTTTATTTACTCTTACCCATCTGTACTACTCACCTGTCTCTCCACTCCTCGCGCCCCCAATGCAAGAACGATTCCCGTCGCGGAGCTCATGGTAGACAATCGAGAAATATCAACACTTTCAACAATCCAATCGGCTGTAGGATGTGTGAACGATTGATATGAGTGTGTTAATAAGGCGTCGAAACTTGTGAGTACATATATAATCAGCTGAAGCTGCTAGCCATATTTACCGACCAATATTTGGAGTCACGATTTGAGATCGTTTGGGGGCCGCGTACAGTTGACTTCCGATGCGGTTGCACCGAATATGCACTTATGCTGGATGCATAGTGTACTCTTCAAAGATGGCTCTCCAGATACATTTTGCATACTTTGCCAGTTATGTTTCTGATATAATAAACAGTAGCACATGTGATTTTCCGAATGCTTTATAGTTACCCACCTTAGTTGATGCCCGAATACCATACTGAGGGGACCAGGGTCTCCGAGGTACTGAACATACCGAGAGTAGTAGGATTACCGTGGTCTTTTGTTTCTATCAGACGGCACCCAATGTACATATGGGACTTTGGCTTCGAAAATATGATAGTAGACAAGATATCCCTTGACTTATTCTATCACATTAGAGGCAATGTACATTACAAGAAGCGTTAAACCAACATGGCAGTCTGGCTCTTCTGTTAATACCACACATTCTGGCTTGGCTTCATTGAAGATTAGGTTGAATCCAACTTGATCCCCATTTTTTCAGACTGAGGTTTCCCGGCTTCCTTACGGCATTTACTGGTGGTAATGGTATCTCCTTTCTCCTGAAATACTTCGCAAGGCAAATGGTACTATTAATTAGAGTCTTGGTTTGGTTCGCTTTCAGTGTGGGTAGTTTGTGATTTACATTTCAGAGTCCCAAGTAAAGCTGCCCTTTTGATTGAAGCGACTCCACGACGCACTATGATGATTACCCTGAAGCCACCAGATAGTGTGGGAAACTATATCTATTACAATGTGATGTCGTGATTTCGTTTGGCCAATCCTCTATAAAAAATAATAACATGTGCATTTTTTTTTTCCTAAACCCATTGATCGCGAAGGAGTGGCTGAACACAAGATGATGCATCGATATTCAATCTTTTAATTTTCTACCAGAAAGTGAAACCGCAAACGTCTAGTGCACTAACATCAATATCTGCGAACACCTCATTCGTGATCGATATTGCAATTACATTAATTACTCGCAAGAGCATAGGATCCTAGAACCAAGCAGTCATGACCATCTTTTATACCCCTTAATCGCGTAAAGGCCATATACATATACATAACATAATGTGGTATAGTATCGTTCGATATATTAGGTCGCGCCTTTTGGGGTATTGTATTCATAATAGACACGAGTAGGTATGACTGGGCTGGTACTAATTTTGTATTAATATTCCAATTCATACATGAGGAGGTGGCTTGTGCATGCGTTAGATATACTGTACACTTTCTATTATTTATTACGCCTTATATTGCCAGGGTGGGATATTGGTGAACGACATTTGCAAAACAATCCTATATACATGCATTCATATGTAGTCTTATGTACTTCTAGGAACCAGTTTGAGAGTCGTAGTTGAAAACTGGGCTTTCGGGATTAACTGGATCCAACTGATCATTAGCGGGGTACCGTAAAGACTTGATACTCAGCTTCAGGCCAGGTTGTTGGCAATACGACCAAACATGACTCGGTGGTACATCAGAATAAGATCTAATACACGGGACAGGGATCGCTAACCGCTATGCAATGAAATCGAATGCTGTTGTAAATGAAGCAAGAACACGCTTGCCAGTTATCTGAAGCCTGACCCGAATATTGACCCTGGGTGAGAAATCGATAGTAACGGTACTATCCTAGTATTACTTTATCTCTGACATTGCGCATGAACCTGGTAATGTTAATCGGCAGACGTTTGGAACCGCGGATGGGCGTTGGTCATCTCTCATTGGGGTCCACTGAATTTACTTAGAGCCATTGGTCACCGCTTACTATTTGCACGTGGCTGTTCAACGATCGAACAGAGAAACAAATCGATTGGTACAGGTACGACTTACAATTTTCCAAATATTTAAGCTAGGATCAATCCCATGACTCTTGATTCGTTGGATGCACTAATAACAACATACAGCACAGCTGACTGGGTATAATAATGACGCCAATCGCTTGAAGGTATTCCTGGCCTCAGACAAAACAATGATTAACTTCTGAGCCAGTAGTTCAAGGTGCTCAAAAGAAGGTATAAAAGCCTAAGGGTAATTTAGACATGTAGAAGAAAAGGCCAACCGAACCAAAACAGACGAATAATAAGAAAACTCCCGCTGTACTTAGAACTGATCCAAGGTCATCATATTCATGGAAACATCAGTATTCTCCACCATCTTTGTGAACTCCTCGAAGCTAATTTTTCCGTCAAGGTCGGTATCGGCTTCCATCATAGTCTTATCAACAATCTATAGTCGAGGCATAGGTCAGTGGGTTTGGTGAATGTGATACTAGACATCTTCCATACCTGCTGGAGCTGCTGGTCCTTAAGATTGCTTCCAACCATCATCTTGAGCACAATGAAGAGCTCGCCATTGGAAATGTAGCCATCCCTGTCGATGTCGTAAACCTTGAAGGCAAATCGAAGCTTTTCTTCTTTGTTACCTTTACTAGAGAACGCACTCAAGCCTGATACGAACTCCTGGAAATCGACATCTCCGCCACCGTCTTCATCGAAAATAGCAATCATTCTAAGCTGCAGGTCAGCAGCTGTCTGCTTGACATCAGGACATCATGAGAATAACCTTGTTGCGAGCGGATTTGACGATACTTGCGGGAGACTTAGGAACTCGTCGCGTTCGATTGTTCCGGAGTTATCCTATAGAAGCTCAGGCATATTAGCAAGCGCTTGTAGCCATTTTGCGGTTGCGGAACCTTGCCTTATCTAGTTTCATAAACCTCTTCCTCAAACGGTCCACCTCCTCATGGTCGACTGAACAGCATGTCAGCCCCGCTCAATCCACCTGGTACTGATAAATGGATTGTTGCTCGCGAATGGTGGCGGGGCCAAGCCCAGGGAAACCACGGAGAGACGGTAGACTCACAGTTCGACCCGGACACAATGTTGTCCATGAGCTGGGAGCTGTTGTTCCCCATGGCTACTGAAGGTTGACGAAACGTATACGAAGCGTGACCTGGGGCCGTTTCCCAGGAACAGAATGGGCGAATGCGGGTAGATGGTTGATCGTGCTAAGAGGATGGGGTTTTCTTGGCGAGATTGGTGATCGGTCGTCTGGGTATGGCACGTGGCGGCTGTGGCTCAGCCAATCAAACCTGCTCTGGCAAAACAAACTGAATGAAACACTTGTAAGAGGCGAGATTTTTTTCACGGAAGTTCTACACACTCCAGAGTCACACACGAATACGTAGAAGAAAAGCATCTCGGCATCACAAAGGCCATAGTGCAAGAAACTGTCACAGGGTCTGCCCGTATTTCCTGGCCGTGAAAGAAGCAGAGACTCAGGCAGTCTACATACACGCGCGCTACAGCAGACAAGCTTGCCGTCACCGATCGCCGGTTGCAGAAAGAAACCTCAACACCAACGCATAACAGGAATCTCAGTGTCCAAGAAATTCCCCCCAGACAATCCGCCTAGCCGCCCCCCCCAACGTGCGACGACGATAGCCTACCTCTGCATTATTGAGCCAACGCCAAAAAAAAAAAATCAACACCCCCGCAGCAGCTGAGGTACGCCAATCTACGACTTTCGCGACATCAAATAAATCCTCTGTCTTTGCCCTGCACGAATATCGGCGAAAAATTTCCTGTGTTCCTCTCGTCGCTGCTATAGTTCTCTCCAAAGTTTGCGACACGTCGTCGCTACCGAGTCGCCACCATGACGAGGTCTACTGCGGCCGGGAACCGTTTTCGAACGCGAAAGCTGTCGACAAAGCAGTCCCTGGCCGTATTGAGGGAGAGCCAAATCGATTCTATCGATGATGATGGTCAGCGATATATTCCCCAGATAGAAACTGGTGTTGACCAGCGGGAAGAAATCGTGTGTTTCCCTTCCCCGCCCCTTTCCCCTGTCACTATCTTTAGCCTCATGTCACGCGTATACCAACCATAATGCATCGTCCACGTATGGCAAACAACATCAGTGTAAAAATTTATATATGCATTGAAAATTATTAAGACTTCATTGTCACGTCCCCATTACTTGCTTATTTCATTTTTTTTTTTTTGTTTCGGAGTATTCTTGTGTTGCGAGGTCTCATAGGGCTGTAAAAACCGGGCTAACCGTCCATGTGTTGCTGCAGGAACACCACCTTCAGGCTGCTATCTCTGCATCCCAGACTGCTGTAGTGGGCGGCCAAGTCCCTCAGATATACATCCCCACACCAGATGCCTCAAAAACGATCTGCGAGTATGAAGCGTTATACCCAAAAAGGTTTTCGCAACCTAACAGCTACATACGGTTCTCCTCCACCGTTGAAGACTGTTGTGGCACTGCATATTGTATGGACTCGGATGATGATAAGTTCCTGCAGAAGTTAAACTCAAACAAACGTTCCACAGGAGCACAATGCTCGGAAGATACTTTCGAAGAGGTGATGCAGCACTTTGAGAATACGGTGGCTGCAAAGCTACCATATCTCCATCTAGAATCCGATATAGAGGAAAAAATTACTCCTCTAAAGGACATGGAGGAGGCATTTGATGAAAGCCATAGTTCTACAGTAAGGAAATTCGCAAAGGATATATACGATCATTGGAGGCAACGGCGAATAGCCCGTGGAGGGCGTACTATTATGCCAACCATCAGGGTAAGAGAAAGCAAACATGTGCAATCATCTATACTATTGTTAACAGCATTCGATTAGATTGAATCTGGAGCAGACAAAGACGATGATCCTTATGTTTGTTTCCGAAAGTTTGAACACCGACAAGTTCGAAAGACGAGACGCACAGATGCACAAAGTACCGAAAAGCTGAAGAAACTACGACAGGAAATGGAGATGGCACGCGCTATCGTAGCTGATGTATTGGCGCGAGAAAAGATGCGGAAAGAATCCATCTTAGTTTCTCAAAACATTTTCGAGCTTCGCACGGCAGTCAAGGACTTTAAGCGAAAGAATAATCTAAGAGGTGATGATGAAGATTTGTACGAGAGTAGCAAGGTGAGCACCCACTTGAGCACCGGAATTTCTCGCATATTGAAACTCACTAATCTCAACAGAGTCGGAAAACAAACCTTCTTCCGCCTCCTCTGCCAGTTCGTGCAGGCGCTCAAAGCATAGTGCGAGTAGGCTCAGACATGAGGCCACCAGAAGCAGAGCTTACACAACTCAGTGAAGCTCAGCGTAAGAAGGTGGAGAAGTGGCGTGGGGCTGTTGAAGCTGGGCAGCAGAAAAGAATGATTTCAAATATGGGCGTTGAGGATTATACAGAGGTATGCACAGAGAATCAAGAGGATTATATGGCCTCTAACACGGATTCAGATGCCAATCTCAGATTTGGACTTATCAAGATCCTTCGACGACTACCGCGCGGTCCAAACATTCTATCTCCCAAGTCCGCCGCCCTCCCTGTCTCCAGTTCAATCACCCCGAGAGGACCATTTTGATGAGCTGCGCCATATGCCTACTATACGTTCAGAGAATATCAATAATACGAGTCAAAAGAGTTTGCCACAGTACCGTCGGCGTATTGGTCGTGGTGGTCGACTTTTTATTGACCGAAAGAATTTGCCAATGATAAGCCCCAAGAAGCGGGATAGTATCAGCGAAATAGTACTTGACCGCTTCAAGTATGATAACTTTGAGGAAGACCCAATATATGAGTACCCAGTGGACTATAATAGCACCTTGTAAGCCCCCTCTGGTTCTATTATTTTGTGATTATTTTACTTACGAGGCAATCACTAGTGCACTACGTTACCGGGCTCGGATGCTCTCTCCGCCTATGGAGAACCATCACATGACTCCTCAACAATACGCAATGAGGAGGCAACAAGCTCAAGAGCAGTTAGCGGCACAAGGACACCCTCTGCCAACTCCGCAATCTGCAACTCGATCGTGAAACCGCGAGAGAACCCTTAACCATCTTGCCCCGAATATTATGACCCTATAATCTACTACTACGGCCCAACTCTTTTCTACCATGTTTACGACGTTTTCCTTACGTTCATGATCAGAAACATTTGCAATAAAACATTGTATAATAGTGATTCCCTTCCTAGTCTTTTCTTTGGCGTTACTCCTTCTTTGGATTGAGATATATTGTTTTAGTGTCTCTTGTAGTGTCTCTCTAGTGAATGGATCATGGAGAAAGGAAGGAAGAAAGAATGAGAGAAGAAAGCACGAAGTAGTAGCTAGCTGATGGAGTGCTGGCCAACTACAATTCCCTAGCATCAGCTGCAGACTAGAATCAGGAAGAAGTTACAGGGTCATACTGCTCCATTGATACTGATACTTTCATATGTTTCTCTTTGTTTTCTTCTGTTTGGGAATTGCTTTTTTTTTTTTACTCAACTCCAATCATGGTGAAGTTTACAGTGTCGAGTGGATTATCTACTCCCTTCCGAATTCCCAGCCCTTCTTGCAGTGACACTCGGCAGTCAACAGGGAGGCATTTGGGCTTGAGGCAGTTTTAGTTTAGTAGGTGAATGTACGAATATTATTTTTTCCCTTTCCTTTATATCTTCGATTTCTTCTTCTCCTTTTCACTAGGGATTGCTCATTTTACTCTGATTTGCTTACGTATCTATCATGGGTGGCTATCTATATATTTTGTCTTGTGCGCTTGTTATACGGGCTAGATTTGATGTTTGCTGGCTTGCTGCGGATGGCTGGCTTTGAGTTTCAGAGAGATTGGCATGTTGGAAGGAGATGAGTTTTTTTTTTTTTTTTTTTTTTTCCTTTTTCTCCTATGCTCTGGGGGACTTGGATTTGGTATGGGATGTAGGTAGTAGGGATGGATTGGATATCTGATCCAATTAGTTACGTGCATTATTGCATGCATACATACAAAGTTAGATTGGGGTGTAGGAGGAGGATGGCTGGGAATGAATATTCTTGATTTGGGGGCTGGTCAATTGTGTGAGTGCGAAATGGAATTGAGTGATGTGATACGATGATGTAGTATGGTGCCAAACACGCGCTCGGCGCTATATATTCATACATACATTAAGTACTTACATATGTCTTTGTATTAAGTCAATTGGATTCCTTGGTTTTCATGACCAGTGAGTTGGGATAAATTAAGTCGTTATCCTGAGTGTACCCCAAGTAAAAGTAAAACATCAAACAAACGACAGGATTATACATCCCCTTTAGGTGGGTACACAAACGATATGGCAAACGTAAATTTGCCATTCGTTGAGAACTAGAAGGACAAGCCAGGTGGGGGAAGGAAGAGAATTGGATGTATACGACGACTTTGTCGTTTGTTGGCAGCAACAAAAATCATACGATTGATTGAAAGCTAGCAGACATAAGAAAATCATAAGATTATTGTACATTAGATATTGACCAACCTCATAGAATAAACGTAAAAAAAAAAAAAAAAATGGCTCTTAACTAAAGAGATCCCTCATAAACCGCCAACACCAACCCAGCCAATGTGAACGGCAATCACTATACCTAAACCCTACCCAACCACATGGATTACCCTGAACTCAATCCAACTCCGCGCTCGGTGGTTGCGGCGGTGCCCCCAATTGCGGCGCACCCCCCGCTCCCCCCCCACCACCACCAAACAAGCCCCCCATCATATCGAATAAATTCGGCTGCCTCTGGATCCTAATCCCAAAATACATTTCCGCAATCTGCTCCAGCGGATCCTCCCACGCAGGCATCTCCCCCAACTGCTGCGCATAATGTGCTTTCAGACTCCTATACAAATCCGCCCCTCCTCTCTGACATGCCAAGAGTAACAAACCCAGAAAATTCACCAAAGGTAGATCGGGGAATACTTTTGCATCGCATGTCGCGGACTGGACTTCTTGGCTAGCGTGGTTGAGCTGCGAGGTGGAAAGGGAAGTGGTGAAGAGTGCGTGGACGCGGGTGGCGTCGCGGATGTTACGGAGGAGGAGGTACGGAAGGAGGGCGCGGGAGAGATAGATTGCGGGATTTGTGGGCGGGGGAGGGGTGCCTGGGGAGAGAGCAGTGGGGGGGGCGCTGAGGGAGTTGGTGTACCACCGGTAGAGGAGGGCGGCGAGGGTGTCGGGGGAGGATTTGGTGCCGAGGAGGAGGTGCGGTTCCGAGCGGATGAAGTCGTCGGTCAGGGAGTAGAGAGTCCCGACGAAGTGGTGGAGTTCCGGGTCGCCGGCGGGGTAGGGGGAGAATGTGGCGGACCAACTATGGAGGCGGGGAGTGAGTATTGGGCAGTTGTGGTGAGTGAGGGGTTGGATGGATGGATGAATAGAGAGGAGGGTGGGACGTACGCTCCAGCTTCTTTGACGAACTTCCGAAGGCTGGGCTCCTCGGGGGAGATCAAGCTCATTAGAGTGAATATCCTCGCTGTTAGATCAGTCTTTCAGTTAGCATATACAAATATTCTGTGCATGGCCCAATATCACAGCCGAAATCGTTGTCTGGCTCTTTTCCCTGCTGGCCCAACTCGCAGACGTCTCCTCCACCCTCCCGCCTCCTCTTCCCTCCCCGCTCCGCCGCTCCCTCATCCCCCCTCCTCCATCCCACACCCCCCACCCTCCCATGAAGAGCAACAAACCTACCTTTACTCTCCGCATCACAAGCCACCTGCCCTTGCACATACGCCTCCACCATCAACGCACACAAATCCCCACCACTCCCGCCCTGCCCCGCCTGCAACAGAGCCTGGGCCCCCGAGAACAGGATGTCGATGGCGGCCTCAAAGTTCTCAGCCTTGAGGTACCGCTGGGCGAGGACACGGAGCTGCTGGTGTGCTTCGTAGTATGCACCCTCTTGGATGCTGGGTAGGGAGTAAGTTAGCTTGGGGCTCCATCCAGCCCAGCGGGGTGGGGGGGTGGCAGTACCGCTTCGCGAGACGAGCCCGCGTCTTTTCAACCTTGTTCTGGGACATTATTTCGCAGATGGACGCAGCGGTGAGTGGAAGGAGGAAGGAGGGGAGGGGTGCTGTAGAGAGTGTACAGACGCTGTCGGGTTTACAGTGCGTTTTACGAGAATTGGCACGTTGCTTGTTTCTATGTGCCGACGGCGGGGCTCGCACCAGATTTATTTTATCGCCAGCAGCCCGCGCTGCACAATTGCAGCCTCTCAAACCCGACAGCCTGCACCAGATCAAGAGTATCTACAAAGGAACACCCCGCCGTTTCTTTGGGTTCTGTTCCCTCCATGATTTCGGCCCCGTCATGACGCCGTGCGCCAAGCCCAGTCGCCTGCGTTCTCAGGATATTGTCATAACACAATACGATCTCCAGCGGGCACTGCTCATCCTCCCCCTTTCCCCCCCAATTCACCCTGCCCAACAGATGCAGCGAGTACTCCTTTCCAGCTGGCCGCGCGCTGGGATCCGTCCGCGGCGGCGGCCCCTCCCTGCGCATCGCCAACTCCATGCCCTTGCCCCTCCCCGGCACTCTGCACTCTCCGCTGGTGCTACCATATCCCAAACAATCTTCTCCGGGATCCAGCCCACCGGCATCCCCCACCTTGGAAACTACCTCGGCGCGCTCCGAAATGGGTTTCCCTGCAGCGTGACTCACCACCAGACACCAATCTCATTTTCTGTCTTGTGGATCTCCACGCCCTCACACTTCCGCAGGCCCCGGCACAGCTGCTACAGTGGAAGAGGGAATCGCTGGCCACGCTGCTTGCAATTGGACTTGACCCGGGGAGATGCACGGTCTTTGAGCAGTCGAGAGTGCCGGCGCATGCCGAGCTGATGTGGCTGCTGAGCTGCGGTGCGAGTATGGGGATGCTGAATAGGATGACGCAGTGGAAGGTATGCTTTTTGCGTGGCTACGGCGTGGGGGCATAGTGGGAGTGGGCTTGGGGTGGGTGCGGTGCGGTGCGATGCTGATGTGCGATCGGATTTTGGGGGGTGGGTAGGATAAGAGTAAATCTGGTGAGGCAGTGAAAGAGGCGACGTCTGTACCGGCATTGAAGCTGGGGCTGTTTTCCTACCCGGTGTTGCAGGCGGCGGATATCCTGGTGCATAGGTATGTTTGCCGGCTCTGCAAATGTCCATCTTGCCTGGGAGGCAGCAAGAGAAGCTGATGATGGGCCCACACAGCGCAACACACGTCCCTGTCGGTGAAGACCAGGCCCAACACCTCGAGCTTACCCGCAGCCTCGCTGCCTCCTTCAACCACCACTACGGCCCAACGTTCCCCATTCCCCAGACCATCCTTTGTACGCACCCCCCTTCCCCTCTCCCCCCCTTCCTGAGGCTCCCCTCTAAACTCACCCCCCACCAATACCTCACAGCCCCTGCAAAGCGGATCATGTCCCTCCGTCACCCCACCACCAAAATGTCCAAATCCGCCGCCGACCCCAAATCCCGGATTCTGCTCACCGACTGCCCCAGCACTATCCAATCCAAGCTCGCCTCCGCCGTGACAGACTCCATCGGGGGAATTACTTACTCCCCCGCCGAGCGCCCGGGGGTGTCGAATCTCATTGAAATCTACGCACATATGAACGAACGCAGCGATTTTGATGCTGTGGCTGTAGAGCTCCAGGATGCAGGGATGAATATGAAGGGGCTGAAGGAGAAGGTTGGTGAGGCAGTTGTGGTGGGGCTGGAGCCCTTTAGGAGGGTGTATGAGAGGGTTGTAGGGGAGAGTGGGTATTTGGATGAGGTGGCGAGGACGGGGGCAGAGAAGGCAAGGGAGAGTGCCGAGAGGACGTTGGAGAGGGTCAAGAGAGCGGTGGGGCTATTATAGATTGTCCGGGCTGGAAGGAGGTCATTAGATGTTTGTGAGCGCAAACGCTGTGGGTGTAATTGATTATTGCCCAGTAAGATATAGCACAGAACATATACAAGAGGGCATTGTTTTTATTCAGCAATTACATGGGTTATACTATGTATTCTGACCCAAGCCCGGTATATGGGGTGGGGAGTGTATTATATTTCAGAGGAAGAAAAAAAAAAACGTCAGCCCGCCACACACTGGCAGGCGGCTGCTTTCATGTTACTGTCCAGCCATAAACAACTGTATCACCGTTGCTTGCTCGATCCAAGGGTTTGCCCCGTGCGGGAATCATGCATTAAGTGATAGGGTACTGCGGGGTCCCCATCATTTCAGAAGGCGGTGCATGCGATGGCCGAGCAAGCAGCACTGGGCTGGCACGAAGGACACGGGCGCGTGTAACCCTGGTACTCGCTGCTCGAGGTATTACTGAAGCGGAGTCGTCTCGGCGGTACTCCAGACCATATGTCGTGTGTGCAGAGATAGATGAGAGTTGAGATTGTCCTCCAGCTGTGGGCCAGGTACAAGGAGGTAAGCCCCCTTGTCCTGGGGGGTAGAACGAACTATGTAGCTACCGCGCAGATACATATGAGCATGTCCCATCAACTGGCGATGCGGACTTACATTGGTTGTGTCGAAGTTTGCGGAATTGTATCTGCGTATGCAGCTCTCGGAAGAGCCTCCAACTCCCCCTCCCCCCGAAATGCTAGCATTTCCCCTCCTCCTGGTCCGGACCCCATCCCTACCTGCTGTGTGACTGGGTACCGGTACCCTCTGGCTGCTGAGTGTGCTGTGCTTGAAAGGAAGGCCCCCCTACAGGTTGTTCTCAAAGATCGGCAGAAGTTATGTTTGAAATTATGAAAATATAATCATCATGTACGGAGTGGAGTACCTACGCTCTTACAAGTCTTGGCTCGGCTGAGCGATTGTGGCTGGCTCATTCATGCCCAAACAACTCCAGCTTCTATCCGCAAAAGCGAGAACAACACACAGATAGTTTCATCTCACACATACGCAAATGGTGCTTCACAAAAACAGTGTGTGCCCCCAAATTCTATTTCCCGAGTTCTGCAAATCCATTTGCACCTTATCTCAGCACAGACCAAAACAACTAACATACAGCTCACCTTCCTCAGAATGGGATCGCAAAGCAACAAAAGCCCACGAACGGAAGCTGCGGGCGAAAGCGGAGGCTTCTGGTACGGGCACGGGTGGGGTGGCAGCGAAAGCCACTGGTGGGGCCCTCAAAGCGGATGCATCACGCAAGGCGGTGGGAGTGGGGTCCAAGCAGACAGATCTCGCAGTTGGTACCGAAAAGAAGAAGGAGGAGGAGGAGGAGGAGGAGGAGGAGGAGGAGGAGGAGGATGAAGGCGGCGTGAAAATGGAAATGGAAAGGGGGGGTGGGAAGGGGAGAGATGATAGTGGTGATGATGCTGAGCAAGAGAAGAGGAAATACAGTCGGAGAAAAATTGTGGATAATTCGTGGAGATATGAGGAACCCGAGGAGGACCCATATCTAAAAGGTTTGCGTTGCTTTCCTGCATAGAGCATCTTGTCACTCCCGATAAATCAGAGCTAATGCCGTACCGGATAAGCAGCACAGGAAGAGAAAGACCAGGAGCCCGAGCCCGACTACGCTCGCATGACCATCGGCAAAGCCCAGCTAAAAGATAGCTCGGACGAAGAACACGAGCAGGATGCCGATGACGCTGACGGTAGGCGAGCTTTAGACGAGATATTCATCAGGGATGAGCCGACCAGCAAGAGACCGCCTACAAAGAGGAAAAGCGTCCTGGTCGACCGGCGGCACTTTCAAGACATTGACGAGAAGGTCGCAAAGCAAAAGGCTGCAGCTGCGTTTCGACAGCGATTCGCCCTGAGACCCCAGCCCAAAGCACCTCCTCCTGGCTCTCACCCCGGAATTGATTTTGGCGGTGATGACGAGGGCATTGGGGATATAGACGAGTTTTTGGGGGAATTGAAATTAAAGGGTAAGAGTTACGCCACGTGCATCTTTTTTTTTTTCCTCGCCACGTTTCTACTATATTGATTGTTTCATGTAAAGTGTGTGAAATACTGCTCTTTGCAGTTCTGACTGTCGTTTTAGCCCGAACGCCTGCCCAAGGGAGGGGATCCGAGAAGACAAGGATACCGATATCGGGTGGGCCAGGCAAGGATTTGCGAAGCGAGGAGGAGGACGACGAGTGGTTAGATGAGATGCTTGGGTCGAGCGGTGCGAGAGCAGCTGCGGTAGCGAAACTGCAGAGACGTCGATAAGTAATTGCAAATATTAATGAAGGAGAGGCGTACCTACTGAAGGCAGTCTCTCAGCTGAAAGGGTCCAAGAGAGGAGAATGTTTGCGATCATGGATACTTACCCTCAACTTGCGCAGGTGGTCTCACACAACTCCCTTGCCCCACAAGGGTATCTTACCGGGATATTTATATTGTATATTACTCTGCGACGAGTAAATAGCCCCCATGCCATTACACCAACAGCGAGAAGAGTACAGGTACAGGTTGACGTAAGGTATCATCAATATGGATACAAGTGCAAGCACACGTATACGTTATATACATGTACACTTACATACAGTATGTATCGGGCAAAAACAAGCCCTTGTTGGGACTGATTGCCCCACCGCACTGGCACTGCTGATGTACGGCAGTAATGGCACTGCCGTTGCCTCGTCAGGAGGTCCTGTCGTGCCGGTGAATGAGGCGAAAGCGGACAACACCCGGCCGCATTTGGTCGCCCTCTGACGCTTTCGGGCATGTACTGTACGTACGACGCGACAGGAGGGCACCGCATCAACCGCACTCACCAACATTGTTTTGCATTAATATTAAGACTCGATCTCAGGATACCTTGCCTCTTGTTATCAATTAGCTACCACACCTGCCCCTGCACGCCCAGCACGAACGTATTTCTGCTCGCGTCAGCGCCGACTGCCCCTCTTCAATCCTCAGTGGCTTACCTACATCTTACCCATGGCCCTGTCGAAGCCATGAGAAATTATTGCTCCACTAAATTGCTCTAGTAAAATGATCTACTAAACTGCTTTACATTATATCTGCAATTCTTACAACTCTTCGGAATATTGAGAGCCTTGTCGCGGTCATGAGGTCGCCCACCATCCCAAATGGCGAGACCCGACTTGCCGTATACATAGCAGTGTAGGTGGCCTTCTCCTCTCCTGTGTTCTTGAATTGGTGTTGGCTCCTGGGTCACCTTGTGATCTACTAACCCGCGATCATCTCAGGGAAGGTTTCTGACCAGCAAATAGAATCAATTCGAGGCAGTGCTGGCTGATTGTGATTGGCCGGTGTGGTGCTGGATAGAGACGAGTGATATTCTGTTGGGCTGGGGAGGCGGCTATTTTTTTACCCTTCTTTGTTCTGAGGGACTGGTGAAACACAAAGCCCCTTTTTCAGGAGTTGAGGATCGGCTGGGGTGGGTTTTTTTACCCCCTTTGCTACAATATCTTTGTGGCTGTCGTTTCCTTTATTTTTTTCTCGTGCATCCTCGCGTCGCTAGGCCCAGCTGGCCATTCAGAACTGGAATGAGGCCCCTGGGACCTTTCCCCGTTGCCGCCCAAAACGTTAAGCGTTGCACGACTCCGGCAGTGGGGTGGGAAGGGCGACGGCCGGATGCTTTCGTTTGGTTGGCTGGGGCAGGCCAGGCTGTTGGAGCATGCAACGATGATCGCTGGGCGATGTTGCACTTATTTCCCGGCTCCTGAGGAGGACCAGTCGCGATGGTCTTCTGGGTCTTCTGCTCGACAAACTGCTCGATACTGCTCGACAACTGTCTGCTGTATGGGGGGAGTCGTGGGGACTGCAGTATCATTGGAATTGAGCGAGACGACAGACTGTCCGTCTATCCAGCAGTGCCGTCTGCGCTTGTGCTTACTCTTAACCATAGCCGGCCTCTCATGGGTGTTTGAGGTGCAACACAGATTGTGCGAACGGAGTAGCTACAGTGTCAATGTTCCCGAGTCGTGCCGCTATGTACATGTATCACATCGCCGGAGGGGGCTCTAGAGGATCTCGCGACGAGGTGCGAAGAGGCCTCTATTTACGGTGAGCTAGAGTCCCGTACCGGCGTTTGGTGGCAGCTGCTGTATGTTGCAGATCTAGACGAGTAATTGTCCGTGTGCCTGTCGCGAATTCCAAGGGCGATAACGCTGCCCAATACATCCCAACTACCCGTGTATCTGTGAGACTTGTAGTAGTATAGTTGTGAGACTCGGGCAGGAACCGTACAGGGACCGTAAAGGCATATCCCTCCTCTCCTCCTCTACTCCTCCCCCTCAACCTCCCCCCTCCTCCCTTTCCCCCACAACAAGCCCAGCCGATGACAGAGGGTTGACCTTATAATTACAGGCTTGTCCTCTCACCACCCACACCTCACACCTCGCACAGCGTCTCGACTTCAACTCTGCCACCCTGCTGCATACCGTCCACCCGCCGCGATCTCCGAAGCTTCTCTCGCGCCTGGTTGCAAAAGCCATCCGCTATTGGGTTGGCTACTGCCGTGCATGTTGTTTCAGAGGCAGCTACAGAACAGCATAATACATAAAGCGAGGGATCTCGGAAAGCGCGAGTCGAGGGCACAGGATCCCGTCGGAGGAAAACACTTGCAACCACGCCAGAAAGCAGTCGGGGTAAGAATCTGAAAAGCTACACGCAAAGGCAGGTGTGTAAGAAACGGCAGGCAGCTGGGAAACGTACGGGTCGAGAAGGGGTGGGGGCATAACTGTCCTCCACGCATCTGGTCGCTTTTCAGCGCCTTTTGGCTGTACTTCCTTCTCCCTTGTCGACCCGGACTACCGTTCCAACACCCCCCCCTCCCCCCAACGATCCTCACCACCCTACCACTAATACCTTCATTGCCTCAAGTTCGACTACAAGCACCCCCTTTGACCCCGTATCAAACCTCACACTCTGTTTTTAATTTCGTCCTTCATATACCCAAGCAATCTACTCGCGCTATCCCCTCCTCTGCCCACCTCCACGGATCAATAATTCAACTTCTCAAACATCAACCCCTCTTTCTTCTTTCTTCTTTCTTCTTTCTTCTTTCCTGTCTTTCTTTGCTCATATAATCTGTTTCAATTCAATTCTCCCCTCTTTCCTCCCCACACACCACACACACACACACCAGCTACACGGCCCCCACAATCGAAGATTCTTCATATCTATTGTTCCCTGTCTCGAACTATATCGTCTCCCGAACTAGCTCGTCCCCTAACATTCTAACTTAACATTTTAGACCTTTATTACCTGCATAGGGTCCGGCAAACGTGGACAGTCTTTCCTGTATCTTGGTCGACTTATTTTCCTGAAGATCCACCGTACCAGCCACTCGCAACCCTCGCAAGTCGGTCCATTCTCTTTATCTGTCATTCATTCATTGACATTGTAATTACGCCCTCTATGACCACAGAAACAACAACAACTACTGCTATTACTACTACTACTATTATTACTACGCCAATGGACGTTGATTCTGCTCCCACAAGGCGAACAACTTCACCGAGGAAGCCAACGGAGGACGAGTCGTATGTCTACATCTGTGGCAGACACTGGCATTGTGGCGAGTAGCTGACTCGATGCATTAGTTCACGTAACGCTGTACCCCAGATCGTTGTGAAGAAAGAGCCAACCTCACCTGAGCCCCCGACTACCGCCAGGCATCGCCCTCCAAGGCTCTCGCTCGCAAAGAACGGTGCAACCGCCACAAGCGGAAATACTCCACGTACTGGTGTTCTAACAGCTGATCGAGGCCTCATGCATGAAGTCGGAATGGCATGCCTATCACCAGGCTTTTCCACTCACGATCCGGCAATGCGCGAACAACTACAGAGAAGTATTTCTGTGCGCGACCAGCAACGCTCGATCATTGAGTCGCGACTGAACCGACATGCAAGACCAGGTGAAGAAGGAGGCAATGGCAAGGACAGGGATGAAGGACCGGCATCAGCACGGGTGGAAAGAAATGGAAGTAATGAGAGGCCTTTGGGATCAGCTCGCCGAAAAGGCCCACCATCTAATTTGACCATCGTTCCACCTCCCCACCATGCATTTGCCAATGAAAGGGTCATCCAGTCAGCACCGTTAAATCAGTCGTTTACTGGGCGTCACCAACCCCTCCGTCATCACAATCAGCACCCTCACCACCACAGCCACCTCCCTCCTCCAACCAGCCAGGTAAACAGGCTTCCTCCTATAACTGATGTCTTTGGTCCCGAGAAGCTGGACGGAAGTAGGTCGGCACGACCGGATGGCAGACAGTACTTTCCTTCATCCAGACCTTACCCATCTCCAAACGGCCTAGCTCACACCAGGTCACGAGATTATGTCTCTGCAGAAGAAGCTGTTCATCAGATGGCGGGCGGAAGGGAGGATATGCTTCCGAGAATAGTGCACTATGGGGGTCATCAACCACCAACGCCTCCAAGCCCTCCGACTATGCAACAGCCTCCCCACCCTCATCCACAACACCCCGCAAAGATGGCACCAATGAATGGCCACGCTACTATCAGTGCATCAGGTCGTAGGCGAGGGAGGGCGGAATATGAACGGGATGGAAGCTATGGGTCTGAAAATGAAACTCGTGAACCCGATTACAAACGAAGAAAGGAGGATGACAGGAAAAAGAGGGCGCAGTTCTTGGACCTATGCGCTCAAGCATGGGACCTTTTGCATTCGTAAGCAAAAGCGTAATTAGTAGTCATGGTTAACAATTTTTGGGTTGGGTTCATTGCAAGTGGGCTTTTCTTTTGGACGGGGTTGATCTGCTGTTCTTTTTTCATTTTTCATTATTTATGGATTTTCAGTATTTCATTGTTTTAATTCCCATTGTGTCTTATTGCAAGATATTTGGTCTCTTTCTTTTGTTTCCCCTCTACTCATTAATACCTACCTTCACCTTTTTCTTTTTACTCTCTGTTTCCTATATCTCCCAGGAGGATTACTTCAAAATTTTTCATCAGCAAATGTATTACCGACTTCATGTATCATTTCTTCCATCAGGCTCTCTATGTAGGGACGGATATCGGTGCTGGGTTTATATCAAACGGGCTATTGTTTTGCGTTGTGCTTTGTTTCATTGATTATTCTTGGCTGTATTTTGGGTTCGGAAACAGGCGGCAGGTGAATCTTACGGTAATGTGAAAATGCCGGGCAATGGGCTTTTGAGGGCATGTCATTTTTTTTTATTCTTTCTCAGATACCACATCGTGACACTTTCGTCTTCATTCCATATTGGTGGCTCTATCGTTTGTTTAACTCACAAAATGATATCTTGGTTAGGCGTTGACCTCGCGCTTACGCCTTATGGGAGGGTGCTGCAAACAAAATCTAGGGTTTTCTTTCTATGTTTGTTGTTTCATTATCATCATACCAACTTGATTCACTAAGCTAAACATTCACTTCTATCTCTTTTGTCCACAAGGCGTGGTTAATCTGTTTCATGTTTTTGTCTCTCGGTCTGTGAGCTTGGTATGGGTTTGGGGGGGTCAGCGGGGTAACATATGTTGTCTTAGTTTATCAAATCTGTCTCTATCGACCACCGTGGGCTTTCCTATTGTGTGAACAACATTCGAAGTAATCAGCTCAATGATTGTGCGAGACAATGTACAAACATTTAGGCACAGTGCGAACGGGATTGCACAATAGGATTGACCAGTATCCTTGATTCACATAATAACTTGAACAGGTTTTTAATCCTATTGTCCTCATGGGTCGGGCTTGGCATTCATGCTAACCGAAACAACATAGCCCCATCGGGCTTGGCCTCAGCTCTTGGCAGGCCTGTCCCACGAGTACATAAACCGCTCTGCCCCCCGGACATCTTATTTCTTTTCTTCTTTTTCTCTTCATACTTACCTTGCGCCAAGCTCGATGCTCAGGAAGATCGAGCTTCGAACACAGGTCCAGCATTGCACACCGCTGGACTTATGTGCTCGTGAATGGCCTCCGGGTCACTTCGGGTGCGTAGTTTTTGATTTCTACAAAGCCCGGAAGGGTTCCTTTTTGGGATCTTTTTGGTCTTGAGTATGAAGCCCCTTTTTTTTTTTTTTCATTGCATACTGGCCGCTGTTCGCTGGGATGTGAGGAATAAATTAAAGAAAAAAATGTTTGACTCCCCGGATAGCCCTTGTTATAAAAAACTTTTTTTTGGGCTGCGTATGTGTGAGAGATAGATATGGGGGGACTTCTTTGGTGCTGGTGCAAGCAAAAGGTCGTCTTTCTGTTGCATGCAACGAACGAGTGGATTTAACTTAACCCAACGCGTCTTTGTGGTTTATTCAAACATTTTTTCGTTGGTTGCAAAACGTTTCATAATCATGTTTTTACACAAATTTTTGTAAATATTGCGCGGCCGGGCTTTTTCTTTCTTTAGAACCCTTACATCCAAGTATAGGTACAAGGTACTGTACATAGGCAACGGGATTCTAGTGTCTCAAAAACTTTTTGCGATTTTGTGTAACGAAGATGAATAAGATTGTTTTTCTATCGTGGTACATAAACAATAGCACTTGTTGTTGTATGTATATATATATCTCACCCCCTGCTATGTATGGCCAAGTCCGAGGCCTCGAATAATAATATGTAAACTCCATGGGTGGGCTGGATCCTTGAAGGAAACTCTTTACAAACATCCACCACAGATTCCCCCTCCCCTCGGCAGTTGGAACAGAACTTTTGCCTTATGGTGAACAAATTATATCTCCAACTTTTTTTGACCCACGCACTGCCATACTTAACCCTAGGTAGTACCTGCCGTTACCTCGCCGTACCTTTTCTCCAGATAAAGCTTACTCAGCTCTAAGCCTCTCTCCCTTCCCTCCTCCCCGCCAATCTGCCGAAAACGCCCGTTTATCACTTCACACCGCTCGTATTCGGTTCCCTCCCTCCCTTGCACGACCCACCTCTGTCTTCCCCCCCTCTCCCCCCGGCACCAACCTTTTTTTTTTTTAGTAATAGCCAGAGCCCGCTGAACGTGTGTGTGTGGTTGCTATAGAATGTATAGTAGGGTATATACATAAGGCTTACTTTGATGATCTTCAGGTGGGGTGAAGGAGAGGGAGCCGGGGAAAAGGGGGGGAAATAGTTAGCTATAGTACGGTAATTGTCGCATGGCATGACAATTAAGTTAGTTTGTTGATTGATCCGGAAATCTAATAGGGATGAAGAGATACTTTATTCAAAAGGTTTTAGAATAAACGTATGAAACCTTTTCAAAATTTTAAAAAAAATTCAAAATTGAGGAAAAAAAGAATTAGAAGGCTTTTTTTTTGTTACCCTGAAATATATTTATCTGATTCTCTTTCCTCCCGCCGCAGTTGCGAAGGCGCAGGGACTTGAGACATGCAGCTTACAAGTATGTACAGTACCTCTGAGAGCTACTAGAGGTTGTGCAACCAGACTAACAAGTACCTACCTAGGTACAGTGGTAGTCTTGGTTGTAGTACCATTGGCAACCTACTAGTGGTCAGCCACTGTCTTATGTCCAGTGTCTAAGACATGCAACACGCCAACCTCCTCGTCACTTCAATTGGTCCCAGTCTTGACCCCTTACAATTATCATGGCCGCAACCTATATCAGCCGAATCACCAAAGCCTGGGCAATATCACCAATACCAATACCTCAGGAGAGATGCCGAAATATACCGAAAAAGACCTGCAGGCAGCCATGAAGCATGCTCGAGCAGAACCAGATATACCCACTATACGAATAGCTGAGCTGTATGGGGTTGAGCGGCAAACACTGCGTCGGAGGCTGCTGGGGACGCACCAAGAGAGGTCTACAGCTCATCGGGATGAGCAATTGCTCTCTCCTGGTGATGAGAAAGCAATTGCAGCCTATGTAGGAATGATGGCTGATGCAGGATTTCCATTAAATCATACCCTTTTACGGCAAATGGCGCAGGACATTGTCAATGAGCGGCAGATACCACAGCAAGGTAACGGAGGGGGTATTACAGGCCCCCGAGAATCAAGCAGCAACCCCCGAGATCGACGGGATCAACGTATACAACGGCAAGGTGCAATTATTTCCGTTCTGCCTTCCAACAGTACCCCCGCCACCAGCACCCCCCCAATCCATATTGTTGGTGTCAACTGGGTTAACAGGTTTCTTGATCGCAACCCGGGCTTCAAGAAAGTCTATATTCGATATCAGGAGAGAGCGCGAGCAGCTGCATCCAATGACATTGAGCTGCAAGCAGATTTTCTCCGAAAACTTGCCAATCTAATACGCCGGAAAAAGATATCTCAAGAGAATATATGGAATTGTGATGAAAAAGGTATTACTATGGGCCGAAATAGTACACGGACGATGGCTATTGTGCGTGCTAGAGGTCGAGCTACTGCAATGACTGAAGGTTCTCGTGAATTTTGCAGTGTTTTGGAGACCGTCAGTGCTGGTGGGAAGGTTATTCCACCCTTCATTGTATGGCAAGGAAAGTCCCATCGGCAATCTTACTATCCAGAAGGGGGCCTACAGGTGGAAGCTACGTTTGCAGTCTCTGAAAGCGGATATATGGATGATGAGCTGGGTTTGGGGTATATGGTTGAGCACTTTGAACCTTATACTCGGGTTGAAGGCCCTCGCTGTCTTATTGTGGATGGCCATTCTTCACATATTGCATGGAAGGTAGTGCGGTATGCACTGGATCATAATATTCATATGATTTGCCTTCCATCAAAGTCTACTCATCTCCTGCAACCCCTTGATGTAGGTTGCTTCGGAGTCCTGCAGAGGGTGTATGAGAGAAACCTCAGTTCGTGGCTTCGACAAAACCCGCTTCAAGTTCTCTCAAAACCATCATTTCTTGAAATCCTTGAAATAACTCGAAATGAGGTTTATACTACCGATTGTCTTCTTGGAGCATGGCGAAAGTCCCGCTGCTGGCCAATCGATCGTGATTTCATTGAACCCCTCCCCTCCTACAATGTCTCAGACAGTCACGCTATCTCAGCCAATGAAATTCGAGTATCTGATACCCCTGGTCGGCTCCGTGCACTCTCCCAACGAGTTGAAGATATCATTCGGTCAAAATTAGATTCAGATGAGAAGGAGTGGGTATTTGAGCTTATTGACTTTGCTGGTGAAAAGGTTGCAAAACACAGAGATATTGCCCCTCGTGCTGACACTCTTAGCAAGCTCCGAGATGGGAAGGTACGCCGAACAAAGAAAGGAAAAAAGCGTGTTGGGGAAGCTCGAGTACTGACACACCAGTATGTCAATGATGGCATTAAAAAGGTTGCGGAGGAAGAGGCAAAAAAGCTTGCAAGGCAGCAGGCATCAGCGGAAAAGAAGCAAATTGCAGATGAGAGAAAGGCTCTACGAGATATGCTTGAGAAGCAGTGGAAAGCTGACCTCAAGAGATATACGGAGGTTGTAATACCTGCATGGCAAGCTGAATGCGCTGACATTGATACTGCATGGGCTGCTACTAAGCAAGCTACTGGTAAGAAGCGGTCTACCGGTATGAAAAGACCACCATACCCTCCTCGGCCAAAGCGACCTTTAAAGCCCAAAGGGAGGGATATTGCAGGTGGTGATCTTTCTATAGTGGTTGAGAATGAAGCAGAGGAGGAGGCTGAAGCGGAGGCTGATGGGGTTGACCGACGGGTTGATGAGGACATTGATGAGGAGGATTTGGTAGATTCAATGAGAAATCTCGAAATTGATCATTTTGCTGCGGTTAGTGCCCCTACCAATTATACTGCCATTCAATCATATCACACCCTTCCTTTTCCAAATTAATCTAACATCGATTTAGATGCATGGTTAAGACCTCCGTGGAGTTATGAGCTCATTGGCATGATATTTATGATATAGGGTTGGAAGGAAGGAGGGGGGGGGGGTCACGGGGTAGATATATTAGAATGGATAGGTTCTGCATATCTGGTTGATTTTGGTAGAATATAAGGGTAACCATGTTGTAGAGCGTGATTGTTTCCATAATTGTAGATAGAACTTGCAACAGCTGCGTTAGGTATATCATATGGTTCGCCTCGGAGGGGGCTTGCAGGGGTGCTTGCAGGGATGGACATAAGACAGTGGCTGACCACTAGTAGGTTGCCAATGGTAAGGGGCTAGTGCAAGCCAGACTAGGTTTTGGACACGAAACATTTTTAGTTTCAGTTTAGGGTGATCGCGGGATAGGGGTGCTTGGGTGAAAATCAGATAAAATGAGCTGGGACAAGCATTTGATTTGGTTTGGATACTCCGTATAACTAAAGTCATCAGAATGGACCCCCCAAAAAAAAGAAAAAAAACATATCTGATGCCAGGAAAGAAGGGAAAAAAAAAAAAAATTAAAAAATTCAGACTTTTCTACATCCACAGTTCTATCTCTGTCCTCCGTGCTCTGATATTTTCACCCTCTCCTGCTTCACCTAGGGCCTGGGCTATGCCATGCTATGGTATGCTGAAAATACATGGTGTGTGTGTGCATGATAACTGGTTGAATGCTGATGGGTATATGGCGCTTGAAAAAAAAGAGATGTAGCAATTATGGTAGACTTGAGTTGTAATTTGTTGTGCCGGAAGCTCGTGCTGTGACATGAGTGATGGTGGGGAGCCTCGTGCAATACAATAGCAGCTTTTTTGGGGGGGCGCGCCGCTGGTGGAATATTGAGGTGGTGAAACTTCGCAATGACGGTAATTCCACGCCACCGTGATGCTCTATTCTGTTTGCCATATCAACACGACCTTAATCCCTCTCCCCCGTATTCCCCTCCGCCTCAAATATCCAGTTATCCTCTGCCAAACTCGCGACCTTCTGCCGCAGCAGCTCTAAACTAAACATTAGCCCTCACCACACTGTCCCTCACAAGCCCAAGACTCACCGGGTAACTTCTTCGCCATCTCCCCCTGATGCCTCTTCATCATCTCCGCCAGCCTCTCCTGCTCACTCAGTCCCGCCCCCTCCATCAATCCCCCAATTCCTATTCCATGGGCCCCCCTATCCCCACTGCTTCCAATGCCACCACTACTCCCACTGAGGCTACCGGCCCCACCCTGCATTCCGGCGACAAGTTGTATTAACATCTGCCCCTCGCCGGCGCCGTCTAACGAGCCGTCATCGTTCCAAACTATAATCCCGTCGTCACTGTCGAAGGAGGAGGGAGTGGTGGTGGTGGCGTGGGAGGAGGATGCTGCTGCAGCAGCGGCAGAGGCGGCCACGGAGGTGGAGGAGTTTGAGGAGGTGGTGCGGGAGAGTGAGCGGAAGAGGTTGCGGCGGATGGTGGAGGGGCGATGGGAGTGGCGGGAGGGGTTTGTTGGCATGGGTGCTGTGAGAGTACTGGAGGTTGAGGTTTTGTAGATTTTTTTTGGTTTTTTTTAGTTCGCTGCGTGCACATCACATAAAGGTACGGCTACATATGGGATAAAGTTGCATTTCTCGACGCAAGAAAATGCGAGACTTTTGTGTGATGTATAAATGAGGGCACATATCCATTCCCCATACGCATAAACAAAAAGCTTCCTATACAGTATAAAACATATATAAAAATAATATAAAACATCATTAAAAAACACAACGGACATACGGGTACAAAATCGTTAAACGTTGGTATTCCTCTATGGGAATACCCT
This sequence comes from Terfezia claveryi, assembly GCA_015179025.1. Lineage (NCBI taxonomy): Eukaryota > Fungi > Ascomycota > Pezizomycetes > Pezizales > Pezizaceae > Terfezia > Terfezia claveryi. Next base: position 51,573 of record WHUX01000005.1, read on the forward strand.
TAGGTATCAGGGTATCCTTCCTCCCTCTGCCAAATACTCTTCCACGCCCTCCAAGCCCGCAGCAATGGACCTCGACTTCTCCTCTTCCCCCGTCACCCCTACCGCAGAACACCTGCCTTCCCGCCTCCCCTTCCCACCCCTCTACAAGCGCCACATCCTCAACTGTGCCCTCTCATCATGGTACCAAAAGTCTGCCTTCCCCCATTAACCATAGATACCCACCTTCCACCATTACTTACCGCCGCCCAAACACAATTGACACAGATACCGTCCCCACCTACCAAAAACCCGAATCATCCCCCTCCCGCCGGGCTTTGTCGAGTACCTCCGCGAAGACGGCATCTTCCTTCCTAGTAACCCGAATGACAGGTACCCCCCTCCCTTCCGCCAACCATGTGGGGAAGTTTAGCTAACCACACCACCCCACCACCACCAGTGCCGCCTGGTCCGACTCTGACGATGACTCTTCCTCCGAAGGCGGTGACCTCCACGACTCCTCCGAAGCCGAAGATGCCGAGCATATCTCCGCCCAGCAATCCTCCCTCATTCATGTACATTCGTTCCTCCCTCCCCCCCAAAGAAAAAAAGTAACACACATATATCCACACTTCTCAAGGGGTAACCCACTACCCACGACCACTAACTAACCAACCCCCCCCCACCCCAACCTTGTAGGACCCCTCCCTCCGCTTCCCCGAAACCCACTCCCAAATCACCACCACCATCTCCTCCCTCGGCGGAAAAGTCTTTCCTAAATTAAACTGGTCTGCCCCAAAAGACGCCGCCTGGATCAACCCCACAAAGTCGCTTGAATGCTGCTCCGCCAGTGATATATATCTCCTTCTCAAGTCCTCCGACTTCATCACACACGATCTCGAGCATCCATTTGATGATTGCGTTGACGAGGAAGAAGGAGGAGATGCGGATCTACACCATCCACCTACGGGCACCACACTGCCGTCACTGCATGATCCCCTCCTGTCGACGTCTAGCGAAAGTACAACAGCACAACTACTTCCAACAACACTAAAAACAATCCCATACTTCCTTGTCCTCCGCAAATTCTTCACCATGAACCCCTCTGCCGAATTCCGGGTGTTTGTCAAGTCAAGAAAAATGATTGCCATAACTCAACGAGATAAAAACCACTACGAGTTCCTTGCGTCTATGGTCGACGAGCTAGTCACTCTGATTCAGGGGTTTTATGGAAAGGTGCTGAGGGAGACGTTTCCTGATCCTGATTGTACGTGCCCTCCCCCCACATATCTTGGGGAAATTCAGGGTATACTTAATATGTATGGATACTAATGTTGGTAAAATTGGGCAGTTACATTTGACGTGTACATCCCCCGAACGGAGTCCCGAGTATGGCTGATTGACATCAACCCCTGGGCTCAACGGACTGACCCCATCCTCTTTTCGTGGCTGGAACTACTCGAATTGAATGTTGACGATGTGGAGACTCCGGAGCTGCGGTTGGTCAAGAAGGATGATCCCGAGGCGTACAAATTCAATACACCCCAGTACTCTGCTCACAAGCTCCCAAAGGAGGTGCGTAACCAACAGATCTGTCTAGGCCTTACCTGGCGGTTGATGCTAACGAGTTTCTAAGGTTGTGGATGCGGGTATGGGCGGTGCACAGTCAATTCAAGAGTTTGCACAGCAGTGGAGGGAGATTGTAAACAATATGGAGGACGCATAGTTCTATTGTTTCTAGCCAAATATATTTTAGAAGGCCAAACAAAGTAAAGAGTTATGATTAGGTGTAACAAAATATGCGACATCAAGAAACGTGCAACGAAATATCCGTACATTTAAACTAGGTTGTGGATGCTGGTATTGGTGGTTGTGCATGGTCAATTCAAGGGCTTGCGCTACATCGGAGAGATTGTAAACAACATGGAGGATGCATAGTTTGGCTCTGTCACACACACAGCATTGTACTAAATGTACTAGAGAAAAGCCAAAGAAAATAAACATGAAAAAGGAAATGATCATTAGGTGTAAGAAAATGTATGTTATCAGCAAGGAACATGCATCGAATATCTGTACATCAAAGTCAAAGGCATGATATGGGAATGAACAAGCAAAACACATCACCGCCCGCCATACATGTGATACAGCAATGCTAGCAAAACTGTTCCCCTCATATGCAAAAGTAGCCTTGAACCTCGATCCAAGATCTCACTAACCATGTCCTTCATATGTACCTAATCTAGAACAGTAGCAATGTGTCAAGAAAAATTCAAAAAAGAAGAAATATGTAGTAAGTGGTGTTTGCAAACTATTATCGAAACAAAGAGTTCTTGTAGATTGCTAGATGTTTCAATGCATGATTCCCATGATTCCCGACATGAGGGTAGTATGTTTTAGTCCCTCTTGCGCCAGACCTTCCCATTGGTGTTGATCTTGGGGGCAAAGAGGCCTATGGCAGCATTAGCTCATGCCCCAAGTTCAAGATTCTGATTCATACCAATATGCTGGGCCGCAGTAATGCTCCTGAGTTTTCTGTTGGGATTATTCGACTCAGGAAAGGCAGCTTCCTGGCCGGCAAGTGGACCTGACGAGTGATAAAGCTGAGGACCTGTGTCAGTATATATATGTTGGGCTCAGGTCGCCACTACTAGTACTTACCTTGGGCCTATATGCATCAGGTTGGTCCATTACACTGCTGTTGCGGAACTTCTCCACAAGCTGATCAGTGCCTTGGATGTCTATAATTGTTAGTCATGGGATCAGAATACAATGTAGTGACTACTTACTGGCGTAGGTAACGTCAAGAACCTTGTCGGAATTATATTTGTTCCTATACATAGACAATTAGAATATATATATCCAAGCGAATCAGTCAATGATGGACTCACCAGCGTTTCCCGGACTTTGCAACCACGAACTGTGAAACTGTTAGCACAAGCATTTTCTTAGGAATTTCACTGGATACAAACCGCGATAATATCCATAGGATCAATGAAGTTGATAAAAGCATAACCAACGCTATATGCTATCAGCAAACCGTCTCCTGACTGTTGTTCAATGTAAACCTACTTGCACATGTTTTTGAAATCTGAAGCGACCATGTCAGCCATGTTCTAGAGAAATGTGGAAAGAGAGACCTAAGGCTTACCAATACGTAGATACAAAAAATCATACTTCCCACGACTGGTGCTGTCGAGGAAATCCTTCAAGGCTGGCTGGTCTACCTTGTTTGGAATGTTTCGAAGCATGACCTGGATAGGCTTAGTAGACGGCTTCATATTAGGGTTATATGCTAAACTTACTGTAGTTCTGGTATCCAATCCCTGTGCAATGCGTTCCAAGTCCACTGTGTTTTTGTTAAGCCCTGTATGGTAAGAATCATTTCTTCTTGGGCTTGATGGGTCCATTGTCCAGTGTTTATATTGAGCTCCACGATGCTCACGAGGATCACGAGGTCTCAAACGTAGCATCTCACTGTAGTCGTCCGCTTCACGGTCCCATTTCACACCTTGAGAAATAGAGGTTGGCCTAGAAAAGGGAGACCTGAGCGGGTAAAGGCTAGGAGATGCACGAGTCTCGGAGATGTATTGCCTTAACCCTTTCTCAAAGTTGCTATCAAGTGGAGAGTAAGTGGGGGAATATGAAGGTGAATACTGTTGCAAAGATCCTGTGGAATCTGGCCTGAGTTTATGGTTGGATAGACGAAGTGGTTTAGGAGAGTAGATGATCCGATCCATATGATACTCAGTGAGGCTATCTTCTTTGCGTAGATAGTAAAGAGGGGGTGGGCGGCTCCAATTCGCCGGCTGTGGTTCATACAACTCAACACGAAGGTAGAAAGACTGTAATGTTAGAAACATGACAACGGGTACATGTGGGGACTGTTAGACTTACTTCTACATATTGGCCATCCAATTGAGCAACAACCTGCTCTGCATGACGAACATCGTAAAAACGCACAAGGAATGAAGGCTCGCGGTTGCTGTCCACGGATGTAAAGGATGAAACAGGGCCATACTCTGACATCAATTGATAGAGACGACTATCAATATTGGCAATGCTGGCGTTTGCACCGGTCGATACCTGACACAAAACCTGTCCTTCATGTTCTGATCTGAAGCCCAACAACTTCAAGGATAATCATCAGCTTACTCGTAATTTGAATAGGGCAAGGTTGTTTCTTACATTCGCAATGAGAGCATGTGAACAAAACTTCACTCCACATGACTGGTCCAAACGCAGTGTGTCATGAGCCTTCTGGGCCGCACGGAGGTCATAAAAGGATGCAATGCAGAACTCCTCATGACCTCTCTTCGTAGAGTCAAACTTCCTCAAATTACCAATATTCTAACGCCATGTTAGTGGTGCTCAAAGCATTCTACATAGTTTCTAGAAAAGCAAATTACCTTCAAAAGCTGCTTCAAAGCAGCAACATTAAGATTTTCCGGCCCATTGATGATCAGATGGCGAGTGGGTGTATCAGACCAATCTGTAGAATAGGTGGCCGGGCTGGGGCTGCTCTCTGGCCTCGTGATTGGGAGAAGAGCCTGACTGGCAAAGGTGTCAACTGGAGGTCGGAGTTGGCGTGGGTTGTCAACCGTATTACCAGGCTCTACTGTATAACGTCGAGGGACCTGGGGAGGAAGGATTGGTGCTGGAAGCGGAGGAGGTAATGGGGAGAGAAGTGGGGTGGAACGATGGACGTTCAGATTGAGAAATCCGCGCTCCAGAGCTTCCATGCTAGATTTTTGCACAGGCTGCTCAAGTTGAGCATTATAGAACCCACTAGCAGTGTCTCTGAGGCCTGGGGGGGCATCTGAATGCTTATAGAATGCGCTCTCATGCTCCCAGTCAGGCACTTGTGCGTTGTGGGAGCTACGGGACGTCATGGAGGACCCCCAGGTTTCGCTGGTAGTCTCACTCGGTGACAAACGAAATCGGGGCGGTGAGAGAGAAGAGTAGTATGGCTTGCTCTCTCTGTGAGTATCATGAGGTGGAGTATTAATAGTTGTTTTGGTTTTGGGGGAAGTCATGAAGACAGAACCAGCAGAAGCCATTGAGCTCCGAAGGTACGTCAGGATGAGGTTTGGAGATGAGGGAATAGAATAAAAGAACGACGGGCGGTAAGTGACAGGCAAACAAGACCAATTAAGATGTAGATATAGATGATGTTCAAGATGGTGCACTGAGTGCTTTCAACGCTCCAGGGTGATGGTGGGATGGAAGGAGTGGAGCAGTGAGATGGAGCATGCAAGAAGAAGAAGGAGGAGGAGGAGGGAGAGCTGGAAAAGATGTAGGGCGCAGGCATCGATCGACATGATTGAAGCACGAGAACCAAATTGCTGTACCACGGAGATTGCTGATTGTGAACTACCTTTTGGAGTTGGCTTCCGATTACTTAGTACCGCTCAATAGGGAAGTAGTGGAGTGGTGGTGAATAGAATAAGCTTTTTAAGCCGCAAACAATGGTTTTGGTCTATAGGTAATGCCGAGTAGAATAGTCTGGTTGGCATGACCTCCTCCAAGGGAGGGAAGAGCGTGAATGCACCTATAACCTATTGCTGAGTCGTCAATCGCAAAACACGTGGAGTGTGGTGGAGAAGAGTTCTGGCAAGGGACGCTTGAGAAAAGGTGTGCGGCTTGACGTGATAGAGAGGTGACATGCAGGTGGTACTGGTATTATTGACTCAAAGATGCAGGCAAATGCAGATGCAGAAAAGGAAACAATAACCATATATCGTGATGAGTGGTACTGGTAGAGAAAAAAAACAGTGTCGCCGCCTCCATCATGTTAACCTACACGCAGCAGTCCCTCAAGTGTCCAACAGCAAGTGCCCGAGACAATCCCCTCAAAGCTTCATTCCATCCCGGCTAGACTAGAGCGTCCTGACATCCTAAATAAGCCACGCAATCCATATCCTATATCCAACCCACAATCCCGGGAGAGCTACCACCCAAACCTAGAATGAAAATCCTCTTGCCTTCTTGTGGTATAATACCCAAAACAATAATACATGAATGAAAACAATGAAGCTTGTGAACAATAGATAAGAAAAGAAGGGTGAGAAGAACATGTACTCGGAAGAGCAGAAACGTTATAATAATAAATCGGTTCCAGCTAGATGGCTGGGCGGATATGTAATGAATAAAAATAAATAAATGATATCCAACTCCAGATGCCTCCGCACATCATAAATTCGTCAAAAGTAAACTACCATAATTATACCCGGTTTAAATAAAAAGAAAAGCGATTCACTCATGCAATGGTCGGTCAGCTGACTTCATAATCTCGCTCGCCCTCGGCGTCAGCATCACCTTCCCCAGGATCGTTCCGTGTGAATGCCTGGGCTGGATCGCTTGGGCTTCCGGGGTCACCTTGCCCTTGTAGATGGCCTCGCTGATTGACGTGATACATATGCTGTGACCAATATTAGCGTTTGACTATCAAAGCTTATATATCCTCACTGAAGCTTACTTACTGCTTGTGGGATCTGCTGGTAGTACATATTGTCTATTTCACCATAAATCTGTGGATGTGGAGGATACGCCCCAGGTTGTCCACCTGCCACACCTGCCGCATACATCTGCTGCTGTTGGTAAGCTTCAGATTCCTGTGATGCCAATCCGCGCCCCAGGTTGGCATAATCTGTGCCTGGAGGTATCTGAGGTTGGTGCTGTGGTACAGGCTGTTGTGACTGTTGTGGTGCCTGCTGCTGTGCTTGGGCTGCTTGTGCCTGCTGGGGGTGTTGTGAGGGGCCAGCATGCGCAGCATGTTGACTGGACCGTTTGGCATGTGTAGCCTCCTCACGCGGTACAATGTCGATTAAGAAGTCGAACATATCTGACTTTGCTAGAGCGCTTGCAATATCAGAGCGCTGTAAAGTTCGACGCTTATTCTCTTCTGCATGTATCCAAGCCCGTATGGTCAATTCTGTTATGAAAATGTCACATCCTTTGGCGAATAAGATTGGGGCTTCTGCCGATATCATCTTGACCTCAGGATCCGCCTTCATAACTTTCTTTATCCTAGCCAGTGGCAGTTGGTGTACTTTGTAGTCATGTTCTTCATTCTCCAGTTGGGTGATTATCTGTTGCCAATATGTAGTGAGGATATCACGGTAGTGTCCATGTAGCCCTTGTGAAACCTACAGGGATATTAGCTTCTACGCCAATGGCAAAAAATTCCGTACCTTCGGTTGAGGCCGAAAGAGCTTGATTCAGTGAAGGAGGGTGGGGATCTCGTACATTTGCAAAAGCTCCTCCGTAAAGCTGCGGCGCCGGTAATGAGGTAGATAAGGCGGCACTGGCACCATAATGACCGCCAACTGTTATGTCATAGGCCGGAGGTTGAGGTTGCTGTTGGTGGGACTGGTCGTGACGTGACGAACCTCCAGCAGGGAATTGAGGATCCATATCTGGAAGAATCAAATGGTACGGTTGCGAGTTGGTGGTGGTGGGGGAGGGATCAGGGAAAGGTGGCAGATTTCTGGATGGCTGTGAATCGGGGGTCGCGAGGTTCGGTTTTATGGGCTCGTGCGAGTATATGTATGTATATGTAGGTCGGGTAAGTAGTCCTCGGACCAAGATTGTGTTGGCTGGGGTGGATACGACCCTGAGAAATGAGACGTAGGCCAGTCAGTATGATTCCTTCAAAACCAAAACCACAAAAAAAACGGGAAGAGGTCGACGGTATTGGTTTTAGAAGCTAGCGGTACCTTTCCTCACACTGTTATGAATATTTCTTTGCAATTGATTGATGGTGACTGTCAGTTGGGCTCCGCAGACTAAGTAACGTCCCGGGGGCCGGAAGGGGGGGGGAGGGGTGATTCCGGGGCACGAATGGAAGCGGGAGGTTGGCAAGGCTTGCTTCAGTGTAATGTTAATATGCGATTCGAGTTTCGGGGCGTTCTGCCGTGGGGCCTTTGCTCCAATCGTTTCAATTGAGGAGGGAAACAGAAGCGTGAGTCTGGGTTGGCTAGACGGTGATGATGCAGTCCTATTCGTGGGTGCGAGTCCAGGATCTTTTTTGTCCGAATTTTCTGACAGGAAACGGAACAGAGACGCTATGCCAAACAACAGTGGACGGGGTCCGATCGTCAATAAATCAGAATGGACTCGAGTACCGGGTGTATGATGATTGATATTGCTGGGGAGTGCTGAGCGCGAACAGGAAGCCAACTCTGCGAGATGTGCACTTTCTTTCACACTCTTTAGCGATCTGGATGGTGTTAGTAGCTAGCGCAAGCCGGAACAGTTTGAGCAGACCGCGGGGAACAACCAAACAGGGCAGCAGCGCAGGGCAGAGCAGGGCAGGGCAGGGCAAAGGGCAAAGTTTCAGGATGCTTCGTCGAATCTCACAGCATTCTTGTTGCTGAAAAGCCTGGACAGATAGGACAGACCCAAAGGGCCAGCATGCTTGACCGAACTGGCACGCTCGACGCATTTGCACTACGTGTGTGTAACATGATGGTGTCAGAGTGTACAGTATAATGTGCATGTAGGTTTACCGAGCAAGTACAGTACCTACCTGCCATACTTACAGATAATACAGATACCGTACATACATTCCCTTCCTCACTGCCGGTATATACCCCCGTACCTTACACATGCAAGCAAGCAGTACAGGAGGAGAAAACGCACAAGACAAGGCAGAGGGCAGAGAGCTTGAGAAGAAACATGCGGGCATGGCAGTGAATTCAATTGATCTCAGTCGGATACAGGACTCAGCTGCGGTTGTGGTTGGGCGGTGTGACGCGACACCCGGCAGAAACACCTATAGCTACTTAGAATGGCTGTCGAGCCGGCCCACCGCCGATCTCCTGGCAGACCCCGTTGTTTGTTTCTCTACAGATCTGTCACGTCCAACATGCATCTCGTGTTTTAAACTTTTTTTATGGGTTTGGAGAACAACGCCGGTGCCTGGGCCAGCATGGCTATTCGCTGTACATGTCACGCACCTCTGGTCCTTGGTGGTTTCTGACGGCCTCGACAGCAGTTGCCGGCCGTTACAAAGCACGCCGTCTCGCTCCATCGCTCCAGCTGGTGACTTCATGTTCAAGGTACTCTTATCCCATGTATCGCCTGCGACGCTGCTGAATATAGAAGCGCACGGCGCTATATAGGGATGTGTCCACGACCACTGTGTAAAAACAGCCAGCTTGTCAAGTCCAGTCTCATAGCACCGTCATGCCATGCCATGTGCCCTGGCATATGTCTCTCACACCCTCCTGCTCCCCCAATGGCTCGTGTCCATTTGAATTTATTTCCTGCTCGTTGTCCAAACCCCCCCTTCCTTCCCACCCCACAGCCCAACCCGAACTTCGCTAGCCAGGTAACAGCTCCTCCTCCAGCAGCTCAAACACTTGATAGAGCCCAGTCAATACTATCATACATACATGCAGCAGATGGACACGACAACATATCAGGCAGATTCCAAGGGTGTGCTGTAGCCTGGACTGACGGAGTCCGGGTGCTCGCTTGGCAGGGGCGTGCTAACGCCTTTGGGCTTACCAAAGCACCAGCCACGAGGCGCCCCATCAGCCACTTGAAGAAAAATCGGCACTAAGGGAATCTTCCAGCATTCCATACGCTATTGCGCAAGCATCTGCACAGTTGTTTCGAGTTTCTTCGGTTTCGATTGACAATTCAACTCCAGAATCGCAAGAGAATGGTGCCCCTTCTCTCGGCAGTATCCGCAGTGCAGGCCACATCAACCTTCCAGGCTCAAACAGACTCTATAGGGCTTGCTCCTCCGAGGGACAGTGAGATCAAGTTCGACGAGGAAGATGGTGAGGATGAACAACTTTCCGACCAGCGAATCGCCTCCCTGCTCCAGGAGGCCTCAACCCGGTTACAACAAAGAGCCTCGGGAGGAGCTGCAGCCGCGGACATAGACATGCTTGACCCAGATTCTATCCGGTCCGTCTTCCCGATACTTTGAACCGACTTTGCACTTCATGCCCCCCAACTCACATTCGACCTCGCCCCCACTCCCCTGTCCCTAGCCCAAAACTAATTCTATTCTCCGCGACAGGTTCCCTAAGCTCAACCCCGGACCCCTACCCAAACCTTACATCCACACCATTGGCGCCGTTTCCCACATTACAACCGCCGCAATTTCCACCATCACCACCACAGCTGCCCCGCTACCGATCACGCCAGTATCTGCCGCCAAGAAGAAGAAGGACGCCAATGCCGAGCCCACCACTGCTGGAAAACAGTGGTTCGATATGCCACTTACCTCAAAGGACCCCAAAATTCTCCGCGATATCCAGCTCATCCAGATGCGTGAAGCCCTTGACCCACATAGGCACTACAAGAAGAATATCCTGAAGAGGGTGCCAGAGTATTCACAGGTATGGTACTCCACCTTCCTCGTCTCCTGCTCTGCACTTCTAAGCCTGTATTGCACTACAATGAGGAAGTTGGCCTCGGAAAACAGCCAGAGAGCATAAGGAAACAGTGGAGCTTGTGGGGACAGGCCGGTGGGCTATTGGGACATATCTTCCCCCATTCCACTCTTCCTTTCCTCTTCCGATCCCACCCCTGCCCCCTTTGCATCAGCCTACTAACAACTTCCTTCCACAGATGGGCACTGTCATAGCCGACCACTCCGAATTCTATTCCTCTCGCCTAACAAACAAAGAGCGCAAGAAGTCCATCCTGGAAGAAGTCATGTCTAATGAAGACACCACCAACAGGTTTAAGCGCAAGAGGAATGAGTTGGCGGCGAAAAGTTCGGCTGGTGGTAAGGAGCATTATAGGAAGATGAAGGAGAAGAGGAAGCGGAAGTAGATTCAGTCTGCTACTTTCTTTTTTGATAGGGTTTATGTGCTCAGTCTGCTACTTTCCTTTTTGATAGGGTTTATGTGCAATGCTGGATCTCGACTCTTGGGGTGTGAGATGAGGGTAATGGCTGTTGCTATTCCATACCCTATGTTCTCTATATTTCGTATGTGGTGCATAGCTTTTTAGTCTTTATATGGCGTTTGGGGATGGGGAAATATCGAAGAAAATTCTACTGCTTGTTATCATCGTAAGGACGGGGGAAGGTAGGCCATAGTTTTGCAGGCTGTGCTTTTATCGATTCTTGGAAGCTATTGATACATTCTTTATATTACAGGTGCGGCTCACAGCACAGGTCAGTCGGTGGTGGTCAACTGGCCCCTTGCTGAATACATGCTTAGGTATTTACGACGGTGAAGTGATCAACACACATAGTTCAAGATGCAAAGAAGCAGCGAGGAGCAAACAAAGCAAAGCAAGAACCACCAAACGAATCAGCATCAAAATGCATATGTATACCAAAGCTGCAAAACAAAAGTTTCGTCAAAGAAGCTGAAAACTCCCCAGACAGCAAACAGATCATTAAACAGAAAAATCGTAACAAGTCGAAAAATACAAGGAACCCCAAAAACGAAGTATTAGACGCCAGAACAAGCAAACCCATTTTCTCTTCACTTTTTACCAACCAATCTCAGCTCTTATTTTTGTGCAACCCGCATTAGCCCCCGGGCAAGTCTATATAGTGCTTTTGTTGAAATTAAATAGAAAAGGTCATCCATTCGTTTCAATATTTTTGTGGTGGTGGTGGTGCTTGTGTGTCGTCGGAAATAGATCTCTCCCGAACAAAGGATATTGATGATACCTTCCAAGGCGCCAGTGGTTATGCCCGCTTGCCCAACAAAAAGCGGCAGCGATATGTGTCGTTAGGTTCGTTTCAAGATCACGCCCCCCACGTGGGCATTATTCCCATCATGCTTGTCCAGGTGTCGCCCTTTGGTTGCACAATGATATGGTATGGAAACGGGTTTTTGTCGCTTGTAATGATTGGTGGGATGTGGTCTCGATGGTACGTCGTATTGGAGATGATCTGCATAACGGCTTTCTGGAGATTGGTCTCCATAGTCCGTCGTGTACGTGCTCGTTCTGTACGCAGGGGGGTATCGTTAAGTATATCCCTGTGAAACTGCACATAACACAATTTCCTTCCTCCACCATGCTGTGGGAAATGTAAACATACCGGCATCGGTCCGGGGATTAACCAGAGTAACATTAATCATCCACTGCTCCCAGCAAACCTCCTGCTCAGCTTTCGAGGCGAACCAGATATTAATCCGCTTTGTTGGTGCTGGTGTGCGTCGTTCAAAGAATTGGACTATACATTAAATCGTGCAGTCAGTATACGTGGTTCCAGTATCCCGTAAACGTAGCAAAAACAAACTCCTGCACCCACTTCCCCGTACCCCTACGCATGCACATACCTGCAATCTGCCCGGAACTGCTACCAGACCCCGTATTCTCGATGGAGCGAATCAAGGCAGAGGCCTTTTCATCGATCTGTGAAAGGAGTTCCGGGTCATCGACATAAGGCTGAACACGCCAGCTTCATCAACACTTTTTATTTCGCTCAATAAGCTGACAGTGGAAGGGTGGAGGGCTTACGAGAGTCAAGTCGAGGAGGTCTCTTGTCGTGGGTTTTATTGGGGGAAATATGCGATGGAAAAAAATCGTTGATAGGATAGCTGTGAGCTCCAGGGAGTCAGTTTACAAGCTGTAGAGAAAAGATACTTGGGCAACCATTAGGGTCCCATGGCCAATGCTCATTGCATTTAGAGCATCCGAATTCGCTGGGAAAACGCTCAAGCATACCTTTCACAATATCCTTGCCCAAAGACTGGTCAGCATAGAGGTCAAGTGTGAATGCCGGAGGTTTTTCCATCCCATGGCCTAGCCCCGTGATAGCCACGGGGAGCGTTGAATTTGAGTTGAGAAGCTCAGGAACGGGCTTGGTTGACTGATGTGATGATGTGAAGGAATGAAAATAAGTGTTGTAACAAGTACTAACCAAAAGGCGGCGGCTAGGTTCGGGGCGGGTGGGGGGTGTTCTGTCTCGTAAGGAAGTGGGACTGCTTTAGTAAAGAATCCGTTGATATGAGAGTCGCGGCCTAGCACTGCATCGACCTCGACAGCGGCAAGGTTAAGGTTAAACGGTAGTTACAGGCAGCTTGTTTATAGCAAATATAGTGGGGTATCTGGTGTAACAAGAGCAGGAATTTTCCCGGTGGATATTCCTTCTTTCTTGTTGAGCTTGCTGCTTGAACCTTTCAAGCACAGCGCCCTGAGCTGCAAATCAAACCAAACTTGCAAGCGCAGAAAAAAAATGAAGACCGAATGGGAGGATATGGCCAGCGGGCGCTAGTTTGATGTCTGCGATGCTCTTAGCTGCAAGCGGAGAGATGGGACGAAGCGAGCGATGAATGGGGGTTGGCTTGGGTCTAGGACCAGCAGTGCAATTCTGTGGAATGAGGGGGCTACTTATTTATATTAGACGCTGGACGTCAGAACTTGAAGTGAGCGGCGAAAGTTAACGTTGAAAGCGGGGTGGCAGTATGGTGATGAACATGACATACATACATGGGCTAGCACTGGTGATGGCGGGGGGAGGGGGGTTTCATGGAAGGACAGCAGCGGGAAATATAAAATGTGGGAGGACTACATCTTATATTATGCCAGGGTAGCGGGGGAAAGTCGGGCAAAGTATAGAGCAAAGCGCAGGAAACTTTGCGAATTCATGCTGTACACTGTTGCAGCGTAAGAGGAGGAGCCGAGCATGGTGGGAGGGAGGGGAGGGAGGTTTGAGGGAGGGAGGGAGGTCTCGTGTTTATGTGATGTGCAGTAAAGCACAAGGAACGCCGTGATTCTGTTGCAGATTTGTGTGTCTTCTCCATCCATGGCAAGGCATAACAGTGGGGCACTATAGCAAAGAAAGTATATATATAATGGCGCGGACTCGAGACCTGGAGATACTGTTGGTCCAGGCCGATTGCAGCACATGGAGGGATGAGGGAGGGGGCAAATCTGGTCGGCGAGTGCAATCAACAGACATTCAAAGGCAAAGAACGAATGGCAAAGGTTAGGACTCATCCATGATATGAACCATCAACATAGAATGTCCATATGCGTCACAGAATGTTCTGCACTATATTTCCAGCTCATTAATTACTGGTAATATGCAGTGGGGTTTTTTTGGTCATATTGATAAATTGATGATTTACAGCTTTGGGTACTTGGGTCCAACAGACTAGGTAGGGGGGTTAGCATCTGTTTATATGAGGTCTAGAATTCGGTATTGGATGAAGGTCCCGATTCTCCTAAAGACAAAAATTCTCTGGATAACACCAATTTAAACAAACGCAGTGGTAGTACCTAAGTAGTAGGCAGACGCGGCTAGCCTTCAGCCTGGAAAAAGCGTTGAGAATAATATTGATGTACTCGACGGAGCTGAAATTTCCAGCAGGCGGGACGGTGCATTAGCCTGTTTGGAGGAAGTGAAAGAGGAGATTTATTTCAATTTACCTGTGTTGCTCACCCTGGTTTCCAGCGAGCCAGTCTACCCGAGTTTATTGGTTGATGAAGTGGTAGAAAATTCTGTGGAGGAGGAGGAGCAGTGCATTTTGGATACCTATGAGCGGGCTCCTCTACATGAGTCGGATTCCGATGCCGATGGTACTCCTGATGGTCCCTTATCTCATATACAGCTGCGCCTGAGGGAGGGCCTGGAAGCTCTTCGTCTTTTTCGCCTTCAAAATCAAAATGCCCATGTTAATTCACAGAAAAGCGAGGAGCTAGAGGCGCTTCTATATAGAGGAAAGCGGGATATTGAGTGCTTACAAGGCATGCGCGAGACAGAAAACAGCAAACGACGATCATTGATTTTTTGGGGACCTCGCTCAGGCATTTCTTGATTTTCTATGTATGTATATCCCCCGATATAAAAAACCTCTCGTTATAAGACACCCCCGGGGACCGGCCGGGGGTTTCTTATAACGGGACTTCACTTGTATTATGTCTGTCCTGCTGGGATATTCCTGTAGGTCTCCGTCTTTTTATTTCAAGCATGTTATACCGGAGAGACATTCGCTCCCTATGTATGCGGTTGTACTAGCCCAATCCACCACAACATTACTATAGCGTCAAAGACTGCAATGTCCAACCTTATGCCCTACGCATTGTACTCCCATCAGCGAGCTCGTACTCAACGCAACGAGTATAAGCTAGGCGTCTTTGTCCTCCCTTGTGATTAAGGGGTCAATAGACCCAGTATATTTGTATATATTCACGTGTAAGGCTGGGTTGTGATGTCCTCGGTTCTGTTCAAGAATATATATTTTAGTGCAATGTCTTATAATAACTACAGAGCTATCATTGACTTAGGAGGAAAGGTTGGTACACAAAATGATAATGTCAGGATATGAGACTGATGGATATACTTACCCTGAACTGGTCACCTCATCCACCGCTATGGTCACCTTTCCCACACGGTGGGTCCTGCCTAAGGGCTGGCATACGAACGAAATGAGCGCTGATGAATAGAATAAAAACTAAATATTGTAGGAGTTGCTGAACATGCCTCTTCAACCCAGATCCCTTGTTCATAGTCCCAAGAGGCATCCCAGGCATACTTCCGGATCCTTCACTGCTCTAGATATTGCTGTTGTGGTTTGTTCTTTCCATCCCCACTCTTCCTTCAGTGTTTCCCTAAGTGCCTGCGCTCGAGCGAATGGCTCAGGTACCCACAATCTTTCACGCTGTTCGAATGTGGCAATGTCTCTTTTCGCTAACGCAATGTTAAATCATCATGTCGTCACCTCCCTTCCCACCCTCCCATGCTTATATATTGGCCTTGGTCTTTGCCAACTTCTGCTTGCTGTGTGGTATCATGAGCATAAACCAGAAACAACTACGGAGGAGTTGCATATGCAGGGTTATATATGCATGAATACCTGGCATATGCATGGCATTCACGCATATTTACAGATATGGCCCCAGCTATGGCCTCACCGGTTCAACCACATCATCAGTTTTCTTTCTCTCACTGTTCCAACGTCTCAATCTACTTTGACGCTGCCTACAATGACTTATTTGGCCAGGCAACTCACCTAATCTCAATATGTAACTAATGCCCTCGCCCCTCGCCACCTCACACCAGGTGTTGATAGCGGCATGAAGCGCCCCTTATATCTCCGAGGCCCTGATTTCATCCCACGCTTCTGAACACCATCTCTGGGGGCCTTCTTTTTCGGCCTTTAGGACCAGCTGAGATCACGATATCGATCGGATCAACAGTGACAATTTGGTCAGTCTCCGGCATATACCTTCTTTCATTAGTATTAAGATCCTCCAGATCGACAACTTCTCGAATGTAACAAGAGACTTAAGGTGTGCAACATACTTGGCTGGCAATCCGACAGTTGCGCATTGAAAGAGCGACCATGCATTCTTGTCTCCCGAATGCGGAACTGCCACTTACAGCGGATTGTAATCCAGTGCTCTTTATCTTTTTTCATAGGAGGGTGTCTTTCAGATTATCTATTTCCACCCTCAAGTCTGATGGTCTCTTGGATGTGGTAGGGAATGCGTTCAATCCAACGCTGAATCCTCCATTGCTCAAGGTCACGGCATGCATTCTTCCATGCTTGCTCAGCTGCTGTGCGGGAAGTGAGAGGTCTCTATTTCATTATTAGCAACATGTTTTCCTAAGCACTACTGTCGGGTGGTGGGGTGTTCGGGGGATTGGGGTGTGGGATGGGGGGTATTTATGTACATTCCTTTTTCGTGGTTATGCGTTTGAGATATGCCCTGCAAATCTCAATCAGATTGTATGTAGCTAGACTAATTGTTTGTGACCAAGTAAACACTGTAAGCTCCGTATGCGTGCGTAGATGTGCATATGTATTGCATATAGAGGACTTTTCCAAAGAAGAAAGAAAGGGGAAATGACTTTCTGTACCTCCAGTTTTATACATACATTTTCCATCGCGGTCTAATTTCCATTGTTCCCTCTTCCTGGTAAAAAGATTAGCTACGCTGCACAATATTGTGACCAAAAGCTTCACAATAATCGAACCATACCAGTCACCCATAATGAGCCACTTCAAATTCTTCAGATTCTTCAGCTTACCTTAGAGCTTCCACCTCCGTATTAAACGCCAGGTAGCCCACATCGTGAAAACAGCACATCGCAATCCTCAGGGTCCACTTTCCCCTTTTAGATCATCATCGAGAAGTTCTGCCATGAAAGGAATTATAGTAGTCTCAGTCAAGAACTGGCTTAACATGTAGATCCTTTGAAAATGCCTGCTTTGAGATTACCTCCCTAGCAGTAGTAGTGGGTAGCATTTGTAACTATGTAACTCCAATGGATCAAGGAAAAGGTCTACGAGAGGTAGTCTGGTTGGCACCAAGAGGCGGTGCCCGCAGACTACAAAAAGTTTGGGGCCAAATTGGGATTCCATTGTGCCAAAATAGGAAACACTCCAACCCTTAGGTACCGAAAATAGAATGTCTTGACTGCGGAGTGCCTGTTTAGTTCTGCATAGGGAGATTTCCACCCACTGCAGTGCTATCTTGGCTTGAGGGCTTGATCTAATCTCTGTCTAAGTTAACCTCCAAAATTCATACATACTCTACTACGCTACAGCGGACGGGTGCAATTTGAATATCCTTTTAGAGGAGGTCACGCCCTTACAGTGAAACTCGTCATCCAAAGCCCTCGTGTGCCCTACTGACTACTATCAGGCGAATTTTTCACACATTCGCCTCTCTTTACTCTACCGTGGCCAGTTCAACGCGCCTTCTATACTTAGTATTGTGTATCATGAGGTTAAGCACATATGTCACGCTGCAGAGCCATAACAATGAGGGCAAACCTATTTCGCAGAAAGCCCCCCTCAAAAAAAAACGGCTGCACAAGCTGACCACATTCATGAGGAACCAAATAAAGCAATTAGCCTTTTATTCTCTTCTGTTTTATATCTATTTTGTCCTCAGAATCCTCGCATTGGGAATTTTATCGGCTGACTGGAGGGTCGCGGAGTCAGCACTACCGATGACATTTCGATGAAGTCAGCAAATTGGCCGAAGTATTCCTTCCAATTAACAGTTTTTCAGAAGGTTTATTTTATCTAGCTTAAATTGTGAAGAGAATGAAGAAATGCAGATTTATTTCATTCGCCATCGTATTTTGCTTGATTGAAAGAAGTGTTTCTCACCATAAAAGTTGTATTTGTGCACCACGATAACAGGTGACTCTGTATCTAGAGAGAAAAAAGTGTCGCCGGCTTCTGCGGTTATTGCGTAAAGGACAAATTGTTTGTGCCCTCGAATATCAATACGCCCTCTAGTAGACAGTAGAATCAACACACACCATTCAGCACGTTTGGCATCGGTGATGGAAGTGGCTATCTGCTTCGAGTTTATAATTACAGAAAGGTGGTGGCGGCCCTTAAAGCCGATATCACCATTTAGAGGAGCTTCATGATGAATATCAGAGATCTTATTGGGTGGTTATCTTCCAGGGAAAGAGGTCTAAGGCATCGAAACCAAGAACTTCCCAAGGGCAATCCAATGGCAATGCCGGGTTCATTCCCCCTTATAATCGTCCAGGCCCCAGCCTGGAAGCTGGCCTCCTCTGCCTGTCATCACCCATAGCCATATTTACGGTACAATTGGGGTATCCGCATGAACCGCTGCCAGTTATCTCGTATCGAATAAGCCTTTGTGCAACAAGTTGACCAGATTGGTGGCCCTGAGTTGGGGGTCTTCCAATTTTTCTTTTTTGCAGGCTCCTCCTTCAGCACTGATTTTGCATGTATATAGATGCTAGGTAGGTAGAGGACTCCTCATGACCATGGGCTCACCTGTGCAACATTCGGCCTGTAAGAGGGAGAGAGGGGGGGGGAAGCCTGAGGGAGAGGCCATATTGGGTATTGGGTATTGGGTTTGATTTTGGTTGGATGTGAGGGTAACCATGTTGTAGAGCATACCTACAGTGCAGACATAGTGCTGCTGCAATGCAAATACACGCATATCTGTGAAGACCCCCAGCTGGTAAAAGTAATGGGTCATCATGATGATTGCGGGGGGAATCAATCGACAACATACATACGGCTGCCTACGTCCCTGCTCGTTGCCCGCTTACATAGCAAGCCGAGGCGAACCAAGCAACTGCCGGCGATCCAGCGCCCGCACACGCGCGGCGAACTTCAGCACGAACAAAAATAAACATCTCCATATCCTGGATATCTGGCTCCAGCCTCGTTTTACCAGCGCAGAGGAAACGACACAGGCATGCGCTGCTAGGGAAGGGGTGTGCTTTCAAATCTCATCAAGCTGAAGCTGGGCCAATCACATCACCCAGCCAGCAATTGAGCAGCGCCAATTCATCAGGGCCTGCATACTTACGGGCAGCGCATCAGCTAAGGCGGCGACAGCAGGGCCAGGACCCGTAAACAACTCACCTCAGCACGTATTCACGGCACGCGGGAATTCAAAGCTTCCGGAGCTCAACGCCCCTCAGACCTCCTCCACCTCCTCTCCCAACAAAACATCAAGCAATTAGAGCCCCAGGGTGGAGACAGGGTCATAGATTCATCGGCAGCGATATAACCGGCCAATTCAATGTTCCAATCCGTCAAGAACTTTGTCCGGCGGAACCGGACAAACATAGCCATAGGCGTCGGCATAGCTGGTGCCGCATACCTGTATGCGCGTTCGAAGGTTACGGAGGCGAAAGACCGTATGTCTGGGGATCGTAGGGCGAAAGAATAGTGTGCACCCCCGTCCAATTCACTCCCTCTATTCCGGAATCTGTGGGGGAAGAGGAGGGAGAGTGTGGAGCATACGAGGGGCAACCATGCATCCGCGGGGCGTGCATATGTATCCTATGTATCTTGACGCACAGAGGCTAACATTCCCATCTTACAGTCTCAAACGCCGCTTCGAACAAAACCAAGAAGACTGCTCCGTCACCGTCCTAGAGCTCCTCCCACAAGCTGTCGATGCCATCATGAAAGACCTCCCTGTCGAGCGCATCACTGCCGAGCTCGAGAAAAAGAAAGCCACAAAACTCGCCCGATCTGGGTCAATTTCAGGTAGCGTTATAGGCGACCCGAGTTCTGTCGCGGACTCGCCTTCACCTAGCCCTGCCCCGAGAAATGATGATGATAACCAATCACTGCAAAGTTTTGCTTCAGAGAGTTTTGTGATGGGTGGGTATTCGGTGGAGGGAGGTGAAGGGCCTAGTTCTAGGGGCTCTATGCGTAGCCGCGGTGGAGGAGGAAAGAGCCGAACGCAACTCTGGAATGAGATTAAAATCAAATCGATCACTCGCGCATTTACACTAATCTACACTCTCGCCCTGCTCACTATCCTCACTCGCGTACAACTCAATTTGTTAGGCCGAAAGAACTACCTCTCCTCAGTCGTATCCCTCTCTGAGCGCGAAGAGTCCCCCACCATAAACCTTGTTGACACCGAATCAGCTTCAGGGAAGAGCTATACCCAGGGCGTAGACGCAGAGGTTAATCGGCAATATCTAATTTTCAGTTGGTGGTTCTTACACCGAGGGTGGAGGCGTGTACGGGAGAAAGTTGAAGCTGCAGTGAAGGAAGTTTTTGGACAATATACACCTAGGGACTCATTTACTTTGCAGCAGTTACACCAGCTTACGCTAGAGGTGAGGCGGAGGATTGAGATTGATGAAGGGTGAGCCCCCATCCCCTCCCATACCTCATTCCCCTACTATCCATCCCCTGATACACACACACCCGCAAACCAGCCTATTGGAGAAAGGCTACTTACACGAACCTTTTCCGGCACTAACACCAGCCCTAAACCCTCCAGCCCTAAATGGCCAACAACCTACCTCCTCCCAAAACCCCACGAAGAGCGAATAGTTTTCAACGAATTCGGCTACGTAGCCCCCCCTACTATGCCTGGATTGGAATATACCGCCTCCCCTGCGCTGCGGCAAATGCTAGATGAGACGAGCGATCTTTTAGATTCACCAGTTGCAGGGGTGGTGATCAGGACGATGCTGGATAGTGGGTTTGGATTACTAGTAGAGGAGAGAATCGGAAGTCAGGTGTTTAGGAAGCAGGCTCCCGTTGCTAGTTCTGGGGTGGGTGGGCAGAGTACTGGAGGGGAGGGAGGGAGTACGGTGCCGAGGATCGAGGTTACTGATTCGTCAGGCGGGGAGAAGAGCGAGGTGCTTGTGGAGGGAAAGTTGTCGAATGTGTTGGCTGTAATGAAGAGGGAGGCGGCAATGATAGGGGGGAGGGCGCCAAATGAGTATTTACAGGCATGTTTTTCATTGTGGTGAACGGTTGAGGGTAACTGTTGGCGCCACCACTCCCAGGAGTCATTGGTTACCCTGATATGTTAAAGCAATGCTAATTTATTTTACGGTAGGAAATGGAGCTCGCAAAGGAACTTGAGGGATTCTGTGCCTTGGTGTACTCTAATTTTGAGGAGGATGTTATGTCTAGGGACATGAGCTCTTCAATTCACAATATCTCGTCCTCCTAACTCTACACTCCCGACAGAGGCGCACATAAAGGTCTGAGGATGCTATGGTGGTAAAATTCAGAGCCACTGTTTGTGAGTGATACAAGCAGCATTGGGGTCAGTAGGAGTGGCATTAGCATGGATATCATCATGAACATAGAGGTGGAAACGAATGCCAGAATTAGGATTCGATTCTATGAGGAATAAGGAGGTGGGGCTTTTTGTGAGTAGATGATAATTGGAGAAGTGGGGAGAGGCAGTAAGAGGGGTCATACATACTGTATCATTAGCAACATTTTTGTGATTGTGGGCAGGCAATAATGGGAGTTTTGTTTTGTGTTTTGGAGGGCATAGCAAACCTCATCATGAGGCTGGGTTTTTATAGATTGAGACAGACAGTAAGGAGATTAGTGGAGATAAGTGGAGATAAGTGGAGATATGATCATTTAGCTGACACAGTGACCTTTGCTCGGGTACCTGCGTCGAGGTGGGCACGATAACAAGACAACAAGTAAAACGCCCTTCTCGCATCTCATTGGGCGCCCATGGATCTGCGGCATGAGGTCTCAGAATAGGTTAGGTGGCAATTCAAACTGCCAAAAAGATAGAATAGAAGACCGCCGGATACAGTGAAGCAATATCCATTTGTTTTTCCGAAGGCCATAAGGAAAGGAAGAAAGCCGACAAAATCAGATAAGCCAATCCGGGAAGGAAAGTAACAAAGCGGAAAAAAACAAAGAAATACCGCTAAATCCATCTCGGTGTCAACACGTCATCACCATTTTCACACGGATTTGTCTAAACTGTTCATTTCTTAGACTCCATACAGCCATTGAACCATAAGGGAACATTAAGGAGAATACATTATATAACATTCCAACCAAAGCCAAAGCGCCCGTGCGGTCTACAACTTCTCACAATACCAAGTCAAGTAAACGAACCCCAATATCGCGCAGGTATTCCGAGGACATCGTCGTATAGTATAGGTTGCATTGCCATTGATACTATAGGGAGCCTCGTGAACCGTTATTAGAAACGAAAGAAGTAGCCGTCAGAGGTGATTTATTGAGCCTTGTCTCCGGCAGCGGCAGCGTCGGCCTTGGAACGCAGACCCGCAGAAGAGAAGCTTGGAGCTTGGAAGTACTTAGCGAGGAGTGGGGCGATGAAGCTGCGGAAGAGGATTTGAGCACCACTGGTTTGGGGAAGACCTGACCAGAGGAGAACGAGGAGCTTAGCAGCGAAGTAGAATGGCACCCAGTAGGTGACGCTGAAGAGGGACTCGAGGACGGTGAAGAAGGCGAAAACCATCCAGTAAGTCACCCACTGGGTCTCATCAACCTTGGAAGAGGAGAAGAGGACATTCAAGCTGTAGTAGCCCGGAACGAGGAATCCGGCTAAGTTGGTCAAAGTCTGGCCTCCAAAGTTGAGGGCAACGAGGAGGAAGTAAAATGCACTACAGTGTCATTTCGAGTCAGTAGTCGAGTCTTTACGTGGTGGATTCTCTAGAGAAATTCGGTAACATACGCAAGACTACCAACGACATAGGCCTTTGGTGCTCCGGTCTGCTTCTCCAAGTTCACCAAAAGTGGATACTTGGCCAGCTCCTTATCGAGCTGGGAGACGTAGTGGTTGACCTTATCTTGGTAAGTCATTTTGGTCGATAGTGGTGAATTGGGATGAGGGTTAAGAAATTGGGTGAGGATGGAGGTTTATGGGGGATGGGGGATGGGGGATGGGGGATGGGGATGGGGGTGACTGGTTATGTCGACGGGATAGTGAGATGGGATGAGAGAGATTTTTAGTTTCAGGAGTGAGGGGAGGTGGAGGAGGGGGGGGGTGGAGGGTTTTTGTTTGAGGGCGTCGGGAGCTAGGTGGGCCACTTGTCCTGCACTTTTTGTAGTAGAAACACAACGAAGAAAAAAACTGTGGGCGATAAGATAAGTTAGGGCGGGCAGGAAGGACGGGGATTATTAAACTTGCTCCGCTAGTACTGCTCTTTCCCCAGTCAACTTCGATACCGGAGACAGGCTCTTCATACGATTCGCTACTAGCTAACTTTCTATCTCATATGTATAACCCATTGGCGATGGGCAACAGTCTACGCTCTGGGGATCTTGGGACCTGATATCGAAATAGAGTACATACTTGTCTTGTACGGTGGAAAAAGTCCCAGCAAGAAGACAGATATATAGTTTCAACTTTGAATCACAGGCACATGCAGTCCATCAAGCCAGCCGGGCAGAGGGCTGCTTATGGCCCTGCTCAGGAAGCGGCAAGACGACATGAGACATGCCTCTGGGCCTCTGCCAGAGACTCTCGCGGCCCTGGCACGAGAACAAAAAATATTGGATCGAAACTGGGTCATGCAGACTGTATTATCATCCTTTCACTGCCTCCCTGTTCAGTACTCACTGCCTCCCTGTTCACCACTCCCTGGAAACAGAGACAATAATGCTTGTGTGGATCTGGGGCACATGAGGCAATTTGGCAGATGGCATCATGTTTTTTTGCAGATGACGACCGTAGGCCCTTCGCCTGTTTCGCTCCGGGAGCCACTGAGATTGGTCGATCTCTTATCTAACGTCAGCAGTCAGTAGCAGTAGTGCCGCGGCGCTCGGTACTTGACCTGCATAGCTGGCCGAATGTTACCTGAGTGACCTAGAGTTCACACACCCACGGTAACTGCCATCCCAATGCTGCCCCTGGTCCGCTGAGTCAGCAGCCGCTCTCGCAAATCTTGGCGACCACACAAATCCTTGCCGAGTGGAAAAGTTTCAAGCCCCAAATCCCTTCACCTGAAGTCTCAATTCGCCATCATTCCCCGGTGCAAGTCGTCCAACCAGCGCCCAGCACAATTATCGAGGAGCACAAAAGGAGCCCCCAATTGGCATCTTCGGGTTCAAAATGGTTGTCATCTCAGCTGCTGATGTGCAGAATACGGCGGACTTTGTGATCAAGCCGGAGGCATCTGCTCCCCCGGTGGACACCAGCAAATGGCCGTACGTAGTTCTCTTAGCGTTGCAGAAGGAATATATTCATGCAGTTTCATTCTGCTAACATTAACAAAGATTATTGCTCAAGAATTATAATGAGCTCCAGGTCCGAACTGGACACTTCACCCCCATCCCCCATGGATGCACCCCTCTAAAGCGGGACATCAAGACTTACCTCCAAACCGGCGTCATCAACCTGGACAAGCCCAGCAACCCATCCTCCCACGAAGTTGTCGTCTGGGTCAAGCGTATTCTCAGGTATTTTCCCTTGCCACTACCCAATTGCGCCCAGCACTTCACTAACAGCTCTGCAGAGTTGAAAAAACTGGACATAGTGGTACATTGGATCCCAAGGTCACGGGATGTCTCATTGTCTGTCTGGACCGAGCCACACGCCTTGTCAAGTCTCAGCAGGGTGCTGGAAAGGAGTACGTCTGTGTCATCCGCCTTCATGGGGCTATTGAGGGTGGTCAGGCCCAATTCGAGCGTGCCCTCGAGACCCTCACTGGTGCTCTTTTCCAACGTCCACCATTGATCTCTGCCGTCAAGCGTGTCCTCCGTGTACGAACCATCCACGAGGCCAAGTGCATCGAGTTCGACAACGACCGACACTTGGGTGTGTTCTGGGTGAGCTGTGAGGCTGGAACGTACATCCGAACACTCTGTGTACACTTAGGATTGTTGTTGGGTGTTGGTGCACATATGCAAGAGCTTCGAAGAGTACGGTCAGGAGCTATGGGTGAAGAGGACGACCTTGTCACACTCCACGATGTTTTGGATGCCCAGTACCTCTATGACAGCACTCTTGACGAGGCCTACCTACGACGCGTTGTCCGCCCGTTGGAGTCTTTGCTCTGCCACTACCCCCGTGTTGTTGTCAAGGACAGCGCAGTCAATGCCGTATGCTACGGAGCCAAATTGATGATACCTGGTCTCTTACGATATGGTAAATTTCCCTTTCAGGATTCACCCATCATTCACCAACGAACGAAAGCTAACAAATTCCATAGAAAAGGGAATTAACCTTCACGATGAAGTCGTTCTCATGACAACCAAGGGAGAGGCTATTGCAATCGGTATTGCGCAAATGTCCACTGTTGAGATGGCTTCCTGCAGCCACGGTGTCGTCGCCAAGGTCAAGCGATGTATCATGGAGCGTGACACCTACCCACGCAGGTGGGGTCTTGGCCCTACCGCTACCAAGAAGAAACAGATGAAGGAGACTGGACAGCTTGACAAGTACGGTCGTGCTACTGATGCCACACCTGCCGACTGGAGAAATAGCTACACCGACTACACAGCGTCCGCCGGAGACTTCGCTCGACCTGTAGCTGAGAAGGCTGAGAAGAGTGATGTTGCGGCTGCTCCACCTGTGCCACCTGTGGAGATGGAGGATGTGAAAAGTGAGAGCGAGGAGAGCGAGCAGAAGAAAAGAAAGGCTGAGGCTGATGATGAGGCGGAGGATGCCAAGGCTGAGAGGAAGAAGAAGAAGAAGGAAGAGCGGAAGGAGAAAAGGGAAAAGAAGGAGAAGAAAGAGAAGAGGAAAAGTAAGGGTGGTGATGAGTAGGGGATCGGCTTGGAAATGGAGGAAAAAGTGACTCTGTTCAGTTTGACACATGGCGGGGTGTTTTTTTGGCATCATCAGATATGAGCCCCTGTAAATTTATTTTCCTAATTTCCTTTTCGTGTTGTTCTATACTCTCTCATCTTTGCTCTGCCTGAAGCCTGCCTTGTCATGTCTTGTTCTTTCGGGGTCTGCTTGTCTTTGCTGCTAGTCAAGTGCTCCATAGTGTTTTTTTTGTTCAATCGTTCGTTTTCCGGCTTGCGGGGCCATGGGCATGAATAATACATGGATGTCGGCAATCGGCATGTGTATAGTGTAGATGCAGCTCCGCACAATTGTCTTGACCTTCAACCCCACCAACCCCGCCCTCAGCGCCTTTGTCCCCGAAGCCCGGCGTCGAGCTGCTCGATCCGCCGTTAGGTCGGAGGAGGCCGTTCCATTGTCGCGGATTGGGTATCGGGGAGAAGTCGCCCATTTGGTTTGAGAGCGGGTTAACGTCCCTCGGCAGGATAAACGATCACGGCGGACTGCACTGGGAGTGGAATGATGGCTTCAGATGGGCACGGAGGCCCGGTTGACGGGCACATGAGCGCAGAAAGAGATGTACAGATATCGGGCGCCGTTACACCTACACCCTCACCAAGCGAACCCCTCAATCCCTCTTTACACCTCCTCCTTATTCTCTCCGACTCCGCCCTTCCCCTCGGCTCCTTTGCATTTTCCTCTGGTCTAGAATCCTTCCTAACCCATTCTCACCCCCAAAAGCCATCAACCACCCTGCTCCAGCGATTTCTCTCCCTGTCTCTCTCCTCCCTGTCAACCACCACTCTCCCATTCATCACCGCCGCATACAATATCCCGAACCTTCCCACTCACACCACGACCTACTCCGCCATATCCTCAATACTGCACCTCAGCGATACCTTCGACGCAACCACAACCTGCCCTGTCCTCCGCCGCGCGTCAACAACACAAGGAAAGGCCCTCCTCTCTGTCTGGGAGAAATCCCTCCGCCCACCCCCACAGAGCATGCCGCCTACCCCAGTCGACCTCCCAGCTCTAATAACCTCTTACCGCCATCAAGGCGGGAACGACAACCCCCCCCACTTCTCCATCGCCTGGGCCCTAGTTTCCCTCTCTTCAAACCTTACCCTCTATCAAACTACCTTTGTGTTTCTCCTCAACCACACAAAGGCCCTCCTTTCTGCTGCCGTGAGATTGAATCTGATAGGGCCTTATGTGGCTCAAAGGATTCTTGCTGCACCGGAGACATTAGAGATAGTTCGGAGGGCGCATGAGACGGGATTGAGGGTGGGGGTGGAAGAGGCAGGGCAGACGGTGCCGATATTGGATTTGTATCAGGGAAGGCATGAGCTGCTTTATTCTAGGGTATTTAATTCCTGAAAATTTGGACTGTTGGATGGAACAATATCGGGGTGTGGGGGATGAAGGATAGGGCTACTAGATGGGTACTGGATACTCTCACATAGACCTTATTGGAAAGGATATCTGTAACATTCACGTTTGTGTAACGAACAACTTCTTCGTGCATCATAGCACATGACTATTTTATCATGTTATTGTGAAAGATCAAAAAACAGCACAAAATTGTTTTGTTTGTGCGAAGGGAGAAAAATAAAAATGATACAGGTAAAACAGACGGAGATGGAATACCGACACCCAACCTGACAGAGCCGTAAGCTAGTCTGGTTGGCACAGCGACCTCTGACCACTAGCCGTAAGCCAAACCAAAAACCAAAGGAAAAGCCAAAATTAAGCCGATTCAGTGAACGGTACAAAAAGAATAACATTACGACTACGCCGAAGCAGTGAAAAATAAACTGAAAAGAACCCATGCATAATGTGTGTTAACAGTGATGAGATGAAACCATAGACAAGTGTTGATGCATGCGTATGGTGTCCAATGCCAACAATATCTAGTTTCTAGGGAAGGATGTCTCTCAACTTCTGCTTCTGCTCGGGGGTAAGTGATTGTGGGAATATTATCTATAGTTGGTAATGTTAGTATGCATTGCATGGAAATTGTAGGATAGGACAAACAGGCACTTACATTCGGCCTGACTATAAAATCCCCTCGTTTGGAAGGATCCTTCGAATTTACCATTCCCAGCCCCGGATAAACCTCTTGCCAGGTGGGTGATGTAGGTCCCGAATGACTGACCGTCAATCCCTTCCCGTCAATTGTTTCAACTGTTCGTGACCAGCCGACAAGAGCGTCCTTGAGGGGTAAGGCAATTGTGGTGGTGAGATTATCGCCTTCACGAACAAAACGCTCGTGCGGTTTCTAGGCCAAATAATTAGATTATGTGTCCACTGGGAGAAACTCAGCGCCTGCTTACCTCCTCAATGATGAAGTGAAGGTCTTGCTTCGTGCCATCTATCTCATCTCCTACACCCTTAAACTTGAACTTTGAGCCGGGCTTCATTCCCGGTTTAACATTAATTTCTAGTTCCTTATCCTCTCGTTGAATCTTGCCGCTCTTGTCAAATGTTTTCCGCTTAACCCTGAGCTTCTTCTTCGCGCCATTGAAAATCCTAAGAAACAGTTAATACCAAGAGCCTTTTTCAGTTATATCGACTCGAATAGACTTACTCCTCCAAACTGAACTCAATAGGTTTCTCAACGATAGTAGTCTCGGGGGTTTTACTCCGCCCGTTCGGTGGCTCACGGTGAACCCTCGTGCGACCATGTCCACCTAGTGGGCTCGAATTGAAATTGAGGTCAAAGTCGAACGTATCCATACCCCCGCCTCTATCACTACCACCCCCCCGAAACTCTGTCCTTCGGTCCTAATAAACTGTTCCCAGATACCAGCTGGATTCCCGGGCATGAAGGGATTTGGCATTCCACCAAACGAAAAGTGACCTGTCCGTGTCCCTCCAGCTCCAGCAGGCCCCCCAAATCCACCTCCAGGGAAGGTACCACTTCTCATGAATGAAGGCACACCTCCGGCGCCACCAGGGCTAGGTGGGGGCGGCGATGTGCCACCACGTAAGAGGAATTCCAAGCCATACTGGTCGTATATTTTCCGTTTCTCTGGGTCGCTCAGAATTTCATAAGCTGCAATTCAGGTCACCGTCAGTATTGTTATCCAGTGAAGTAGTCCGGACAGCCGCTTTGTCGTTCAGCTAACTCACCTTGTGAGACCTCTATGGGATGGAAAATCACTGTCAGCTCATCTGTGCATCAAATCAAACGACTCTTCCTGACTGAGACTTGGAGGTTTGACTACATCGAAAATAAAATAAACGCATGCATATTATAAGCGGAAGAGCCGCAAACCTCAAACCTCCCACCCCAATCATAAGAGTGCTAGGATCGAAACCAAATAACTGTTGGGATATTACTACTGACCTCTAAACTTTTCGTGAGCTTGCTTGTCATCTTTGGAGACTTTGTCCGGATGGGTCTGTGGCACGCGAGAATCAATATCTGCCATTTTCATATAAATTTCATTTCTGACAAGACATGGCCTACCTTCAAAGCTTGCTTTCTGTATAACAACTCGTCAGAACCCATTCCTCAGGGGTTATCCTTGAGGGTATTTTCTTACCGATACGCCTTCTTAATCTCTTCAGCTGAAGCATCTTGTTTGACGCCCAGGGCGTCATATAACTTTGTTTCTCGAACCATTGTTGGTTTGATTATGTGTATGTAGTAGGTAGCGAGTATTGAAGTTGCGAGGAGGCCGACTCTTCTCTCTATATCCTCATAAGCCTGTGATACCCGACAAGAAAAACAAGTATAGCCCGCAGCTGCAGAATAATAAAAAATTCGTGAGGCTGTGGTGTGATGGCATGCAGACAAGATGGGGAGGGAACCATCTGAAAATGGGAATATGTAGGCCGCTAAATCATCCTATGATGGCATTGTGATCGTGTGGATGCCAATACGGGTATAAACCAGGAACAAGGGGCCCACATACGACTTCAGATCGGATTACAAGATATCTCCCAGGGCACACAGCTGAAAGAATCGTTAGACTGAATGAGCCTCGAGAGGGATCGAGGATGTAGGGGACGGGGGGGGGTATACGGTTTAAGCAGCGGGAAGAAGGGGGGCAGAAGATGCGGGAGGAAGTCTCGGGAGTGATCGTACTATTGGAGGACGGAGGCTAACTCTTGTACCTAGCAGGTGCCAGCGAACAGGTGATATAATTATTTTCTTGGGAGGTGGGGGTTTTGACGGGGCACATTGCTCCACTGGCGTCGCGATTCAAGGAAGGTGGAACAGCGGTGGGGGCAAAATGCAAATACGTATAGTATACCTACTTCAAGATCGACTTCCAAAGCACCGAAAAGCCCAAAGTCTTTAGACCCGCTGGCCCCGTCCAATGTCCAGAAAAAAACAGGGCCGGGGATCGACTGCAGGCCTGCTGCGCTTGGGGCACAATCCCCCATTCCATTCGCAGACTTTGACGATGTGACATTTTCAAAGTGGTGATGTACCCCTACTCTCTTTCGGTAGGTCCAGTACCCTCACCGTCGTATTAGCGGGGCATTCACTCTTCGCACCTCAGACAATGGTGCGCCCAACCCTTTTTTCGACATTCGCATCCGGCCGAGTGGCAACCAGACTACTGTCAGCAAGGCCAGAAGCCTGCGGGCATCGATGATATACGGTACTCGACTGGCGCAAGTGATGTATGGCAAAATTCGAGAACATTCCAATGAAGAGAAATATACATATGATGCGTAGAGTATTTGCCCTGTGCATTCTATGCAGACTCACCCATGAGATGGAACGGAGCTTGGGTTAAAGCACCGCTGGCCTTGCAGAAAGGATCGTCGTGGTGATCCCGTCAAAACCTGCACAATTACAACACCATAGCATAACGTACCACAGGCACATACTAGGAGCTTGTAATATAAATCATAAATAGCCCTGAATTATCATTGCAAAAAAAAAACCATATGTCAAAGCAAATTCCAGCTAGTACTCCCCGCACCCATATTGCAAGCAGATCACTACCCTACATACACGCCTCCGAGATAAAAAGCTGAAAAAATAGAAACACATGCAGTAAAAAAAGTCAGAAGAGCTAGGGAAAAGCAGAAGAGGGAATCACGGCTAATGAGTAAGCTCAAAATGTAGAGTACAGTGTTGTAAATAAAATAGCAGCCAAGTGAATGCATTGATAGAAACAAGAACGGCGACCCAAGGCACCTGGAAAAGCACTTTTTTGCCCGACCTATGCATTAACGAACCATCTCGACCTTTTGTATATTTTCATCATTATTGCCAAAGCCTTCCTCTCGTAAGGAAATGCCGCTGTCATCAGGTCCAAGTTCTGATTCATTTTCATCCGTGCCATTGCCGTCGTTGCTGTTGTTTCCATCGGTTAATGGTCTAAGAGGGTCTCCCTCGCCATGTCGCAGGAACCCTCCCCGCTCAGCAGTCCATCCTATCCATTCATCAATCCAGCAACGAACAACCCACCAGCCACCAAAAGATTCTCCGCCAGCCATTGTCATGTCTCGCAGTGCCGCAGATGCTACAGCGCCTACGCTCAGCAGGAACAGTTTAGGGGAGACTTGTGGAAATCTGTGGGGCAAATGCGCAAGAAATTGTGTCCAACGGTCAAGAACGCTCTCTGTGGTTGCCAGTGAATCGATATCGTCTTCAACTCCTGGAGATGGAGTAATGTCTCGTACATGTTGTACTTCAGGTTGCGGCTGTAGTAAGTTAATGATTTCATCTTCGAGTATTCGCTGGACAGCGGCAGCACTACACGGGACTTCTCGCTCAACGATTGCTTTACAGTTGACATATTTTCGCCAATCCTGGCGCATAAGTGTGCGGTCCGGCGAGTGAACAAGAATTCGGGCTGCTGCATGAGCGGCTTCATTTACTCGTAATAACCGATCTAAAAGGCTGGAAAAGATAGCTGAAGGTTCAGTTTTTGCTTCTATAACGTGCAAAGGCTGATTGGAAAATGTTGCGGAGATATGTGACGTTAAGCTTGCGGAAAACTGTCGAAGCGCGGCCATGACTTGTGCAGGAACAACCTGCAACGCAAGGGGAGAGAGTAATTCAATCATGTGCTGTTTCCCGTTGGTCAATTAAAGGAAATTCTTCAATGTAAGAGCTAGATGGTCTAACCTTATATGTAGCCCAGTCAGACTCTCGTATCCATGGAGCTATTGATGGTTCGGCAAATAGTTTTTGTACAGGTGCAGTTAAGGTGCCTTGAAAAGAAACAAAAAGAGCAAAAAACTGCTTCAAACGCATATATCGTACACACTCTACCAATGATGTGCAGTGTGACCGATATATAACTGCTAAAGAAACTGCAACGTCGTGATCAATGTTTGAGGGGGCATAAGGGGTTATATCAGGAAGTATTACGTGTTTTGCAGGGGGGGACGACTCGTCAACATCATAAGCGGGAAAACAAATATCCATCTGAAGAAACTTAGCAATGGGGGAAATATCAGCGTAAGGGCGAGCAGAGGAACCCGAAGAGATGTGTCCGTTTGTGACAGAGTTCGCAAACAGACAACTATCGAGTGGCGCAATGGTACTGTTATTCGTGCTGATTACCTCAATCATCAGTTAGTTTACGGCATGTCACAAAAGAAAGTGGGAGGGGGTTAACACGTGCAGGTGATCCTCCCCAGATATCTGTGGAGGGGGCTCTGACCCTGATGCAGAACCTTGAGACGCTTTTGGAGCCGGTGATGAAGGGTCACCCTTGAGCTTGATACCACAATAATGGTACTTCGAGTGCCCACGGACGCCTAGACGCCTAGTCTTAATTTCTGGGTACATCAGGCGAACAAGCTTTCCGAAGGAGGCTGGGTTGAGAGGTTTAATCCGTTCATTGGCACACATGCTGACGTATCGAGCATAAACTCGATTCCTAGGGACAGCAACTGAGGTATCTGAAGCTCGCTCACAACTCGTGAGTAACCACCTCATTCCCAGAATTTGTCTAGCCCTCTCAGCTTTCGGACCGTTCTCATCTTCCCTGACCCTTGTGGCAAGCTCCTTCAAGGGTATATCTGCATTCTCTTGAGCAAGGCGCTTCAATTCCTGATCACTATCTTCAAAAACAGAACCACGTTTAGAGGTTGAAGTAGAGGAGGGCCCTGGTGGGCCATCCTCCGTGGTCAAAGATGTGTCCATTGCTGGGTCAACGGGAATTGATTGTTGGGTTGGGGGTTGAGGTGGGGGTGGGGGTGGGGGTGGGGGTGGAATTGGATGAGTCTGTGCAAGGTCGTGGTGATGGTGGTGATAGTATTGCGGGACAGGAGCTGAGAGATGTTGGTTGGGATCGGCAGGTATTCCGCCCCCAAGTGCAGGATCGATTGGAAAATCAGTCGAAGGTACAGCTCTCAGGGATTGGTCAATAAGCAGAACCGGGTCTGTGAGATGATTGAAATGATGCAGCTGCTCGTGAGGTATTGACTGTTGACGAAGACTTGGATGGATATTTACTGCGTTGTTGTGAGTAGAGTTGTGAGCAATAAGGGTGGTCTGTTCAGCCGTAGAGGGCCGTGAATCAACTCTACCCCTCATAGAATGGGATCCATCGTCTGCTTGTGGGTAAAATGTTAGCATAGTTGCCCCTCCCAGTATCCTTATTAAGGCTGCAGCCCGTTGCGACGACGTAGGAGTAACTATGGAAACAAAGTAACTAAACAATAAACAACACAGGGGCGGCCTGCAGTTGCTTCAACACAAATATGGGGGTAGTTAAATTTACCCTGAGTAGAGGGAGACGCAGAAGCACCGTGCTCGTCCATACTGCACACCAATGTGCGATGTCTTGAAACTGTACTCTGTAGATGCCTCTTTCGAAACTTCAACCGGTGACACTGTGCCTCCTACAATTATTTTTTAATGCCCTGCGGCTGCAGCAGTTGACGTCGCGATGTGATGTGTGTAAGAAAATGTCCGAGCCGTTAAGGATTGGTGATGTGGATGTGCTGTGCTGAGTTGAGCTACTCCTAGACGGTCTTTTGTTATGATGAGAAGGTTGGTTGTTGTCAAGGGCGACCTGCCTGCATCCAATGAACGTCAGCCTCTTGCTGAGTAATTGAGGCCAAGAATTTATTCAACTGTGCGCCACACTGTAAATTAAATTTACATGCCCAGAAGAAATAATAATGACATAGAGAAGGGGAGTTGTAGTCTGGTTGTGCAACCAGACTAGGGTGTTGGTTTAACTATTTTACGGCTCTCGTCGCCCAATAATACTAGAGCAGAGGAACTGAGCAGAACTTTCGGGCACGGTATATACGAACCCTGAAGCCAGCCCCAATCAGACTAAAGCCGGTCGGCCTATAGTGTTTATGAGTATCTACGCCGGCGCTCTCATGCATCTCTTGTTTCAGCAGTGGACAATCGCGAGGGTATAGGGGCGAATCTGATGTGCATTGGACGCCTTAAAACTATGTTAACTTATCCTACATTTAACGCCCCCAGAGCATCTTTAGAATAAATTCCCAGCATAATTGCTCAGTGGCCTTAACTTCCTAACCGCTGCCCTGTGCCTCTATGCCTCCAGATTCCTCCCACACTGTTAAAGCCAGCTGGTGCAGCTCGTCCGGTCGTCGTAGATCCACTTGAGACGCGGATGGGTGCCGGGGCGGCTCTTCTGGAGCCCTCAAAAAGACCATGGACCCAATTTGGAGTGTTGATGATATTTGCACCCCTTCCATACCTTGGATAGACGTGCGTTAAAAATATGTATGCGTGCGCGGCAATGACGCCCGTGGCCCCAACATAGACCGCTTGGGGCCTTTTGTGATAGCCATCATAAGCAGCATAACATAAGGTAGGTAGCGGACACTGAAGCTTGCTATAAAGAAATTGACGTTCGTCGCGGCTGGTTCTTTGGCAGACCAGTAATAGGCGAAGGCCACGTTCAATGCTTGAAGGAAAAGTGCCCCTCCAACTATGAAGTGATTAAGCAACTTAGTGTGAAATGTTAGTGTTTTCGCACATTCAATAATTAAAAACATGAATAAACAAAAAAAACGAAACAATCAAAATAGGTATGTAGTACACATCAACCACCAGGCGAAACATTGATTGCTCCGTTGGTTTTCTCAATCCGTGCACATCATGCCCACAACCGTGATGGATCGATAATGATTGACTTTGATCCATCCGCAACTGTGAGGATAATCTTCCTCCATTCCAGGAAACCTTGTGCGTAAAGAAGTCGCATAAGGGGCAGATATTGGAGGACCCGAAAATCGGGTCAAATTCGGGTTTCAAGGAGAAAAGGAAAAAGAGAGAATATTAAGGGGGATGAAGAGCGGAAGACGGGTTGAGGAGTTGCATGTTGCTTACCAATATAATAGCACCCACGAAAACCGTAAAGATGAGGAAGTCTCCGGTCCGGACGAACCGTTTCTCAGCCTCACTTGCATCTCGATACACTGATGCCAATATTAGCAGTCTGTACTTTGGCATTACAGGCCTATGAAAAGAACATACAGAAAAAGGTGTCCATAACGATGCCCTAATCAGTTATGATTAGAATCATAGTTCAACACCATCGGGGGACATGAAACCCGGCTCACCATCTTGGGACTCGTTAAGAAGAATGGGCTAACCAATCGCCATAGCTGATATGGATACCGTGTGATTAACGGATAGTAGTAGATGAGAGTAATCGGTTTGATAACACCAAAGACCCAGGTGAGGACAGATGTCACAAGAGTCAGTCCTGCTATAGTTCTAGCTTAGATCACTAATTAGCCATGTGAGCAAAAGAACTTCATATAAAGTAGGAGAAATGGGGATTTACCTTGAGATAGGTGGAGCTTGTTGAAGGAATTCACTTAATGGTGACGACATGGTTACCTTTCTCACTAATGTGTAGTCGTGTTCTGGAAATATGGCGAAAATTGTGGGATTATATACGCTGCTGTGCTAATCAGAATTACATCGGGCTTGGCACTATCTAGACACATTCGAGGCTTGGCATCTACTCAAAGTAATAGAAGTGTACCTCAAGAGTGCAACAGACTACCTCGAGATACCAATACTAAATCGAATCAAATCGCCCAAGATGCCTCGAGCAGAAGTGGGTTCAACAAAGCATCTCAGCAACAAGATGAAAGCCAAAGGCCTTCAGCGCCTACGGTGGTATTGTCAAGTTTGCGAGAAGCAATGGTATGTTATCTCTTTTCCACTTGCTCCTACCCAAACACTCATTGACATACTACCTCAGTCGTGATGAGAACGGCTTCAAATGTCATACCCAAAGCGAAAGCCATGTCCGACAAATGCTCGTCGTTGGCGAGAACGCCAAGCAGCACGTCCACAACTACAGTAATCAGTTCAAATCCGATTTCCTCTCGCTCCTACGCACCTCACATGGTGAAAAGAAGGTCAATGCAAATCACTTCTATCAAGAGTATATTGCCAACAAAGAGCACATACACATGAACGCAACGCGGTGGATCTCTCTGAGCGAGTTCGTGAAGTATCTGGGTAGGGAAGGAATATGTCGAGTGGAGGAAGGGGAGAAGGGTTTTTTTATTTCATGGATAGACAACTCTCCAGAAGCATTGAAACGACAAGAAGCCATCAGGAAAAAGGAGAGGCAAGATAGGGGTGATGAGGAAAGAGAGCAGAGGGCTATCCAGGAACAGATAGAACGAGCCAGGAGAGATGCCGAGGCTGGTGGAAAATTAGGTCAGGATATTCCTGAGCAAGAGAGAGTCCTGCAACGCGACAAGAAAATCAAGCTTGCCTTCGGAGCTAAAGCTCCTTCGCCTGAACTAAGCGGAGACACAAAGAAGCCAGTTGTGGTAACACTGGAGGATACAGCCAACGCTGCTCCTAGCGCTTCAACATCAAAGGAATACAGGGTTGGGCTAGCAAAGAAACCGAAAAACGTGTTTGCAGTTATGGGAAAAAGGAAGACTGGGGAGAAGAAAGAAGGAGCGAGACCCATGAGTGAGGCAGAAAGGATTATGAAAGAGGAATTAGAGCGCAAGCGGATACGGAATGGTCCGGCTAATAATGACATGAAGCGACAGCGGGTCTCGTAGGATAGTCCACCGTGCGCAAGATTGTGGTTAGACCAGCCTAGTATGTGGGAGTTCTGGAGTTCAATTTTGGAGTTTCGTTGGTAACAGTCTTTGGAGCTGCGTATTCCTATGCGACGCTATTGTATCATTGATTTCTCTAATCTACAAATATTATCCGACAGGCATCGTGGCTTCATTAGACTCCCATTTTCTAAATGGTCTTCTCGATGCACTCGATGCCATACTCTTCCTTCAACTCCTTTATGAGGGGATAGTTAAGTTTTACATTCATGGGAGCAAGGACACCTCTGTCCGTGATAGTGCCATTAAGGACTTGCTTGACGGCAACACCACATGGAACACCAACGAGCTTAGCCATCGAGGAGTAGCCACCTGGGATACCATAGTCAACAAGGGTGGAAGTACGAGTTTCCTACGATAAAATTAGTCCTCCCATTTCTAAACGTTTATTGAAGGAGATAATCACCCTCTTGCCATCTGCGAGCTCAATCTCAAACTTGTGCTGGAGCATGACCAAATCCCTCTCGTTAGGGCCATACTGCATCTTCGCTTCAAGAGTAGCGCATAGGGTATCCAATAGGTTCCCACGAGGAGTCACCTTCTCGTCCGAGAAGAACCCAACCCAGCGGAAACCATTGATAATCCGGATCTTCTCCCCTTCGTTAGAGAAGGTTGTGGCCTTGGAGATAGCGTTAATGAGATCCCTACCAATTCGTCAGAGGAAGGCAAGTATCAAATATGCATTCAGTGGAGTTTACTCTTCTATAGTGGACTCAATTCCAAGGGTCTTTGCAACGGTGTCCTTCCATGTCAATGGCTGTGAAGTTTTGGCAAGGAACTCAACTGGGGTCTCATCCAGGAACCCAAGATCGACGAAGGCCTTGATAAATTCTGCAAATCCTTGGTATCTAAGGGTACCACGAATGATGGTTTCCGCTTCGGGAATATTGTAGCGCTCCCTGTATTCAGTTGAATCACGGTTAGGATAGGCAATAAAGGCATATCCTGGATAGATGAAGTAGGGCTTTGCAGCTTCCATTAACTTCGGGCCTGAGATTTCTTCAATCTGGGATTCACAGCCAAAGGTCAGTGCTCATTCCTGCTCAATCTAATTTGAAACCTATGGTGAGGAACACCTACCTTACCATCTTTCCAATACTTTGCAGAGTTGCGCAAGGCAAGGAGAACACCACGGGAAGACCAAGAGAACTTGTATCCCAATGGGTTGTCAGAGTCCTCTGGAGCAGGTAGGCCACCACAGTATGACAAGAAGCTGATGATCTTTCCACCAGCAGCATGAACTTCGTCAATCATCTTGACGGCATAAAGGTGGTCAATACCAGGATCAAGGCCAATCTCGTTCATGACTGTGATACCGGCAGCTTTTGCCCTAGACTGTGTAAGCTAGGTAATTTCTAGTAGGCCTCAACGAGAATACTTACTGTGCATCAAGTTCCATCATTGCCTGGGAGACATAGCTGGTGGTGACAACATGCTTCTTGTTTCTGATTGCAGACTTGATGACGATGGGATGGTGTATGTATGGGATCAGGCTAGCTGACCAATTTAGATTCTGACTGAAATTCAGCAACTTGTTCGAGAAAGGCAAACCTGACGACAAGATCATGCTTTGCAACTTCAGCATCCAATACGGCAGTGTCCTCGACGTCAAGGGCAATTGATGAAACACCGTCAAGTCCCCCTACAAGCTTTCGTGCAGTCTCGACAGTACGACAAGCTACACATGGTCGTTAATTCCCATAGCTCTATAATATGGCGATAAGGGCAATGAATAGAGCATACCGACGGTAACTTCGATACCAGTCTTTACCAAAATGTCCAAACATGGTTTGGCGACGAAGCCGGAACCCAAAAGAAGGACCTTGTGCGTAGACATTGTAGAAGGTGAGTAAAACAGTTGAATTGAGAACTTGGAATCAGAGCTGCGGCATATATCGAGTGGTAAATAATGGTGGGGTAGTGGTAGAAGGTCTGAAGTATGATGATCCTATCGATACTCTATGGTGTAGAAGAGAAGAAGAAGTCGCGAAGGTTTTAACCTTACGGATCCAGATCGAGTAAGTTCGTCTTAGCTAGAGTTTTCACACTATGTTTTTTTCTAGGCATTTTTCACTCTAAGCCAATTTCATCTGTGGCCCTGCCCTTTTCGTTTACACTGCCCATTGTGGTTAGAGTGTTGCGCAAGAGCCCTGGTCTTGGGCTGGGAACGTTAAATCAACCTCCACTTTCGATATCATGAACATCTCGGGAGCCGATATTGGCCTGAGGCCCGCCTTGTGCGCATCACGGAAGCTATGGATTCGGTAGTCTGGTTGCTCGAGTCAACTGCAAGCTATGCACTGGTACAACCATAACAGAGAGCACCCCTACGCAATGTTCGACAGTTATGGTCAAGCCCAGAAGACTAAAGCCTGCCTCTACAGATCTAGATATTTCGTTTTTCAATCCATATCGGCTCTACATGTGGCTCAAAGCAACACACTGCCTTGCTCATATTTAGTATGTTGAGTTAAGCTAGCGGTCCTTTAGATACCCAATGTTGGTGTGCATCGCAAGACACCCTAGCGAATTATCAATGCCCCATATTGGTATTTACAAATACACAAAAACGTTCTCCTTACAATTATGTATCAATGCCCTTGAAAGATTGCAATGCCCTACGAGAGGCTTGAGCCAACCAGACTAGCAATGCCCTCATACCTGTACTATTACCAGAATCAGGCTATAATTGCGTATATATATTGTCCCTCGCAGCTCCTCTAACAATATGTAACCCATCCTCGATGTTTGTTTCAGTGCCGCTGACTATTTCTGCACTTCTATATACAACGTCACGGTATACTACACTCGCATTCTAGCTTGCTAGCGTATCATGACGCATCACGCAGAAAATTTGAAGTATCCTTCTTCTGATGCCAGCTAAGACACGTCGGACGAGATCCAATCTACACTCTATTAGAAGGTCAAAGTGTCCTGGAAGGTCTGCAGTGTGATGGTTCTTCTATTCCATGATCTAGCAGAGAAGAAGGAGAAGAAGTCTCGGTGGATCCGAAGGTCTTAACCTGACGGATCCACTAGTGTCAACTATCTACCTCTAGGAGGGTCTGATCGAGACTACTATCTAATGCTAGTCTGATTTCTAATGACCACTATCTAATGACCTAATCGGGTAGTGTTGTCATCTGTCCTTTCTAGTCTGGTTGGCACAAGCCCCCCGCCAAACTTTCATCTATTCAAACTTACGAGTGCGTGGTGCGACATCCTAACCGGCTCCTTGCATTGAGCTTAAGCAAATATGGTTTTAATCTTGGATATCAATGCCTTCCACCAACAAGATACTCCCGCAAAAATGTTTGAGCACGATGCTACAATTTGCATCCACTGCGATTTCACTCATCTCCCAGATTTCTCCATCTCCACCGTATAGACTGCATACAGCCTTCAACCGCTGAGCCCTCTCGACACTGCATTGCTAACGCATGTACAGTACCTGATGCTTCAAGTAATTTGTCTAGCTAGGTGCTAAGATAGCCGACACTCCAAAGCACGTTGGCCCGGCCATGCTTGAGGGCCGCATCTAACATATAGGGTGATACCTCTCGCATACGCCACAGTCCACAACATTCGAGCTGACGAACCTCATGACTGTAAATACTGTATTCCGGCTTCCAAGCCTGGATGTAGAATATCTCTCCTTCGAATAAAAATTAGTTGGAACAGGATTATTAAAGGAAGGGATCTCGCCTCGCCTCGGTGAGAGAGCGGAAGCCGTGCGAGGTGTCGAGGACTTTCAGTTCCAGGGTTTGAAATATTTCTCTGTCAAAATGATAGAGAAAAAAACAACAGCTAGACCAATTTCCCTGCCTTCCTTCATCTTCTTCTATAAGGGAATACCACGCTCAAAATTTGGCACTGGCCATGGTTTCGCGCCTATGTGCCCGTGTTTGAGTCCGAACATCCAATTTTATAGAGATGCACTCTGGGCATTACCCGGGCAAGCTGTGATCATTTACGAATCGGGAATGTGCTCTACCTCATAAGTCATTCCGTATTCTTATACCAGGCCCGTCGCAGGCGATACTTTGTACACAACCGCAATACAATCAAAAAGTTAAAATTACCTCTTCGGTCAGAAAGAATGTGTGTATGCGCGCTCTTATTCTCGCACCAAGCATATACATCTCGTGCCCCTCACTCCATCTTTTCTTCCCTCGATTACTTCTCGCGTTGTCTGGTATCTTCCCACCCTCCCACAACTCCTGTGTGCTAAGTAACCACACCAATCTCGGCGACACATCCCCTCTCAATTAAGCTTAGGTGGGCAGCTTGACCCTTCAATTCCTTCTGCTTACTTTGCTTGTATCTATCCCACAGACGACCAGCAACCTACTTATCAATAGATTTATCTCCTCAGGCTGTATATCACATCCTATCAGGATTGCCATTGCCTCCTGAAATTGTACCGGCTTCCAGTATGGCTCCGGAACCCTTACACAATAGCCAGGGAAAGACACCCTTGTCTGGGTTCATCTTCAGTATCGTTCTAGCGATGACTGCAATTTCAGTTTTATCTTTCTGTATCGCCAGGCGAGGAAGAGCACTGCATCAACTGAGTTCTCTCCCACTGGCACGATGGCGTATGAGCACATGCTTTTTTCTTTGAGGGGACCTACTTATCGTGAGATGCTGAAACAGTTATTCTCGGTGTTTACGCGGATTCTTGGACCTTCGTCTTTTCCTCAACCATCCTTCAG
The DNA here is from genome assembly GCA_015179025.1 of Terfezia claveryi. Taxonomy (NCBI): domain Eukaryota; kingdom Fungi; phylum Ascomycota; class Pezizomycetes; order Pezizales; family Pezizaceae; genus Terfezia; species Terfezia claveryi. Next base: position 93,266 of record WHUX01000005.1, read on the forward strand.
TCAAGTCTCGGTTTGGATAGCTCACATGATGCTTGTGATGCCGCCATCTTGCTATGTCTTGTTTGCTATTTGACGTCCAAAGTATGTTGGCCTTCCCATATCTGATTATCAATCAATAATAACAATGTGAAGGTGGTAGGTCATGCCCGGAACACGAAAATTCGACGGTGTGATAAATAAACTCTTTGCTGAATTGTGAATCATGGCAGATTCTTTACTTCTTCTTGGTTGAAAAAGTCAAAATCTCCATATGCACTATAAAATCGAGTTTGGGCTAATACAACTATACATGCAGGTGGTGCGTCCGATACCCTTTTTCGAGACCGTAAAGTCTGATGATAAACCGGAGCAGGCTGCTAAAACTTCCTAGTGGATTATTCGTGGCAGCAGGAAGCCTCGACATAGGGATGTATTATACCTCTTCAACTCCATTGGAATGCTTGTGCCGTACTGTATCGTCATAAGTCTCACATTCGTATTGTAAGTGATCCCGGTGTGTAAGAAACTCAAGTACAACGACACTAACTGTGATGAAGCCGACGTGCGGATATAAGCACGGGTGAATGTAGAATCGGTCTACGTCTTCCGGCAAATGTTCCATTGCTAGCCTTTGACATCTGTATCAACGTTAGTTCAACTATATTTTTATTTGCGGTTGCGATAACTCATAACTGATTTTATTTTGTAGGTGTACTTGACAGCATTGTTCCTTCAGCCTCTGAAGCGTGAGCATCATATCTTCTGAATTTGATGAGAGTTTGGCTAAAGATTAGCAGAGATGTACTCGTATAAAGGAGCGAAGGGCAGGCTCAGAATAATGGCCAAGCGCACTTTCATTGGCAGCGCACTTACGCTGCTGACCACAGTGTCGTAAGTTTATTCTTCGGGAGAGAATGAATGACATACTGATAAGCCACCTAGAAACCTGACAGCTGTGCTTATTTTGAAGGGCCGTGAACCTGGATGGGTACGATCGACTAGCCTGTGAAGCATAAACAATGCTGATAATAAATTCTCTAGATTTGCTTCGCATGTTGTAACGCTGATGGTATGGGGCTCCGTATGTCGGTTCCGTACTTTACTAACTTATGAGAATAGTCCTTTTCAGTGCGCTTGTCCTTCATTGGGTTACGCATGTGGATACTGAAGAGGATAGGGTTGCCATCTGCAGGAGTTGTCAGGGTAAAATGTCAAAATACGAGAGCTCTCCCTCCGGCGGTACCCTAAATCAAAATCGAATGGGCTTTGGGCGCGTTGTAAGATTCGGAGGTGATGTTACGACAGATATTGCGGCGATCAAGAGACCCAGCAAACGGGAGAAGCTGGAGTCAGATGCCATTCCAATGGGTAAGATCGCATGCCGAATCGAAACGACCCAAGACCGAAGAGATGCGGATAGCATGGAGACAGCAGATAACGACTGCACAGTATCTGCAAAAGTAAGCTCTACTGATCAGATCCATGAAGCGATGGCCTGATTCACATCTTCTGGTTTCCTATACTCTCTTTCCCCATCCCCAATTGCTTTGATGTCGAGATGTAGATGTAAAACCTACCTAGCGCGCGGAGCATTCATTTCACGTTTGAAGCAAGCAAGGATGCTAAGTTCTTAATGGCTGGTTTTGCGTAAGTGGTAGATTTATTTCACTCTGGTATTTGTGGGGCTGGAAATTCATGCCAAAATATTTTGGCGATTGGACATAGAGCCCAGTAGTTGGGGTATCTCCCCTTCAAATCTTTGACAGTTTTTGGGATTGAGGGGGACTGGGTTTTGACCTGTTCATCATCGGGGAATCTATCGTGGGAGCAAGGAATAAACATTTGGTAGTAGTTGGCATGTTGTGTAATAAAACAGTTTAATGAAAACAAAGAGCAGCAGGCAGAATTGAGCATCAGGTCAAGAACCAGATTCCCCATCGGTATCATAATGACCCTCCTTCCGTTTGAGTCGTGTAAGCCCGATTGTTTCTCTTCCTCCTAAACTCTCTGCTGGTGTAGTCGTCCCGTAATATTCTTCCTCATCTTCTTCCTCCAGGATCGTGTTGGGTATAGACTTGGGTTTTCGTTGGGGTGGCGTCCGGGGTGTTTCAGCCTTTTGCTGGCGTTTAGGAAGCCTACCCCGATGATCGACCTCTGAGCGCCGTCGCCGGCGTTCATCTCGGAAACGTTTTATGCCTTGGGGGGTGGAATTATCGGGAGAGATTATTGAGCTAGTTGATGTGTAGGTAGAGGAGGGGTTTGTAAGGTTAAGAAAAGAGAAGAGCATGGAATTGGTGAGGCATAGTAGGCAGCCTACTGAGATACCTGCTGGAACTGTTATTAAAGTTCAGGATAAAAGCGAGTTCACGTGCATTGTGCGGGAATAAAGTAGCATAAACTTTTAAGAAGCATGTGATAATTCCAACCCCATGAAAATGAGGTCGTCCTTCAACAACAAGCAGAATCAAATGGAGAATGTGAGCGCTGATCGAGAAGGAAAAGGGTCAGGAATAGTGAGAACGAATTGTTGGCCGTACCTATCACGGCGGCTGTCCCGCAAAAGATGTATATGGGCTCAAACCGAGAGAGGAATTGGAAGGGAGTGTAGACCGGCGCAAAAACATAACTGGCGTAGTACAGGACTATAAAGAACGGCGAGAAAAGGAAGAGGAGTGAGCTGGTTAAGTGTCGGATAGACCAGGTGAGGAGGTGGAAGGGAGAGAGGAGGAGGTTAGAAAGGTTGGATGGCATGTTTTTGGTTTGGTGGGGAGCGTTGGGGAGCGTTGGGGGGGAGGAGTTCAGCTGAAGATTAGTTTAATGGACGCCGACTCTTGAGGATTATAATTCGGATGACGAATGGGCGTTGGAATGAGCGGTGATGGCAGAGGTTTGAGGGAATATTCAGTTGTATCCACGGCGGGGGTGTAGACGACTGGGAGGAATGAGAGCTCGGATCATGTCAATAGGAACGCTGGTTCGAATTCGCGACCCCGTATACCCCCTTCGAGCTGCGAGATGGTTTCACGAGATCAAGGGTATTTCCGGAGATGAACCGTCTTGACGCAATTAAGTACTGCGGGGCTACATCATCTATGCCAGGATTATCTAATCTAATCCATCTTATCTTCTCGATTCTTCTCTCGATTCACAAAACTGTTTGAATCAGCTCATTCGCTTGTTATTTCGAACCCTACCGGTACACCTTCAGTAACTATCACTCAATTAGCCGGTATTGTCAGGATCCAGACGATCAAATCTTGGTAAATAAACGATTTGTATAACCAGAAATATAACCCAATTCATAGATTCTGCGGCTGCACTTGGCTGGGGAGAACGAAGAGATATAAAACGCAGAAGTCATCAGGTATCCAGATCGGACGTAGCACAAATCCATCATACAGCTCACCAGCCAACCCCAGGCGTTGTTTGCTCCAGGCCACTTCCTTGTTTCCATTGTGCTGGGAATTGATCGACGGACCCCGAAAATAACGCAACTTGCTGTTTGAGCGGCCCGCAATTGGAACATTCTAGCCGACAATAGAGACTATCAGGTTACCGCCGGCACCATATGTTTGATAAACTACGTTAGTACACACAAAGACACCTACATATACATATATTACATTGCCATACAACATCCGCAGCCGCAGATCGAGCAGCCGCATCCACAGCCGCGCAGTGAGTGAGAAGGGGGGATTCGAATCTCGGTAATAGGGGATCTTTACTATCGATCCATCCTTGTTTGAAAAAGGTATATAAGATGGGGAACAATCCGAGTCGTGCCCAGCACCAGCCGCATAGTCACCACCACCTACTTCAACCCCACGGCGCAGCTCATCAGGGCCAAGGACCCCCCTCGCCGTTGCCCTCACAATCAAGTAACACCTGTGGAACCAATTGTGTGTCGTCTCCACAACGGAGCCCTGCTGTGCAAGCTGCTCGGAGGGGAAGTCTCCCGCACACACCTTCGCCAACGAGTACGAAGAACTACCAGGGCCTGTATCCTATCCGAGTTACGCACGAGCAACCAACAGTGCAAGGGGGGGATCATGCTTTTTTTGACCCTCGTGGACTTCTGCCGGATTTGAGTGGTTTTAGGAGAGGTAGTACGGGAGGAGTAGATATCGGGAGTAGGGTTGGGGCTGGGGGACCTGGTGGGGTAGGGAGGGGCCCAGAGCATTACGGTACGGTGGCTGCGGACGGGATATATGGTGCGGGATTACCACCACAATTTAAGAACCTGGATCCGTTCCGGACGGGGTTGCCGAATAAGGCACAGTCCTTTATTGCGGAGGAACCCCTAGAGCCGGCTGGGATGAGTGGGCTGGGAGCAGAGGAGTTGCAAAGGAGGGGTAGTATTAGGAGTACGACAACGGTGGAAGATGATGAGACGGTGGATGAGAGTAGGAGTATACCGACATTGGTGACTTGGACGGACGGAGGGAATAAAGTTTATATCACCGGAACATTTTGTGGATGGAGAAAGAAATATCGATTGACAAAGGGGTATGTTCACTGTCTACCATTAAGTGAGGGATAAATCTAACGAGATCTACTATGATAACAGTCCAGAGAGCAAAATATTATCTGCTATAGTGCCACTACCAGCTGGGACTCATCATGTCAAATTTCTTGTGGATGGTGAACTCCGAACATCAGACACCCTCCCCACGGCCGTTGATTCCACGGGGATTTTAGTCAACTATCTCGAGGTCAACGCAGATGACATGCTCACATCACCTCTAGAACGACAGCCTTCACCCGATCATACTGAACACCCATCTCCACACCAACAGTATCCCTCTGCTATACCTCAGAGCGAGGCTCACCGATATCCCAGCCCGGCGCAAGCACCTCAACCGCAACGCCACCACGGCCAGCCCCATACCCACTCTACCCTCTCCGCAGATGAACAGTTTACCTTCACCCGACCCCGCCCACAAAGATATACCGACACAATCCCAGCGTACCTCCGTGATTTTGAAGAAAATCAGGAGAGGTATGTGGTTACAAGTAGTGTGGTGCACGGTAGCGATAGAGGAGAGTCGGGGGGATTGGTGAAGGTCCCTCCACCACCGACGCTGCCGTTAATGTTAGGCAAGGTTATATTAAATAGTAGTAGCCATCTGAAGGATGATAACAGTGTGTTGGGAATCCCGAACCACGTGGTCCTAAACCACTTGGCGACAAGCTCCATCAAGAATCACGTTTTGGCGGTGAGTGCAACTACGAGGTATAAGAAGAAGGTGAGTTGCCCCATGGTTGACTTGGACTTTGAGGGATTATCACGGCTAATATAGGGTACTGAATGTAGTACGTGAGTACGATTTTGTATAAGGCTACAACGGAGTAAATGGAGGTTTCAAAGCGAGTTACTCCCATCGCCTGGGTCGGTTTACTCGATGATTTAATGGATCAGTATTCTGGTCGTCTTCGGCCTTTCGTTCATTGTTGTTTTTTATTTTCTCAACCAAGTCCCTTTTCCTCCTAATGTTTTCTGTCATATTCTTGATGTCCCTATGATTTTTAAAGGTTCTTTTGTGTGTTTTCAATGCAGGCACGTTGGCGTTATAATTTCTGGTTTATGGGTTAGTAGGGGAAGTACGGAATGTAGAAGATGAGCTTGAGGATCTAGATCAAATGAAAATATACAGTCGAAGGGTTTATGTTAGTCTGCAGGGTACCGGTCTCTCGTACTGCAGACATGGTTTGTATTTTGATACAAACCAAAAAGAAAGGTGCGTCCCAGAATAAAAAGTACTAAAGATACAAAAAGATGTTGGATGGTAAGGGGTTCGAACCCTTGCATCTCTCGATAACAGTGATTATACGTGTGTACTTAAAACTGTCGCCATAACCACTCGGCCAACCATCCACAACTTGTAAATTGACGATCACAAATTTATATGGACATCTCATTCGAGCCTAAGTGCCCCATTCATACTGTGAAAGCGTTTGAAAAGTACAACACGTCTTTTAATTTTGTTCCATTGATTAAGTAGCTTTTATGGGGTGCATTACTTGTCCATTTCTCCACTTCTTATATGAGTTGAGGGTAACGCGGTCAAAACTGTACCCTAAAATGAACCCGAGTTGCACTTGGTACTACCTATTTATATTGATATTAATACTAGTGCTATTGATCACAATATCCCTTGGACAGAGTTTGTTATTTGCGAGGAAGCCCGTGTGCCTACTGATCCACGCCACAGAGACATTCGCTCTGTGCTATACGACAAAATGTAGCTTCGTGCTTCGCGCTTCGTGGAGTTTGGGATATTGTTTACCATGAGGCAGCGGCGGCTGTGGCGAATGCAGCGCCAAATGCGATTCTATGTCACAGCAGTGGCAGTTAGTGAGTTTCCGTGACGGAGTGGCCATGGAAAGAAGTGCTCGCGTGCAGCCGTTCAAGGAATAACTCAACGTACTTGAACGCGATATTATCCAAAATCACACTCTTATAGTTTATCTTGCCTAGCCACTTCTCCAGGTGCTGATATGGTATTATATGTATCCCCTTCAATGCCAGAAACTATATTCCCATAGTCACCGCCCATTAGCACCCAGCCAGTCCTTACCCCACAATCCACCCAGGCTTAACATACCTCAACAATACACACCAGCAACCCCACAACTACTGCCAACGTCCTACTAAAATGTGCGACTGCTAGCCCCGCAAACAACCCCATAAAACTCCCCGAGCTCAGCTCTCTATAATGGACTGGATTGAATGTAGTCTTGATAGCTGTTGGAGGTGGGGGAGGCGGGGCTGGGCGGAAGCGGGACCATGTGGTGGGGTTGAGGATGGAGAAGTTTGTGGTAGGGGAGGAGGTGTTGGTATTGGTGTTGGCATTGGTGTTGGTGGAGTCGCAGCGCTGCAGAGGACGGGGGAGGGTATAGGCTAGCCCTGCGCCGGCACCAAGGAGGGTGAGGGAGGGAAAGAGGAGATGGCGAGTTGCAGTTGCTGTAGCCATTATGTCTGAGGTTCTAGGGTAGTGAGTGATATTGGAGTTTTTTATATGGGAGCAGTGAGTGCGTCATAGGAGCGAGATAGGCTTTAGCAAGTTGCAACTCTTGGCAGGTCAACACAGTTAGAATAATATCTCGAAACACTCTTTTTCTACGCACAGTAAACAATTACTGTTCATCACTACTCTCTCGCCCCACATCTCCATTCCACCCATGGCGGACACAATGGACATCGGCATGGATCTTACGCCACTACTTGGCTTAGGGATTGAGGCAGCAGCTGTTGAAGTAGGCCACAACACCACTACTGAACCAGACGACTTCAACATGCTCTCAGAACAATTCATGACGTGGCTGAAGTCCCGCCCTGGGGTCTCTATAAACCCCAACATCGCTCTCGTAGATCTACGTTCCGAGAATGCCGGCCGAGGAGTCAGTACGTCTCCCAATTTCAATCACCACTTCCTCTCACAAACTCCAGACCACATTACTAACCTACCAGCATCCTCACAGTCTCCACCGCCCCGCTAGTCCCCGAAACCCCCTTCTTCACCCTCCCTCACAGCAGCACCCTCTCCGTCCTCACTTCCCCACTCACCACCAAATTCATCCCCGACGCAATGGCAAAGCTCGGCCAAGAAAATCCCTGGATAGCACTCGTCTTAGCCCTCCTCTACGAGACCCGCCCAGACAGTGAATGGAAACCCTACATTGACATTCTCCCCCGGGACTTTGATACTCTCATGTACTGGACCCCTTTAGAGCTCAAGAGCCTCACTGGCAGCGCCGTGCTCGGAAAAATAGGAAAAGACGAAGCGGAGGAGGAATTCAAGAGCATGTTAGGCCCCATTATAAACTCCCACAGGGATTTATTCCAAGCCACAGAACTCCAATTCGACGTTTTAACAGATGGGGTAGATGAGTCTAGTCTCCTCTCTTGCGCTCACAGAATGGCATCCTGTATCATGTCCTACTCCTTCGACATCAAAAAAACCGTATCCAACCCCAACACTACCGATGACTCCGACTCGAGTTCTGAAGACGAAGAAGACGAAGAAGCACAATACTACAAAGCTATGGTCCCCCTTGCCGACCTACTTAACGCAGATGCAGATAAGAATAATGCTCGACTATTCCAATTACCATACTCACTGACCATGTCCCCCTTACACAATCTTCCCGCACAAACACCCCTCTATAACGACTACGGCCCACTCCCTAGATCAGATCTCTTAAGGAGATATGGGTATATCACACAGAACTATGCACAGTTCGATGTTGTAGAGCTTAAGGGGGATTTACTCACAGAAACAATCATTAGGATGAAAAACCCCACCTTATCTCCAGAGGAGAAATTGAAAAGAATAGACTTCCTCATCGACGAAGATCTCCTTGAGGATGCATTCGACCTTCCCGTTCCGGAGCCCCGGGTGAGGAACATCCCAAGTGAATGGGCGGGGATATATGTCGTCCTAACACAGACTGTCGGTGGAAAGTCAAAATTACCTTCATCGAGTTCGGCACTAGAGAATATCATGAAGACTAGAGGATATAGGGAGTGTGTCGGGGAGATATTAAGGAAAAGGTTAGCGATGTATGCGCCCAAGGAGGAAATTGAAGCAGGGTTAGCCTCAGGGGAGGAAGTATCTTTGCGGACCAAAAGGCGGGTAAAAATGGCGAGAGAGGTACGCGAGGGGGAAATTGCGATCTTGGAGGCACTGATCAAAGAGGTTGAAGGGTGGATAGTTGAGGAGGAGGATGAGGTTAAAATGGCGAAGGAGGATGGGGGGAACAAGAGGAAGGTGGGTGGTAGTTGTAGCGTGGGTGATAATAGGAAGAAGGCGAGGAAGTAAAATGGAACAAAGAAGACCCTGAGTTAGCGACTATATGTTATTATATCTGTGGTCTGATTTAAGCTACCATCAAATAAATCGTTCTAAGCACGATAACACTATCCTCTATATACATAAAATTATTTTAATATATTCTCCCATTAGGAGGATGAGTGCATACACCCAATGTACCATCAAGGAAAAAAGAAAGTTCAGAGAGTTGATTCGAACTCATTGAGATAGCAACACCTCGTTTCGATCGAGGGCCCTCCGGGTTATGAGCCCGGCGCGCTTCCGCTGCGCCATGTTGCTTCTTGACATTTATGTATATGACAATAAGCAATCTATTGGAATGAAAAGAGCAAGGTGTTTAGATCAGCTCCTGGTTATCTCAAACTACGGTTCCCGGTAATCGTAACTTGAGCTGTCGTACGTATTCATGCTACTAGTCTTCATCAAAACATGCTATTACCGTAAAGCACTGGTACCCGTCAAAAAAAATTATCAACATCATGAATTAACTTACCTAATACCTAAAGCTCTAAAATTTAGTTTCTATCAAGGGCTCCCTCGTACTAACCTCCGGGGGAAGTTGCGAGGTCACGAACGCTACAAAAATATTACCCTTTGTATCTACGCACCGCCAATATTACCAGTTCAAGAGTTATCGTCTCTAGACCCCCTTCATAGTCTGTATGTACTTACCGGATATCAGCAGAATCTACGGATATAGCTTTTGATAGTCGACCGAAAAGTGGCACTTTTGGTGTAAAACGCCAAATGGCGAAGACTAATTTCCTAGAACCATACAAGTACTTGCAATGGATTTCTTGTCATATAAAGGTGAGTAAGATCGGATAGGCTATATAGGCTTCTATTAGGGGAATAACGGTAATAATATAATCTCTGAACTACCTTTACCTCCTCCTCGTCTGGCCAAAACCTGTCGTAGGCCTAGCACCCCCACTATAGCCAACCCCCCCACTATAGCCACCACCCCCACTCCTACTTGGCCCGGCCGTCGATGACTCGCCAAAACCCCAACCACGGCTTCCCTCAGTATACCTATCCCTCCTGTCATCCCTATTCCTCCCCAATAGGTGACTCGCTGCCGCTCCCGCAGCCGCCCCCGTCCAAAACCCAGGCCTCCAGCCCTGCTGCCCCGAGGGCGTGCCGCTGCTTGGGTAAACCTTCGGCCCACCAGTCCCAGGATACGGCGGTGGTGGATCAATATTCGTTCCCCATCCACCACTACCACCACCACCATCTCCTCCTCCTCCTCCTCTCCGACCACCACCGAGAACACCACCTAACGAGCCCTGTGGTGCAACACAAGCAACCACAGCAACAATAATCAAAATCGCTACAAAAAATATGCCGAGGCCTTGGGCTATCTTATTCTCGGAATTGAAGATCCCTCCAGGGGTGAATGCCCGGTTACCAAATTTTTCATATCCGGCATCGGTGAGTTGGAGACGGTACTCGACACCACAGGAGCCACGAAGAACATATGGGTCGTCCGGGTGGTCGTAGCCTTCACAGAGAACGTCCGTGCTTCCGAGTTTAAAGTAGCCAGGGACATCGGCAGTGCAAGACCAGGAGACATCATCATCGCCGTAGTCACTAGTGGCATTCAATGTTAGCCATCGTGAACCATCCTAGATGAGGCATAAGGTAAAACGGACACAACCTTACCTCCCAAGGTTCTTGCACACCATCACGTCTACTTCATATAGGCCCTTTGCATCTCCACCGACACATTTCAACTTATTGCACGCAATGAGTTAGTTTAGAAGTCTTAATCCTTACTTCCTATCCACTTATTTCCATATCTCCATCCTCCGCTTGATCACAGCCTCCACTACCTATTGTCCCACAACCCATATGTGTAGCTGAGGAAACAAGGCAACCCACCTGTGGTATTGGGCTTTCCCTCCTCCCTGTCGTCATTTGACCATTCCTTAGTGTCAATCGGTTCAACTTTGTCAGTCTTATTTTTCCTGGATCCTTTGCTGCATCTGCTGCCCTGAACAGGCCGAAAAGAAAGCATATGACCAAAATGAGTAATATTAGACTCCGCAGGCGACCGGGCGGATGAAGGTCCATCGTGTACTTGGGTTTGTATTTGCTTTGTTGTGTGAATCGAAGCTCAGTAGAGTTATACTGAGGTATTGTGATAATGTTGTGAGATATCCAAGGGTGAGCTATGTATGCTGCTGCTGTGTTGTAAACGTATGCACCGATCAGGGTCGTCTTATTGGTGTCGCGTAGTATCAGGCTCTACAGCTTCAACCCGAAACACCATCGCTTCGCCGTCCAGTTTTCTTGATTAGATTACGAGGTTATAAGTGAGAATAATTACTAACGTTGCACATGTTGTAGCCACGTGGAAATAGGTCAAACATATCCGTTAACCCCAAAGAAAAAGAAACAAGGAAAGCCAGTTTAAACCACAAGTAAAGAAATACAAGTTAACGCGGCACAGATGTACAGGTTGACTGAAGGCTGACAAACGTTGTCGCACCCGGACTTTTCAAAGCTGTCGGAGCCATCTCTACAACATGCCTCTTCCCAATCCCTCCTAACTAGGTCCCCGAGTGATAGCCCTCCTCAACCGCCAAATCATATCCTCCAAAAAATCGTAAGCAAGCATAACTGGCGAAAATAAGGTGACCACAATAAGCTCCCCCGGGTTCAATTTTCGCTTCATGTCTCCGATGTGAGGCTTCGTGGTGTGCTTGCGTGGAGGGTTGGTAATTATGTGTTGAGGATATCTTTCGGACCGGGAAAACGAGGGGGAAGCGGGGCACTGGTAGTCCCCTTCCCTCTAAGACTCCACCTTATAACCTTGCCTTTAGTCTGGTTACCTTGCCTTCCGAACAACTACTTACTTGTACCAACGAGTAAGATGCTGCCTAGTAGCAATCGCTCCCTCTCAAGCCCTCCCTTCACCGAAAGCACCCCTTGACTTTACCGGGCCCGCCCGGCCTCACTGAACCGATGCTTGAACTCCTCCGTGAAGGCCTCGATTATATTGAATGGAATGTAGGGTAATGCAATGATGGATCTGATGGCAGCGGGTCGACGTCGATGAAAGTCTCCCCTTCACATTTCACTTCGCAATCGAAGGGAGGTATGATGGAACACGTATGCATGGGAAGAATGATAATGGGAAAGTGAAGAGCCTAACGGGCTCCGCTGACACAGCCGCAAAAGGCAATCGCCGGTTGGTTGTAGGTAGTTATATTTACCCGATTACTCGATGCTAGGCTAGAGAACAATCCAGCCCTCCAAATTAGTTTGGTGCATAGTCTCATAACTGGTGCAAGAAAACCAAAGTCTCTTTGCCTTAACCATCCGCCTATAGGGAATTTCAGGGGATAGACATTTAAATCGGACAAAGCTCATTCCAGGCATCTATGGTATATTACGGGCCGCACTCCGATTTGGTTGGTAGGTACACCAGCGGCGGCGCATACGCGATGCGCCGACAAACTGCACCTGGTACTGTAGAGGGTGTTGTGCTAACCAGACTAACCTAGGTACTGCCTAGTTTTGTAGCTAGCTAGGTCTGACCATGCAAAGTGTACGTTGGGGTTAGTTAGTCTGGTTGCACTACCTAGTCTGGTGGGCACGTTGGGGTAGCTGGTTGGGGCATCATAAATATGCACAACATAGGCACGAGACTAACAACATGGTCGCCTAAATATGCAAACCTATCCAACTACGTACTCCGTAGTCTGGTTGGCTATGCATCCATGTGGTAAGCTACCACAAGTGGTTTGGACTCTCCCTGAGGCACTTAGGGTACGGGACTAAGGCCTTAACCAGACTAGCCAAATCCATAATTTTCTTTGCCCTTTCCTTTTCTCTACAAGAGGTTGGCCAACTAGACTATATCCTTCTCCTATTTCCTTTACATGTACAGGTCAAGATCTGCCTGTAGCCTAACACCCTAGGTAGTTATTGTAGCGTAATAAATCTCTACAACTCTTACCCATGAAACTGGCGTATATTTTCAGTCCTGTATTAATATTAATACAATCGGTTTTACAGTTACCCTGAACTTCTAAGTTTCGATCCACGCCACAAGGAACCAGTTACCAGTTCGCAGTTAGAATAGGCCGGGGTCCTTTCAGTGAAGAAAGATAAGCACTAAGTAGGTATATTGTGAACAAATATAAATATATAATTATGATATCATCCAAGGGCTCAATCGGTCAGATTACTTGCCAGGGTAGGTACTTGCCAGGGCAGGTACTTGCATGCCATGATACTAACTTGTAATCTAGTTACAGTATACGGTTGTTTAGAAACGGATAAGCTTCCTCATGCTTTCAAAAGTACTAGTAGTCGGTCTGATTATACATCTTCTAACATGATTCTTACCATCAAGAGGAGGTACAAAAATCGCCGATGTTGTCATATGCCATATTAAACAAAGAGATCTGGGGCCCAACCTTCTCGCTCCCAGTGATATAATCCCAAATCGCCCCGTCGACCGTGTTGATACCAACAATATGCTGTTGCCACCCTTCGCGGACATCTGGTTCCATCCATTCCAATGCTACAAAGTGCGAGGCATTTGGAAACTTTATGGGCAAACGGGTAGTAGGCGCCCAGGCTAGTGGTGCCCAGATGGTCTCCGAGATGACCCCGCCCCCTTCGTGGCAAAAGATGCGAAGATGTCCTTCCCTGACGATACCAGCAATGGCCGTTCGGTGGGGGTAATGTCCATCTGGACGATATCCACCTGACAGTTCCCCATGACGTTAGTCTTCATGAAGGCTGTGCCAAAACGCTGTGCCAAAACGCTGTGGTCTCTCGAGACCAGGTACTGCACTTACCATGAAACCACATGTTCAGTGGATTTAACCACCACAAAGGCATATAATGGATTTCTGCAGGTTGACTATCCTGCTTTTGATAGTACAGATGCAGGAAAGTTGAATTTGTATGAGTACCGAAAGCAAGTACTGACCCAGGCAACGCATGAGGCAACTCTTTATACCCATGAACCCACCTAGGGTGGCATGAATCGAACCTGAGTTCTTGAAGTTGCAAATGCTGGTCTTGGTAGAAGACTCTAATCCACAATTCATCTCTTCCAGCCCGATTCTGTCCTGCAACGAGTCCTGATTGGTGGTGAGTGGCAATCTTCAAAGGCGTCAGTCCGTTGTGCTGATCCTCAGCCCATGAGAAACCATCACTGCACAATACCTAAGAGTTGATTTCTTTCACGTGAGCCCGCATTCCTCGGGAGGATACCAGTCCTAGGGTTAGGACGCATAGGGGAAGAAGTTTGGGCTCTCTGGGGTACATAGGCAATATAAACTGGGCACTCTACCTCCCTAATTAAGTTTGACTGATCCAAATAAAATAGACGTTTCTATAAATATATATTAGCCAACGGCCTACCAGCACATAATCTCTAATTCTAAGAAGTCCAGACATCTCGAGGCCCGGGTCCGTGCAAGATCTCACCTCAACTCCATTGGCCCATATTATCGCGGTCAACGGTGACTCCATTTTCGCACCATCAGTCACAAATATGGCTCTAGTAAGCTTCCAATGTTTTCCGTCTCTCAGAAACAATGATTCACGAATGATTCCTGTTGGGACAATCATCAATGAACCGACCCAGTATAGCCCGCAAGTCATTTCCATGAAGCTATATACCTTTCTCATCCTGCCAGAATACACAAAGGTACCTTCCCTGTGAATCGTGGTATGACACGGCAGCAATTCTGGATCCAGGGAGAACAGAAAGTGGAGTGCCATTGTTTGACTTGCCGGGAACCTCTTTTTCACCATAATGGTTAGTACCAAAATACAAAAGTACACATATGTACGACATCAACTAGAAAGGTCTAACCAGTGTGGGTCGGCGTCCAAACGGACTCAGCTGCAGTGCTTGAACCCCACTCTGTAGGGTCCACAAGTGATTTCGAAAAGTCAGTTTCACTCATGCTAATATAGTTGCGATCACAAAAGCCGATGAGGTATCGATCCAGCACTAGTCGTATAGTTGTGATGTGGGCGTCTTAAAATAAATTCCCAAGTATAAAGGTCGTATTGTGATCAAACGAGGTGTGGAGATGCCTTTGTAGTCGGCGCGTGACATCCCGTGTAGTTCTCAGTGGTTCATATGGATATATATACTGCTGGTTAAGGCCAGCCACACTGATTCGGTTAGTCTGACTACGGTTTGGCTGTTTGGCGAGCGTCTTGCATATGCATATTGTGCCAACCACTAATACAAATGCACAGACAAATGCCCGCCATTTGCCAATCACGTCAGGTCATGATCTCCCGCCTATGAAAACCGTTAATACATACACAAAAGTCTTCGCAATTCACCGAAATCACACCAAATGTGACCCTCATGTGAAAAATGTTAAAACTAAGTTTGCCCGCTATGCGGCTAAAAAAGCTTTAGATTTTAAGTGAAAAGTTAGTCTCGATCAGACCCTCGTAGAGGGGAGAAAAGTATACAGAGTCCCTCCAACTATCACGTGCGATACGCTGTAGAATAGGTAGAAGTTAGTACGCGCTAATAGTATATGCAGTATCGGTAGCGTATTTCTCCAACTTTTGAGGTTCTATGAAAGCTAATGGAGTGCTCCAGGTCCTAGGAAGCTCATTCTCAATCAAAAAAGGCGCCCTCAAATTCGTAAGGTAAATGCAATTATGCTATGGAGGGCACTTTTGTTTTGATCCCAGGAGACTTTTATCTAGGGTAGGCTGTTGGCACAACCTCTCCATTCTCCCTTTATCAAACACACTTATTTAGTCCTTATTTCGTCATTCCCCTTCCGACAAGTGGTGCCAATTTTGCTTGCACTTGTTTGTGTCGATATTGCTTTGTCACTAGTTGAAGTTGTAATCTCACAATCTCGAACTCCGCTCAATGCGCCGCTGGTCGTTTTCTTACCACTCCGCCGCAGGATGTGGCATACAGTTACATAAGCTGCATAAAAGGGCCTAAGTCCAATGCGGTCTCAAATTAAATATCGTGAAAGTTGAAGTTCCTACTTGATGGTGGGACTAACTGGTATGAACTTTTATCATGTCAGCGGAACCTACTATTTCTCAAGCCAAACTTGACATCTTTCTAGCTGAAAATGCACCCTCCCACCGACCATAGAGAAAGCAATTCAAGGTTCCAAACAAGGATACATTTCAGCATACTGCAGATCAGATGGGTCCGCTATATTGAGCGAGGGAAGTAGGTAGGGCTGTTAATAAAACAGAGGGTTGGTACAGAAGGTCTTTACGCACCTCCCCTGTATAAAATCTAGCGCCAACCCTAGTGTACCACAGTGTGAACGATGCATGAAAAGGGTGCGTAAAGAAGTATATGTTCTGGCCCAGCCCATCCGCTACATAAATTGGACTAAACCGTGCCGGTAGAGCTAGGCTGGGCCATTGAAGGTAGACCTGGTTAATGAGGGATTAAGTGTGTTCAGAAAGTAAGAAGTGGAATCGAACAACTCCTGAGGGGGGCATTATAAGAAGCAGTTGAAGATAGCGGATAAGAGGCGAGTAACATGCAAAGATATAAACAGAGGTAAATTCTCCAGTTGAATACCCATAGCCACAAAAGACAGATTGGGCAAATATTCGATAGGTATTCTTGATGTGAATTATTCTATGAAGCGGAACGCTTATTTAATAGTAGAAGCTGATAAGATGTAGAAGTACGAGCCAACTTTGATCGATATATTTGACGGCCAGAACATACGAAGAGATCAGAAAGCAAGTTGAATAAATAAGGTGACGTATTTTTGGTTAGCTCCTCATCCACAGCGTAAAGTGAAGAACTTCCCACACTGTATTTTTTTGACCGGTCCATTCATGAATAGACCAGGCCATCTTGACTAGGCGGGCCAGTCGATTAGTTGAGCGAGTCACTAATCCAGTGCAGTCATGAATAGACCGGGGGCTCTTCATAAAGCACAGTGTCGTTACTAAGGTGGAACATATAAAATGTTCAATTACCCTGAATTTCCAATTCTCACCATACATTGGTACATACCTAAGCATTGATTTGAAGTAGCAGTAGTCCTAAAAACCAGCCCGTAATGTATAGTCAAGTTTGTATAGCTACGCGCGCCGTTTGCGCATATCGTCATACAATACTAGCAAGCATGGCTACCTGCTCCCCATAAGGTGTCAGCCCCGGGAATTGTCCTGTGTTCCACTGGACCTGCACCGAGCAAATCATTTTGGACCTATAGTTCGGGGTGTTTTCTAGTGCAGGCATAGATATCCCCCGGACTTTGCACCGAATTCTGCACTGAAGGTTGCGCCGGACAATATGGACTTGGAGAAACCCACAGCCTGGCCATCCCAAGGTACCTATCACCAACTTAATAGCATTGTATAGAATGCTCTCATAGTCTAATGGTCAAGAAAACCTCAAAAACCACCATTTCTGTCTTAGGCTCTAAGCTCAACTTTCCGGGGTGCCTTTGTTTTTGTATTCCTTATGCACCCTCTACTGGCGCACTGCATTATGGGCAGCCACAATGCCCTTCGGAGTAAATATCCGGTGCTGCAAAGGAATATGGCACCGTACAGATTACGGTGATTTATGCTTATAGGAACCAGGCTAGCTCATATGGATACTCCTACTTATGGTCCTAGGTGGGTGTCAGGTGCATCCAAATCCACAGCTACAACACTTTAGCATACATTCAGCTTTGAGACAACCTATCTAGGTATGAACTTCAGTCACCTCAAGCTCCTGTAGCTGCACAAGCAGTACTAGATGCATCAGCACTAGCAGGTATAGGAACACCAGTTGCTTCAAGCCCAAGCAGCCCGGGCTCTCCCCTCATCCAAGATGACTTGAGCAATAACCTATTACGTACATAAACACGTAGTCCCAACACAGGTGCAGCCTGAATACAAACAATGTAGCTAAGTAAAGGGCATCATGTTATCACAACAATAAATGGCATCAGCTCAGGAATGGCAGCCTCCGCAGAGTTTAATTGAAGTGGATATGGAAAATAGTATACGGTACCTCGGCCAAGGCCACCAGCCATAATTGACAAGTGAGAGCTTATGCCAAACGGCTTCATAGCTAATTATTACGGGAAGGGAGAAAAATTGCCAGAATCTAAAGTGATTGTGATAGTAGGTCATCATATACTGTAATCATGCATGATTAGACAATTCTGTTACCCTGAACTCCTATTCAGCGGTCTCTAGCATAATGCCCTTACTTCATCAGGGTAGTCAAATATGTCTAATAAAATCACCTTGGAACTAGAATCTCTAGTGCAAATCAGATATTGCACAGATATATGGAAACACCAAGTACTATAATTGGTAAGCTTGGAGTTTATAGCTAGGTGGCAAAAAAATCCATACACCCAGCATAAAGAGGCCTCAACGCTGTATATTAGAGAATTTTGTATGGATATATGAGTAGACATACAAAGATGCAGGGTATGAGTTTTTTTTGCCACTTAGCTGTACATGTATGTACTGCCTAAGTTCCATTAGAAAGGTAGTTATAGCTGTATCAATGGCCATTTGTCACTTCTAGCGGGAGCTATAGGATTTATTAGCTATTTCAAGCTCTAGGCTTAAAGCTGGTACCAAAAACTTGCTATATGATATGGAATTAAGAAGCTAGAGATATTCCCCGAACTTGACCTGGTTGGGGTCAGCTACCGTATCCTTAACCAATAGCCAGGTTATGCGTTTATTAAGGATATAAATATATACGTTTTCACCCCTTACATGCTTAGCGTATATTTATATCTTGTGGCTATCCGACTAGAGAATTATGTTTGAGATGAGGCTAGTCTGGTTGGAAATCCCCTCTACAGGAGGAGATGAGGCATGCCGCTAGGTTCATGCTAAAAGAGCAAGCCCAAGCGCAGGTCCTGAAAAGTTCGGTTTCTAGGCATATCATCAAACACTTATACACTTGCGATTAATTATATTTTAGGTCGCAATGTTTCATACATATGTGATGTCATTAAGTGTAAGTAGTGCAAAATACATTAACACCTCGAGATTCTAATACTGTACCTATCGATCATCGGCCCGGAACCCCAGGGCTGATGTGACCTGTGAAATTGAGATTTAACTCTAGGTGTTGACCCCAAAGCGGCGCGGATGCACGCCTGAACCAACGCCGGTGGAACCGGTCGTAATATAGCGGGTTATGGAAAAAGGACGATTGTTTAACGCGGCAGGGCAGGCATCATTAGGTGTGTGGGCGTCAAGTAACATTGGAACGGGAGCCGATTCATAAACCCGACAAATTCTCAAAAGTGACATTGGGATGTTTATACATGCGTAACTATGTGTTTTGAAAAACGGAATACTGCAGGTGGATTTCAATTCTCGGAGATTTTGAAGTAGCAGCGACCAAATTCTCAGATAGTCTCATTGACACAATTCTATGGGGAGAGAGAACACCCAAGAGGAGTTTCCAGACACAATAGCAGTTGTGCTTGAAAAACAGCCCGAGCAACTGACAGCATAGATACTCTTAGGTGGAGGAAGGGCAGAATGGCTAGCCAACTACGGTAATCGGTCTCTCAAGCTCCGCTAAAGGTGTGAATTCACATCGTAGCCCTACGTGCTAGATTTATCCTGATGAGGGATAATCCTGCGTGAAATTTGCACATGGAACAAGATAAAACATGTTAACAAGGGTTGAAGGTCTCAGGCATAAGTAAGGGAGGCTGGTAGACACGGTTCCCTCTAGTGAGATGCCATTTTGGATTAGACTACCCTTTTGGGGTACCGTCGATACTTACTTAGGCAAGTAGCTATAGTCTCCGATGTCGGTACGGAGTATAATGGCTTGCATTAATGAACCCTCGTTGGTGCTTTCGGAAGTATACCGGGGCATGCATAGAATACCAGACTAGCATAGAAAATCTGCACAGCTCTAGAACTCAATAGCTGGGAAGGATATCATTCACTCTCCAGCTCAGGGGTTTGGACAGTCTCTTATATGAGAATTGACCATGACTCCTTCGAATATCGACTGGTAAGTACTCTTATCGTACGTAACCAGATTATATCGTACGCTATACATACAGTATTATGTTCAAGTCTCACAATTTGGTTGCTGAAATTGAGCAGGTGAAAAGGAAACCAGCCATCGAATTTGTCATGGCTCCCTAGAGACATCTACTCATATGGGTTGAGATTTATCGCATGAGCATCAAATACTCCGAACTGGCAAACTGCACTAGACCTAATTAAAGTATAGTGTCTGCCGCTTCTTCATCTGGACTGATTGGAAGCAGAGAAGGCAAGTTCGAGCAAATGCATGCCTTCAGCTGCGGGCTGTCGATCTCATGTATACGTCCCAAAAGTATCACTTACTACCTAAATGTAAAGTCCATCCGGAAATGGATGGTTTTGGCTCCAACTGCCCAGGAATCATTGGGGGATAAGCACTACACTCAAACTTCACTCAGAAAAGTTCCATACATAGGGGTGTTGCTCATGTTGGAGTGCATCGAGGTATGCCCAACCCCGCAGTCAATCCAACCGTGAGGCAATCCGGCAGTTCACCTAAAGGCAAATCCCATCAGTGAAAGTGAAGAGTTGGGTTGCCGAAGTTCGTCTGACAGAATTCAATATACTTGAGCGAGGGACTAGGTACCGATAATCGCGGGGGTCTACGTTTCAAAGCTCGTGAATAAATCAAGTGTTAGTACTGTAAGATCGAAATGGAGTGGTACATAATAAGTGTTCTCGTACCCGGAATTTGGTCTGAAATATGTAGGGCTGTTTAATTTGGCCTATAGAATTCAAGTGGAGAGTCTTATAAAAATCGCTCACAGCGATAAACGACACGCATGTCTCCCTCTAGTAGGAAATCGGTGAAGAGAATCTATCCATGTTTTTATTATCTGCCACTGGGTGACGCCAAAAACTGTCCGAAAACAGCTCCGACTCTACCACCCTCTTCGCCCCCTAAATAAGTACACAAAAAACAAAGGAAAATCCAAGATCGTAAAGCTGGATTGGGTGGTCGGGCTGCATGCATCATCGTCACCCTTCAACTCGGATAAAGACCCTAGGGGTGCATTAACCTACTTCCCATGCAAGCCAGCTAGCATACATAGGAAACGTAGTCTGGTCCGCGTAGTGCCGAGGCGTTAGTACATGACTCTTATAATAATTCATTATTTCTACAATTACCATAGTAAAAGCTAGAAAGTTCGTGAGCCATATACGTCGCCAAGAAATCTCGGCAATGATATATGCTGAGAGACCTATGGTCCTCAACTTTCTCGACTGTTTTGCTTGGCGTATAGGACCCGGAAGTTTCTGCTATTGAGCTCGAGGTATATACATGAGTACAGGAAATCGTGCTCTATAAAACCCCAAAATTGATAGGTATGGAGAATGTGAAGGTCAAATGCATGTCATCGTGAGATTTAGTGCATCATGGGTATGCCCTCGCTTCCACTATTGGTCAATAATTTCCATGCCCCCTTGAATTATGCATGTATGCAGCCTAAGTGGGGTTCATGGCCTTGTGAATTACGTCAAAGAAAGTCCAATCAAGTGGTGTCGAGACTCAGGATTGACTGGACCCTTAGATCCATTTTAATTTGGGAAAATGGGCAGTTAGAAGAAACATGACCCCCATTCACTGAAGGCACGAGGACAAGTTTTTGTCTCAGCCCTCTGCTCTGTGGGGGTGCTCGGTGATGACATGATCAGCTGTAGCCCATCCTTTCAGGCAAGCGTTGTTGATGCCCCACAGCATAGAATAACCTGCATCAGCTTTCAATACATACCAGACCAATCTAATGCTCGTAATGTATTGGAGCGAAGGACCTGGAATTTATGTTGTCTGAATTCTGGCCGGTACTTTCCTCGTAAGGAGCACGAAGCTGACTGGTTTGGTGATCTTCATTCCAGGAACCGCACTTCATGTGCAACCAGACTACACTTCATGTGAATATACGGAGTGGCATAATGCTTGGCTTATGCAACTTTGTATGCAAGACAGCTCCAACTGACTCTATAGGGAAAGGTCAACACCTTGGCAACATTATATGACGACCGCAACATCACACATAGACGGTTCCCCCGCAGCGGGCTGTTAATCACTTACATACACTCTGTATGTCGACCCTTTGTCATGAATTTGATACATAGAGTAAGTAACACGGTATTAGTTGCCTTTTGATCATATATCACCATATATTGTATACCAGAATGCACCCACAAATGACGAGGACAATTATCCCACAACTTTAGCATGTATAATTCAAAGGAAAATTCCTTGGATACAGCCGACAGGAGTTCATGGTGAGGTAGTTCTTGTTACCACCATTTATGTACCAATTAGCAAAGCCAGGTTTGTTATATATTTTTCTGTTCTAGTCTGGTTGGCACAAGCCTCTCGTAATTTCTGTTCATGAATATACTTGAAGAGGCCGAAGAGGCAACCCTCAGCTCTTGCTTCAGATTTATAATATGCTCCTACTTCGTGAGTTGTAGCTGACTAGGTAGGTAGCTAATAATGTAGTCCACTCTCGAGCTCTCAGTCATCAGAGTTATGACACAGGCTAGCACTACTGTTAGTTGTGTATGGTTACACTGATGTTAAGCAGTACGAGAACAGTGTATCCACTGGTATTCGCGTGGGATTCATGGGACGCATAGTTATTCGGGGTACGGGTGCCTGTTATCTGTACGTGGTTGTAGTCTTTGCAGCCTCAACCGTAACCTTTGTAATTACTAAAGGCACTGCAGCAGTAAGGACTGAGGAAATAGATATGGCCATGTAGCTAAGAAGTTATATATAGGTATATATATATCGGCATCTATAGCCACTCTTGGCTTGGACGTTCGAACCCAACCAGCTATTTTGCTCCCCCCCACAAAACATCTGACAATTACCTAAGTGTAGTCCTGCATATTCCAATGACCATCATTATGGCATACGGTAGGTCTAGCTATAAGGACACAATTGAGTTAAAGTAATGATAGGTGATTGAACATGAGATGACTGACTGTTTCGACGCGTGAATGCATAGGTATATACACCAGTATCCTTCCAATTGCAAGCTGTGAACCTGAATCACACCGAGGCCCAAGCCCGGGCTGACCTTCACATATGCTATGCTTAACCCAATCCCATGAAATCCTTTCTCGCGTGGCAAACCTCGCCTTGGGATTCTTGTGTCTCTTAGCTCTAGCAAATAATTGCGAGTGATTTCACTCTTGCGACCCGGTTATTTGCAATAACCTCAGCTCCGAGCCTGCCGCACCATCATTCGCACCGCTGCTGACAGGTTCACACTGCCCATATATTCCGCCCCATCCCCCTCCCCCAACTACAATTGCCCCGCTCTTCCCCCTCTCCACTGCCCGGCAACAACTCATCGAACCCTATTTAACGCTTCTCTTGCTCGTTATCTTTTGCTACACAACCGCCGGGGAAATACTTCCTTCACCTAATAAGACCAAGTTCACGGCCATATTATCCATTCACGCGGTCAAGAAGCCTGAGAGCTGAGGTAGAGCACTTCGTCCTGGGCCACCAACACAAGCAACAGCAATCCTTTCCCATATTCCTGGAGGTTGCTGCCGCGGCCAATATATCGTAATCCGTTCGCTCGGAACATTGGACTCTATCAACTTCGGTGCCTCGGAAAAGCAACGCCATTACGCGAAAAAGTTTTGTGTGCGAACTTTCTTGCCACTACCTAACTAGCCCTTTAGAGTCTGGATTTTTCTGGGGAAAAAAAAAAGGCGAAAGGCTGCCCCAGGTGTAGGTTCAAAACCTGGTGCATCTGTCGACTCGAGCAATCAATAATAACCTTACCAGTTAGCATATTACTTCCCGCTTTTTCTCTACAGAACGGAAAAGCAACTGGAAAAAGAAATCTGGTCGCAGTCTGCCCTTGCACCCTAAACGCTGAGAAAAAGCAAACGTTATTCAGGGCTTCTGGCACGAGAGTATCAGTACCTCCCCCCCGTCAGTCCGTCGTCGTCGTCGTCGGTTACACTATACACCTGAGCAGCAGCTCCCCCTCTCCCCCCCAAAAAAGACAACATCCCCATTCGCTCCTCACAAAGCTCCTTGTTTGTCCATATCACAGCCCACATAGTGCTCCCCCGCATTTCTATAATCCCGAGCGCTCAAGTCACTAGCTCTCCTCATATTCCATTAACTTTTCAAGATTTTCGATTATTCTGCTCCGGGTTTGATTTGCTGCTTTACTACAAAGCTACCGCCACCGTATAGCTTTTCCAGCTCTTCTCACTCATCCCTCCTACTGCACCCTAATCACCCCTCAATTTTGTACCGATAACAATATGCCAGACGAACCCCCACTCACTACCTCAAAGGCGTCTATAAAGTCAAACTCATCTTTAACGGCACCTTCGCCACACATGGGATTGTCGCCTATAAACACACCAGCGGCCTCCCCGATTCTGAAGCCAGGTACGGCGAAAGCACCATCTATGCTCAGCCTTACCCCTCAACCTCAGAACGGTATCTCACAACCAAAGCAATCCATATCTTCCAGGTTGCAGCGTATGTTTACGCCAACCAGCACGAAAGCCAGCAATACCGAAAGGCGGGAAAAAATATCCTCCAGGGATGGAAAGACGGATGGGAGTGCATCGGACACAGATGCATCAGGTTCGAGTGAGAAAAAAATTGAAAAGAGGCAACCACCCGAGAGGAAAGGCTCGATTACTGGCCTCCCTAGTGGTGGGGAAAGGAAGGAACAAAAACGCTTTGAGATGCTCCCCAATGGATCTCATGAACACCATTTGCGCAGTGCTAAGAGGCAGGAAAAGCTGTCAGACATGCTTCGAGATATGATTGTGGGAAAAAAGAAAGGCGAAGACTTCCACCCCGTTGAGCAAGACCACCTAAGCTTAGTATCCAGTTTCATGGATCAATTGAAAAGCGATAAATTGGCTTCTGAGCGAAAGGGGGGGCCTAATTCCGCTGCCTCCTTAGTTGAGAAGTATGGAAAGTGTCAGGAAATCATCGGGCGCGGCGCCTTTGGCATCGTACGGATATCTCATAAAGTGGACCCCGTCAGTGGACAGACGGAGCAACTCTATGCTGTAAAAGAATTTCGTCGGAAACCATCGGAATCTGCGAAGAAGTATCAGAAGCGCTTAACATCCGAATTCTGCATCTCATCGTCCTTGCGTCATCCCAATGTTATACACACTCTTGATCTTCTTCAGGACTCGAAAGGTGATTATTGCGAGGTCATGGAGTTCTGTGCTGGAGGTGACTTGTACACCTTGATCCTCACCGCTGGAAAACTGGAAGTAGCAGAAGCGGATTGCTACTTCAAGCAGCTTATGCGTGGAGTCGAGTACATGCACGAGATGGGGGTTGCTCATAGGGATCTGAAACCCGAGAATCTTCTACTTACTACACGTGGTGCACTCAAGATTACAGATTTCGGAAATGGTGAGTGCTTTCGTATGGCCTGGGAAAAAGAACCACATATGACGGCTGGCCTTTGTGGCTCTGCACCATATATAGCACCAGAGGAATATACAGATAAGGAATTTGATCCTCGAGCTGTCGATGTCTGGGCAACTGGTGTGATTTACATGGCAATGAGGACTGGGAGGCACCTTTGGAGGCTTGCGAAGCGTGGAGAGGATGAATTTTTCGAAAAGTATCTCGAGGGGAGAAAGGACGAAGAGGGATACCAGCCCATTGAGAGTCTTCATAGGGTTAGTGCTTCTTGTTGAGTTAAAAACTAATCGCTTGATGAACTGACTCACTATAGGCACGCTGTCGCAATGTCATCTACTCAATACTAGACCCCAACCCGACTAGGCGCATCACAGCGCAGCAGGTGCTGAAGTCAGAATGGGGTAGAGATATCACTCTTTGCAAGGCCGGAGAAGAAGGTCTGATCTAACAGGAAAAAGATGGAAGCATGATTCTAAATAATCATAGGTCTCTGATTTTATGCCCGGCTTCATAGGCCGCATCTTAATTACGTTATATCACCAACCAGTTACACGAGCACGGTATTAACAGGGAGTGTGGTGGCCCATTTTCGATCTTCTCATTTTATTCCGTTACTTATTTCATTAGCTTTCTTTTGTTATCACTCACTTGTCATAACTTTCGCAAGAGTTGATTATGGTTGGCGTTCCAGGGGGGCAGATGTGGATAAATGGTACTCAGTATTTATATAAAGTTTTTTGTTGGGAGGAATCAAGCGGAGTCCGACACTGGTGAGATTAGTTTCTTGCCCGATATTCACTTCGTTCATGCGACTTTAAGTATCCTTTCTTTTCTATTTCCATTCATCTACATGTAATCACATTGTTAGGTGCCTCTTATATTGGTCCATAACCTAACTTTTTTTTATCTTTTCTTGTTTATATTCAAGTTTCTGTAGTACACCACAAGAAGGAGTACAAGGGGGATTTTCTGTCAGATTACGAAGCAGGTCGTGTAGCCACAGATTCGCTGGGTTCATCTTGCAAGCTTGCGTTGTCATACCCATAGTTCTTGTATTTTCCACCACTGGGTGGGAACTGATGGCTATCACTGGCTGTGAGCTTCATACTAGCTCGTCAACGCTGATTGCCGAAAAACAGGGCACAGCCACAGCTGCGCCTGTCTTGCCTACCTCTCGGCATCCCGTTGGCCAAATCCCGTGCCTAAGATATTCCGGCTCATCGTCATCAGACACTAGTCCCAATTCTTAGACGCTCTACCCTCTTTACTTTAATATTCACCCGCTTCCAAACGATACCGCCTGCGACATACCACTTACATCTACATTAGGACGTGTGTAATAATAATCTACAAAATTCCAACTGAACTACACATAGCTCACTGCATCAGCTTCAACGACACAAAAAAGCACTCAGGCAACAAAGAACAACACCAAAGCCATGAGTTGGGCAGGTACAACCCAGGCCTTCCGGAAGTTTCAGTGGTATACTAAGGGGAAATTATCTCACGCCATGGAGCACAGGATTTAAGAAAACGGTCAATCGGGCCACGGTGCAGGTGATGATGAAGGCCGGTATGGGGCACGCTCATACTCCCGCACACTTTCCTCATACACCCCTCCCCAACTATGGGGTAACCCCACCATCAGTTTGAACTGGGCGAGCTGCTAACGCTGTGCCTCCGAGATCATCAGGACAAATCGAAAAGACGAGCGACCGTGACTATGAAGTAGAAGAGAGGTAGGAATAAAGCTTTAACGTGTCCACAGCTCAGCTAATGATACACGTAGGAGGTTCCGCGCTATGGAGGCAGCTGCAAATAAGCTGCAAAAAGAAGCAAAGGGTTATCTGGACGCTCTAAGAGGTTCGCACTCATAATCTTCAGCTGAGCGAAATATTATTGGACGATTGCATTTTTTATGTGGAGTTATGTATGTTGGTACGGCTGGGACCTTCGGAAGAGGATCGACAGCAAAGAATATGTGTGAAAGCTTGTACAATGCAACGGGTACCGTGGAGGGTCACAGCGGAGCAGGCTCCGATGGAGCATACCGGCAATATACAATCCGCTAACATTTGGATTATTTGTCGTTTTTAGCTATGACTGCATCGCAAATGCGGATTGCGGAAACTATCGATACATTCTATGGGGAAGCTGGTACACGGGACGGCGTCAGTCGATCATACAAACAGGCGGTGGAGGAACTCGATGCGGAGACAATCAAGGCATTGGACGGTCCATATAGAACCACCGTTGTTGAGCCGATCTCGCGATTTTGTGCATATTTTCCTGATATCAACGAATGTATGACCTCCTTCTCCAGTTTCCCCACCCTGGGCGCAAGAATACTCACCACCACTCTCACGATATACCCCGCAGTCTATGCAAACATTTACCCAGACATGGCTCACCAAGAATAATGATAGGTATTAAAAAACGGAATCACAAGCTTCTAGACTATGATCAAATGCGAGCAAAAGTAAAGAAACTCGTGGAAAAGCCCGATAACGACCCCGGCAAGCTCCCGAGGGTATGCATGATCTATTATCTGCAATCGAGCTGCTACCCGTCTCACGGTCCAGATTTAGCTAATTGATCTGCGTGATGACAGACTGAGAAGGAAGCGCAAATGGCAAAGGAGATTTATGAAGCCCTAAACGAACAACTCACAACTGAGCTGCCGCAACTCATTGATCTTAGAGTTCCATACCTAGACCCCTCATTTGAGGCATTAGTAAAGATTCAACTCAGATGTAAGACCACGATCGACCTCCAGCCGCATGTATGTGCAACGGGATTGGTAAATTGATAATTCTTGTGTGCTACAGTTTGTGCAGAGGCATATTCAAGAATGGCCCAGGTATGCCATACCCGGCAGCTTCGGTTAACCATGGGTAGCGGGATACTGATATTGGAGTTCTTCTTTTTTTTAGGTGCAGCAATATCTTGACCCAGATACTCGAGAGCAGTACGCTCAGGGTCACCTGGATCATAGAGTGGAGCAGGTCAGTCAAATTCTCTCGATTATCTCCCACTTGCTTTATCATGCTGATGTGCTCCTCATAGGTTCTACAAGAAATCCGCGACTTGAGCATTGCTGGGGCGTCTTAGAATGGCGGTGGCAATGAGAGGTCGAGGAATTTCAAAGCATAGAGAAGGGAATGTGGTTCTGTTACCTGTCTGATGAGTTTATTGTCGACCGCATGGTATCGATCGTCTCGAATGAGCGTTGCAGTACTAACTCAGCTAGCGTTGGTTAATTAACAATATATCTATTTATTTTTCCGTGGACCTGGGTACTTTCCTCCCCACATTGTGGTAATGTTTGGTCAGGCTACATGCATTGATTGGAGTACATACATGTATGCAACAGCCCAGATCGGACATCAATAACATCATTCCTGACCTGAGATAATCCACCAGGTCTGTAGGTTATTTATACAGTGCAGCCGTGATTAGGGGGAAAAAATGTGGGCAGCCTCACACCTACGTATCAATCTAACATATGCTTCCTTTATGGCTATGTTGTTCCCCGACTATGCTATGTTCCCCGGCTACTGTCACCAGTAACGGCTCTGACCGAGAAAGGGCCTCTAATCACCCATTGAATTTTGTCCTATATTGCATCAGTCTCGATCCTTTTCTGGGACCTTCTACCAACCGGACGAACTGAAGTACTTAGTACCACTTACCTACATCTGTTACTTTTCGGTGATCTCAGTTAAAGTGCCACGAGTCACGGGCTTTGTATACTTTTTGAACATGGCTGTCTGCCCCGTCAATGCCCCGTGGCACTCAGCTCCTTGATCATGTACGCCGCGGTGGCTTTGGGGCTGTGTAAAGTGAATTGCTAGTAGTGAAGCTCTCTTTCCGGTCAGACCACCGCGATTATTACCATCAACAGCGTGACCCCAAACGAGACGAATCTCACCGCGCGACGGTATCTCAACACGGTAATGCGCAAGTGCAGGAACAAACGACTACTACTCAAAGTTTGCGAGTTTGCATTGCTCTTACTTGAATTCATCTGCATTTGGCCATTTTACGTCTTATACTTACACAAGTATTCTCCGAGGAGGTGAAGTACCGGCTGGGACATGCAAGGTGGGTTGGAAAAAATTAAGAGGGGCCTGAAGCAGTTGAGGGTATAATAAAGGTTCCGTCAGTGGGTAGGTACTACTGCTGCTTGAATCTCTCTCACTATTGATATGGTTTCATCTAATAAATATTATTTATTTGTGAGTGAGTAGCGATTGATAGAACTAGAAGGCTTGGCAGACAACACTAGCCTCGTACGGTCACGAATAGTACGAGGCTATAGTCTCGATCCTAGAGGACTAAATAACTACGAGGGTCTGATCGAGACTAGACTAAGCTGTCTATCAAAGCATCCGAGCCGAGATTGGAGTTTCAGTCAGCTGTTCCCAAGAAGTCTAAAGCTCGCTTAGACAGTAAACCACCTGATTTTTGTGTATTAACTATCCGAATCTTGAAACCTTTCTTCGAATTTTAGGAATATGTGTGTAACGTAGTCGACCTACGAGGGTCTGATCGAGACTAAGTCGACGGGCGAGCCTGCCTGGGAAGCGAGCCGATAAGGGGCACTAAGCCTAACCGGTGGCTTTAGGGGCCAGACTAGGAATATTTGGGAAAAGCTCTTACCACTTATAATGATAGATTCACCTTTCTGCTCTGCCTTCACTCGTTGTAAGAGGAAATCTACGCAGAAGCCGCTCGTACAGCGCTGTCCCGGACAGCTCAAGTTGACAATTTCAGGCTTAGTGCCCTTATCGGCTCGCTTCCCAGGCAGGCTCGCTACCCCGTCGACTACGTTAGAGGTCTGGGTAGCATTAGTACCTCCGGGTAGATATTTGTTGTCTTAATTGGACCGTTCTTCTGGGATTTGCTGCAGATTACGGTTCGTGCTCAGATGCAGCTACTTAAGTAATCATTTCCATATCCATCCCGCTTCTTGTATCTAGCTATTGCTCTTTAAGACTCGAGCGAAGTCTTATATCGCTGGGTTACTTTACCGAATGAATGAATCTATATTCTTCGCACCTTTTTGTACACCCAGTTAGGCCCGAGTCTAGTGATTATGCTTTCGTGCACTCTATATATCGATATTCCGACAGATATCACCGTGATCACTAGCTCGCCCCTAACACACACGTTCCCAGAGACGGGCAGGCTTTGTTACACGTGGTGAGTTAAGTAGACCTATATTTGGCCGTAGGAAAGTACATCATTGGTTTTGAGAAACACCCAACATGACAAAAGCGCAAAAACCTCCGGGTTCTGGGGGGAATACGCAAAGCCCCCATGCACAAAAAAGTACTGCTATAGACAGAAGAAAGGTAGGTGCCCCGGGTTCACAAATCCCCAAACCACTAGCCAGCTTTCTTGTTTGAAACGATTTCCTTCAGCTCGTCGATTCGCTTCTCGATTCGCTTCCCAAGTTTGTCGTAAAGCGTATAATCCATGATACCTTTGGTCAAGACCTACACATGAAACATATTTCTGTTAATCATTATGGTATTTTACTCAAGGATCCGCCGCCAACCATCAGGAACCAGACAAGTCGGAAGTTTTCCGAATGGTCCTTAAACTGGCGTCCAATTGCCTCTATCTGGTGTCCCGTTGCCTCGGCTGCTTGTCCTGCATTCTATGCCTGTAAGCCGATCAGTTTTGTGACACCTTCTGTGAAAAAAGAAAAGAAAAAAAGATACTCAGTGGACCCATGAATTATTGTCCCGTATGCAGCTTGTAAAAGTTGTCTACCGAACCTTTCAAGCTGAGACTTGGATACATACGGAGTATACTCTTCAACAACTGGCCACTCAAAGGCTGCAAGTTGCATGTAGGACAATAGTTCATCGGTCCACCGAGTATAAAAAGAATGTTGTGTAACTATGAACGTACAAGGTTATCTTGTGGCCTAGCATGAGAGAGTGTTGCTTGGGTACGGCGTAGTCTCGATCCGACCGCTCCAAGGTAGGTACGGCGTAGAAGGAGTTTTCTCATGAGATGGGACATTTTTGGTGCAGAGTAGGGAGGTGAGTGAGGTTTGTAGGGAGGTGAGTGAAGTTTGTAGGTGTAGGGAGGTGGGAGTGAGTGGGGGGGTATTTTATAGCTTTACACTGTTACTGTTGATAGGTACCACACAAACTGATCTACAAGCATTTTTTCTTGAAAAAGTATACCGTGCAAACTGATCTACAAAGGTCCATTTTTTTTGAAAAAGTATACTAGGTAATGCTAAGGATTTACATTGGTTTCAACCACCACATCCCCAGCCAAAACAACATATTCAACCTCTTCTCGGAATCCAACTTTTTTTCCCATGGCCCCACCACAAGATTAGGTAGCCCTCGTACATGCAGTTGATGGTCATCATTACCAGTCGGACAAAGTGAAATACCAGTCTGCTTAAACGCCTTGATAATTGTATCTCGCTTATGTTCATGAAGCCATAACCAGGCAGCTGCCACTGCAGGTGTAATAACAACTATTTTTTTCCAAAAAAAGTGGACCGTTATAGCTCAGTTTGCGTGGTATCATTGTGCTCCAATATCACTTATGTACTGCATAAGCTCGACCTATGTCTCTAAACTGACAATGATCCTTGTTCGCCAGTGGATGCGGTACTCTAAGAGCAGAGATGGCTGGTTGGAGGGATTGGAGCTTCAAGGAAATGCTACTGATTTTGAAGTTTGCTGTCTCATACAAATTGTAACTGCAATCAGTTATAACAGAAGCATAATACTTGGCAATTAATCAAATTTAACGAGTATACCAGAAGTAGAATAGATAACATTAACAAGTAGGATAATATATACCAGTGCTAGAGCTGCTAAAACAGTCTTGTTCTACTTCTCGTCCCTTTATCTCTAGTGCTAAGGTCTTGACACAGTCTTGATATAGCAACAGCCCTCTGCCAGCTAAAGCTAGCTTCTAGGTATGTTTTACACCTATGTAGTCTAGTTGGCACAACCTCTCGTAAAGAACACCTCTGGCTGCACATGTGTTACACTTTAGTATGTCTTGATCCTCCAAAGTAGTCAATTTGATTTTGCACTTTCCATTACCATGAAGACACGACTGCTGATGCTGTCATTCTAAGCAAAGAGACCTGGACTCAAGCTTCTCGCTCCCAACGATGTAATCCCAAAACGTTCCGTCGGCTGTGTTGATACCAATGATATGCTGCTGCCACTCTTCATGGACATCTGGTTCCATCCATTCCAATGCTACAAAGTGCGAGGCGTTTGGAAACTTTATGGGCAAACGGGTAGTAGGCGCCCAGCGTAGGGGTGCCCAGATGGTCTCTGAAATATTCCCACTCCCCTCGTGACAGAAAATGCGAAAATGACCATCTCTGAAGTGTCTTTCTCGGGTGATACAAGCGATGGCGGTACGTTTAGGGTAATGCCCATCTGGACGATATCCACCTGACAGTTCCCCATGACGTTAGTCTTCATGAAGGCTGTGCCAAAACGCTGTGGTCTCTCGAGGCCAGGTACTGCACTTACCATGAAACCACATGTTCAGTGGATTTAACCACCACAAAGGCATATAATAGATGTCTGCAGGTTGACTGTCCTGCTTTTGATAGTACAGATGCAGGAAAGTTGAATTTGTATGAGTACCGAAAGCAAGTACTGACCCAGGCAGCGCATGAGGCAACTCTTTATACCCATGAACCCACCTAGGGTGGCATGAATCGAACCTGAGTTCTTGAAGCTGCAAATGCTCGTCTTGGTAGAAGACTCTAATCCACAATTCATTTCTTCCAGCCCGATTGTGTCCTGAAACGAGTCCTGACTGGTGGTGAGTGGCAATCTTCAAAGGCGTGAGTCCGTTGTGCTGATCCTCAGCCCATGAGAAACCATCACTGCACAATACCTAAGAGTAGATTTCTTTCACGTGAGCCCGCATTCCTCGGGAAGATATCAGTCCTAGGGTTAGGACGCATAGGAGATAGTCTCGATCAGACCTCGTAGATAGGGGAAGGAGTTTGGGCTTCCTGGGGTATATAGGAAATATAAACTGGGCACTCTACCTCTCTAATTAAGTTTGACTGATCCAAATAAAACAGACGTTTCTATGAGTATATATTAGCCAACAGCCTACCAGCACACATATTCTCTTATTTTAAGATGTCCAGACATCCCGAGGGCCCGGGTCCGTGGAAGATCACACCTCAACTCCATTCGCCCATAGTATCGCGGTCAGCGGTGACTCCATTTTTGCACCATCAGTCACAAAAATGGTTCTAGTAAGCTTCCAATGTTTTCCGTCTCTCAGAAACAATGATTCACGAATGATTCCTGTTGGGACGATAATCAATGAACCGACCCAGTATAGCCCGCAAGTCATTTCCATGAGCTATATACCTTTCTCATCCTGCCAGAATACACAAAGGTACCTTCCCTGTGAATCTTGGTACGACACCGCAGAGATTCTGGATCCAGGGAGAACAGAAAGTGGAGTTCCATGGTTTGACTTGCCGGGAACCTCTTTTTCACCATAATGGTTAATACCGAAATACAAAAGTAACTAGAAAGGTCTAACCAGTGTGGGTCGGCGTCCAAACGGACTCAGCTGCAGTGCTGGAACCCTGCGCCTCCAGCTCTGTAGGGACTACTGATTTCATGCTGATAGAGTGTAGTCGCAAAAGACGATGTAATATCGACCCTAGCCATGGACGTCGCCGCCTTATAGCCAAGTTTTTAGTCACGTGACATGTAGTACAGCACCACAATTTTACGCGCATAACTACTTACATAGTGTCTGTGACTGATACATCATGTATTCTTATAATAGTACTATATACTAAACATCGTGCTCCTATCACAAACAGAGAATGAAAGAAAGGATGATAAATTATCAAGTTAAGAAAATACAAAGTACATGTATCACTTACTGCATAAGCTCGACCTATGTTCTCTAAACTGACAAGGATCCTTGTTCGCCAGTGGATACGGTATCATCTGGTCTTGCAAAAAAGGTTTTATTGGATAACGCATGTAGCAAAAATAAACCTCCTAGTGAGCGAGCTTTAGACAGTGCTATATAAACTGTTGGTCGCCCGCATATTTGAAGATTCAGATATTGATGAACTCTATTTAATTGAATATATACAGTATTTTGCCCACGTTACTATTTGGCATTGTTTTTTCTCTGCACCTCGGCTCCTAGGTGCACCACAAAACCTCTTAAGAAGATGTTGTGCCAACCAGATTAAACTATAAAAGTCTTTTTCACCTTCCTATTTAGGAACGACCACATATTACTGAATATGCACTCTTATGCACATTAACTACTTGGCATATGCATGTATGTGCACATATAACTACTTAGTATATGCACAGCAACATTCTTTGTGTACAATATACATTTCCCAGGCCCATCTCCTTCTCAGCTCACATGCCCTCCCATCTCACACCCGGTGTCATGGTGGCACAAACCGCACCTTGTATGCTGGAGGCCTCGGTTTCCTCCCGCGCTTGCAAACACCGTCACTTGAAGCCCTCTTCCTTGAGCTCCTCTGGACCTCAGCAATATCAACCGGATCAACACTGACAATTTGATCGGTTTCTAGCATGTGGGTTCATTCTTCTGCGTTAAGTTCCTCCAAATTAACAACCTCGCGAATGCCAACAAGGGACTTAAGGTGTGCAGCGTACTTTGCTGGCAAGGCAAGCCAGCAATGGAGGATTGGAAGAGCGACCATGTCTTGTTATGGATTCTCTCAGTCCCCTTAATTTGGAGGAGCTGACGACGGACTGCAAGCCAATCCTCCTTATCTCTTTTGGCAGGTCTGGGGTGACCCTCACTATATTCATTGCCACTCTCAAGTGTAAATGTGATAGGGAATGCGCTCGATCCATCTCCATTGACTCTATGCCTGTGTCCATACTCTCTCGGCTGCCTTGCGGAAGTCAGCGGTCCCTATTTTGGCAAGAATCAGCTTAAGTGCGGTGGTCGGGGAGGCAATATCAATATCGAAGGGGGGGGGGGGGCCAATATCGGGGAGGGAGCAATATTCTTTGGGGGGGGAATATCGGGGGGGGCGGGGGGGTAGAGCAAAAATTTTTTTTTTCTCGACCATATCGATCTTTGATAACTGCTTCTACCACAGCCTGCTCTACTATGGGGGTAATCTTTCTAGGCCTTCCAGAGAGAGCCTTGTCTTGAACATGCTTCACTATTAAAGGGGTACCAGGCTGCCAACCCCTTTTCTGCGCTTCGTTCTGGAGATTCCGCATGTGCGGGGGTTGATTTCAGTTTTCCGTTGAATGACAGCAATTGCCTCTCCAAGAGTTCGCAAGATCACTGCCTGAGCACGAGTTACAAAATGGTAAGGAGAAGGATTGAGCGAAAGGAACATAGAAGGATAATAGCTGGATAATGAACGGAGGCATCTGCAGAGACTCGAGTTATATAGTAGCGCTATCACTATACATATGCGTGGGGCATGTAGATCATAAGCCATGGCTGACATGAAACATATCAATTTGAGTGCCAAAATCTATTTAATGGGTACAGTAAAAACTATTGAATCTAGAAGTCATGTAAGATATTTTTTTGCGATGTCACAGAAGATCGGGTGGTGAATTGTAAACTCAGTTTACTGGACCGGAACGGTGCTAAAACATACACTCTCTGAGTTAATGGCTTTTAGTCTGGTTAATGGCTTTGATTTGGGCCCTACCGAGTTTGTAGTTTTGGACCGGTAGCTGCCTCTAGAAACTGCCTGGCTTTTTGCAGCTATATTCATGGGCAGCACTTGTAGAGGTTTCCTTGACGGCATTATGGATAATTGCAGTACATTTCAATCTCCAACGTTCATATAACAATGAGCACGGGCATGTCTCGTGAGATCCTGAAACCCGCATATGTCGTTCACATCGCATATGTATGTGATAGCGCTACTATATAACTCGAGTCTCTACTCCGTACGGTAGCTAGAGATACCTATATAGAGTTAAGCTAGAAGCCTAGCCGGCCCTTGACGCAGGAATGATGTGCATATGCAACATTAAGCCCTTTATTCCCAAATAGGAAGGTTGGAAAGACGTTGCCGTACTTAGGTGAAGTACTGTATATGACGCCAAGCCGTATTTGACTGACGACGATCCGCATTAGGCTAAACTAAAATAGTCATCTTCTCACCTATCAAATGGTTCTGCTTCTTTCTTTACCACTTCCATCGCTTTATACGCACGAGAATATTTTCCATTAGTTGTAATATAACGACCATACATCAAACAAAAGCTGTGCTGCTGTTTGTTATGCTATCTATTGCTGGACCAGAAGTTTCCATACAAGCAAATTATATACCCTTCCTCACCTCGGATCGATCCACCTGCACAAGCTTTAGTACATCACAAAGCAACAAAGGCAAATTCACACAGCTAGGGACGCCAGTGACAGATAGTTGTACGACAGTGTACCCTTTTCTCTCAAGATGAGTTCCTCACGATACCACCGACCGGAAGCGCTGGAGGTAATGGTATGCCCGTTCTGCGGATTTCACGATCCTGTGCTTTACAAGATTCAGTTCCACATCGAGTCTTTTCATACCCCAGATTCACCCTTTATCATTGAAGAGGAAAAGGCACAAATTATGGAATTGATAGAAGATGAAGATTCATATGCACGGAGGAAACATGCAGAGAACCAGTCCTCCGGCAAGAGCTTCAGACCCATTTGGATATGCATCTAGCGGAACAGGCAGCTCTTACAGGCTTGGGCGACGAGCGACCTAATTCTATTGAACGTTCCTGCACTGGAGCTGCGGAATGTAGTGGAGGCTCGAAGGCTCTGGTTCATTTAAAAAACCCTAGATCTAGATCTGAGAGATCTCCGGCACCTACATCGTCATCGCCATCTTCTTCACACCAAAAGAAACATAGTAGAACTGGCGAGGAGCAATCTCGGAAGAAATCCAAGTTAAGGAAACTTGGGGTGAGCACGTGACCAACGCTGGACCAAATACACCGAGCTAATGTAAATTATCCAGACAACACAGCTCGGTCCATACGCCATGGAGAAGCAGATGCCCTTGGAACTCTACCAGGCCCTACTGAAATGCCCCCTATCAAGAAGCACATGAAGTTCGCTCCGAATGGTACATTAGTTGAGGTTTATACAGTTGTGAATGAAACTACGGGTCTAATCCCAGTAATTGCAAAACTGTGTGAAAAGGATGACTGCGTAACTCATGCTTGGTTATGCGATGGAGCAGTGCGGCATGTGGGGAAACAAATGCATAAAGAAGGCGGGTTCTGTAGTTATAGGAATATCCAAATGATGATATCATATATTCAAGGTGCATATGTGGAGGTTTTTCATCAATTTCAAGGAATGATACCCTCAATAATAAGCTCCAAGATATGATTGAGAGAGGGTGGGACATGGGGATTAATACGCATGGGAGGTTCGAAACGGGGGTATCAGGGGTACACGAAATACATTGGCACATCTGAGGTAAAGGAGATCTTTCACTGAGAGGATGCCAGTGCAACTGATGAGATACAAATAGGTGGAAACTCTCTTTGCGAGTACAGGATTACCGTAAGCTATTCTCTGCTGCCATAAAATCTACCTCGGAGCAACTAACATCGAGTGGCTTTGCTTAGCTGTGGTGTAAAACATCTTTCTAGATACGACGAACAACCAGCTCACGAGGTCCTTTATGATTTTGTACAAAGACATTTTGAAGAGGGTCGGTCAAGGGGCAATAGTGACCGGATACTGCAAACATGCAGGCCACCGATCTACTTCCAGCACGCTGGTATGTCAGATCACTCACCTCCCAGTATCAGCAGCTAACAAGCTGAGATCAGGCATTCCATGACGATTGTTGGTCTCGAACTACATACAAACGGTACCCGGAGCCTACTTGTTTTGACCCTAGTTATTCCCCCTGCCCTGGGATTAGGGACCTAGTTGGGGTGTCGAAAATTGGCTCTAAAGCAAACGTCCACGCACTATTGAGACTACATCGACGGGGAGATAATTATTTATATAAATACCGTGAATTTGAGTTACTCACGTAAGTACATTGTTTTCTTAAATCATTAAAATCGTGCATGAGCCATGGCTAATTTATACTGAATTCACCTCTCTCGAGATAGTATGCTGCCTGATAATAAGTACACAGGAATAATCGAGGGCTTTCACATGCACGAGTTTCTCAAAAGCCGTTATAGTTAGCCTGTAGCACGGTATGTGACGGAGAAACCTTGGGTGTGTAGGGCCCTGGGTTTGTAAAGGGATCGATTATTATCAGCCCTAGGGAAGGGTGTGGGTGTAGATGCAGTATTGTAGTCTACCCACGAAATTATATGAAATAGTTTCAAAAATATTACATATATGAATAGTCTACTTAAATTACGGTTCTGCGGAGCTCCGGGGATGTCGATAACATGATTGTTGTATGTACGTTGGAATTTTAGCCCAAATGGTTACCCTGAATTATCATTTGGCCTCGTTTATAGTTGTGCACTAGGTGAAAACGAAGTGTCAACGTCAGGCCTTTGATGGAAGCAAGAAGAGCCTTTTGCAGTTCTCTCGAACATGGTATCACCTTCGCATTACTTTCAGACAAGTAGAGTCTCATGGAAAGTATTTTCCGAAATACAAGGGATTGCACACAACGGAAAACAAGGCGGAGACAGGCAGCCTAACAAAATTAAGAGAGCAAGTGGTACTAAGTAGTGCATAGTGCACCAATAATATTGAAACAAATACGCTGCTTTGATCACGTCCATCCGCCGAACGTACAATGAGATGTCTCCAGTTAAATCTGCCCACAGGTTCATCCTCGTCAAAGTTATCCTTAACTACGAGTTCTCCACTCTATTTTTTTTTGTGATATAAACGCGCCCGAGATCCCTAGGTGTATTGTAAAGACTGTGAAGAAGGCTTTTCAAAAGTGTCATGTCGTCGTACCCCTAGTATCCCGATTCCGAACTCCACCACCGTCTATAACAAAATCTCCCAGCTCGACCATTCATATCTATGATTTAAATCCGTCCCTCATACTTTGGCTGGAGGCACTCATTGGGATATTCGTAGTGGGAAGGGTGCTGGCTTTGGCCTTCCCTTGCTTGACCTTTGCTAGAGCGTAAACAAGCCCAGAAACGAAACCGATGGCAATGGCCTATCAAAATCAGCACTTGAATTTGGTTTATAGATTTGACGGTGCTTACAGTCACGGAGGACAAGGTCACTGGTGCATCAAAGAAGATGAGCCCAGAGAGGGCAATTGGAAGCTTATTAAGAGCTCCGACCATACTGTGAAGTTTCAACGAGTCAGTTTCATATTCCAAACGCACGTTAATTGATTAACTGACCTGTATGTTGTGGAAGAAGTCACACGGACACACCATGCTGAAGTATAACTAATGAACACGGTGGACAATCCAGAGATAAGAATGGCAAAAATCAAAGCATTGCGATACTCCAAGGGGAAATTCTTCGTAACGTTGCTTCCACTCCAGTCTTCTAGAAACAGGGAACAGGCAAAAAGAATTGGGATACTGAGGAGGTTGTTGTAATACATCGCTATGGGAATTCGATTATTAGCTAGATGTATTCCATATATGAACCCAGTGATAGGTGGTGGCTTACTGTCAAAGTCCTTAAAGTTTGTCAATTTGATCCTCTTCCTCATACCTAGGACATATGCAGCGCTGCTCAAGCAGTTCACCAACATCCACATATAACCTGCATTCAAAGTGGACAAAGCAACGGCAGTTTCGCTAGCATCGTGACCATAATTTGCAATGGCTGCCGTAATGTCGGCCCATGCAGCAACAACAGAGGACAAAACCATGAGGCCGAAAGAGAACAGGGCCATGCCGGTCACGGATCCACCAAACCACAAGACTTCTCCATACGCGATAAGGATGATAGTAAGGTTCTTGAAGATAGTGTAAACGGGAATCGAGAGATATTGTAGTCTAAAAGACATTAGCATGGGTCAGAGGTAGATGTAAGGGAACTGACGCCTTGCTGCTGGTATAAATCATAAGAATCAGGAGAACAGAAACCGGGAACCCTATGGGCAAAGCGAATCAGCCCGGTCCTCCACGTATCCACTTAACTGACAACTTACATTTGCGCGCCTCATCCATCTTGAAATCTCGGTAGGTGATGATATTTAACGACTTGCATGTCTGAATTGCCATCACACAAACAACAGACTGAGAGCGCAATCAGCGGATTACCCTTCAAATTCAAGCCTGAAAAACAAACCTGAACGCATAGCAAGAAGAAATTGAGATTGAAGTCATATCCAGACAAAACATATTTATTCGTCACGGTCATCAATATGGAGGCTCCGCAGTAGCTCAGGATTGGGAATATCGGATTGCTTGCAGTGGACGTGGCCGGGCCCCCAGCACTCATTCTAGGCGACCGTGGCGGGGAGCCCATCTCCACTCTGTAGTCTTGCTTCTCTTTCTCGGCCATTGCAAATCGCAGGAAATATCGCGTTGTTCAACGTCTTGACAAAGGATAGAAGATAGTTGGTGTTGAACAGAGGGGATGCTGGGGGAGTGTGCTCCTTAGTACGTTTAATTGCAACGGAAGAGAGGTGATATTGCGAGGCAGGGATGAATCATTACGCTGCCATAAAAATTAATTTTAAGGAGGTGAGAAGGTCTAGGAGATTAAGCATGTAGGCCAATCCCACCCTTCATAGGCACTTAATTCACATATTCAACTGGTTTAAAATACCTTTTCCTTTCGTGCTTGGAGCACCAGTGTCTTCCCTCAGAGGGTCTAGTTTGTTGTGATGAGATGTAAATGCAGTTCCAACAAATGCAAAGCTGACAATCCGGTGGACTTTGGTCAACTAATATTGAAGTTGGCTGAGTGGTTCTTTTCTGAGTTATCTTGGATGCCACGTTCATGATCAGAGGAGTGACTAAGCTACTTGGTCCTGGGACGTCCACAAATGACTAAGCTCTAGCCATTATCTGGCGAGCACACTAAGCTAACCTCTCGCATCCTTAATCTCAACATATCGTACTTTATCCTACAATGGCAGCAGAGCTGGACCCCAAGGTAGCTGCGCTGATTGACAAGCATGCGGACAAGGCAATAGCCTCATCCTCTAAGGAGAATGCAAATGGCTTGTCGGACGACGAGGATGACCTTCTGGCAGAGTTGGAGCGAGATGATTCGGCAATGGATGCTTTCAGAGAAAAAAGGATGCAGCAGCTCCATGACGAGTATGGTTTGAAACCCTCTCTCCCACTAGGGGATATATGCACGAATGTACATTGTGGGCGACTGACGGCCTTGTCCATCTGACAGATTGGCAAGAGCTCGGCGAATGAAGAATCAAGACCATGGATACTATGGCGAAGCTGCTACCGAGAAGGAAGTACTAGACGCTACCACGTATGTTGAGGGCATTCTCGAGCTTTAAGCAAGATCAAACAACTTATACCCTCCAGGTCGAGCAAGTACTGCATAG
Source organism: Terfezia claveryi (assembly GCA_015179025.1). Classification (NCBI taxonomy): domain Eukaryota; kingdom Fungi; phylum Ascomycota; class Pezizomycetes; order Pezizales; family Pezizaceae; genus Terfezia; species Terfezia claveryi. The sequence continues at coordinate 135,012 of WHUX01000005.1, forward strand.
CCCACTTCTTCCATGCCGACTTTCATCGTTGCAAAATCATGGACAACCATCTTGAAAATCTCGCACAAAAGCATTTCGACGCCAAAATTATCCGGATCGACGTTGATAAAGCACCTTTTCTAGTTGAGCGGCTCAAAGTCATAGTGCTGCCCTGTGTTATTTCATTCATCGACGGAAAGGGCGTGGACAGATTGGAAGGTTTTGATAAGTTGGGGAACACTGACAACTTCACAACAGCGATGCTAGAATCGCACTTTCTTTTGATTGGTGTCTTTCAAAGAGCAAAGACTATTGGAGATTCTGCTAAGAAAAGTATCTTCCGGACAGAAAAGAAGGAGGACGTTGATGATGATGATGAGTGGGATTAAGATGTTTCTGTAACTATATATCCATGAAGATAACTGTATTGTGTTCAACCACTACCTCTAGTTCAAGAGCACATATATAAATTTCCATTGTTTTAGAGCTATAAAAGGGCAGTTAGTTAACTAATTCCCAAAATACTCCTGAAATCGCATCGATAATTTACCCCCTCAACTACATGATGCTCGGTTGGAGTCATAATGATTTCTCCCCTGTACCATTTCTGATGTATGTAGATTATTTTTGTCCTCATCTAACATGCACGTGGGTCGGGCACCTACCCTGGCGCTCGGCCTAGGTTGAAACATAACAAATCTGAAAGAGACCCTGCCCTCCCGGTCCGTAATAACGTTCGTTGCAGGTAGTTGCGAGTCAAGTCAAGTCAACTTATTCCGCCCCTCCATAATTGAATCGCATTCCGAGTTTATACAAACAATGTGTGGAAAGTGTTCACACCTCCAACCTGCATAAAACGCAACAGCCGCTATTTCTGGTGTGAGATGCAGAGGTGCGGAACAATTCTTTTCCCCTTACTACTTTGGAGTTGCATAAGCATTGGTATGCACAACCATATAGGTACTACAGAAAGAATGATTCATTTATATGAAGTGGAAATTGAATATACAGCCAATATGAATAGAATTGTTATTTACAAAAGCAACTTAAAAAAATTGTGTTCTACCTAGTAATATAGCTATACTAATAATTAGAAGAAGATAATAAAAGGACTTCTTATTCTTTTAATGATATTCCGATTCTTTATTTTAATATATGACTATATTTGATTGAATTTACTTTAGTAGATACTTTAATAAATAGTATTGCTTTTTATATCTAAAGCTTAAGCTTAACAAATGGGTCCGAATAGAGTAATGAGGATCAAAAAAAAAAAAAAAAAAAAAAAAAGGTAATGAAGAATGAATTAGCTATCCTAGAATAAAGTTTCCATAGTACAAAACTACTATATTTTCTATCACTAGGTACATATGTAATTTCATCTAATAACATATAATCTAGCAAATCCGAGGACTATATAAGGTAATAGAATATATCTGATAGGTATATCTGTAGAGGGCTATGACAGAACCCAGAACCCTTGCGCATTTTAGTTCAATGATTTGAACTCTCTCTAATTTTGTGGTCTCACGTCACTTCCAGGTAGGTAGGTATGTCGATCGGTCGGTGTGTTGTGGTTGGAACAAGAGAATGCAAGGTCATATCGGTTGCCGTGGCCCAGCGTGGTCTGATACTTTTGGGGATTGTATACATAACATCTCTAACTTTATGAAACTCGTGTGAGCAATTATGCAGGGCGAGTCGCGGCTCAAGTCTGCATCAGACATCAGCTAAAACGGTCAACTGAAGAATTTTCTCAAGATTATTGTCATAATAAAATCAATTAGCTCCCAAGGTACAGGGCCCCTTTGGTGCGGCTCTCCGAAATGCAGCAAGGATGTTAATTGTTATCGAAGGCAGTTCGGTCTAGACCCTCTTTTACCGGAATTAATCAATTCAATGCTATGTAGATAGGTGTTGAACTCTGAAACCTGCAAGAGACAAAGATTAGGTATGACGGTCGGATTATTGGGGAAGCAAGATGTAGAGAAATAATTAGAGAAATAGCTAGGTTTTGTATTTCTCCTCTCTGATGTTTAGGTCCTCACTTGGAACTCCGCCCATCTATACCTTATGGTGTAATTATCCGCCGAAGTAGAAACCCCCCACTGCACAGACAGTCCTTTTAGCACCTCGTCAATTTGATGTTCATGATGCAATCCCTTTTGAGTTTTGCAGTGTCTTTGGGGACCCCCTTTCTAACAATGCGGAATATGGAACTATGGATACGGAGTAGTTAGTCTCCCTTTCAACATGCAAGTGGGAACGGAATTCTGCAAGGGCATCTCGAGATATGAATGCAACTCGTATGCGAGATGAGTTATCAAAATGTCCAAAGTTTGATAAAGGGCATACGTATTGCGTGGGTCAGTACAGTACCTAGTCAGACTGCACAACTTTTATCACGATATTTTTTTCTTCTCCTGCACCAATGCCATGTACGCCCGGGCGCATGCGAAGAAGCCGAAATTGGTAGCCAGGCCGATGCATCAAGAAGAGGAAAGACGATGCTCATCAGGCCGACTGTTGCCTATGCGCTGGTCCTGTAATAGGCTCACAGGTCTGTCTATTTTTTGCACAATGTAAACATCGTGAACAGCCTGCACATGCTGCCAAAGCCCAGATCCATTCTTCACCTTCATCGCTCTGCTGGATTTTCGGCCTTGTAACAAGCTTCGCTTGAAGGCATCGAACTCACCATTGTTTCCTTCGGATCGACAACTGGATCCCTACCTCATGTTCGACTACAGGCTTGTTTTGCCCTTGCTACACACCGCAAATTAAAGTAACCTTCCAAGCTTTGCCCCGTCGACGGTCTGCGACACCCAATTTGCCCCACCCTTCTCCTCCGCTGGCTATTGGCCGGTAGTCTGGTCAGTTGGGCCTTTCTGCATACATAACTGCACGGTCTCTGGATAGAACTACCCCTTCTCTTTCGCAAACACCCGCTGCCCGCCCGCCGCCCAATGACCTGAAGCACCCTTTCTCTACCGGTGTTCTCAGCTTCACTCCATCTCTCCTGGGTCCTTTGGCCTTGTATCCAGCAACACAGTTAGTAATTAGTGCCTCTCGCTGCCCCTAACAATCGATCGACGTCGGCTTAACGTTCGCTGGTATCCTTACGTTTACTTACTGCTTAGCTTCACCAAACGTGCCTCGCAGGTCAAGCAAATAAACAACAAACACCACTCTCTCTACTCCCAACTTCCGAAAAGATTTCGTACACCATCCAGATACACTCACTATATTGTCTTCTACAGTGAACATCATCCGAAAATTGCCTCTACAACTCGATCTCGCTGCAATCATGGAGGGAGGGTTTGTTATCCCCCTTTTCTACCCGTAGCTAATTCCGACTAATGATTGTATCACAGCCTAGGATCTTCCCTCAAGGCCTTTTGGCACACGATGACTTCGTATGATCGACACGCGGGTCATAATTCCCCCTATCGTACGGCAGGTTCTGGGCAAGGAATCGGGCGGAACCCGGGACTGAACGGGGTACGGACATCTATTTATCAAGACGATCCTTCACACCCAGGTGCCCGATCAACTACGGCTCTCGCTGGATCATCGGCTGCAATATACTCTCCTAGCTCAGCGGGAATAAGTGGTTCAGCAGGAAGCCCTACATACACTCCGGGAGCTAGATCAATGTCCCTTACAAGCCCAACAGGCGAGGTTGCATTACAAGACTTTGGCAGCGATGGACTTGCTCCTCCCCCTCCAGTCAGTCATTCTTGGGCGAGGATTGATAGGTGGACAGAGGCAAACTACCCCGAACTAAAGGATCAATTATGCGAAGGTGCAACGTTAAACGACATCAATGAGCTGGAGTACGATCTTGATTGCTCTCTACCCATAGATGTTCGGGAATCAATTACAATCCACGATGGACAAGAAAGGGGTGGAATGCCAACCGGGGTTATATTCGGAGCCATGTTGTTGGACTGCGAAGAGATTCTTTACGAATGGAACAACTGGAAGACTGTGAACCAAGAATTCCTGAATAATGAAACTAAGTCAAGAGCCACTATTCTCGCTCGTCAGGATTCCAGCCCTGAAGGAGCCGTTCAGAAAGCGTATGCACATCCGGGCTGGATCCCTCTCGCGAGGGATTGGGGTGGAAACAACATTGCTGTTGATTTGGCCCCTGGGCCCACAGGAAAGTGGGGGCAGATTATCCTTTGTGGCAGAGACTATGACTGCAAATATGTCGTTGCACGCTCATGGGGAGCATTCCTTGCCATGGTGGCAGATGATATGGAGAGCCCATACTGGTACGTGGATGAGGAGACACAGGAATTGAAGCTCAAGGACCCTCGTGCTCCGAAGAGGGAACCCGGATATTTTGATATCCTGAGGGTACGAAACATGCAGAAGTACAAACGACTGCCAAGAAAACAACCACCTCCCGGACAATCGGGATCAACTCCCGGATCACCGTCATCATCAAACAGTGGTAAGGACCGAGGAAGAACGCAGTCTGGAAGCTCCCGTCATTCCTCGCCGGGAACTAGTCTCCAGCCACCAAAATCGAGATTATCTCGCGTCAATGAAGAGGCCCCAGCTTTACCTACACCTGCTCATACGAGATTGGATGCTATGATCAAGGGGAAAGAGAATGGATCCGCTGAACCCCTAAGCATTCTTGACGAATCGGTTGCGCAAGATAAGACGGCTGCGGCTATCAAAGCTCTCGACGAGGTTTCACTGGACAATAAGCCAGAGAAGCCGGAGCTATTGACAGACGGAAGTGATATCTCTCGCCCTCCTTTGGCTACCACTAGGCGGAGTATTGAGACTTAACCTTGACCCTTTATGACGTTTAATGCTTGATGAGGTTATCATAGAGTCAATTGTGATGTTGAGTCGTCTGTTTTACCGTTTTGTGCATATTTCCTTACGTTCCCTAATTCTTTGTATTCTCATGATCTCTTCCCGGCAGAAAAAGGCATGCGGGCAGGCTCCGCATAGATGACAATAAGAAGACATACTGAGTCGGAAGGTGGTTGGCTTTCTCATCTTGTCTTGTGGATCTCAAGCACGAGGCCATGTAATGTCTCGTCAGCCTTCCCTAGTACGGTTTTCTCAAGTTGTTATTACTAGTACTTTCCCTTTTGCAGGTGCTGGGGTATGAAGATGGATATGCATTGTTGGTAAAAGATGGAGAAAGAGAAGAAAGCGAAGAATTATGTTGGATTTCAATACGAGTTTTTAGTTTTGTGAGGGATGGAGGCGTGTCTGGAAGTGAATCTGTATTCTGCTACCGCCACTGCCATATTCCCTATTCTCACCCCCTTTTCTAGTCTTCTTTTTCTTGCTCCTTTTCTAGGTGTTGCGAGTTAATCTTATTTCCCTTTTGAGCATTCCCTTTGATGGCCCTGTGGTCACCAAGGAGTTTTTCTGTATTTTGTGCGTGTAACAAAGACCAGTATATTTAGTTTTTTTCTCTTCAGTGGCTTTCCGTTGGCTTCTTTTGATATTTTCAACTTTTTGCACCCCCTTGCCCCCTTCGCCTTTTTATTGAAGATACCATGAGTTACTAGAATTGGAGTGAGTGTATTTAGATAAATGATGGCAAATTGTTTAGTTATGCTTTTTTGACTACCTTTACTTTTACAAATGCATACTTATATTAGTGCACATATCCCTTTCATTGTGGATGAAGAAGTGCAATTAGTTTCAATGGCTTATAATAGAATGTGCTAATAAATGGTTGTACGTTATGATTATACATAATTTCCTCACTCTTTCTTTCTTTCTCCGGCTCTCTCGCAAACACTTCCATATACCTACGTATCAACTACCGCTACCGTCGCAGTTGCCTTAACACTCAACCCTCCCTTGGGTGTCTCCGCCCACAACTCATACACCATCCCCTCCCCCACTTCCTCCCCCACCTCTTCCCCAAACTGCACCTCCCCAGCTTCCCTCTTCAATCTCCCACAAATGGTATACTTCTCTCCCACATACATTGCTGCTAAATTCCTATACTCGAATTTTCTCACCCTGTATTTCTTTCCACCCTGACCTTGGGGGAGAGGGAGATTGAGGCGGAGGAGCTCGAGGAGGAAGACTTGGGATAGGGGTCCGTGGCAGAGGGGCGCGCGGTGCTTCTCGACTTGGGCGGAGAAGATCGGGTCGAAGTGGATTTTGTGGGCGTTGAAGGTTAGGGCGGAGAAGCGGAGGAGGAGGGTGGGTGTGGGGGTGAAGGTGAGGGAGAAGTCGGGGGATTTGGGAACTGGATGGTGGAGGTGAGTGGTATGAGGTTTAGAGAGTATATATATAGCCTTTATGTTTTTTTTTTTGAGGAGTTTGAGTGGGATTGGAATCTCTTACATTTAACTACCTTCGTTTCCGTCTTCATCACCTTCGTCCCATCACCCTCTTCATGCTTCATAAAAACCAAACACCTCGTCTCCCTTACCGCCGGCTTCCTCCCCTCATCCGCCAACAACCTCCCCTCCTCCAAGGCCGTATACCCTTCCTCTCCCACTAACCCCCCAAAGTATTTTCGTTCAAACCACACAAAAACCTTCTCTCCACTTTTGCCCCCCTTCCTGTTCACCCGCACCACACTCTCCTCACACACCGCGCTCTCCCCAATCATCAACCTTCCTCCCCCTTCCCCCCCCTTCCCAAAATAAACCTCACCCCCAGCCCACATCCTCCTCGGCCAGTGCCCAACCGGCCCCGGAGACTGCGTAGCATCTGATCCATCCGGCATGACATCCCGTTCATGGAGGAACAGCGGCGGGAAATATGCGAGGTAGAAGCCTGGGTCGAGTTCTCCTGAAGTCCGAATCGAAGATGGCGGGGACTGAGTCGGGGTGAGGTATGGAGCAAGGGAGAGGGTGAGGAGGTGGGCGTTGGTGGGGGAGAGAATGTCGGGGAGTGGGCGGTACCGGCGACCGAGGAGGGATTCCGGGGTTGGGGTAGTGATGGTGGTAGAGAGGCTACGATGGGCTGCTGTGGTGAGCCAATGACCGACCCGGAGAGGGGTTATAGGTCGAACACACCAGCGTAGGAGGAAGCGGGGTGATGTCATTGCGTGCACGATGAAAGGTTTCCGCGGTTGGTTAGCCTACCAGGGCGGCTTAAGAACTCTTATCAGAGTATTGTCTATGTAGATGTCCATAAGTCAAGGAACTGCGAAACTTCATTACACTCTTGATTTGGAATTGTAAAAGTTTGGTTGAACAAGTAAGCAGGATCTTGAAGAACAAATTTGACCAGGATGGTCAAGTCAGACTTCCACGCCACTTCTTTCTCATTTTTTATTATAGTAAAAGCCCTATGCCATCGATACCCAATACGCTTTCATTTTCCTATGCGGTTCATCCCATCCTACTGGTTGCAGGATAGAAGTCAAAACCAGAGGAAAGAAACCCGCTGGAGATCACGCCCAATACCCCATTCTTCCATCCATCCATCCCTCCCATCTCCCCCTTTCATAGATGCTCCATCCTTTTTCATCTTTTTTCATGAGCCATATCAAAAGCTTCCCTCTCTTCGTTCCCGCGACAGCACCAAACTCCCAGCTCATCGTAGATATCCAAACCGCCAATCATCAGCGCCCGTCCCCTTCAGACATCCCCACCACGAAGATGAAAACAAAACAATGAAGCAGAAATTCAAACCAATACCACCATCGAAACCTGCCCATCAGACCAAACCCAGAGCCAATAAATAGTAAGACCATAAGTTGATAGGACAAGCCTGTGTATCAATCCCGGGAAAAAAGAAGATTCATCATCCCCATGAATCATATACGTAGGGTATGGGGCAAAAGAGCAAGAGAAAGGGAAAGAAAATTATAAAGGACGCATAATATAGTACCCGGAAGGAAGCAAAGAATGACTGCAGCCCAAGGAGCGTGAAATCTTCCAACACCAAGACCCGTAGTATACAAGGAAACCACCTGATACAATCGAACACCGTGTACATGATCAAACTTATAAAGACACAAACAGAAGGAGATGTAGAAATGAGAAAGCGTAACTCCGAAGCAAGTAAATGCCATGAGGAAAAAGACCTTGCTGATGGAAACATGCCTGCCCAACCGACCCTCCACCCGCCACAAATGGAAAAAAAAAGGAAAGGTAACTCCCAGTAAGAAGCGGAACAGAACAAAGCAAGGAAAATTTGTCAACAGAAATAATAACTCCTTGTTTGCCGTACCGAAGATGCAGGTTGAAATTCCCAACAAGATGTCAAGAGGTATAACGCTCAGGAGACAAAATAGTAAAAGGAATTCGCGCCGGCACAAAAAAGAAAGTGCGGAAATCAGATAAGTGTAAATGGATCCCCTAAGATGGAAGAAAGGAGTAGAGATAAAGAAAGATGCGATGATCAGAGAGCGTGAGCCAAAACTTATGCACTCTATTTCGCACCAGGCAAAGAGCAGACTCGAATCGTAAAACATATTCCGTAGGAATTGTGCCGAATCAACGGATTTATCGAATAAAGGATCAACGTGAAGCAAGATCGTTATAATAGCCGCCATTCACCCCAATTCCAAAAGGTAATACCGATTTTAGTCGTTGCTCATGCTGTACCAGACCAAAAATAAAAGGTGGAAGAAAATCAGAATCCAGATAATCGATATAAAGAAAAAAGTCGAAGGAAATGATCCAGATGAGAGGTTATTTCGACGGCTGGTCATACTATGACGCTGCAGCCGGGGTTGCAATAGCTCTATTTTCAAGGTTCAATACCCTTCGCAAATACAATTCCATCTCCGTAAGTTGAAGTACGGAATCATTCTTCAAGTCATTTTTGCTAGGGTAGGTCGGATGGTTGAAGTGATAATCTCTTGCTGGAGTTGGCGTCTGAGGAGTCTGCTGGTTGCCAGAGTGATGACTCTTTGGACCCTTTGGAGGAGTCATGACAAAGTGTGGATTGCGGGAAGCCGGAGAAGGCGCCTTCTTAGCCGGAGTGTGGAATTGAGCACGAGGAGGAGCGGTGTAGTTCCCATGTTGGGGAGGAGACGGACGTCGCTTGGCCGGGGTAAAGGGAGTCGTGGGCTGATTAACTGGACGTTCCGCCACTGCCTCAACGCCAATTGGTGACAATTGAGGCTGGTTAAGGAACGACCTGAGTGCATCCGCTTGCATTCGAGCTTCAATGGCTCTAGGAGCTTGAGGTGGTGCACGGAACAATGTTTGTGGAGGTATCTCCGACGACGGTGTTGGTGTCGTCTTTTCGGTATCCATAGTGAAAACATCGGTGAAGCCATTTTCCAAACTGTCCGATGATTGGCGGCGGGGGGTCTCCGGAGATCCATGTACCAACGTAGCCAGCATTGGCATTGAAGCCACCACAGACGCCCTCTTGGCCTTCTCTTCCTTATCGGCACGGAATAATTTTTGCAAGTGAGACTCGGGCTCCTCTAGGGATTGAGAAAGAGTCTCCTCAGACAACTCAAGCATTGCCTGAAGAGAAGTCGCAGTACTAGGAGTTGCAGGTACTGACTTTGAGAACCAACTTGGCACCGGCAAGGAAGAAGGATTTGGTGATGAATGAAAGTTTGGGCCAGCATATGCCTTGGTCGGTGTGCTCATCATTCCACGAGTTGGCGTTGGAGGGAATGCATTAGATTCGTCATTGCTTGAAGTAGCTGGAGAATCGTAGCCATGATGGACATGATGTACATCCGTGTTGACGTCACGGGGCCTTGGCTTGGATTTCCTCTTGTTCTTCTTCGTGGATGTGTTTGGAGGCGATTGCTGCTGTGCCTTTGGTGCTTGCGCTGGTGATTGGGGTGGAGTTACAACGTTTCGCAGAGTTGATTGTCCGTTATTGTATTGAGACTTTGATGGAGTTGTAACTTTGGCGTGAGATGTGCTCTTATTGGTGCGATGTCGTCCTCGGGACTTTGGAGCTGGTGATTCAGTAGTCGACATGGCTGCAAAGGAAGAAACGTAAAGGAGACGAAAGCGAAAATTAAAGACAGCTAAAAATCCACAGGGCAATAGCTAGTTTAATAAATACTGCGTGATGAAAGCGAAGATGACTGAGAGATGGAAGAAACGTAGCCGGAGCTGGGTGGAGTATGAGGTGAAATGCAGGATTTTCGTTGCGAAAACCGGGAGTTTTATCCGATAAAAACGAGAACGCAGTAAAAAAGGGGGCGATACGGTCGGGAAAAGGTAATTTGCTGCAGAGGTTATATCACTGTTTCGAAGCTGGAGGTTAAAGGCTGGATGTGAGTATTATTGGAGATGTCAAAAGAAATCATTTTCTAGCTGAACGGGGGGGGATGTGTAAGAATGTAGTGAAAGTGAAAGGAAGGAAGGGGGAGGAGAGAATTTTGAGAAGGTGGGCAGGACGTATGGGCTGGGCCCGGACTAGGCAAAGACTGATTCGGTAAGGAGGGTTTAGCGGCTGCCAGTGCTTGCTTGCCTCACTGCCTTCTTGTCTCGCAAAGTACGGTAGAGTACAGGAGTGGGGACGCCGGGGAGGGTGTGAAGGCAGCGGCGGCGCTAGCCCGCCTGGCGGAGACGCTGCAGCCGGGAACACAAGTGGGTGTGCTGATTGGCCAATATAGTCATGGGGTTTTTGTTTTCCTGGGCCACATCCACCCGCAAGGTCTCTGTCTGGCGATGCTTGGCTGGGGCAGATGGGGCAACTGCGATCGAGCATGCACTCTGGACATCATATATCTAGAGGGTGGCGATAGTATCGGTGTGGAGTTGGGCCCAGGGCTGAATAATTCGGTAGCTTCAAGGCTTTCCCCTAACAATCCGACACCTTACTTTTAGGCCAATAGAATTGCATCTTCCAAGCCACAGAGCCAATCCATGTTGGAGTTCTTTATTATCAAAAATGCGGTGGTCTTCCAAACCTCCAAACGTTTCCGGCGATCCACTTTGCGCAGGTTACGGTAATTGCTGTCTGACAAGCCTCCTTACGGTTAAACTGGGCTAAAAGCTCCGCCAGTTCCAGAAACGTTGCATTGATAAGTTAGCATGGATCGAGAAATGATGCCATCCGCATGAGTGAAAGTGTGGGGCCAATAGTAATAGGTAGCTGAAAGGCATTATGATGTATTATCTGTATTATCAAAATCGAATGATACGCTCACTGATGATACCAACAATTATCAAATCGACCAGCATCTCTCAGGCTTAAATATATCCATATACATGCACTGGTATCATGTACACATGTATTAATGTAGAATAGAGCGGCTTCTGAACATGCTTCGGTGGCACAAATGCTGGCACAAATGCTGGCACAAATGCTGGCACAAATGCTGGCACAAATGCTGGCACAAATGCTGGCACAAATGCTGGCACAAATGCTTGCAATGTTTGTTGTTCCCCGTTGTGTACCCTACATCTACCATGAGTCACATGCACCAAAGTTAAATGTAATAGTGGTGGAGAACTCACTGGTCTGGTCCCTATGAGAGGTCTTTATGGAATCTGATGCCTTAGAACAACTCAGTGGCATATATATTTTGAGGCATTTCGCTGGCTTCAAAGTACAGGTGAATTGAGGTAACCTGGTGCAAGTTTAGAGGTACTTAATCAGATAATTCATTAAGAGATCTAGGGCTCGAGAAGGACTAGTCTGGTTGAGAAGGGCTAGATCCGAAGCACATATTCTGTTTGATAAGTATCATTATATTCATGATATTAGTCTGGTTGGCACAACACCCTCCAAAGGTCATGATATTTCCCTGAACTATAGCTACATATACATAGCTTATCGTCACGGTAATATAGCGGGATGTCATGTGCATTTGTCAAACTGGATAGTGCCGAAACTACCAAAATAAACCAGACTAACAAAAAGCATAAGTGCTCGTCGTGCTGTAGCTGACTGAGCCAAGATGAGAAGTATGATAGAGTACAAGTAGGATAACATATCTGAATGGCACTGTATATATAAAAACCACATAATTATAATTGCTCATTAATCTAAGCAACTGTACCCCACTTGGGTACTGGCGATGATATGCCACACGATACATATAAGTATATAGAACCAGTCTCACATCATTTGGATGTCCTACGAGCGCCGAACTCTCGCTTCCGATTCCGATCATACCTTAAGGGTCTTTGCTCTCCAGGAAATCGTATAATCCCAAGTGCCTTGACCAAAGAAATCCTCCAGTCATTTATCTAGGTTACTTTAGAGATAACTCATTGCCTTCAAAACCTTCAGTATCGATCCTGTATACATGAATTGTAATACCTAAGATATCATTTCAAAGCAACTTCTCCTAGTCAGTGATTCCACAGCTCTAGTTCTGTATATCTGTTAACTGGGTTTTTATTATATTACCAGAAAGCCTTTCAAAGAATTGCCTATTGAAAAGATTCTTTTCCAGTCCTGCTGTTTAATCCTCCAGAAACACCTGACAGCTCCTGGGAGTATGTATTGATTCCACAATAATATAGATGATTCCTAGACAGCACCTGAGTGCTGGGTTATCGCTCGCCATCTCCTTTCAGGCACAGGAGGGGTCGTGCCAACCAGACTACCTTTCAGGTCCCCTCCTAAGGCCCCTCCTATACGCTGGAAGTAGTCTGCCGATGTTGGGATATTGGGCTGACAGATGTCTCAATCCTGAGCGGTACACAATGGAGGGATCGTAGACAAGAGAGGACGACCGGCAACTGACGCAGAAACACCCTGTGATGTGATAAAACATACAAAAAAACCATAAGGCCCCTTCCCAAGGTGGGATGACAATAGTGTGATTGTTAATATAGAGCGATGATCATGGCCATAGCACCCATAGCTTGTGTTCAGGGAGTCTAGCTGCCTGTTCTGTGGAAAAGCAATGTGCGTAACGAGAATATCGTTCGCTTGCGTCAATGATAAGCACAATCTCGCCATCTCTAGTGGCTCTTCAATATCCAAATTTTGAAACAGTAGGAATCCATCTAATAGAACACAGGACAATCAAACCTGTAGAAACCTGTCTCAAGCACCTGTCTTGAGTATCAACTATAAAACCATTTTCCGTCAACCAAGATAAACCCAAAATAACACCCTTTTTACCAATATCCAAAACTTCAGCGTCCATCAAAAACTTACCAAGAAAATGGGAGGAGGAATCTAAATATCGAACTTCGCATTAATTACATATTTTCCTCCAGAAATATTAGATCCATCACCCTGCCTAACCTTAACCTGCCTTGCTCTTTTCCAAATACCCGCGACACCTTGTTTCTCGGATTGTCTTTTTCTGAAGTAAGACTGGATTCTGCATGATACAGATGGCAGATGGCAGACCCAATTTTGATATTAAGACGGTTTCGGACTATCCACATAAGGACCCTTCTAGGCGTTAGGTTGGCTTTGGATTTGGCTGCAAAGTCACCGGCGACACTATCGACTGCCATAGGCTTCGTATTCCGTTTTAGGAGGCGGCTAAGCTCCTCCTTTATGGGGCTGAGTCTCATTCTGTACTCATAATCTCGATGTAAAGGTTATTTGATTTCCTTACGGCTTTGGAAATTGAATAATGGTCGCCCTAAGAGTGTGAAAATACCTTTCTGATGCCAATATCTGCTATACCCCTATACCGCCAGTATCCCTCAAAATATGATTTTGTTTCTTGACGAAGAAATGTGAATATGTAGACATTGGTATGTTTCAGGTAAAGGGTATTGATATCCTCTAACAATGCTTACCCTGAAATATAACATAAGCGACCAACATCATAAGGTTAACGTTTCGATCTTGGCGCCCTCTCCGCCCTCCTTGATTTTCCTGCAGCAAAATTTTTTGGGTACCCCACATTGAGGATTTGGCTATCACACTCTCACCTGGAAGCTTATAATTCCCTCCTCCTCCTCTCTCTCTCGTGATACATTTAACGGTAGGTCTCAGTTTGCACGCGTTGTCTCATACGTGTTTGAAGAAGGAGTGGTAGCTTCAATTTGAATCTGGCCGGAACAATCAGCGCATCCTCGCAGGGTCGAACCATCACAAAATGTCCCAACCACAGGGGAATGAAGCGGAGAAGAATATCGAGACCTGGAAGGTACGTTTACAGTGCCTTTGGCACGCAATTTAGGCATTCACTGATGTACACCCTCTAGGTCAAAAAACTGGTCAAACGGCTTGAAGCTGCTAGAGGAAATGGAACTAGCATGATTTCGCTGATAATTCGTATGAACATCAAGCTATGATACAGACAGTCCTCAAACTAATTTTTTTTCAGCTCCAAAGGACCAAATCTCCCGAGTAGCAAAGATGTTGGCTGAAGAATACGGTACTGCATCCAACATCAAGTCTCGTGTCAACAGACAATCAGTGCTCAGTGCCATTACATCCACTCAACAGCGTCTCAAGCTGTATCCACGAGTGCCACCAAATGGATTGGTTGTCTACTGCGGTGAAGTCATCACCGCTGAAGGAAAGGAGAGGAAGATCAACATTGACTTCGAACCTTTCAAGCCCATCAATACCTCTCTATACATGTGTGATAACAAGTTCCATACTGAGGCTCTTTCTGAACTTCTTGAGAGTGACTCCAAGTTTGGGTTTATTATCATGGATGGTAATGGAGCACTTTTCGGTACCCTTAGCGGAAACACCAGGGAGGTCGTTCATAAGTTCAGTGTTGATCTGCCAAAGAAGCACGGTCGTGGTGGTCAGTCAGCATTACGTTTCGCACGTCTCCGAGAGGAAAAGCGTCACAACTATGTGCGCAAGGTTGCGGAATTGGCTGTTCAAAATTTCATCACGGCCGATAAAGTGAATGTCTCTGGTCTTATTCTTGCTGGTTCTGCCGACTTCAAGACTGAACTCGGTCAGAGTGATATGTTTGATCAGCGCTTGGCGGCGAAGATTATCAAGACCGTCGATGTTTCCTATGGGGGCGAGAACGGTTTCAACCAGGCAATTGAGTTGTCAGCAGAGACTTTGTCGAACGTCAAATTCGTTCAAGAGAAGAAGCTCATTGGGAAATACTTTGAGGAACTCTCCCAGGATACTGGAAGAGTTTGCTACGGTATTGAAGATACTCTTAAGGCTCTGGAACTCGGTGCTGTTGAAAGTAAGTAGGCACTATTTCTATAAGATCATTCTAAGAATCATGTTAACATTGATATTACTAGTACTCATTGTCTTTGAGAATCTTGAAATTACTCGATGGACCCTCAAAAGTGCGAGTGGAGCTGAAGTTATTCTTCACACCACCAAGATTCAGGAGAGCAACCGAGAACTCTTTATGGACAAGGAAACTGGGCAGGAGATGGAAGGCGAGCAAATGCCGTTCCTTGAATGGTTGGCTGAGAAGTACAAGGACTTCGGTGCCACTCTTGAATTCGTCAGTGACAGATCCAGCGAGGGTAATCAATTCGTCAAAGGATTTGGTGGTATTGGTGCCATGCTCCGTTACAAAGTTAACTTTGAGCAATTGGCCGACGCCGATGACGAAGATGAGTATTACGATGGTAGGCACATATTCTGGCTCACGAGCGTAACCAGGATAGCTGACATGAGATTAGATTGACAATTCGGCTCCCTCGCAAATCACCGCGAGGATGTTCCAGACGCCGCTCTGAGGGCGCTCCTCCCTACCTCGCGGGGTCAAGAATACGGCGTCAAGAGTAGTGTGGCAATGGCGGCGGTTGCGGAAGTGAAATAGATAGTTATGGTTGAGGTATGTAGGCCAATTGCCATCTCACATGAAATACCAAAGTGACTAATATCAAAGAAATGAGGATTATGCTATGGGTTAAGGTCTGAGAGTTTGAATTTAGAACGAAATCGTTTAACGATCGGGATGGGGACTGAGTAGTAACAAACGAGGGGAAACTCGGTGATTATTTGCTGGACGATGGTATCTGAAAAAGAATGATGAAATTCTGTAGTTGGCCGGACAGGCCCTGCTGCCATCATCTCCAACATCTAGCAACCATCATGAGGAGCGCTTTACGCGTGATGGACTTCCATAGTTGACATTGTACCCTAAGATGTCTGGATGCTCGCTGAGGTCTTCGATGGTCTCCCGGTCATTTTTTTGCTTTGTTACATGATTTACTGCAATCGGGCGATGATTTACTAGCATTTTCGGAATTTCTTATTAAATAAATCGAACCAAACCTTTGCTACCCCATATCACGTGAGATATAAGCTCTTATCGGTACTAAGAAAATGTTCCCGTCTGCGAATTTATCCCTACACATTTCAGTACATATCTCCATACTCACTGCTAGAACGCAATGAGCATTGCATTGTCAGTGCGGAATTTGCCCATTCTCTCACCAGCTTATTCCCCGCGATCCTTATGCAAACCAATACTGCGCCAATCTCAATGGCATAGCAGCTGGTTTGGAGCGGTGAGCCGGAACCAGAGAGGCCTGGCAACCGTTACAAATGAGAATCAGAGGTATACCCAGTTCCCGCGTCCCGAGATATTCCAACATGGTGATACATAGAAATTCTAATAATCTACATTGAATTTAATTATAGGCACTACGATGTGGTCGTCATTGGTGGCGGGCATGCCGGCTCTGAAGCCTGCGCAGCAGCAGCTCGGGGAGGAGCGCGGACGGCATTGGTTACGCAGAAGATTGAGGCCATAGGCGCATGCTCATGTAACCCGAGCTTTGGAGGTATTGGAAAGGGCACAATGATTAAAGAAATTGATGCGCTGGATGGGGTTTGTGGGAAGGTAGCGGATAAAGCTGGGATCCAATTCAGGGTGTTGAACAGGAGCAAGGGGCCGGCTGTTTGGGTAGGGATAATCCTCCTTCTTGAGCATGGGGAGCAATGGAAACTAAGTTGTGGTAGGGGCCTAGGGCACAAATCGACAGAGTGTTGTATAAACGGTACATGCAAGAGGAGCTCAACTCGATACCGAACCTGGAGATTGTGCAGGGAAGTGTAGCGGATATCATTATCGATAGAGGGGCCTCGGGTGGACAACCGACTGAAGAGGGTCATTATGGAAACATTAATGGGGTTCGTCTTGAGTCCGGCGAGATAATATTGACAAAACACATTGTCATCACTACCGGGACATTCCTCGGTGGGGAGATCCATATCGGGTTGGAAGCATACCCATCAGGCCGGATGGGCGAAGCAGCAACATTCGGGTTGAGCAAGTCATTAAGGGAAGCTGGATTTAAATTGGGAAGATTGAAAACCGGGACACCTCCACGACTTGATGGACGGACGATAGATTATAGGAACCTTGCAACCCAACCGGGTGATGACCCACCTATGCCGTTCAGCTTTATGAATGACAAAGTCCACATTGAAGAGCAGCTCATGTGCCATAGCACGAACACCACTGCTGAAACACATACCCTCCTGCGGAAACACCTCCATGAGTCTATTCATATCAGGGAAACAATAAAAGGGCCGAGATACTGCCCTTCATTAGAGTCAAAGATCATTAGGTTCCATATGAAGGAGAGACATATAGTGTGGCTTGAGCCAGAGGGCATTAACGACATTGTTGTCTACCCTAACGGGATCTCAATGACTGTTCCGGCAGTTGTACAGGAGAAGCTCCTACGGACGATACCTGGGCTAGAAAACGTGACTATGCTCCAAGCAGGATATGGTGTCGAATACGACTACGTTGACCCGCGGGTTTTACGAGCCACGCTGGAAACAAAGATGATTAAAGGTCTCTGGCTGGCAGGGCAAATTAACGGCACAACAGGGTACGAAGAAGCTGCAGCGCAGGGAGTCATTGCAGGTATCAATGCAGGATTATCATCCCAAGGGAAACCACAGATGATAATCACCCGTAGCGATGCATATATCGGAGTGATGATTGACGATCTCATTACAAAGGGCGTCTCGGAGCCATACAGGATGTTCACCTCCCGCTCCGAATTCCGCATGTCTACTCGAGCAGATAATGCCGATTTAAGGCTTACCCAGGTCGGTCGGAGTCACGGTGTTGTGGGTGATGAGCGATGGAGACACTTCCAGAACGAAAAGGCGCAGATGGATGAACTGAGGGGCTTATTGGAGGGAAAGAAGCTTGGAAGTCATGATTGGATTAGAGAGGGGGTGCAAGTGAATCTTGATTCTGAGAAAAGAAGTGCGTTTGATATACTGAGGTTGAATGGGATGTCAGTGAAAAAACTGGCAGCTTATGTGGATGGGGTAGATAAGATCTCTGAAAAGATTGCGAGAAGAGTCGAGATTGAGGGTAAGTGCACCCTCCCTACCGGGGAAAACTGGTGAATAAGACTCCTTGTCTGTGTCTTTGCTCTTTCCTTTTTGTGGTAGGGGCGTTACTAGTTGTGGGCAGATTAGCGTCCTTGACTCGAATTTTGACTTATTTTAGAATTATGATTCAGATACAGACAAGGAGTCTTATTCACCAGTTTTCCCTCACTAAAACTTATAATTTATTTACTGACGTGGTTGGGAATAGGTCAATATATGCCGTATATTGCCCGACAAGCAGCTATGATTAAAGCCTTCTTGAGAGATGAGAACCTTAGACTCCCTCCCAACATCGATTACGACCAAATCATTGGCCTTTCGTCCGAAGAGCGAGTCCTCTTGGACGCCACTCGACCCGGATCAGTTGGGCAAGCAAGGCGGATTGAAGGAATAACTCCAAATGGGTGCATTAGGCTACTAGAATATGTTGCTAAGAGGAAGAGGATAGCTGCTGCTACGAAGACTGAGGTTGTGCTTAATAAGAACCTCGTTGGGGGTGTGGTTTCTGACGAGGCGTAGGTAATATTCTGTTATATTTTGACTCGGTGGTTTTTTAGCTTCATTCATATATTTCTCATTTTACCATCATCCTTCTCTGTAAAATAGGGAGGGGCGTTGTGGCGTCTGTAGACAAATTTCATCTCAATTGTTAGGTGGCGAAAAAAATATCAGACTCTGCATAAAGCGATACACCATTACAAAGAAGATGCATGGAAATCTTGTGGTTCGATCAGCCCTCTATGAGGGTTACCCTCCAGTGCACCACCGTTCCGCTTTTGGATGCAGCTATGGCTTGACGGCCCTATAAGACTACCGCGGTAATTCGAACTAAAGAACCGGTTCTTATGTTCGAGTGGTGGGCCGGGGTCTGCATATACCATGTCTCGCAACGGCCAACACGACAACAATGTCTCAGTACACTAGATCTACCAACGTAAGTATCACAGGTAGTAGGTATCTCGATTCCTGTTCTTAATCGCTTCACCTAACAACCTATTGCAAAATGGTTAGATTACGCCCTGGTCCATTACCCAAACCTATAGCATCCCGACCGGTCTCCCCTTTGACTTTTTATGGCCCACAAGTGCCAAGATGCCCAACAACTGCTATTGCAATCAAAAGAGAGGAAGAGATAGATGATATGTAGCTTGATGGAGGAGGAGATGGATTTACACCCTGAGTTTTGGGAAGGTACCTGCAATGTTGGGGAACGACGCATTCTTATGACTCGGATTGTAGGAGCAGCTTGGGAATGGATTCATAAGAAGAAAGGAAATATGATTCGCAAGTCATTTTAACAAGCCGGTCTTAGTATCGCTATTGATGGGAGTGACGATAATCTGGTCAAAATTAAAGACCTTCCATCATTAACAATTACAGACTGGAGTGGTGGTGGACTTGATTGCAATCTCAACTGGCAAGGGAAAACCGGAAGTGGACAGATTGATTTTTATTACAAGGCGATGTCGTGGATCCCGATCTATTAGATACTGAAGAGACTTCAGATATCTGTAGTGAGTATTGTTGTGAATAACTCTCGCTAGTACCCATGAAGGGTCACGAGAAGTAAGCAACCAAAAGAAGACTGCGAGCCGGAAAAGTATGATACGCAGGAAAAATATCTCTTTGGAAGGTAGAACACAAGGACCATAGCGAATAAGTCCTAGGCTGCGTTACCCGGCTGCCAGCAAAACTACAGTCTGCATCCACTGGCGAATCAACGATCCTTGTCAGTTTAAAGGTCAAGCTTATGGAGTAAAGGTGATATCCGAGCATATGATAACCACGCACCTGAGTTATAACAACCAGTTTATTAAAAAGGTGCACTAGGTATCCGAAGCGCAAAAATAGGTGGATTATTCTGGAGGAAACATTGCCAAATGGGGATGAAGATACTAGCATTGGACATCGCCGAATTGCAATTACATATGCAGTGGCAGCTGCCTGGTTATGGCTTCATGAACATAAGCGAGATACAATGATCAAGGCGTTTAAGCAGACTGGTATTTCAACTTTGTCCGACTGGTAATGATGACCATCAACTGCATGTACGAGGGCTACCGTGGTGGGGCCATGGGAAAAAGAGTTGGAGTCCGATGAAGAGTCCTGAGGATGTGGTGGTTGAAACCCCTTAGCACCTAGTGTATTAGTGTATGTGGTTATCATTGCTCGGATATCTCCTTTACTGCATAAGCTTGACCTTGTCTGTAAACTGACAAGGATCGTTATAAACCGTGGATGCGGGTCCGCTCCGCCAGTTCGGATAAGGGTCAAAATAAGCTCATGACACATCCAGCCGATCGCATGCCGACCCAGACTAAACCAGACTATGCATGCCATAAGGTTCCACTAGACTAGAGATGCGCGGATTTAGTCTGAATCAATTCAAGAGCTTCTTATATAACCGTAAGTGCAAGCCAAGCCGACTGCTATTATAAAAGAATAAAACAAGTAGTTGAATGAAATCCCATCAGATTCAGCTGATAAACCTACATAAAGCCATCACCAATAATTACTACTAGCCTAAATATTCCTGCGAAACATGCAAAGAAATGAATGGAAGAATGGTATGAAATACGAAATATAAATCATAGACAAAAGGGAAAGTAGGTGACATACATGTAGAAATTGGTATAATACGAGAGAAGAACAAACAGGAAAATATAGCTCCAGGTCGCCTTAGAACAAAAAGAAAAGAAGCCCATTATCCCAATACCAATCCAATACTATCCCCATCACCACCTGGCCAATGTGTATTACTTTTATCCCACTATTATGCCGCCTCCGCCAATGACAATCAATTTATGCTACTAGCTTCAACTTCTTCGGCACCGAACTTCCCGAGACAGAGTTCACAATCCATGGGACCATGTAATCCCTACCCTTCAACAACCACACAAAGAAGCTCCATACCCTCCAAGTCTTGACCTGTCCCGTACCCTGTTTGCCCCCTACAGGGACAAACATCATTTGGTCCAAATTATGCTTGTACTTGCTCCACCCTGCACCCTCTCCAACGGTAACCTTACCCTTCTCGAAAATCACCTTTTGCAGGTTCCAGGTCAGCACCTGACAGTATGGATCGATGGTGATGGCCTTTCGGTTACCCTCATAGTGGGTGACGTCTCCGATTGCCCAGATATTTGGATGGCTAGGGAGGTTGAGGTAGTCTGTAGTTTGAACAAAGCCATGGCTATTGAGGAATTCCTTGGGGAGGAACTCTGTGTTGGGCTTCTGTCCTAATGTAGGGATGAACAAGTCCGCTGGGACAGTCTCCCCGCTGGACAACACGACCTCGACCCCTTGTCCGCTTGGAGCGCGGTTAACAGCAGTGACTTTAGTGTTGATACGGACATCAACTCCGAGTCTCTCAAGTAGGTTTTTGGCAATTAGGGAGACGCGGGGCTGAAGCATAGGCAGGACGTTTCCCGAGGTCACAAGGATAACCTTCTTTTTGAGATATGAGTCCTTGACTTCTCCAGCAAGCTCTACGCCAGTAGGACCGCCTCCAACTAGGAGAATTGTATTTGACTCAGCGATTTTATCCCCCCAGAATTTGAGGCCCGAAAGGGTTTCCTCTGTTGTTCCATGGGGCTTGAATGGGGCGACTACGGCGAGTTGATCCTCTCGAGAAGAGGATCTAGGAGCTTGGAAGGGATTCCAGTTGCGAGTACCGGTAGCTATGATCAGGTGATCGTATGGGATGATAGTCTCCTTGACGTTATGGTCAACTGCTTCGATGGTAATGGTACTGCTGTCGACGTCTACCCCCCGGGCCCAAGCTTCAAGGAACTCCCATTTATCACCTCGGGAACCATGATTTTTAACGAGATGGGTAATAATGTCGACTTGAATAGCCTCGGGCTTGAGAAGCTTAGGCTTGTTGAGGAGGGCACGAGGGACGGCGATAGTCCAGTAGAATTTGGTAGAGGGGGAAATGATAGTGACTTTGACAGGGCGGGCGGTGGTGGCAGGAGTGATGTGTTTGAGGATATAGTGGGACATGAGGTTCCCTGACATGTTAGATCCGAGGATCACGACGTTGATTGGGGCAGCCATTGAAAGAGTTCGCAGATGGAATTGCTGTAGTATTTATGGTCGCTAGTTACTAGGTAGGTGGGTAGATAGAGGGGGTGACTTGTTAACAGCACCAGTTGATATGAGGATAGGATGAGGAGTGTATATAAACTGACTGCGGTGCTTGGAATGGTATCTCCCACAACAAGCCCGAGGCACCCAAGGGTATATATATATGAAATTGGGCCCTCTCAGAGAACTTAGTACTAGTACTATAATTGGTACGTACTCTATTGGACAAAATATTGTCCAGTTCCATGGGTATGTCCATGTGCTCCACCCTCCCCCCAACCGCAACGGCCTTGAATAACGAATGAGTGCTCCTATCTCATCTCTATATCGCTTCTTTGGAAAATTCGATCCAAAAATTTCGAGGGCAGCTAGCCAGTGAGTCGAAAGATCCCCCTCCCCCGTATGGAATCCGGGGAAGTGACTGCATCCAAACGAACTATGCCTGATGGACAATTGATGCATCCACATCGATATTGATAGCAGGCCAGGGCATTGTCAGCTTCTTGCGCAGGACGTCTTTCATTCCAAGCATTCCAAAGCATTACTATATCAGACCACCATGCAATTGTAACAAACAGAATGGCGGAGGCGGAGAGACGGTGGACGGGCTATTCCGATGAAACGCACACACGCCTGCAGGTGCGACCTGCAGGTCGACGGGAGTGCGTTTAATTCTTAAAGATAATACACCTGTTATACCTCAGTGAGCGTGTTACCATCCAGCTATTTTATCACCTTTACTGCATAAGCTCGACCTTTGTCTTTAAACTGACAAGGATCGTTATACACCAGTGGATGCGGTAGGTAGCGCAAAACGGATTGCGGGGCTCCGAACGCTCACCCCCTGCAGTTGATATCTTGGCCTTAGTAAAATGACAAACTGCTTTGAAATCCATTTTGCAAGCCATCAAGCATGAATATCATCTTTGTTATTAGATATCAATATCAGCGTACTTGCTGTCCTTTTGACAGTCGTTCGTTTTTCAGTATGCATCGGAGTTTTCGGATGTGTTTGCTTCCGGCCGAATTGCTAGGGAAATTATGACATCAACTTGCAGCATTCCACGTTAACTCTGGTATATGCACAGGACATGATACCCTACAGTCTTTTGGATGTCATAGGTTTAGTAATATATACAAGGTGAGCTGGTGAAAACTTATCTCTAAATAGATTCCCATGGTCAGTCACTTGATATAATTATTAATCCCATAGGCTTGTTAGAACTAGACTCAACAGATTACAGTACTTCCTGCTCATGGAGATGCAGTATTGGGCTTTGTATTATCCTCTTGCGACGGACTTGAGTTGTATGATATAGTAGCCCTGTTCCTAGTCTCTAATAATTATATTCTTTCTGGTAAATGTTATGCACCTTAAATGTTACATGGTATAACATCTTTTGTCCTTTTCTTTCTCGACGAAAGCGAGTTTTAGGTTGAGTATAAATAAACATATGGGTCTAAATACATTACACCACGCACCCGGTGGACAGCTGTAGTAATTTGTGAGATAATCTAGTTATCGCTCGGTAATAGACAAATCGGAGTGATTCCAGGCTCCACCAGGCCAGGAATCCAAAATGAGGGACGGTTGCAATAGTAAGATTTGGCAAAGAGATATATTTATATTGGTGGACAATAGGAAACAAATCATTTCACATACTTCGTTTATGTTCTTCTAGACGCCTGTTTCTTCGCAGCTTTTCTCTTCTCCACCTCAGAGAGTTCGTCCCAGCGTTTCGTGATACACACCAAGCCATGAGTTAGCATAGCATAATTACAGCAACTGAAATATTATATGGAGTCTACAGACATATCGCTCAACGCTTCGCAGTTCTCAGTCATAGTCGCCACATCGGTAGTCCACAAGCTGCCCGACAAACTCGAAGAGTTGGAGGGTTTGAAATTTAAAATTTAGACCGAATAATGAGGTAACCTGGGAGATTGGTAGATAGAAGACGGTACGAACGGATTGAAGGCTCCAATCGGGGATCGGCATTACTGGTGGTATCGGTTGAAAGAGGGGGGGGGGGGGGGGGGGGGTTACGCTTGTGTTAGGCGTTGTTATCAGGTCTCGGTGGTCACAGTCCTTTCATTAACCTTCCGGCCTTTGCTTGATATGAGTTAGATTTCGGCAAGCCGAGTCGCATGTCTCGGGAGGCTTCCACCCGAACAGGAACAACCCTTTGAGGGTAACGCCTCCGTCCCTCACCTTGACTCACGCACCCAAAAGTAATCCAGGAGTTTAGAATCAACATAAACTGTTGTGTTTTCTAAGCACATTATCTGATCCTTCAGTTAGAGCGATCAGAAATTGAACTTAACGATGGGATTGGTCTAGGCTAGGATCGGGGGCACCATGGATCCATGATTACCACCCCAAACATATGTACTGTAACTAGGCTACACTAGCCTTATAATCAGATTCTGCGGTTTATGGGATCGAGCGATCGGCACGACCCCTTCTATTAGGGATCGGCCGTATATATAGTACATAGCCAGACATACCAACCAGGCAATTAAAAAAATACAAAACCGATGAAAAAACGTTCCCCATACACGTGGATCCCAAGTATGCCACAAACTACGCGAATTCAACGAGGTAGCATCTGTACTTACAATTCCAATGTTGATCAGCCTACTTACAATTTTGTATTTGATTGCAAGTTACGATAGGTTGGGCCAGCCTAAGTTTAATTTCTGTGTACCTAAGGACATAATGTATATATCTGGTGGTATCCATCCATGATCTCA
Organism: Terfezia claveryi; assembly: GCA_015179025.1. Lineage (NCBI taxonomy): Eukaryota > Fungi > Ascomycota > Pezizomycetes > Pezizales > Pezizaceae > Terfezia > Terfezia claveryi. Next base: position 159,999 of record WHUX01000005.1, read on the forward strand.
TAGTTGTCCTTTCGGCTGGATTTTGGTTGTCAGTGACCTTCTATCCCTTGTGCTGTAGGATTTCTGCTGCCATCCCAGACTATCTCCATCCTACTTAGATTTATAACCAACAAAACAGCCTAAATAGCTCAAGACTATTCATCCCATTTTACCCCTCTCCTTCCTTAATCTTTCTTATGCCCCTCTCTCTCCAATTCAACTCATTCCTGTTGCCCAAATAGATCGCCAAGTTAGCCCCAGCAACCAACGTCCTACGCTTTGTGTTAGGCAAGGTTATACGTAGGTAGAGAGGTAGGCTGGGTGGTTAGGAGGGAAGGTGAGAGGAACACAGGACGATACTTTAGAATGGGGCGGGATGAGATAGTTTGTATTCCAAGGACCTTTTTTATGTCTAGCTATTGGGTTTTATTTTATATCAATGACAATGACATTCTCTGAACGCAACTATAAAGGTATTAACTCATTATACAGATATCTGTATTATCTGCCACACTCAGTACACTCAGTATTCCTTACTAAATAACAAGCCATCTATAATTAGTCTAGACCTACAAGCTCATATATCCATCTTAAGTATATGAAGTACCCTAGTAGGTATGTACAAGCCCAAAATACATACCTTGTCAACGCCAAGTTCCACTTCAGCGACTCAGGTCATTAGCACAACCCATGTATCTGACCTTCAGCTCACCATTTTGATTTTTATATATTCAAGTTATGTATACCAATGTCTAATATATATACATTATACGTACTTACTTCGAAAATAAACCCACCAAGTCAAATGTGGCAAATTTATTTTTGTCAATCATTGATTTCCTATCCCCGCATCCATTCGTGTCAACGGCAACTAAAAAACAAGGCCAACCGAATAATCATTGACAGGTGCCAGCATGATTGTATGGCACCAGTATGTAGTACGGATTCTCTTAGGCATTTACGGTTACCTTGAAAATGGTCTACCTAGTCGTATTGTCACTTCATTATTACCCACAAGTGCGGTAAAGCTCGGAATTGGGGTTGTTAGTTTATTCATGTATTCAAGTTATGTAAAAGTTGTGGTTAGTGATTAGTACTCGGTTATCGCATTTTTAAAATAAATTGAATTAGAGTACCTATGGCAGCACCTGTTATCATGCCCAGACCAATTTATTTGGTGTGGTGCTTAAATCTCTTAAGATACTTCCTAATCTTGCTATGGGTACTACCACTTTAGGCAAGTACAGCAGTTTTGAGAAGCGACCTGGATACGGTACTAGTTGGTACTAGTCTGCCTGCACAACCTCATCCTTAAGTTTAAGGCAGCAAAAGCCATTGCAAGCAGACTAGCAAAAGCCCTGAGCAAGGACAGGTGTTGCTTTGTATTCTAGTAGAGCAAGCTTAAATAAGATATTGATCATATTTTTATATCTACGTTCCTGTCTCAAATCAATTCAGAATTCAAATCAAACGACGGTCAATATCCGCACTGGCGAGCAATTGATTTTTCTGATATCGACGGTTATCGGAGCCCGGGGACGACGTCAAGGCTGTCGTAACCTATCCGCGTGTCTGGTTGGCACGCACTGGAGCCAAAATAACAAACCAATCCCACAAGCTCATCTTAATTCCCATGGCACGGCCACACATCTCATCTCAGATGCATGCATATCTTGCCCTCTTCTGGCCTAACTGCAATACACAAGCCACGCTGCGCCATGTCTCTCTGCTAGTGTTACGTTGCCCACCGCATGGGGATACGCACCATCGGCACCCAACATAGAAAAAAAACCAAAGCAGCAAGGACCTCAGCCACTGCAATTTCCCAGTGCCCTTTCACTACCAACCCTCTGACCCCGGCCTGTCAAACTTCCAGCAAAACCTCCACAAGTGGGCTGGGGACAGGGGAAGCCAGCATTTCAGCTTGTTTCCTTTCTCTCAAAGCCCCGTGAAGATATTCAAGACTAGATAATCTTTTTCCTACTTACAATCCTTACCTTGGTCCTTGGAAAAGCTAAGCATTCTCTTGACAATCACGGTGCCGTCGTTCGGCATCTGTCTCTGTGTCTCTGTTTCTATTCCTTCCTTTTTCTTCTTCAACTGCTGGGTTCCTCTGATCTTATCTCTGGCAATCTCTCCTAACTTGTACAGTCGCCTGGAGGATCCCGTTCAGCCTCCAGTTTCAAGAATTGTTTTGCCACGATACCGCAATCATGCGTCGTGGAATGATAATATTCTTGGTGTTCAACCTAGTACTGCTTGGATTCATCCTCAACAGTGTCTTCACACTCATCACATTATTGTTTGAAGACTGTACTGCGGATGCGATTCGGCCTTATGACATTCCCGCGCCTAGTTCGGACTTGATAGATCAAAGGCCGAAATTAATACCTAAAATAATACATCAAACTTGGCGAAACGAGACAATTCCTGAAAAATGGTCGGAGGCTCAGCAGAGTTGTATCACGATTCATCCGGACTATGAGTATAAGGTATGATCTCACTTGGAAACGTTGAAGGGTGTGAACGTCGCATGAGGGATTAGTTGTCTTGTGTGTGTACTGATACAACATGTTTATAGCTATGGACGGACGAAAGATCCCGAGAGTTCATTGCAACAGAATACCCATGGTTTCTGGAGACTTTCGATAACTACCCTTACCCGATCATGCGTGCTGATGCAATTCGGTACTTCGTTCTGGCACACTTTGGAGGAATCTATGTGGACATGGATGACGTAAGTCATATTATGGATTTACAATTTACAATTCTAAATTATGGTGTTAGGGATGCAACCGCCGTCTTGACCCTCTCTTGTCATATAGTGCCTGGGTTAGGAAAACCAAACCAACTGGAATCTCGAACGATGCGATGGGATCTACTCCACAACATCCTTTCTTCCTCCAGGTCATTGAGAGCCTGCAGAGCTATAACCGCAACTGGAGGGTTCCCTATATCACTGTGATGTACTCCACTGGACCCCTATTCTTGAGTGTCATCTGGAAGGAGTACATACGATGGGGAACTTCTGAGGAAGGCAGGGTCAGGATTTTGATGCCGGATGAGTATGTCTCTATTCTTGGTTAATTTGACCATATTCTGACTGCTCGTCTACTGTAGGTACATCAAAAAGCCGTGGAGTTTTTTCACCTACCACAAGGGATCATCATGGCACAACGAAGATGCTCAGGCAATTTTCTGGGTAGGAATGAACATCTAATCTAGGGTCTTAGCCGCCTGCTAATCTCTTACTTAGATGGGTCAACACTGGATTCTCCTCACCGTTTCCGGTGTCATCCTTGCCGCTTTACTATACATCGTCGGCTTTACCGTGGCGCGAAAATCACACATTTCGTTCCCTCCACAGTTCTTCGTAAATCTTTTCAGGAGAGACGGGTATACTGCCCTGAAGAAAAAGGACGACGAAGAGAAGACTGTGGAGGTTTAACCCTTCGAAGCGGATGGTTGTTTTAGTACCCATTTTCAAGTTTACGATTGTAATATATAGTAGGGGCTCTCCCTGGCCTTTAACTTTTCTTCTTTCTTGCCGCCAGGAGGACAGTGCGCCTTGGCTGGGGCGTGTCTTTGAGATGTGAGATTGGTTGAGCTCTTAATGTTAATACATGTAATGATGCGATGATCAAAGGAAGAAGCCGGGAGTTTCTAGAAATTAACAAAAGAAAAGGGGCACGAGGGATTGTATCCTGCCTCGCTACGCACTAATAATTTTTTCTTTTGAGGAATTCTAGTTGTGTGTGAGAGATTTCCTTTTGTTTCGAGTCCAGGTTGAGAGGGTAGTTTAGGAGTTCGTTTTGGTTTTCTTGTTTACATTTCTTCACACTTCGATTTCGTCTGGCCTGCGTTTGTTGAACGAGCGTCGAGCATGGTTTAATATTGGAATATGTGGTTCAGAAATTAGTGTTAATAGATTTATGAGTTGGATTTTTGGTATACAGTACATAAAGGAATTTGTCGTTCCATCATGTCTATGGGAAACCAAAAATATCTTATATAAAATAGTTTTATTACAAGGATGCATGCATCTATGTGGATTTGTAGTCAATAGGTTCAAAATAGCAAACCCTCTGGGCCTCAAACCGCTCCCCACGTACAACTACAGTCTCCAAAGAAATCCTAAGCCTTCGTCTGTTCCTTCACCTCCACTGGACCTACAAATTCCGGCGCCAACTTCTCCAGCTCCTCCGGATCATCCCAGATACCTGTTGCCTGGCTCAATGCCTCTGCCCTCCTTTCCATTCTAATCCGGGCCTCGTATTGGCGGAGACGACGGTCTGCTTCGACCATGCCGCCGATTGTGACGGGACACATGAAGAGGTAGACTTTGAACTGGAGGGGTGTTAGAGCGATTAAAATAGGGGGCGGGTTATCCGGAAAAGATTCACTGTACCTGGGGAGTGAGGTTCCGGAAGATTGGGGAGAATCTGTATGCTACAAGACCGCCGAGGGCACTGTAGATGCTCCACTAGGAGAGTAGTTAGTATCGTTTCAGGCCATGGAAATTAAAGTTGAAAAAACTCGGCCTCAAAATGTACAGGAGGAAAAGTAAAGGGTATATTTGTGATCGTATAGCTAACAGTGATGTCATAGAAAATTGAAGTGATATTTAATGGGTATATAAATCTCAGTCCTGCCTACTAAACCCCCCCCCCCCACCCAACCAAACACACACACATTAAACTCACCTTCAAACACCCAATCAATCCCCCCCACATAGCGATGTTAGCTGCCTCATCCGCACTCCCTCCCCGTAGATCGCGGTGACTTATTGATGCATCGGCTTGCCGGGACGGTGACGGCATACTAGTGGCTGTGCGGAAGCTTATCTAGGTGGTTATATTTGAACATGGCACTCAAATGAGGAGAGGTCAAGGATCCAAGAGTCATGTGATGCCGATGGGGAATACTTACAGATGAATTTTTGGGATCAGCTCAGGTGGGCATCATGTGATCTGTGACAGTTACCCTCAATTTTTGAATTGACTATTATATCACTAGGTATAAAGTTAACAACTACGATACTCCTCAGCTATCCGACGTCCAAAACCGTAACAATGCTATGTAAGTAATGAAAAAAGCAATGACGTCCTCTTCCAATACTCTCCCGCACTAGCTTCTATCCTCTGAACCTCTTCATCGTTCAACACTCCAAACCGACCCTACCGTCAAGGGTTAGCCCCATATCTATAAGCTACCAGGCGGGGGCAATGCCTACCTGCAATTGTAAAACGTTGTCCTCTGATGTCGCTGAGTCTTTCGGCAAGGCGTATTTCAAAATATAGGTTAGATCGTAAAGCAGCTGTGTTACGTGTGACGAGGTAATTACTGGGCATTCGGCAGGTGCTGAATCAGATTGAACGGTAACCGGTGCTTTGACTTCCGCCTTCAGTTCATTAGGGACAGTTAATGCTCCTCCTTCCGCTACTGCAAGATTTTCACCATCTTCAGCTTTGGGTTGTTCACCCACTTTGACCTCGGCTTTAGTATTCTCTCCTGTCTGCGCCGCGGTATTATCACTAGCGCAAGCCTCCGTATTATCGGCACCTGTATCCCCATTCTTCGGACTTTCCTTCATCTCCCTGCCATCTATCTCTTGTCCTACAATTACCCAAACCTCATCCCTCACCATTCTTCTGAGACATTGTACTGTTGCTGGAGTCCATATATCACTACCAGCCTTTCCCATCACTAGGACCAACTCATGTAGAAACTTGAATACATCTGGTGATGGCTGAGTAGGTAATGGGCGAGGGGCGCCTTCCCATAGTGGTACAGAAGGACACGCCTTTTCCCATTTGCGCTTGCGAAGAGCCCACCGAAAGAGCGATAGCGCCTGCATACTGGATCCAATGGAAACTAAAGATTGGAGCCGAATGATAAGTGATTTCGCAAACCATCGAAGACCGATTATCTCACCCGATACAGCTGAGCGTGGCGGATTCTGCCTCAAATGACGGATACTTCTCAGAAGGAATATTGCGCGAGTTGTGACCTCTTCTTGAGTGGCCTTCTCCTCAAATTCACGCACAAGAGCCTCTAACCGTCCTTCCAAGGCTTTGTAGGCATTCTCTAGGCTCCTACAAAGGGCTTTTAGTAATCTCGCAGAATCCTCAACTGCGTCTTGAGCGTTATCAGAACCAAGCCCGAATTCATCATCGTCGAATTCATCTAGTTTCTCTGTTTTTGCAATCCCCTTGACAAGCCCGAAGCTCTGAACTATGGATTTGCTCCATAGCCGGGTTTCGTGGATGATAGATTTGACGGAAGTGTCATGACCTGCAATGGTTGCTTTGACAGTTCGTCGGAAAAGGGCTGCACCGTTTGAAAGCGACATGCCTAACAAGGCATCGGACCAGAGACTAGTGACATCTGCGTTTGTCTCCTTTGGCTCTATTGCCAACTTCTCAATTTTCTCTCCCAGCCGGTTTAGTTTATCTGCATTGGCGTTAAGTAGCTCTACCAGTCTCTCATTGAGCTGCTCTCGGAGCTTTCGCCTAGGCTCTTCGCTCCCTATAACCACATGCAGCAATTTGGACTTACTGCCATTCAAGGAATCGAGTATTTCGTTCCTCAGGTCCACAATAAACCCAATATCTTTTATGTCCTTGAGAGCTTGTTTGACACTCCAATTAAGGGCATCAAGTTCTCGACTCGCCCAGCTCTTCACAGAATCATTCACTTTGCTCCTCTCTAGCTCGTCGTGCCTGACCCATGGTACAAACCCCCTGATATCCTCCGGCAACCACCGCTCATTTATTTCGAGATTCAACCCGGTGGTAGCCCTCAGCTCAGTGACGTCAAAGAGTGGCTTGGATTTTAATTGGTGCAGCGCCTCAGAAATTTTCTTGGGGAATACTTCCTCGGTATATTGTAGCGTACTGTGGAAAATTTTCAGGGCACTGTGAATTGCTGTTGAATTGAGACTGCTGGGATCTAGGGTAGCAGATATGGCTTTCGACCGCATATTCAGGAAATGCCTCAAGAGATCTGCAGGTGAAGAAGTTTTAACCAGTGCTAATGCACACAGGCTCTCAACCAGAGTGTTTGTGGGAAGATCTGTCATCCACAATATGTGGTCAATATGCCGGAGCAGGGAGGCCCGGAGGCTCGTCATCTGGTCCCGAAGGGATATGATAATCGGAAATGTTGTAGTCTCCTAATATCATGTGAGTCCATATTCTTTATATTTGAAAGTGGACCTCGGGACAACCTTTTCTTGCAGTGACTTCAAAACCAGTCTCAATATCACAAATATCCTAGTTGCCAGTAAACAGGGGCCATTCCGATGAAGCAGCCTCGACAATTCTGTTGAACACCCCTGCAGTACTGCAGTTTGTGCAACGAACATACACTTCTCTCGATCTAAACTGATTGCCCGTAGGTCAGTCTTTTCCTCTACGTGGGACGAAAGGTATACAGACTTCTTCCCATAATCCTCTCCTGGTACAGCTTTACATTCCTGGCTTTCTTCTCCATGAGCCGATAATTACAATTCCTCGAAGCGTCTGCCAAATTGCTTTCTACCTTCTGCATAGTGTCGTCCATTTCAATGATCTTATTCGCCGTATGTAGCAAATCGCGATAACTCTCCCTGATCGAATCATCAGCTATTGTGTTTCTCATTGCCAGGGAGCTTCTGGCTCCTAGTCAAGAGGTTATACCTACCCTACAAGTGTCCTGAGCTTCTCTCTATTCACCCCGAGGTCATTTTGGATTTGTTTTTGAATCGCTCGGACTTGAGGGATGGTATAATGCTCGAATGCCTCCTCCCAATTTATTAGAGTTTTGGCGTCCGGTGGTGCTGGGGTCGCCATTTCTTCTGAAGCACTTCGACGTTCGTGAGTTTGCCCCCCCCTCAAAAAAAAAAACTTCGACGTTCGTGTATGAACCCTGGTATCGGTTGTGGTTTAGTTATGAAGAAGCTTCATTGAAGCTTATATTTTGAGCCTCACCATTTTAGCTTTCCAACACCCTAGTATATTTCTGTGCAAGCTAAATAAACTCTCCACCAACCTCACCACCGCTATATATCAAGTCTCAATTCACATCAATATGGCGACCGACACAGTCCCAATAGTTGTCCAATTCTCGTATGTATATGTGCAACCTTAAAATTTAACGGGATTCCCATTGCTAACGTGGGAATATATTCTTGTGAAAATCTAGTGGTGGTCTTGAGCTCATGTTCAACAACAAAAACTTTTATGAAATACGGCTTCCATCCAAGGTGCCCGGGACCTCCGAGTCCGCAAATATAAAATATCTCCTCAAATATCTTTGTGATGAGCTCATGACGGATACCCGGAAAGAACTCTTTGTATTAGATGATGCAATGTACGAATTTTATTCATTACTTCATTTCCTTCAATCTCCGCCGATGGTCCTGTCCTGCCACATACATATTCATAGGGCCCATCATCACCATGTTCTTGTATACCCCCACTTCTCATTCCTCAACAACATCTAACTCTGCCGCACTAGCCGTGCCGGTGTCCTGGTCCTGATCAATGATACGGACTGGCAACTAGAAGGCGAAGAGGAATATACCCTCCAACCCCTGGACAAGATTCTCTTTGTATCGACTCTTCATGGCGGGTAATTCATTCCGCCCTCATCCGAGCGACCCCTCCAAGTTCCCGGCAGCATCGGCGATACCGCCTCAGAAGGTACCTATGCCAGGCACTGCTCCATATTTCCTTTTTAGTATACTTTCACCAGGGCGGGGCACAAAAAGGAAGGAGGTTCATGTTTGTTAGCAGGCTATATACCTACCATGCTATCTGTGCAATATCAAAAGAGACTGAGGTTATTTGTTTCTCCCACACATTGTGGTTAAATTGTCCCTGTAGGTGATCACGCGACTAGCAACATGTCAGGTGCCTTGGAGACGCGGAAGAGGTGGCACATCGGAGATTCTCGGAGGCACATCAGCTCTCAGTAGAGTCGATCGAGGACCACTCATGGCATTTTCCACATACATCTCTGCTTTACCCCCTCAGGTGATTATGTACGACCACCTGCGCCATTCAAAGCAACTTTAGGGTCCATGTAAGGCTCTATTTCGAGTCGCAGGTACAACTTCTGGGTCCCTCTAAATACAGCTGACATGCATGGGCCTAAGCTTTGAGATTAATGTTACCGGTACCCCTAAACTCAATGTTCCTGTGACTTGCGTGCCTCATGGTCTGCAGTCAGTAAGCAAATAATACGGTAACTTAAACCTTCTGTCCACGTGTTCCACCAGTAAGCTTGCGTCAAGGCTTCATCACAAGGGTCTACTCACTAGTAAGCTCAGCTCTACCTGAGACCGAAATTGGATAAACTGTATTAAAATAGATAGATATAGTGGATATCGTATATGACGGCACGCATGCTCTACAGCCATCAAAGTTATCCGATTCGACTTACGGTCAGCTGGAATAAGAGTTGAATATTACCCTTTCAAGTCCTGCTAGTGAGGCTTAGATACGAGGGTATACTCCACTTCTTCTTCGACTACAAACAAAAAAAAATCTCGTGGAATAACACGATGATCACCGCCGTGCAGAACATCATTAGTACCTACACCAGAGAATCCTGCCAACGCTCCAAAGCGCACCAATGGCCTCAGTTAATCAGAATCGTTTGGGAACCAGCTCTCATTGGCATGAGAGAAGGCCCATTCCCCACACAGACTATTCACACCAAATTCGGGGTTCTGGAAAGATGGCTCGGCCTTGATTTTCGGTAACTGAAATGCCTCATTGAAGCTCCTCGATATCTTCTCATGCCACTAGGAGCCCAACATTTGCGCCGCATTGACAGTTATTGTTTCGTCTCACACGTGGTACAGGCCTTTGATTTACCCCTCCTCATCGAATTAAATCTATATCCCTTCAGAATTCCCGATCCTCTATCTGTGAAGGGCCCCTTAACTTTGACACGAGTAGTGACCTGCATAAGTTGGGAGGTACAATATATAGATGGTCAAGAAATATATTGGTCCTATTGGGAATGTCATTGCACAAAAGTGTACCTGCTCTTGCAACCCATCAAGGGAAACGAGCACGAGTAAGTATATTCAGAATGAACAATAATCGTCTCGATGCCCATGATCGAGGCCAGCTCAAGCAAACCCCCAACAAAAAAATGTAAGAAATATATATAAATTTAGCTACTAGTATCAGACAAACATCTCCACAGCGCAATGTAATATACACTGACATGTCAATGAAATATGAACCAATGCAAGTGGACCCGAAACGAAGCCGTGCTCGACAAAAGAATTAAACGAATCAGGCATATACAGGGGCCAGTAGTGAACGTGAGGGGAGTATTAGATCAAGGAAACTCAGGTGCCGGGCGCGCTAATAGCGGCAATCATCCATGAGAAACCATATCCACAGCTTTCACCAAACGGGAGGACAGGCCGATAGTTCAGATATGCAGTAATAACGAATGAGAATGGGAGATTTGTGGGCACGAAAAAGTCATGATCGAGTAAAAATCCAGAGAGCAAGAGATATATCATGAATTCAGCAAAGCAAAGAAGGATGATGATTGTTGAAGCGGTGGGATACCCAAACAAGCACCCATTACGCCTCTGCCGCCACTAGGACTTCGCACCCCAATGATTGCCAAACCATAACCCAACATCTCCAAAAGAAAAGGAAAGAAAAATGGTAAATCAGTAACAAGAAAAGAAAACAGAAACCGGGAAAACACCGTCGAAGCGAAAACTTGCCGCGCTGTCTCCTCTATATTCAGCTTTTAACCGGCTCCACGAATTGCTGCTGATCCGAACACTATCAAACATCCTCGCTATAACGCTTTGACAGTTTCCCGGCCGGCCTGTAGAGGGTAAATGGAAGTCTTTTTTTTTGCCTACTTTTGATCCCGTAACCGTTTTTTTGTGCCGTAAAAACAGTTCGTCCGTTCAAAAGCTTAATAGCACTTCGAACGATTCTGCTTCAAGAGCCCCATACCGCCACACAAGGAGGTGAATTCCAGGCATATCGTTTTCGATAATTTGCCGGCCCAGAGCCTCTCCAGAGAAAACATAACAACACTGGGTAAGCGCAACTCGACAACCATAGCCCTTCCCACACACCATGCTCCACGACACACGCACTCTTCCTCAGCGTAATATAAACCGAAAAGACAAAGCCTCCCATTCCCCATGTACTGATTCGTTAAAGCCTATCTGTATTTGACGGTGTTCGCTATTCATCATGCTATTCATAAAGAAAACCAGAGAAGCGAGAGAACGGAATGAAACAAGTTGTAATTAATCCAGCTTCGCAATCATCTCCTCTTTTGTCATTGGCACGAAGTTGTTGACATCTATGCCTCGTGCTGTGAGGGCGGCACGGGCGTGAGGCGGAACTAGCCGGTCATTCAATTGGGGTGCAACAGAGAGCTCTAAAATACACATTAGCATAAGATTAGCGTACAATGACGGGGACTAGAGCAGTATTACCATGTCTAGTGAAATCGAAGAGTGGAGGGAGATCCCTTATTGGACCATTCACATTCCGTGAGTCTGGGAGTTTGGTGTTCGGGTCTCGTAGTTCATCAAAGAATGGATGGCACATTGCTTCAACGGCTGAGAGGCGCTGAGTAGGAGTATACTCAAGAAGCTTGGAGATAAGGTCAATCGCGTCTGGGCTAGCCTTACGGAATACCTGTGACATGGTTAACACTGACACTTCCGATTAAATATACCCAGTACCTACCTTCGAGAATGGGTGTGGCTTGATCTGTGGAAACTTGTGTTCCATGTAGTTGGGGTTCATCGTTCGGATTTGCTCCCGTGTAGGAGTACCCAGAACTTTGATGATCTCCACCAATTGATCGATTCCAGACTCACCCGGAAAGAGCGGCTGTCCAAGCATCAGCTCCGCCATAACGCACCCCGTGGACCATACATCTAAATACAGTTAGTGATGGCTGACTGCAAATGATGGATACACTGACCAATCTTGGGTGTATAATTGGTGGCACCGAAAATCAGTTCCGGTGCACGGTAGTACCGGGAACAGATATATGAAACATTTGGCTCGTTCTCCACCAGTATTTTTGCGCTTCCAAAGTCACACAGCTTCAGTATGCCAGTGGAAGGATCCAAAAGTAAGTTTTGTGGCTTGATGTCTCTATGGCATATTCCCTGCGAGTGGATGTAGGCAAGTGATCGGAAGAGCTGGTAAATATAGAGCTTGACCTCTAATATAGGCATCGTGGTCTTCATCTTGTTGAAGTATCGGGAGGCTCGGTACACAGTTTCTGGAACAAATTCCAAGACAAGATTTAGATACACCTCATCCTTCTATGATTCTCGTCAGTAAAAACACGAGTATTATCTATGCCAATCATATATTTCTCACCCGTTCACCATTCGAATAGTAGTACGCCTTCAATTCCACGATATTAGGATGTCGGACAATCCTCATAATCTGTAACTCTCGATTCTTGAGTCTTCACATCAGCTATACGCACCACAAGGTATGGTAACCCCGACAATACCTTGAATCGCTTGTCTTGGAGGACCCGCTTAATAGCGGCATCTTCCCCTCCTGGTGACAGCTTTGTCTGAAACACTACGCCAAACGATCCATTTCCCACGATCTTGCATTGAGTATATGCCATATCCCTATATTCCCCCGTTGCTCCATCTTGTACTCTCTCTTTTATGATTTCTGTATCCATGCACATCAGCCAAGATTCACTGAAAAGGTCGAAAATTGGAGGACTAACCTCCCATTCTCAAGGACGAAGAGAAGGCTGCCGGTCTGTTTGACATGTCGAATAAACCTCAATAACCACAATGGATAGATGGTATCGTATTATATGAATAACCAGTTGCTGTATTGTGTATTGTGTGCTGAAATATGGCCTGCCCAAATAACCCTTTATCTCAAATAACAAATGAGGGGTGAATTTATTATTCCCGACCAGCAATGGATCGCCAACAGTTCTTTGATACCGTTAATGTTCCAGAAACAGGGTTGAAACGGTGCTGTTGTCGTGGTAGATTGAAGCTCCTGTAGAAGGCAGAAAGGTACCTGGAGGAATCAAATAGGATTGACGGTACTGCGAGGCTAGTCGAGAGGGGGTAAAGCCTGATCAAGTGAAAGAAGTGACGTTATTCGAGAAAGGGTCTAAGGCGTGAGTGGCGCTGGAGGAGCTCAGACGTTAGAATGGACAGCTTGAGCATGCGATGAAAGGGTTCAAGAACTCGAGGAACCGTAAGACAGATCGGGGTTAGAAGTAATGAAACGGGGAAAGGACAAAAATGAGCGGAAAGAAGACGGCAGAAGTGAAAGAGAAAAGAAAGAAACGCGGGCGTATGTTTTGCGGTTAGGTGAATAGACGACGTGGTTGACAGTTCAATTAGGAGATTAGGAGGAGGGGTGATGTGGGGTGGGGTGGTTAGGGGGTTGCAGCCCAGATGTAGCGAAGGGGGAATATAGTGAGATCAATCGTCCTGAACAGCGGGAGGAGTCGAGAAGAATGGTCATAGGTTTGGCTCCTCACGGCCGTTAGGGTGCGGAGAAGGGTGGGGTGGGTGAATGAAAAGTAGAAGTTCGGACAGGTTTAATCCAAGAAAATAAAATAACAAGAAAGCCACAGAGTGGACGTCTCATGACTTGCTTACCTTGTCAGTGATAGCGGTGCTGAGTCGCACGGTCGGTGTCGTCCTCGGGGATTCCAGTCAGTTTGTCGGCGGACAAGCCGGCGAGAAGTAGCGGCGAGAAGTATGTAGTAAGCCGTTGAAGGGCCGCAAGGTTGTTATGGACTTGGGAGAGGCAGTTGGAGCAGCGAGCTATCGCCGTTGGTGCCTATCTTGGTGTCGCGGGCAGCAGTTGGAAACTTCGTGGTTGATTGTGATTATGTGTGTTGTTCGAGGGGTGTTGGAAAGATTGAGGGGGTGGGTAGTTTTGAGTGGGTAGAAAGGAAGGGACGAGACACAGGTGGAGTATTGAAGTAGGGGGTGTCAGAACGTTGAGGGCAGTTGGGTTCACTGAGGGGCTGCTGCCGTACAGTGCTCTAGTAAACGGACGCAATGCTTACTAGGGAGGAAGAAGACGAATGATGAGGTAGTTAGAACCTAGTCCGTCCGGTTAGCACTCCACCTGCCCACCAGACCACAGCCGTGACGCCGCTCTAACCATGACCCGGCACGGTGCCAGCAACTGTACTAGTGATGCAGCAAGAGGTACCTTCTTACACGGATCGAAGCTCAAGTGCCAGGCACAGGCATCTGTTCAGGTTATGGACTTTGCAAAATAGAATGCCGGAGTCCTTCACAAACGGTGGATACATACGTCGTATCTGATCATGAGCCCAAAAGAAAAACAAGCACTACGTCGACCACTTAATTCAAACCTGTCGATCCCGCAATGCCAAACCTGCGAGCCCCGTGAACCGCTTGACGGGCAGTAAAATTAAAACTATATTTCCTTAGAAAGTTGCTGATGGTTTGCGATGTGTAATATGCACAAAACATGCTAGTAACATAAAGCTACTGAGCCAAACAGAAAAAAAAGAAAAAGGGCATTTATAATAGAAGGAGTGTAGTGCTTCAGATTCCCCTCAGATAACCTCCACTATGTTGATGTGGTCCCGGTACGTGCAACAATCAAGCGAGATATCCATCATGCGGTACTGCACTTGCTTATTAGGTATTGTTTGTTAATGCCCGCCACATGTCGACAAGTTTTCGTTTTGGATTCGTAGTCTAGTCAAGAATTTGGGTCCTCACAGTTGAATTTTCAGGAAGCCGTCTATTCCATTTCACTCCTCTAACAATGGAATTTACCGATCACTACTACTACCTTCGCAATGTTACAAGGAGCCCGGCTGTCAACTAGATGATGGTTTGAGAGTCAATCTGAAAAATATAGCTGTCAATGCCCAAACGCATCCCATCTAAACAATAAGATATCGTTAAACTAACTATGCGATGTCTATAGTAGTAGAAACCTCAAAAGCGAATCAGAAAACTTAGGGGGTAAGAACGGCTACTCCTGAGGAAATCACGTTCCGTCCAAAAGATATTCAATGTGATAGTATTCAGTATGACAGTATCGGTTTCACTGTGTGGCAATGAGTCAGTCCCAATAGTCGTCCCACAGGATTGAGGTAAGGTATCTGCTTTTCGAATTCGTGAGGTGGCTCATGTCTGTTCAGTCAGCACCGGCATAAGATTCCGAGCTGATAAACTTGGATGCTCCAAGATAGCTTTCCAGATTATGAACCGTGACTGAAATAGTAGAAACTTGGAATTGTAGCTTGAAATTACGAAGGAGGAAGACTCTTTCGTCAAAACCACATCAGAACATACGGAGGTGAAGTATCATTTTCCAGATATGTTTGCCTTCACCAATAAAGACTCCAGTTATACGCGTGATCTCCTGTCGCCCCACCCGCTCAAGGCGTGGACAGCCCGCTGTTTGCTGCTCCGGTTTCCCGATGATCTGAGTAACCTGGAAAACGTGGTATACCCATGACAGGTCTTTCAGTATGTATGCGAGCTCCGACGTACTCATTGAAGAGAGGATTTGTATATGCCGAACCCGCAATGTATACTGAAGTAATATAGTGGTAGCATGTTCAGGGTAACCTCTGCTTTAAACAGTTATCACCATCAGCATACGTCCAAGCCTAACGAAAAGTACATGTACATGCTGGAAACAAATTTGGTTTCGCTGTATGATATCTTATATGTGCTGAAGTATTCATGGTTGTGGGGTTTCTGTGAAGGAAGGAGTTCTACAGGTGCTAATCTCGTGACTCAGAAATGCCATTGGTGGATTGCGATACGAGCAAAAAGCAGTGCGGCCATAAAAGCGGCACTGTATATCGCATCCTTTGGGGCACCTCGGGCGTGGCAAGTAACCCCTCTCCAGCTCCCGTCGTCGCAGACCTCACCTCTTAGGGTTTTCGTTCACGATGACCCTCGATATTTCCTGGAATATCCAAGCCTGTGATATTTTCCTTTTTTTCTCCAAATGTCAGAGAGCGCCGTGCTTGCCCAACCGGGATATGGATCTCAGTTATGAGATGAGAAGTGGAATAACATACGGAAGCCCTAATTGAACTACCCGAAGACATGAACTGACACCTAGGTAGGTGGCCGCGTGACACTCATCAATAAATTCATGTTCAGAAAAGAAGAAAATAATGGGTCACGCCAGGTCAAATCCAGCACGGTGCGTATGTATGCCTGATTGACTTTACGGTATTATGGGTTACTGTATGTGTTGCAAGACAAAAATTGGTCAACTCGAAATAACCTACCTTTTCCTGCAGATTGCCGAAACCAAAACCAATGTAGCTCTGTTGCAACCCCAGACCTTTGCTAGAAGCGTGCGAGACATGGCGTTGCCAAGGATAGTCTGGTTGGCACAAACCTTCTATGCCAAGGGTAAATTCACAGAGCCCCGCACACAATAGATACCCAGGCCCAGCCAAGCCCTGGATTGGGATTAACAGCACCGTGACCAATTTATAACATCATTAAGTACTCCGTAGCTTGTCACTTATGCTAGTACCCCTTCTCTGTGAGCACTTATGCCATCAAACTTTGGTTAACAAATAATAAGGATAGCTTGAATCCTATCGACACTGAGCACTTCAAACCCCCGGCTGCCGATGGTCCCGTGTCATCAACAGCATCTGCACTGCATGGTATCATCATAGGTATGCAAGTTCGTCTGGTTCTCAAGAATGCACATATTTTCTATCTTGTGGTAATTTTGTGGAGAGGTTATGAGTACAGAATCTCCGTTGTAATCAGGTTGTGAGCCTAACTGCTTGAGCACCAACATGGACTGGAGACTGCCGATGCGTGTTTTGGGCTACCTAGGAGAAAAATATGAAACTCACTAGATAGTTAAAGGACGTTACTAGAAGACCCACTGCATAATAAAATGCTTCTTCTAGGTGCCGCCAGTACGAGGCTGAATAATACCAGGCAGAGTTTCAATCACATAGACCGCCTCCTCTAGACAAAAGTCTTCACAATCAACACCACTAGTGGCCATCGCCCGAAAAATGTTAAAAATCCGGTTTTCTGGGTAAACGCTTATGAAAAATCTAAATTTAGGAGAAGAGTGTATAGTCTCTTTTCTGATTTTTGCAGCCAGGTGCAGAGCTCTGGACAGATGCAGCAGGTTTAGTCTTAATCCCCTCCACAGACTTAGTCTGGTTGGCACAAACCCTCCTTTGCCACAGACTATGAATCAATTTCCAGAAATGCGCTAAGTTATACGGGGAATAGCGATTGTCCCCAACTTTTCAATTCCAAGATCTTAAAAATATCACCAGAGTAGCTGGGGGGTAGCCTCATAGTAACCAGTCTTAAACTCCCCCCATAGACAACAGCTGGTTGCTACGAGGCTAGCTGGGGGGCTACTCCAGGTCAACCAGACTACTCCAGGTCTAGTCTGGTTGCTCCAGGTCTAAAACCCAAGAGCTTTATATCAACCTCAAACTCAAATCAAAAATCGCCCTCAAATTCGTAAGGCAAATGCAATCATGCAGGTGTTTACGGAGGGCACTTTTGCCGTGATTCCAGGGTATTGCGAAGACTTTTTTCTCGGGTCTGTACTAACACTCATACAAACCCAACAAATTTTGGGTTGCATAAGTGGTTGTTACACAACAGGGTCTGCATATCCTCTCTTATTAAATGAGCCGACAGGGGTGTTGTCCTATAAACGATTCACTTCCATAAGTGCATATCCTTAATGATATCCCGCGCCCGAGGGTTAGCATAAGCTTGACGTAGGTAGCTATTGGTAGGTACATACGTGGTCGGTCGCGGTAGCTCTACTAGATTCTCATATCAGCTTTGATGTTCGAGGGTAGCACCCAGGAGCAGTACTCACCGCGCGTGCTCAGCTGTAAAACAGTTATGCTTGCAACCTTGCTCCACTGCGGCCTGCAAACTCAGACTACCTGCAAACCCCATTGACATCCAGACTACTTAGTGGATACTGGGCCTTCTGGTTCTAAACCTAATAGCGTAGTCACTTCCTTCTTGGGCCTAGCTGTGACTGGCATTCTAATATCTGGGATACAATCATATCGCAAGAGAAAGCCCCGGGTACCGAAAATATCGTATCGAAGGAACGGCAGCTCATATTCACGATGCTCATCCATGTTTATTGCTCCATATGTGGGAAATGGGATTCGTATAGCGGACGGGCAAGTGATGGATTTGGGTAGCAAAGTCACTCCAAGACAAGACGCAGCCTCCGTGACCAGCTATGTGTAACTCTATCATTTAGGTTTTCGCAACGTTCAAAAAAACGGAATCACTGGTATAGGATATGGAGTCAATCGCACGATCGCGATCGATAGAAGCATGTTGTGGACTACAAGACAGATTTTTATTTGACTCTTGATGGACTACCGAACATAGCTTGTCAACGTAAATTACAACCATGATCTAGCACCAGAGGGTTTTGCAGTGGCCGTTCTCGTGAGTTCCTTAACCCTTGACCTCTCAGTAGACATAATTAAGGGGAAGGCTGTGAGAAATTTTCATTCCTGAGTTCAAAAGTGACAATAGCCTCCTCCACCTTGAAATGGCAGCATTCATCAGTGGGGAGGTACAGAATGCATTACGTATTCTCTCACCTAAACCTATGGGCCAAGTTTTATGGAGTACTCCGAAAAAGCACTAATGACCGCTGGTTTGTTTAGTCCTTGGGATAGGGTGTGATAAGGCTGTGCTCTACAGAGTGATGACCCAGGGGGTGGTGGATGGAATTGGGGCTGTCGATATGCCGGGGTAATTGGATACATTAAACCGTTTGCGCACTTGGATCTTTCCGAATTATCTGTATTATGGGACAAAAATGAATTGAACATGGAAACCGGTTGGCGGTAACATCTGTGCTCTGGGCAGTATTGGAGGAAGGGGAAGCTGGAAGTAGTAACTAAATATATAATGCGGTAAGCCTGATTCTTTTTGGATTACTGAAAAAATTATCACGACAAGCCCAACTTAGAAGAACAAGATAAACAAGAGAGGAAAGATCATATATACATTATCCAGCTACATATGATGCCAGACACACCGGATGGAAATAGGAACCCAAGAAACCATGACGTTTATCCAACGATGATTCCGATTCTCTTCCCTATGGATACTTCACGAGAGATGTCATTAGTTATGGTGGTCAACCGTCGTCCATACCAGACTACCGAAATCTAAACGCAATATGAGCCACTAAATTTTGTACCAAATTTATCAAGAATGGCGAATAGTTGGTGGTGACACGGGTGGAAAGAATCCAGTTACTAGGATATTTGACGATCTAGAATGGAGGTGGCATTGCGGGCTGAGTAGCTTGGTCTTGGTCCATCAATTCCTCCCCACCAGCCTCGATGGAGACAGCTATTCCACATTTCGCTTGGTTCTGTTCATTCCATGAGTTAGCGTCTAGGTGCAAGATCTATACTACGCCTGGTAATGGAATACACATCAAAATGCGGGGTTTTGGATATAATTCCAGACAATAATTTTTAAGCACAGTACTACATCGGGACATAAAAGCAGCACATACCTTGGCATGATCCATCTCACCAGCAAATGTTAGCATAACTGCCGGCGCAACTCGCTTTTCCAAAACGCATCCCAACCTTCCCGAGCTATCAATTTGCGCCCTAAATACAGAGGCCCGGAACTCGTATTTAGCACCAACGGACGTTACGCCTTCCTTTCGTGGGCTGCCTCCCATCATGGCACCACCTGGAGCACCCATGAGCGCCAATTGACATTCGACACCAGCATCCAGCCTCTCAGCAATTTTCCTCCAATATGTTGCCTGAAGGACACCCTGAGCCTGAAGTTGGCCCGTAACTATCCATTCCTTAGTGGCGTATCGAGCAACGTAAGACAGAGCCGTCTCAGGTCCCATTGCCGCACTCGGTCGTTGCCACAGCATCTCAAGACCTAATGACAACCTTGGAGTAATTGCCTGAAGGTAGCTTCCAATGAAGATACCGGTAAGACCGCCGTCAAGTATAGATGGATTTACGGATTTGAAACAAGCGGAGAAATCTTTGCCGGTGTAATCGTTCTCGATTGAGAATACAGACTGACCCGGACTATTGGCCACCTGGGCACTCAGCTTGGTAACAAAATTGGGGTTCCATCGATAGTTGAGTCGGCCGTTAAGATTTCCGTCATTGTCAATGTTTCCTTGCATGAAGGTCTGGCCCGATAGGAGTTAGCAATTGACCTTGTCATGTC
The DNA here is from genome assembly GCA_015179025.1 of Terfezia claveryi. Taxonomy (NCBI): domain Eukaryota; kingdom Fungi; phylum Ascomycota; class Pezizomycetes; order Pezizales; family Pezizaceae; genus Terfezia; species Terfezia claveryi. Next base: position 180,241 of record WHUX01000005.1, read on the forward strand.
TCCGGGGTGAGAGTTCATACGTTGGAATTGCCGAACAAGGTAGCCAAGGTATAAGGTGGCATACCTTGCCCAGCTCCCATAGAAAAGGAATGCGAAATCTGGAACAATGGGGAAACAGAAAAAGACTTCGTGAGGTCCGCCCTCATTCCGGTAAATAGGTGGTTTGTGAGCAAGACATCTTTCTGTACTTCTCGTGAAAGCTGCTCGAGTGTTCCCGGGTTGCTGAGGCCCAAACCCTCTCTTCGTTTCGAGAGGGTCGAAAGCGCATCTGATAGACCCACCACCAACGGGTTCTCAAGTAGGAAATCCATTTTGGCCTTTAAGGTTGTAAAATGAACACCAGATTTCCTGTTTTTCTCGTCCTCCACTTACGTCAAGCGCTGCGAGGGTAGTCACCGGTGTGTCGTGAAACAATGGCTGGTGATAGTGGGGGATGTTGGTGTTGCGGGGAGCTTCAATTTAAGGTACAACCCGTCAATTACGGGTTTGTTCCAATTTTTTTTCCTTGACGTGGTGCGAAAATCCGGCGTGACGAATTGTACCACCAACGCAGCGGACTTGGCAGTATGCAGCTTGGCGGCGTCATACACAGCTCCTTATACAATTAGTAAGCAACTGCTGAGAGTAATACGCGAGCCCTCTTGGCGTCAGCAGAGAGCGCCCCATGCCCAGAGGCGTTAGGCCGCGTCGCGCTAGAATTCAAGACTCTGGATGAGCTCCATGAAGTACTGAATTACACGCCCCTACGACTCGTTTTCGACCCACATTTTACTCGGCCAACAGCAATGGGAGACTATTATCGCGGTGGTAGAAGTGCACCAAGGCCGCGAAACAAGAGGTATCGAGGTACGGATGACCTCCGAGTCTTGCGCCTCTTTCTTTCTGTTAACAGCATATTGTTCTGCCAGATGATTACGATGATGAGCGTGAATACAGGCGTCCACATCACGAATCACTTCTCGTCCGCCTCCAGAAAGAGTTATTAGGACTGGCTGAGTCGGTGAGTGCATGAAGCCCCAATTCCCCTTGTTACGGAGGCTGACAATGTCCTTTCCTCCTTAGCCTTTGGCTCGTATTGAGGATGGCATCAAAAACATTACCAAGCTATTCACTTCAAATTACGAAAACGAGGAACTGCGAGCTGGCTTCCGTTCTTTAATTCAGCAAGTGTGGGTTCTGGAACAACACCAAATCTCACTCGAAGGCTAATATATGTTAGAATAATTGAGCAACCGTTCAAGATCCCGTTCGTTGCAGCAGTTACTCTGGTGTCAGCTTCCAGCCTTGCCGAGGCCGGAGCAGACATCCTCGAGGATACCCGCAAGTCAGTCCAGAAGTATCTCGATGAAGGAAATTTCACCAACCTCAAGCTTGCTATACGGTTTCTGGGATGTTGTCAAGGAATGTATTTGGAGGATGGAGTGTTCAAGTTACTAAATGAGCTTCTCAGCAAAGCCGAAGGGCTCAAATACGCCGGTAATGAGGTAGGCACCATTTTGAACCATAGGCAAGCTCTATAAGTAACAATAACAGAACATCGCAGTGGAATTGACTAGGATAGTCATGATCTCCCTACCCTATATATTAGTATCCTCTGGGGCCGACGACGAGCAAAAAGAACTCGCTGGAAAAATACTAGAGCGAACGGCGCCCCTATCGCAAATTTCAGGTTCAATTGAAAAGCTTTTGCGGCCCTTGACTTATACTGGAAACACGACTGTAGGCGAAGCTGTATGTTGGATATTTTCCCAAGAAAGCTCAAGCCGGGTCTAACTGTGTTCAGGTCATCAAACTGCTTCAGATTTCCCTGCAAAACGAGGCTTCTCGAGATTGGACACTGGCTGCCCTTCCTCGGCCATGGGAAGCATTCAAAAGCGAATTAGATGCTGCTCGGAAGTATAGCTTCCCTGACTTTGCTGTGCCTGCCCAATTTGAGAACGTGGACGGAAGCAACCTAGTCCCAGATGTATTTTTCTCAGTCTTCGCACATCAAAGTACAGAGGTAAATTCAGCCCATATTCATATACCCAAATGCGAAAAACTCTGACAAACGTTAGACTGTTCCACCAACAAGCGACATCACGAGCCATCTCTTCCGGGATTCGTTAAATGATACAATGAATATCCTAGACTTCAATCGTATCGCGGTTGCACGTTTCTTAGTCGATATCGACTGTTATTTCGCCCCAGAAGTTTTCCTCAAGCGGGCCACTCCTTATGATAGAGTCAAAGAAGTCGCCGGCGACAGGTCAACTTGGAAGCCGGAAGATGTAGCAGTGGATGCCGTTTTCTCGCAACTCTTACGACTACCGAACCCGAAACACAAGCTCATCTATTACCACTCTATATTTACTGAGATGTGCAAGATTGCTGCTGCAGCAGTGGCTCCGTCGCTGGGAAGGGCAATACGTTTCATGTATGCGAACGTCGACAGTATGGATGTGGAGTTAACCAATAGATTCATAGACTGGTTCTCACATCACTTGAGCAACTTCGGATTTACATGGAAGTGGGGTGAATGGGAAGCAAACCTAAAGCTAGCCGAAGTCTATCCCAAACGAGCTTTCATCCACGGAGCTGTTGAGAAGGAGATCCGCCTGTCATTCCCCTCGCGTATAAAAAATACCCTCCCGGAAGCCTACCAGATCCTCATCCCTGAAGCCAAGGAGAAGGATATCCCTACTTTTAAATACGACTCAGACGACACAGCCTTCTCCACCGAAGGGAAAGAAGTCTTCGCTCTCCTCAAAGACAAGAAACCCGAAGCTGAAATCGACGCAATACTAGAATCAGTTACTCGAACAGCGCAAGAGCAGAACCTCCGGGGCCCAAACAGCTACTCAAGGGATATATACATCACAAGCATTTGCTACCTTGGTGCTAAATCCCTCTCTCACGTTCTCAGTTGCATCGAACGATGCAAAGATAAACTTCTAGCCATGGGCCAAGAATCCGCCGAAGCAAGACGGCAAATCGTCCGCAGCGTCATGGGGTACTGGGCCGACCAGCCCGGTGTCGGTGCCAATGTAGTCGACAAACTTCTAAACTACTCCGTCATAACCCCCTCTAGCGTCGTCGAATGGGCTCTCTGCGACGCAGGCTATGCGGCACTGAGTCAGAACCATGTTTGGGAAATGGTCTCGACAACAGTCAACAAGGTTAACAACCGAGTACGACAGATTGTTGCTGCGCGACCATCGCTGGGAATGGGTGACGAGGATGATGAAGAGTATGCGGGGATCTTGGCGGCGTATGAGACTACGCTAGACAGTTCGAAGGTTGAGCAGAAACAGATTGCAGAGATTGTTTTGAGTAGTTTAAGAAAGATCGCGGATGGGGAGAGGGTGGAGGGCGGTGAGGATGATGAGGTATTCTTGAATATGGATGATACACAGAGGGAAGAATATAAACATTGGATGGCGTGGTGGGGACTGCAGTGGCTGAAGGCATTTGCGAGAAGGTATACGATTGAAGGGGTGACGGTGGAGGACGATCTCACAAATTTAAGACTCTGATGCCCCTAGATGCGCACAGGAAGATTTCCTTGCAGAATTCCTTGCAGAATAAATGAAAAATTTTCAAGGTACACCATCGGGATTTAGAACGGTACAGCGGAGGGTCAAGGGTTTCCATTTTTCTCGATATGTAGGAATATATTCCTACCGAATTTCCTAGTCGTCTTAGCTTATTCCGATTTGTTTGAGTGGGCTGTATAGGGGTTGTATTTTTACCGCAGAGTCGATTCCATTCAAGCAAAGTTCAGGGTAACAATCACAATTAGTACTAGTGTCATTTTGGTATGGAATTTAGAATGTTTGTTATCCCCATAACCCATTGCAAAATGACACTGTTTAGTCACAACAGGATGCCAGTTTTGCATTGGTTCATTTTCATTGTTGCAGCGTTGTAGAGCAAGAATTCTATTGGAAAGTGGATGGGAGTTGACGGTATTATCCCAGTGTCTGTCTTTAAATGTTGGAGGACTTCAGAAAAGTCACAAACACGTACTTTATGAGGTTCGTGGCCTCAATATATTTCCTTGAAAAGCCATAGGAGCCAGAGAACCATGCCACTAGATCGGACTAATAGTGTCACATTTTCCGACGCTTTATGGGATAAATCCAGTTACATTGGAAGTATACCAGTGACTCATGAGTGTGTTAGAAAAATCAACTCAAGGAATCAAGAGAGGAGATCAATCTAGAGTATACACTGGAACTAAAAATAAAATAAACGCCATAAAGAAGGCATTAAAACCAGTATATATTCAAAGCGCTTTTTCCGAGCTCATGCACGAGAAGTATTGCTTCGGTTCCTGAGGTTCCCTATTGGCCCCACTCCCGCCCCGACCCCCGAACACTCACTTCCAACGGTAATGTTGGCCCCCCCCGGCACAGAAACTCCAGTGCCGGTTGGGCCCTCTCTTGTAGTCTTTTTCCTCGGCCACAGGCTTGGGAGAACAATCTCTTGGAACCGAGGCTCCACACAGCGTTGGTCAATCCAATCATGCAGTCTATTTTCGACGATCTGGGCAATCTTGGGCACATCTTGTAGACGGCTACGTGAGCCTACGAGAGAGCGGACGGAGATATCAAGGCGGTAGTCGTCTGAGAAGGAGAATTGGAGGGTAGTGGATTGGTTTTCACGTTGGCCAGCATCGGCTTCGTTGGGCTTTGGAGAGGGGTCGGTAGGGACTGGGGGTGAGTCTTCTGCAGCGGTAGGAGATGGATGTGATGGGACGAAGGATATGGATAGCTATGAGCGGGAGGCTATGTTAGCAGGTGAAGGAATGGATTTGTGGGTCCTTACAGTTCCTGAAAAGCGTACAATCGACACAGCTAAGGCAACTGGTAAAACCGCAACCAGTGGTTTAGGGTAATTCAGACGTAGCTTCGTCTCAATCCCCAAAGTAATCACATCACTGAGATCCACGTCCATTCTCGCCTGTAATTTCTGCCCATCAGTTCCCTCAACGGGGCAGACCCTACAATTGCTAAATATTGGGAAATCCTCACCGAGATTGACCTCGGTAACCTTGATTGTATCCACGAATCCAGGCTTGTTGGGACCGTTCAGAATCGAATCCAGGGAGGTGAGAATGGCATTGTCTGTTCTTGCATCATCCCGGAATTGAGCTATGGTTTGTGCAATGAGGACATTGAACCAATCAAGGGATTCCGGCTGATGCGAGTTGACGTTGTAGTAAGTTTTTGATAGGATAGTGGTGGTGGTTAGTGGGGGAGTGGCACGGAGGACGGAGGATCGCTTTTTTCGGAGGAGACGCTCTTCGTGCTGTCTGTTTGCTGAATTTAGTGAGCACTGGCAATTCGGACGATGGTTTGGCGGAGGCAATACCTCGGGCCTTCTCCCGCCGTCTTTGAGTGTTGCTTGGAAGGAGAGATTTGGAGCCATCCCCGGATGGTTCGCCGAAAATGAAGTATTTGATGAAGGTACCAACAACGATTATAACACTGAGTTGGCCAATGACGAAGCCTTGGGCGAACGACCAGCTGATGGCAAGCCGGGTATTAGTAGACAAATTCCGGTTTATGGGAGGAAGTTCAGAGCTCACTTGGAGCCGGAGGGGTGCTTTCCAGTGGAGAGGCTCTGGCTCACGTAGTCCGCTAGCGGGATGGGCAGCTCTGTGTAAGATCGGACCACAGTGATTTACGTGAGCAAAGGCCATTGAAACATCGATGATACAGATGGGGTAGAACAAGAGGACCTGTGATGGAGGAAATAACGTACCTTGGCCGGGCATCGCTGCGTCAGTTCTCATTGTAATGACCTAGCTCGGTCATGACTTGGACGACCTGCTTTCGAAGCTCCCCAACAAATTTAAGGTCTGCGCTTGGCACCGTTCGAATTCAGCCTCGAAATACTACTCCAAAATTTCACTGGCGCACGAGATTCTACAGATTTATTCTCAATTCATGCCCTTGCAGCTACAACAGCTAGGCACCGAACAACAGCCCCTTTTCCCAAAGGTATACCAGTTGTTTGCCCTTTATGGCCGTCATGAAACTCTGCTAACCGCTGCCTCTAGCTCAAGGACTTCTCTCACAAAGTCATCACCATGTTCACACTCTCGGAGGAGTCCAAGGTACTGTCGCCATACCCTATGTACATTCGAGATTACCCTATTTCGAAGCAAGCTGATAATCCTCTAGGAGCGCATCTCTAGGCTCATCGATGTCGGCCGCATTGCTGTTCACTAGTGAGTTTCTTCGGGCCCATGGGTGAAAGAGAAAAAATCTATGTATATTGACTGTCATCACTATGTAGTGGATACATCCCATTGATTCTGTATCTCGGTGCGCCAGAAATTGAGCCATCCCCTTGCTCATAGGATTAAGTCCACTGATATATTTTCGGATCCACAGGCTACACTAGAAGCACGCCCAAGCCAGCCTTGATCCGGTCAGTCTACATGGACCCGTCGCCCCATTGTTCGTTATCCCCTCCATAAAGGCAGTTTGCTGACGATGCGGTATAGATTGATCTCTCCTCTGGCATAGACGCTCAACTACGTACAATTAATTGATGGAAGCAGAGGCAGGGGTAGGGCGGACATAAATGGAAAGGCTTAAATCTTCTTGCAGCTTCGGGATAGAGCTTGTGTTCTATGTTTCGTTTTTTAAACCCGACTCTTCTGTTCTGTTTTACTAATTGGAGTATTCGTTATCGTCACGTGAAATTCGTTATCGCAAGTGACATGCTACGTCAAAAAGCAAGCTGCTTAGAGAAAGTTTCGTTGTTTTGTGTTTGTGCCTGAACCCAAATTCCAAACTCACGAAACAAACTCCAAACGGCCCAATATTCGCTGATATTCCGCCGGTGAATCAATTGCAATTAACTGTGCTCTCTGGGCGCAAGCCCCACTACAACCGAACCCCACCTGATCTCCTCGGCATCGTCAGTCTTAATACACTCAACCTAATGACGAGCACACAAGCGCACAAGAGTGGTGCCACTTCCGTCAGCCCCCAGCGCCCGCGTGTTGCTGTCGAGGCAGTCGCTGGGTTCACAGCTGGCCTCCTGAATACCCTCGTTGTCCATCCACTGGACCTGATCAAAACTCGTCTACAAGGTGCTCTCATCCATCCATTGCAACCCCCCCCCAAAAAAAAAGCCCCCAAGTCAAAACCGACCAACCGGAATCTATCAAGACTGATATCTGCGTGTCTACGTAACAGTCAACCGCAACACAACCCCCACCAAGCTCGGAGCCTCGTTGGCACTCATTGGTGATATAGCAAGAAATGAGGCAGTCCCAGGGGCAGGCTCAGAAGTTGGTAGCAAGCTACGTGCGCTCTACCGGGGATTAACGCCGAACGTTTTAGGGAACGCGGCTGGATGGGCACTCTATTTTATGTGGTATGTATTATCATACACTAGCTCCCATTGGTGGAACCCGAAAATTCCATATGATGCTATGACATAACATTCAGGGGCTCTTCGAGTTGAATCACAATTGCTGACAGGTGGACTCTCGAGAGAGGTACGGCGAGTTCAAATCCCTACTCGCCGCATATCGCGGTGGCCCAACAGAGCTTGGCTCAACAGATTACCTTCTTGCATCTGGAACCGCGGGTACGTATACAATTCTGTTCATGTCCAGTCTCCTTAAGTCATGAGCCCCAAACCTCATCATAGATTGTACTAGCACCCGACTATATTACAGCAAACGTCAATATACACATTTTCTCAACAAGCTGACGCATGCATGTCATGAGTTGTTGGTTGTGGTTATACCACGAAACCAACGGACTCAGGTTGATGAATAGGCACACTATCTGCCCTCTTCACTAATCCCATATGGGTAGTCAAGACTCGCATGCTCTCCACTGGTCGATCTCATCCAAATGCATACAAATCACTTTCTCATGGGTTGGTCTCACTCCTCCAAATAGAAGGCCCGAGAGGACTTTTCCGAGGAATGGTCCCTGCACTGTTCGGCGTGACACACGGCGCTGTACATTTCATGTTTTATGAGAAAATGAAGCTCTGGCGATTACAGCAGCTTCGGCAAGGCATCCCTCAAGGGGGAAGGAAACCTTCCGAGAAAGAGGCCGATGAGGTGCTGCTAGAGGGTCTGGAGAAAGAGCAGGCAGAGACTTTAACAAATTGGGATTACATCAGTCTCAGTGCCCTGTCGAAAATTACAGCAGGGGCTTTAACGTACCCATACCAAGTTATCCGAGCACGCTTACAAATATACGATGCGGAACAGGAGTACAAGAGCTCCAGAGACGTTATAGCTAAGATCTGGAGGGCTGAAGGGAGTCGGGGATTTTACAAGGGGTGAGTTATACCTTCAATATCTCGTGACTTTCAAGTCGAACCACCCACGGCCCTGAAAATCCCTGTGATTGCCCGGGCGCATTTGTTATTTTATTCTTTTTTAAATTTTTTTTTCCGATTTCCTTATTTCCTTCTTTTGTCATTGCTTTTTTTTTATTAATTGCTATTTCATCTTTCCTTTTTGGCATGGTGCTATTTGGATTCGCATCGACCCCGGGACAGCCCTGCCGATTGCTTGCCTACGCTTATCGGTTAACGTACCTCTTATGTTTCGTTCTGTGGGGGCATTATTGATTCTTTATCTATCCCTTTGTGTACGTGGGATGATGGGATGGGGGGTCCCACTTATGGTGGCTGCCAGCAAGATTATGAGATTTCCCCTGCAACCAGGGGTGGGTATGGCGAATCCCGACGACCAAGAAACAGGCGAGCAAGCCAGCGAAACAAGCGAAATCGCGCTACAGGAAAAGCTGGTACCCGTTTAAAAAGAAAAATAGAGAAATGGAGATTGGAAAAAAGCAATGGGCGGAGGGGAGGGTGATCACATTGGAAAAAAGGAATTACCGCTGTGGACTTTCGGAATCCCCCCAATTGGCATCCACCCATTCCAAAAACCCCACACATAGGCGGGCATACGTAACGATCACCAGTGCTAAAAAGAAAAGAAAATATTTATCGGGACGTTCAATATTTAAAAACAATTAACGGATATGAAAAAAAAGAAATGAAATGACTATCATACCTGACCTTTTCTGGGTCTTTGAATTTATTTACGGATCGGATCGCGTCTCTGTCGGAACGACGTAATATGCTAGGGATAAATATCCACAATATATATCACTCCCATCAAATTAACAGAGCCCCAATACCCACTTAATTACGTTTCCGTTCCATTATTCAAATCTCAAACGTTGAATCATTTCTTTTTCCTTCTTCCACCTTATTGTATTTCTTATTTTTTGGCTTTTCTTCTTTTGCGACCCCCGTAACGCGTGTCAAAACCACGGGAACGCGAGGGGTTAAGGTTCGGCGAATTCAGGAGGAAGGAGTTTCTATTAACGGCTTTTCATTCAGGTTGGGACCGAACCTCACCCGCGTCCTGCCTTCAACATGCATTACCTTCCTCGTCTATGAAAATACACGTTACTACTTGCGGTAGACGCCGAATCGCAATGAAGTTCTCGAGTTCACCCCACGACCGAGGACCGATTGAATGAAGAAGCCCGATGGGCTGGATGGATTGTCGCCGGAAGTACATACCATGTCACGTCATGTCGTGTTTACTGCCAATGAAGCGTTTACTGCCAATGAAGCATGCGTGGGGGAACCAGAGATCAAGCGAGTGGCGTGAAAGTTTATAGTTTTTTATTTGCTTTATTATAGATCGAACATTTGTAAGGCTTCTCGAACAATTAAGTGACAACTGTGAGTTTGAATCTAGCTATCACTATGTAAAAAGAAGGAAGAGCCAGTGATACAGATAGATGTATTAATAAAGGAAATAAATACCAAGATGCTTTGAGCCTTTCAAACTCAGTTGAACAAGCAAGGCAGAAAGAATATAAACGATAGCCCAAAATATCCATTGCTAATGGTTATAATGATAGATAATGATGTTAATAAGGAATAATTGCCAGCTGAGTATAGCGACAAAAAAGAACGATATTAAATCCAGCAGAAAGGTCAGCTTCAACAAAACCAATTTTTTACCCCTAAGCTCCAGCAAGAATCAAATCCAAGAGAAACCAAATGCTACCAGTAGGAAAATCCAAGTAAAGAAGAAGCTAAAATAGGTACATTTATATAGTCGCAATTCCAGAACAAATGGTATATATGTAAATCTTTTAGGTCAACAAGACAAAACAAAGAAAATGAAATTGCGCCTTTTTGATGTATGGGTGAGGGAACCAATATGACAAAATTCGAGAAAAACCCAACGCTCCCAAAAGAAACACCAGCACCAGTACCAGCACCATCGAACCCCTTTCCCTAAAACAGACAGTAATTCGAAATTCGGGATATACCAAAAATAATCCAGAAACATCGCAATGCACCCCAAGCCGCTAAATGGCAAGGAAAAAGTCAAAATGAGAATAGTAATAATAATATGTTCGGCTTTTTCCCTTGAGCACGGGATCTCGAGATCATGTTCAATATCCCTCTAGCCCTCCGGATGCAGCGGTGTTGCTTACACCTGGAACTTCCCATCTAGCCTGAACTTTGCCATATCTGTAATTGTCATTCCATCCTCCCCAAAGTTCCCTAAAACAAGTGCACTCGGACCAGGGCCCCTGAGGGGGGGCAAGTGCTGGGATCCATCGTGGTAGGGTGAGTCTACGCTACTCTCATCGTCCATTTCGTGTGAGAAATCGTAATCTCCTTGGCTCCCACTTCCACAGCTAGTTGGGCTAGCCATCATATCGTCTCGGTGTTCCCCATCATCGGTGTATGACTTCTTAACGCTAGATATCTTTCGGTCCTTTCCTCGTCCTTTGATACCCTTGTTAGAGTTCTTGTAAAGTTCGGCAAAGTACTCAAAGAGCTCTCGATCTTGTGGTGTTATGCTATCAACATCTCGTGTTGCAAACTTCTCGGTCAGAGCCCGGAGAGCTGAGGCGTGGAATTTATTTTGGTGAGACTACAGGTATTGAGTCAGTCTGAGGAGCTTAGGAAGGGGGGCTGGTTAGAATCTACCTTCAAATTACCCAATTGCGTGAACTTCTTCCCACAGGCGTCTAGCTGGCAAGTGAATGGTTTTGCTCCTTGATGTACGATCTTGTGGGCTCGGACGTTCCCTCTTTGGGCGAACCTCTTGCCACAGTGTTCACAAGCAAATGGCCTCTCGCCCGTGTGTCTGCGTTGATGAGTCTAAGATAGTTTACGACCGTTAGTAAGAGGTGATTTCATGAAATGTGTTGAGGGCGAAACAAACCTTCAAATTTCCCATCTGCGAGAAACGTTGACCGCAACCAGGTTCAGTGCAGGCCTATGAAATCATTAGCATATTATGTGTTAAAATTTTGAAGAATAGGGATACAAACATAGGGCTTATCCCCACTATGTGCTCGAGTATGTATCTCGAGGTGTGTCTTCTGAAAGAAGCTCTTATTGCACCCCTCGAATTCACATTCGTAGCGCTTTTTGACTTTTTGGCCCTTCTTTTCCTCTTTGACACTGCCATCGTCGTTTACCAATTTATCAACACCAATATTGTTTGCTGGGGTAGCTCCGCTGAAAGGCACCACCTGCTGTCCACTCGGGGGGTAACTAGTTCCATACGGGAACTGTCCCCGGTAAGGAAGCCCTGGCATCTGTGGTGACAACTGTTGGCTTTTTGATCGTTGTCTGGGTGTCTCTGGTGTAGCACTAGCCGCCTTCTTTGCTTGAATCGCCTTCATCAACGTATCTACATCCGTTCTGAAGTCCGCCTCAAATGCACTCTTTGGGGAGTGTTGCGATTCAGGCTGGCTTTGTGAAGCCTGTGCGGGTGGCGGTGTCGGAGTTTGAGGATGCTCCTGACTTGAATATGAATACGATACCATTCGGGATTGAGCGGGAGAATGGTGCGTTTCACGAGGTGGTAAAGTCATTGGTGGTGGCCGCGTCCGGGGAGTGCTATTCCTAACATCTCTGCTAGACATAGTGGGTACCACGGGCATCGAACGTCTCAATTGGAGAGTGGAATTTGGTAGTGATTGTTGCTGCCGTTGTTGTTGTTGTTGCTGTTGTTGCTGTTGTTGCTGCTGCTGTTGTTGTTGCTGTTGTTGCTGTTGTTGCTGCTGCTGTTGCTGCTGCTGTTGTTGTTGCTGTTGTTGTTGTTGTGATGGGGGTGGGGGTGGGGGTGGTGGTGGTGTTTGCTGCTGCTGTTGCTGCTGGTGTATATGATGCCCAGATGCTTGGTGATGAGCATGGTGAGGCTGCTGGTGTGCCTGGTGATGAGAATGCTGCTGCGTTTGTTGGTGAGATGGATGATGGGACTGTGGTTGTTGTGGTTGTTGGTTTGGATGGTGATGGGACTGATGTTGGTGTGGATTGTGGTGAGAATTGTGAGAATGTGCTTGTGGATAATGGCCATGGAAACTCTGCTGAGAGTGTCCAAGTACACTCACACTATGGTACTGTACTTGAGATGTGTCAAATGGATACGGTGCCGGGAACGAATCGAAGTCAGACATCTGATGGTGTGCTTGCACATATGGCTGCCCATTGACATCTGGATGCGTAGCCATAATGGCACGTGAGGACGGCCCTGAGGAGTGGCCGGAAGAAAGGTCGTTATTGTATAGCAGTCCTTGCACATCCATAATCGCAGAGACAGCCGCGTGACGTTGATATAGTATAGATGCCAGCACTAAATTATCTCTCAAGCTGTGGTGCTTATTGCTAGAATTGCAAGTTGGGGTATAATTCTCAGTGATAAGAGTCCTGGACTTAATTATATTTGCAGTTACGCTATCTGACAAGCTGAGGTAGGGGGGGTCGCGGATCTTTAGTACCCAGATGGCCGGCACGGCACACTTTCAGACTCGTTCAGATTTTGGGTCCCTCGTGCTAGAGCCGGTGCCAGACCTTATGTACGACCCCTCCCCCACACTCTGTAAAAAGGTGAACCTCTTGGGGGTTCGTTCCTTAGAGCTCAGTCTCCGGCACCCAGTTCGGAGACTGTCTTCCCATATGCAAAGCGAGGGGGGGTCTGGAGAGCAACAGAACTGAGCAGGTGACGAAGTGAAAACGGCATGGGATATCCTAGTCCATAAACAAATAGGCCAGGAAAAGTAAAGCAAGTAGGAACAACTGGAAAAAAATTCAGACTCGCGCATGCATTGTGTTCTCATTCGGCGAGTCTGCGATCGAAAGGCGGGATGATGTAGAGTATTAGTGGATAGGGGCAGCAGAGCAGGCTCAAGGGATTCGGGACAGGGGGGGAGGAGGGGGATATGGCCGAGGGTAGGACGCAAAAATATCAATGGGGTGGGCGAATGTATGTTGCTTGACGGGTGGTATTGACACTGTGACGAGGCACCATCTTACTTACGTCTTTTCAATATGCCCCTCTAACTCAAGCTGTACTCGGCAGGGCATCGAGGATACCACCGTTGTCTGGAAATGATGAAGGGGGTGTCATAAGCTATTGGTGTATGGGTGTGTGATACCAAGTTCTGGTGGTATGCGCTCCGTAAAGGCAAGCCTAAGGGGCACGGGGTGGGGGTGTACAAGTCCTGATAGCTCGATTTGTGGTAGACAGACCTGTCTCAAGTGCCAGGATGACGAGGACGTCTCGTTTTGTACATACTACCATGATCAGCTCTCCTGTTCCCATCAAGAGCATGTCACTTTCTCTCTGTGCGCGGTGGGAACCGACGTAGACATACACCAATGAGCGACACAAGGGGGTGCAGGCGCGTGTGAGCGGATAGCATAGGGCATCACAACCATCATCACCAACCCAACGCCGCCAGCAAAAAACCAACTTGCTGGCTGCGTTCCCGTCGTTCATTTTCTGGCCCCCGCTTTTTCCCAAGAGTCTGGGGAGCATAGTTTTATCCCGGGAGGTGCGTGAGGCACCACTGTAGACGCTTTCGAGGGCGAGGGTCGGGAAGTCATAAACCCTGCGCCCTGCCCTGCCGGCTGCATATCACGAACTCTATTCATGTAAGCCATGGGGCAGCTGGGTGAGCGTCGCAGCATACACCATGTTTTGGGAGGCATGATAGAGTAATGGCCTTTGGCTTCAAGTCGACTGTGGCCCCCGTGAGAATCAGCTTGCTGGGGGTCCATGTTGCAACTCCAGACCTTGCCCACCTGGACCCTTCTACACGGCACGTCCCACCACACCCTGCGACCCCATGGTCTGAGGCCGCCGCTCTAACACCACTAGCAAACACTCCCCAACATGTTCAGCTCCAGCCCTCAGACACCAAGCAGGCTTGCCATTGGAGATCGTATTTGGACATGCAAAGGAACAGCGCACATACATGGGAGTGGCAATCGCTTCTGTCTTTCATTGTGCATGTTGGCATGTTGGGCTGGCGTCCTCAGGTCGCCCTTAGCCTTCTCAGAATAGGTAGATGAGCGTACAGCGGGGATAGTAAACGCTGCTAAATTCCCTTTTCTGAGTTTCCACGGCAGATTAGGTTTGTTGGGTGGTCGAGCGATCACGATTTGCATTGTGCGGAGTACTGGCACTGGCCCAGGACGTCAACTCTGGTTGGGCCGGTACTCTTCACAGGGGTGCTCATCATGAGCCTAGGTTCTGGTTGGCCGGGCTTTTGGGGGGATGGGGGGGAGGGGGGGTGGTTGCAGACTTCGTCTTGGACGAGTCACTTTTTTTTTTATTGCCAGGGGGCGGGGAGGGGGTGTTTGGAGGGGGGTCCAGGTTCGATTTCCAATGATCCTCGCATGCGACTGGGGTTCTTATGGTTGATTTGGTAACGTAAGTTTGCAGTGGCATATTCTTCTGATCAGATAGTTTACTAGAATTTATTTAGCTCATAGGTCCTCAGTATCCACTTTCCTCTTGTAATTGCGACCGCGGAATTGGGCTTTATCTGATGACACTCACCATCACCCTCTCAGAGGCCCCAAGATGGATCCCGATCAGCGAGCTAAATATATTGCAGTTATTGACCTAGGTACTCGCGTTCGCAGCTCACTGCTTACTTAAGTACATCGATATGTATGTAATATTATTGGTGTCGGCTTTACATGTCCTAGTGCTGCGAGACTGGGCCCGTACAAACCACAGCGTGGCTATCACTCAAAACCGGTACTGGTATCACCAAATGCGAAGGCCACGAAGCAAAACCTCAACTATTATTAAGTAGGGTGCCGGTACGGAGTACATAATACACCTTGGCCTTCGTTTGCGCTGCCTCTTGCGGCCCCCTCTCCCCCTCGTAAGTACAGCCCTGTAAAGTACCTATGTGTTACTGCCAAAACGAGATTGCGATATGCAGTGCCGTGCAGAGGTGCAAGAGCGCAAGAGATTGGTTTCCAACTGTATGTTCATGCGACCCAGAAGCGGCTACTGAGTGGCCCTGGCTGTGGCTACCTCAGCAAGCGCCTGCCGCACGGGAAAACGTGGGAGCTAGCTCAACACTTAGGTTATAGTTTCCGGTGCCAAACGAGAGGAGCTGCAGCTGGCCGGTGGGAGGGGCCGATATCGTCTCCGCAAGGTACGGCCTTGGTCGCTCTCCAACAAATGATGGTGGCTCAACGACGAGCCCGTGGCCAGATCTGCACGCTCTCTGGGAACCCAAGCCTTCTTCTTGTACCATGCCAGCCGCAGCTTTATGCCGACTTGCACGAGTCCCCCAGAGTCCTTCAGGCCCATGTCGAGTGGTTAGGCAGGATTTGGATGCCCCAGTGCAACTGGGGTTGACGCAGCGGCCTTGTCTGGGCAACAGCCTTTTGTTGGACGCGATCAGTGCAGTCCATGACGACGGGTGTTCCACACACTAGAACATGATTTGCTCTACATCCCCCCTTGGCCTGTGACCCGTTTTCGGCAGCGCCTTTCTCCAGATTCGAGACGTTAGGGATACCGGCTGCCACATTCAAGCCCTGGGCCGGCTGAACTGTACCTACTTTCCTCCCTTCTATTCTATGAAACCCATTCTATCTTCCACCTGCCCCACGGGATCCATAGGCATACTCTGGAGGCTATAAAAGTGAGGAAACAGGCGTTCAAGGATATTGATATTAACGAATTTTCACCATCCCTGAAAAAAAAAAAACGGATGTAGTACAACATAGCCTTCCCAGGTATGGCACATGCACGTTCATAATGCACATCACGTGTGACTAGAGCCTGTGCTGCGGATGCTAATATCTAGCTACATGGCACCTTGTAAGTAATATGATGAATTATCGTGTGCTAATTTATTGTCTAATAGATCGGGGTAGTTGGGGGTCCAAAGTACACTGGGGATGCAGGCACACTACCAACACCAAAGGCGGATAATATTTATTGAGGAGAAACATTCCCATCTGGTTCGTACTAGGCCGAAATGGGGTTGACTGCACATCATAGTCCAATATCCAGCTCGCATCCATCCGTCAAGATGCCAGTTGTAACGCATCCCTTTCCTATCCCTCCAGCGGAAGGCCCCGCCCGGAAACGGTCGCAGAGCAGGTATGAATTCTGCTAGGTGACATTGCTACAAGAATAGAGAGAGATTACTGTCAATGGCGTGTAGTTTCCACATCCTCTTTTTTTTTTTTTTTTGGTTTTTTGTACTGTTTTAGGATGGATTCCCCTGCAATCCATCTCACTTTTCAAGATAGCACATTCGGAAAGCATAAAATTCAAAAGGGGAGGTGCTAGACTGTGGTTCTATTCAACTGATTCGAATTCCGTAGGGATTCGTCAATTGCGTTTCCATTCAGATGGACCTGAAATGGGCAAAGTCTGGAAAAACAAATCTACCCGCAGGGAAAAAAAAAAAATCAAACTCAAAAGAAAATGCCCCAGAAAAAGGAAAACAACTCGTTCAACCCCACATCATGCATGCGGATCTTTACTTTTGCTTGCTCTTGAGTACTCTTACTTTGCTTACATATTTTCTATACCCTACCTACCACACTTCTTTGCTCTATATGCAATGTTCTCTTCGAGGTTCTTGCGCCTGAGGATACCTAAAACGAATTGCGGATGTGCATATTGTCGTCTTGGTTATGTACGAGATACACACACAAGAGACGTCAGTTGGTTTCGATCACAATCAGCAGCTCCGGTTCAGATAACCAGACTATGCGACGCTTGAGGTAAGGCGACATCACTGTGGGGTTAAAGTTCTGTCAACCTTCAATTCAGCTTAAAGCACGACAACGCGGGGGTATCTTTGTTAACCTCGAAGCACTGAATCTCCAGCTACCCATACCATTCATTATCGACAGTTTCATTGATTCCAGGTGCATACATACACGCATGGACGTTAGTATCATTGGAGGCCCTTTACTCCCACTTATTCGGAACCTCAATTCCCCCACATCATCTAGGAAGACCTAAAGCCAAGCTGATTAATAATAATTAATCCGAGCCAAGTTCTCTATTCTCGCGCCCAGGCCGACTTATTTCATAGCGGGTGCAGTCAAAGTAAATATTTTACATACCTTGCTTACGCAGGCGAAGTCCGAATTTCAATATGATCCATAGTTGTAGCTACGTATAACATATAGTCTCCTCGTAAGAGGATATACCAATTTCCAATACGCACTGGTATGAATGCGAACCCAAACTACTGGACCGGAAAGTCTCATAAATACGCTGTGCATTTTCTTACCCGTTTAATGCTCGCGGGATGATTGTCTGGCTGAAACGGGGTTGGAAAAGATAACAGCACCTAGTTCTCTCCATCAAGATTGTTGCATCAAGACAGAATTTATCACACATGTTGTATGCAAATGCGTACATACGTCGACATGCATTATTTTTTTGTGTATATATTTCCATCTAGGTGGAGCATAAGCTTCAGCGACTCTACTAGGGACCGTTTTGGCGATTGTAGATCCTTTTTAGATTTTTTTGCACCTAGGATTTCCACTACTGGATTATGCATCCACCTCCATACTTTACGACTGTCCTAGATAGGCATTTATCAAGGGATTGTTCAGGGGTCCGTGTCAAAATTTTGTTCAGCATTTGGGCTGCATATATTAGATCTTCACCAACCTATAAACAATTACGGTTTGGCATTACCAGCTATTACAAGTCTTTCGTGCAAACGTTGAATAAATCACCCGTAATGCCTACTGTGGGGAAGAAATTGCACGGCCGAGGAACTACATACGGAAACATCCGTATAGGTGTCTTAATATAGCTAATATGAGATCAAAGTGAGAAAAAGAACCTTTTTATCCGAGAAATAGGGAGCGAGCAACAAGCAAAACAATGGAAAAAAAAAAAAAAAAAAAAAAGGATACCTGCTTTAGTTACTGAATAAAATGAAAAGCAAAAAATGATTGTTACCGGTACCCCAGATTCTTTGTCTTTTCTTCTAATTTCCTTTCTTTTTTTTCCTTTGATTTTTCAAGGAGAAACCCTGAACTGCACCGTTATACGTTCTCCGACTTTTAATAGACTTGTATCGACTTTGGCACATCCCCACGAGAGCAGGGCATGTATAATCGAGACCTTATTATTTCACTGCATGTTGAATGTTGCAACTCACTAGGTAAATATTTTTCCTCTTCGGGTAGTCAGCGGATGGAACTAACCTTTACCCTGGTAACCATTAATATTACGCCCGTTCATGACTAAACCGTGTTCACACACAGGATTTCTCTTTACGAGCAGAGAAGGAATGAGACATTAAAGTAAGAGGTAACAAGCCACGATTTTTAGACAAGGCATGGACGCCGATGGCTGTGGCAGGCCTGGAGGATAAATCCCGTCCAAATCCATATCTTGTGACAACGTCTGCAGAGGAATATATGGCGGAGTATATGCATATATGTATGCTACCGCAAGGGCGTACCTAAGGAGCTCCATGGCTTCATATCTAGTTCCTCGACCCCTTGCCACTTTGTCTGTTCTTGGCCCAAGGACGCTGGCATTGGCTGGCGATATATTAAATGTCATTCGATTGCGGGCCAGCTTTTTTTCACCCAATTCCCACGGGGCCGGAGCTCCAGCCCCATATGTATCTTAAGGTATAACTCAATGGACACATGGCCTAAGAAACGTGTGTACGCTCCGAGCCGGCGAATGAAGCAACTAACAGACTAGGACTGGCACCTGTATCAGCCCGCAATTACAATGCTCTACATCACTGCAAGTCTCTTACACCGCGAGGGTCTGTAGCAGTATAGCTTTTTCAACCAAAGGCCCTG
The DNA here is from genome assembly GCA_015179025.1 of Terfezia claveryi. NCBI lineage: Eukaryota > Fungi > Ascomycota > Pezizomycetes > Pezizales > Pezizaceae > Terfezia > Terfezia claveryi. Next base: position 199,378 of record WHUX01000005.1, read on the forward strand.
ATAAAGTCAGTTGAGTTTACCCACTCACTTACTTTGATCAGTATCCCTCTTGATAGCTACACATGTAAGTAAACGCGTTTGCCTCGCTGGCATCTTCTTTTTCAGGCCAATTCAAGGTTGCCAATTCTGTCCCCAATTTGAGGTGCCCTTCACCTGCCCTTGGGAAGCCCCAAAAAGCTCCAGCAGACTATAGTGAAGATGCTAGGACTCTCGGTACCTCCCTGGTAGTCAACCAGACTACCTTCCAAGGTACCTCTCCAACCTACAGTTGTGTGAAGGTACGTACCCTGGTACTAACCTGATCGACGGTGCTTCACCAGACATTAGCGCGCCGCCCACACCGCCCACACCGCCCACACCCCGCCCCCACTCGTTCCACCTACCGTACATCACTTTGAGATTGATTACACCATACCTATCGCCACGCACTGTCAAACGATTGCAACCCCTGCCTAGCCGAGGTGGGCCAACCCCGACTTCTCACAGCCCCATGGCCGGGATGCTCACGCCAGCCGGTTGAGCAGAGGGGAATTTGCGTACTCACTTGTACAGGTGGGCAATGGTGATATATCACATCTCTCATAATGGACCAAAATTACACCTATCAGCATCGAAACAGCCCGGGTGGATCGAGCTAATCGGGCGATGAAGGGGGAGTGTAATCTTTCTGATGTTCTTTGAGATGTGTTGATTGCAATGGCCTGTTTCATTTAGGAGGTCTAATGTTTCGATAATCTCAATCTCTGGGATATCAACTAGGCTGATGACATCGAGGTTGTATACGTGTGCACGCAAAGGAGAATGTTTGCTTTTGATGCATCGAGGTGGTCGATCACCACCCCTTGGGCTCGGGGCTTAGCTGTTGAGAACGAACTGCCGTAGGTTTCGAATATGCATATGGTGAATCGGCAAAAATCGGTTGAGTTGTGGTGAGCTATGATCCGGTGGTCCCCGCACCATCGAATTTGGCCGGGTGGACAGTCTGATAAAAGGAAAGCAATACATTACTGTATTCAGAGGTTGGGGGAGCACCTTCAGTTCTCTTGAGATGCAGTTGCCCGAACATCTAATTTACATTTGCATTGGCCAGTGCAGGATAAAAATTGAATAGCAGTCTATGCATGGCATTGGTCATATTACTTCTCAGTTGGTTATAAGACACACATCTCCATTTGTCCGATAGCTCAAATGCCCCTTAAGCTAGGTACAATGGATCATCAACCCTAACTAAACTTCTCTGCCCTAGAACGCGGCTGTAATTAATCTCGAAAAGAGTTCCGATTATCGGTGGGGCCTTGATCGTCGAGCTAGGCGTGTGGCAAGCTACTTCCTATATTGCGTTGAAGCGTATGTAACCATAAGTGAGCCTGAGAACAGGAAACTCTCGATTTAGTCATAACATCCTTCTTCCCTAACAATCGTCAAACTGAGAATCTAGAGAAACATTAACCTCAAATTTTGTTTTTCTTTCTTTGGATTCGCATGGCTGATGAGATGAGAGTTTATTTCCTTTGTTTGAGTCCAATCTTGCATTTACGGGCCCTGACAGTAGAAAAAACCTTCTTCCACCGGTACCGCACAATGCAGTTACCCTGTGCCACATCCACGCGGGTAAAAAAAAAATTCCAATGCATAACAATTTATTATTCCTACAGAAGTGGGTCAAGACGCAAAGTGGGGGGGGGGGGGAATAAGTGCGGGCCATGACCCACATACGCCAGAATTCAAAACAAAAAGCCATAAGCCATGCATCCCCCCCAAAAAAAGAGAAATACAAGATTCTAAATCGAAAAAAAAAAAAAAAAAAAAAAAATGGAAAGTTCTAGGGGACTAATTGTTATAACCTAGCTTAATTTACCTTGTTTTATATTTTGGATTTGGAAATCTAATTATTCCGGGGCTTCTCATCCCGATTGGGGGGGAATTTGATATTTACAGTTTATAAAAATCACGTGATGTCGATCATAAGTCATGGAATAACAAAACCCCCCCCACAAAACCCTTTTTGCATTGAATATCCACTCCAATATTTGCAACAAACAAAATGCTTCGAAAGGCTAACCACGTGACCTGCGATGAATCTATGCAAGGACGCATCCTAATGCCACACAAGGGAAGAAAAAAATCGGGCCAACGGAACTTCACTCCCACGTTCCCCCCAATTTCAGTCAGACTACCAATGCTCAGTTCATCTCATATTACCTCTAAAGGACACAGTTTACAATTGACAACTTGACCAGCAGAAAAAAATCACCCTGCGGGTCAACACCAGCCTCAACAAGAGGCCGAAACCGCCGAATATCATGCAATTCAGATCTGGCCTCGGGGACTACTCTCACCGAGCCGAGCTATGACGAATCGCGTCCTGAATCTTCGCGGAGAAATGTATTTTTAAAAAAGAAAGCCCTTTCTTCAACATCCAGTCAGGTACACACAATAGTATCCCACACAATTGTTCCCGTGGTACGATATGGCCATGACAGTAACTCCCCGCAGATGCTGGTACACGCATAACTCACATACGGCTACAGCCCATACAAATTCATTTATCACTCCACTCACACCATGAGAGAATTCCTTTCCTTCCGTAATAAGCAAGCTCCAGCAGTATACATCCAGGAAAGAAAAAAGAAAACGTGGAATGCAATGGCAACATCAATCCATATACCCAAACCTACACCACACACACAGAGATACTGTAGACACCTACCACCCACTTTCCCCCAACAACACAAGACAAGCCCAGTCCGGTTTGAAACCATGAACCAAAAGACTACTCACCTATTTTTTTCAGAATGGGGGGTACTCGGAGACACATATCAGATCGAATCAATTTGGGATGGGCTATACAAGACGGGGGCGTAGGAACACATCTCAAAAAGAAAAAAAAAATTGTCTGTCAAGGGGACAAGACATAAAAATAGATTCGATACACAAAGGAAATTACTTTGTAGGAAAAAAAAAATGACGCTGCCGCTCCAAATGCTTCCCTGGTAGTTATCCAATACCCGTAATCAGAGATACGGCGTCGGAATTTGATCTTCCAAAGACGATTATTACTTCTTCTATCAGCCCATGTACGGCTCGTAACTGTTACCCGGCGAATAACGAATGGTTAGTTCATTGATCGCAGAAAAAGAAACGCTTAAGAAAAAAAAAAAAGGAGGCTTCATGATACTTCGCTCTAACCCCCACTTTTGTGGGTAAAACGGTGCATATTGATTACGGAAGCACGATAAAAGATTTTGGATATGAGGGAACTGACCTCCAGATTCTTGCCCGCATATCTCCACTCCCTGTGGCAAACAAGCCTCCGATAGGACTGGGTGCAACGGAGATGACTGCATGAAATATGATCGTCAGTGACTGTCTTCAGGATCAACAAATTATTGAAGAATCATAAAAATCTCGGGACAGGGGCTGATCCCTGTGTATCAAACTGGACTGCCTTGGGAGGTGGGATGATGGGGTAATTAAAGAGGAACATGGCAAATGAAAAAACACACCGGAGTTTTTATGTCCCTGGAGCATGAGCTGGGCATTTGCTGTGCGAGGATCCCAAAACTGGACGCCACGGTCCTTAGATCCACTAAGTACCCAGTTTCCATCAGGAGTTAGAGCAACGCTGAGGACGAAGTCCTAAAGGAATGTTAGTTGGCTGACAGTCAGGGATTATCACAGCAAATCTTGTGACAAACCTTGTGGCCTTCGAAAGTCTTAACACACTTTCCCCGGCTTGTTCCAGCACCAGACATTATACCTCGTGCTGCCGACAATTCCCACATCTTAATCGTCTTATCCAGACTTCCACTAACAAGGTCCTTGCCATTAGGAGCAAATGCGACACTGTACACACTGTCCTTATGCCCATCTGCCCCTTCAAGCCGTTCCACCAAATATCCGGTCGATGCATCCCAAACTCGTACACTCTTATCCAAACTTCCTGCAGCAACGTAGCGACCTTCAGGCGAGATCGCGACAGTCGTGACACCATCTTCGATGCTGAGGGTAAGCACGTTTTGAGCAGTTTCAATGTTCCAGACACGGACGGTTCTATCGCCACTACCGGACGCAATGTGTTTTCCATCACGTGCAAAGTCCAAAGAATAGATGTCTTGCTCATGACCAACAAATGTGTGTTTAATGGTGCGTGACGCAATATCCCAAACCTGCAATCATATTAACAAAGCGTAATGACGAATGAAGGGATTACACTTACCCTGATGAGCTTGTCTTCGGCGCCGGTTGCTAGGTATCTGCCATCGGGGCTGAAGCAAACGCTTCTAATATATAGATCCCCCTCTCTTTCAACCGAGTCATCTTGGAGATGCTGGACTTTTAGACCAGTTTTCACATCAAAAATTTGAGCACTACGATTACACCCAGTAGCAACATATCGACCATCCGCACTAAAACGAACACAGCACACCACACTGTTGTGCTCTAGAGTGTGTACAAGGTCCACATCAAGTGTTCGAGGAACCCTTGGGTTGTAAATTGCGAACCAATCAGGCCCCTCCTTCTTTTGATCAGCAGGCATTCGTTCAGGATCGAGGTTTGCAAGATCATTTCCGATTGGTGCAGGGCTGGGACGAGCAACATGTGGAGATCCACGGTTGGGTTCCTGGTACGATGGGTGCCCGTGGTGTACTGGTGTCCCGCCGGGCTGGGGTTTACCCTTTTTAATGCTAGGCCCTGGTGACGTTGATGGAGGAGGGGGTTGTGGATAACCTTTGTCGACCATTGAAATTACTGTCAGTCATTCGACCGTTGGAGATGATGGGATTTTCTGCTCATACCCTGTTGATGGGAGCCTTTGCCATTTACTGCTCCAAATCCACCTTGCTGGTTGTAGTGCTGAGAGCCTTGCTGTTGTTGGGGTGGACCTTGTGGAGTTTGTTGCGGAATCTGGGGGATATTTGGAGGGGGGATTTGATGTGGGGGAGGTTGTTGCTGCTGGGAGTCTGGGGGTGGAGGAGCGAGGCCCGGCCCGCCCTGCCCGCTTCCTTGTGACATAATTGTCCCAAAAAGGTTGCTAGGGCCAAGCCCAATTGCCGGAGGTGGAGGTTGAGATAGGTTCGCGTTCTGATTCCCATGCGGGGGAATGTTCCCGCTTCCACCGCGAGCCTCCAACTCCCTTCGTAACATTGCAATTTCCTCCTCATATCTGAAATAATGTGAATCAGTATATCAACATTATTTATATTGGCATGCACATGCACGTGTGCACAGAATTAGTGTCACGAACTTTTGTTTCATCTGGCTATGGGCATTCTCGAGCTGAAAAACTGTCTGCCTAACCAAATCCATCTCCTGCATCTGTTGGTTGACTTTACTATGACGTTAGTTGTCATGAACGCCAGGCTGGCCGAGATAATAAAATACAGCAGTTCACACTGTCTCTAAAGTTATATCGGGGGGTCGAACACGTACTTTTATGCTCATATTCTCCATTCCGTGCGGTTTGGGACTCAAATTCTGTACGCACTTGATCCAACAGCTCCGTCAGGCGACTGTTGGTTGTGGGAACCATCCCGCGATGTGAGTTATACATGTTGGATAATCAATGGGGCCCCGAGGACCGTAGGTAATGGGCCGCCGGTGGAGGAGAGAGGGGAAAGCTGCGAGTCTGCGGCATAAAAGAACGATGTTAGTAGAGCTAGATATGAAATAGCAGTGTTCGGGTGCAGTACGAGATCGGATAGGAAGAAAGAGTAAATGCGTCTGTGCTGTATTCAAAAACCTAGTACAGGTCTATTGACGTTCAGGGATCAAGTAGGTGATGGGGGGGGGGGGAAAATCAGTTCAGCAAGGACAGAGTACAGACACGCGCAGAGTTACCCGTCAATTAGATGGTTATCGAAGCGAGGCGAGTAAAGTTTATGCGTATGTATGCGGGAGGATGCGCGAGTTGGAGGAACGGTGGGGTGAGGTCGAGAGTGCGACAGCACTTGTCTTGGGATGATGAAGGAGGGGGGGTGGAAGGGGAATGAACAGAGTGACGCGAGCTTGCGAGCGGGAACAGGGGGGGCACTCCGGCAGCGGCTGTAAATAAGGCGATAGGGACCCTGTTGTAGAGAATCGTAATCTTTTTTTTTTTTTTTTTTTTTCCCCCTTGCTGTCTTATCTAACGATTTCCGTTGCTCAACCAGACAACCGTTGCTCCTCGAGCTGACGTTGGGCCTGCTAGAGGCGGGTGGCAGGGTGTCGCTGTCCTACAGAAGGCGCACGAAAGGTAAAACACAAGCTATTTTAACTAATGAGTCTCGGTTAATATGCTGTTGTCGCGAAATGGAGGATTTGATGTGTGGGGGGGAGGTGTATAAACTGGGGTGCCTGGACCGAGAGCAAAGCGGGCGGAAAGAGGACGTTGACGATACTTAAGTCAAGAGGAGGCGGACGGATAGTAAGTTCGATGTAAATGTCTTGGAAGGGGGTGGGCGGGTGATGATGGGGCAGGGAGCAGGGGAGGGCAATGGGTACAGTACAGTACAGTACAGTACGGTAGGTAACGTGTATTGGTTTGGAGGCAGCAAGGGTGGAGTAGGTGGAGTGTAGACGATTAGACTTTTGCAGCGGGTGCCCCAGCAGCCCAGCCTCAGCCAAAAGCAACGTCAACGTTCAACCTTAGATCTCTCCGGCGAGAGGGCGGCCGGGCGAGCGGCCGGGCGAAAGCCCCATTGCCAGCCAGAGCAGAGCGGACTCCATCATTTATGGTCTGGCTGCGTTTGGTCGACGCTCTGCAGGTACCGGTATGTTTCTGGACATTCCTAGTGGCCGTACCCGGTCCTTACCCCAACGAGAATATCGGCCCTCGAAGCTTCTAGCCCTCTACGCCCGCCACCTCCACGTTTCCCGTAGAGCCTCCCACCGGCCTAGGCCTCCCACCTCGAACCGGCCAAGTGCGACCGAGAACGCAACAAGCTGCATTTCTGGGGAACACGCTGCAAGTCGCAGTAATACAATAAAAAATTCAAGCATTCATGTATACTGCACGGTACGTACACCATACGCGTGACTCGGCCAAGAGGCGCATTGCAGTGACAAATTTTTCTGAAGGCAGATGGAAATCTGGCGCACCCGGCACCGGTTGGTGACACCAGCTCCTCGAGGTGCTGCGTGCACTCGCACAGCAGCGGGCAGTTGACATTAGTGTAGTACTTGGTAGGCTAAAAAGCTGTCCTTAGCCTCTGTCTACAGATCGTCGGAAATTAAATCGACGGCGCTGTGACTCGACGCTTCGCAGTCGCCAAAATAGGTTTCTACAATATGATGTACTGCATGTTTCACACCGTCAACAGCTCCCCCCCAAACAAGTGTCAAGAAGTTTCCCGACATGCTCTCGGCAGACCGGTGGCCCACTCGAATCCTCCGGCACCTAGATACGTGCATTGACCTATACCAAACGTATCCACGGGGCCTGGCTGGGATTCACAGCGAAATTCTAGAACTGCTGTCGGCATATATTTAGAGCAACCTATTTTCTTTTTCAGACTTAGTTCTAGTCCCCTTGGCACAGTGCCCTGCACAACAACGTAAGCTAGCGGTATCGAATCTCCCTATCATCAAGCTCCAGGCAATCTGCCAGAGGCTAAAAAAAGTTAGCAAATGCTTGGATTGCAGATGCCAAGAGAGCACACATCCTACCGTCGCTAACAAATCTCGGCGTGTTCCGGGAATGGGCCAGTTGAAACCTGCTGATCTAATACCGAAACCACCGATCAAGGGTTAAAGGTAGTCTGGTTGCCTAGGAAAGGGGTGCAACCAGACTAAGGAAAGGGTAGTCTGGCTTGAGGAAAGGGTACTCCCGAGTTAATCTGGCACACAAGCCCCTCCACTCTCCCGAGTACGCACTAGCGTCACTCCATTAGTAAACTTGTTAGATTTCAACGTGCCAACCAGACTAAGAGATTCAACGTGCCAACCAGACTAAGTAGATTCAACGTCGACGTCAGATAACCCTAGTCAGTTGGCACCAGACTAATATCCAGCAAATTCTCGGAACCGCTATATTCTATGCCTCTTCGTTCTATCATTATGAACAAGCTCAACACCTCGGATACTGCCTTCCGTAGCCACAGCCCTCACCTATCAGCAGGGTCCAACTTAGTCTGGTTGGGTCCGACTTCTGAATAGAAAGCTGTAAACACTGAGGTAGTCTTTTTCGAAAAGACTCAGTCTTACAAGTTTAAGGCCGGGCCTAATGTTCTTCGAATTCACTGTCATCCACTAGGTCGACTCTCGTCGGAGCTTGAGGGTTATGGTATTATAATCCATCAACACTCGTAGGGGCTGTCCTCTACTGGACACTTACATATACCTCACAATATATACATTGCCTCCTTAGAAAAAGTACTGCAGGTTCTTACGCATCTCGGGTGTGCTGTGCTACGTTTTTCCTTATTTTCACCAAATTGATACCATATCAATATGTTCAATGTAAGTAAGCGCTTTGCCTATTACACCTCCAACATAGAATCCTGGTGGAGTCTCATAGTTCCTCTAGATAATTCTCACAAGATGGTTTCTAGTTCAGGGAAGAGACCTCCCCATCAGGTGATTGGTGGTCTCCACTCAGGGAAAGGGTGACAAGATTCATGGATAGTACCGATGATTTCGCTACAGCATGTGATATCTACTTGGCTGGCGTTATTGTGCCGCGGGTTGTAGTGAGAGTGTGGAGTTGATTGTCGTGAAGTGCGGTAGATTGTCCAAAAAATGGACATCGCATGCTTGCGATGCGCCTTAAGCTTCTCTCTAGCAAGTTCCCTCCACTTTCACCCAAGTCGTCTTCAGTGTGCGAGAATGTCGGTACCGGCTCTAACGGGCCTGATGCTATTCCACGGTCAAGTAACTGGTCGAGGCCTAGTTATATGAAGTAACCTTTATAGAATGGGGAATAGGGTAGTGAAGGTTATCTATTCAAGTTAGGTAGGTACCTAGTCCCTCCTACTCTCGCTCCACAGGATCCCAGTATTTGCGGACGAGACTACCATCGAGCACTTTGGACATGCGGGGGAGGCAATAGAGTTCTCTCCATAATGCACAGCATCGCAGGTATTTAGGTAGGTGGACGATGATCTTCCTCATTTTAAAATTGATTTAGCTTAATTGCCTTACCATAATATTTTTCTTTCTCACGTTTTCTTTGCGTATATGTACAATCGAGCCTCTCTTATTATGGGTCAGGCTTTCCAGCTTGTTGTGAATAACTCTCGCTAAGTACCTATGAAGGGTCACGGGAGTAAGCAACCAAAAGAAGGCAATTGGGAATGCAGGAAGAAATACCGGGATCCCTAATTGTGGCAATTGGGAAAGGACTGCGAAGGATAAAAGAGTCGGAAAGTACGCAGGAAAAACATCTCTTTGGAAGGCAGAGCACTAGGACCGTAAGCATTAAGATTTATAGCGATATCAAGATAGCTCCGTCATTATATGAATATACACACTCTTCTCTCTTCAAGATTCCTCCGCTCAATAACCTCGTAATCTTACACAGCTGCCTGAATCAGGGCAGCACTAGAGCCATACCTCAATCTCTCCATCTGAATGAAGAGATGCTTCATGCTTTATTTATATATCTGGTCGCAATTGAAAGGGGATACCCCATGACCATATCTTATGATTTACATGTAGGGTCTTGACTAAGCCCAATTGCGTTGCATAAATGCTTGGTTACAGATAATTAGTCTCGTGCCCCTTCTGCCGCATGACCTTAAGTCGAATCGGCATATAGACTTTAAAAAAGAAGTCTCGTGCCCAGATAATCTACTTACAGTGCTCGAAATATCAGGGTAACTCGGCAGATGGCAGCCACTTGAGCGAGAAGGTGATATGATTTGATTTCGCTGATTTACATAGAGCAAGACTAACCGTATTGAGAGGAGTCGCACGTAATTAAGACATACAAACGCCGGTTTTTCTTTGACATGTACACGACCACACCCTTCCTTCCGTCTTGTAATTATATTCGACGCCGTAGGAATTTCGGCCTAGTTTGGGGGGATCGAAGTTTATAGAGTGATCACTATTATGGCGCAATAACGTTGACAGTTAGGGATGGTAGGTGGCGAAGAATTGGGTGTAGCAATTAAAATCTGTACATAAGCTCATTAATACAAATAGATAAAGTGATGACAGTTTGAATGTCAGAACTTACTGTGGCACCAAGGCCTCGGCCCAAGATGAGTGAAGGAATGCGACTGCGGCCTACAATTTGTATAAGAATATCATCAGCAATCACGAAATGTGCCTTTTATTTTGTACGCCCAACCAGACCAATACAACCTCACATCGCATCCAACCACAACTGTTTCCCATAATCACCAGAAGGTTACCCACTCATCACCAGCCAAGAGAGACAGCATTTCGCTAGAGGTGGAAACTCACCCCGAACATCGCAATGCTCTTTACGATAGAAGCGTTCTCAGGACTTTTGAGGGCCTGGTAGGCTGAGGAAATGTATCCGCGCTGTCGTGCAGCGGGGACTGAAACATTACGGATGGGAGCTCGCTTTGCTGGCATTGTGCAGGCGATTTGCTTGTGGTGGGTTATGTGGTTAGGAGAGTGGTGGGGCTGTCGAAGTCGTGATTAATGATGTTAGTAAATTTCAAAAAAATATTCCACAGCTTGGCGAAACACGTGGTTGCCGCAGGCTGCCAAAATGCTTTTAACGCAAGACTTATCACCCTACCATCTTGACGATATTTACTTGATTTCGGATATTCCGTGAGAAGTACCGATTCCCCACTTGTGTTTGAGCTTAAGGCCAAGGCTAACTCTCTTGCTCTAGAATTCGGCACCAAGGCCTCAAGATGGGCAAAACTTGAATTTTCAGTAACGGATCTTTATAGTGGACCAGACTCTACCTGTAATACCCGGTAGATAGTCTCGCCGCGACAAGCTCTATTAGCATACCATGGGTCCATATCATAATGTCTTGCGGGCACAGTACAAGTCGGAACCATACCAGGCTGTCCAAATACGACGTGCCTTGGCTTAATTGAGCAGTTCTGTCATTCTGTCAGACACTCAAATCATGTGTTTCGTAACCGCTAAGAGCACACTTGGCCGAAGCCTCCGTCCTTATTAGTATCCCAACATGTAGTGTTCAAGTTCTGAGTAGGAACTCATACATCTTCGGTGGTTACGTAAGTACAACCAGCTACCTACTGAAAAAAACCTGGGACTTGAGTCATCTTCTGACCATGAGTTTCGTTCGAAGAGCATGATATACAGTATGTCTGAGACTGATTAAATTCCCGGACCTGAGTAATGCTAACCGAGGCATCCCTAGTCTCCCACCGCTTTCCGCATGGCGAGAGACTAGGCTACGTAACGGCGTTTTTACCAGAAGACCACGCGACAACTTGAGGCAATTGGGCAGTAGTGCTAGCTCATCGATAGAGCACTCCCATCGATAGTGGTCTGGGAACTGCGACTAGGCTGCCGGAATTGGGATAAAGTTCGTAATGGCTTCGGGTGTAAGTACTGCGGATAGGAGGCCACTTCAGGAGGATTGTAATTGTGCTGCTATCTACACCTTCTACTGTACATCTTTCATTTAGAGCTGTAGAGCGTCTATCATCAGTGGGATCTCTCATTTATCACCAACTTCAGTAGGGGGAATGAGCGACATCAATTACAACTTCGTTGGGTGGTTAGCAAAATCACCGGATTGTATTGAAAAGGGAACTTTAGTGAAGGAAGAGTTCACCCCAAAGCCCTTTGCGGAGAACGATGTCGATATTAAGATTACCCACTGTGGTATTTGCGGGTGAGTTATGCTAGTATCATCAAATATTGTAAACTAACATTAATTTTATAGTTCCGATCTTCACACCTTGTCCGCAGGATGGAGCAAGCCAGATTATCCAGTGTGTACTGGTCATGAAATTGTAGGGATGACGGTGAAGGTGGGACCAATGGTGAAGCACATCAAAGTCGGCGATAGAGTTGGTGTTGGTGCCCAGTCCGATTCTTGTGGGGAGTGTGCGGAGTGTGAGTCCTCTTGCCGACATCTCCTTGCGTCCGCATTGTCCTGATACGGTAGGGTCCCAATAGGCAAGACTGGCAAGGAGAATTACTGCGCAAACATGACCCAAACCTATAACTCACGCTACAAAGATGGATCTAAATCCTACGGTGGTTACGCAAACTATGCCCGTGTGCCTTCCCATTTCGTCTTCAAGATACCCGAGGGGCTCTCAAGTGAGGCCGCTGCACCCCTACTCTGTGCAGGTGCCACCGTCTACTCCCCCTCAAGCACTTCGGTACGGATCCAGGCAAAACTGTTGCTATTATTGGTATCGGTGGTCTCGGGCATCTCGGAATCCTCTTCGCTAAAGCCCTTGGAGCTGAGAGGATTGTTGCAATTTCTCGCACCGGATCCAAGAAGGCAGATGCAGCCAAGCTTGGTGCAACCGACTTCATTGCCACAAGTGAGGATGAGAAGTGGTCGGACAAGTGGAACAGGACCGTTGATCTCATTATTTGCACCGTTTCATCCGCTTCTATGCCTTTGGCGAGGTTCTTGAATTTGCTCAAGGTTGATGGGACTATGGTGCAAGTTGGTGCGCCAGAGGAGCCACTGCCTTCCTTGAAGCCATTCGCTTTCCTGATCAAGAGGATAAAGTTGGCCGGAAGTATGATTGCTAGCCCCAGCGAGATCCAGGAGATGCTACAATTGGCAGCGGAGAAGGATGTGTGTACGTGGGTCACGACATTCCCAATGGACCAGGTCAATGACGCCTTGAAGATGTTTGGGAAGGGTGAGCCTAGGTATAGGTTCGTTTTGGTGAACCAGGATTAAGTTTACGGAATTTGGGAAAAGGAGTGTTGACGTTTACGTATGGGGCGTTCGGGCTTGTTGGAGGTAGATCGTTTCTTTTTTTTGCTGAGTATTAATCGCTATGTGAATTCTAAGGTTTTATATATGAGAGATACAAGTGTTTGATGTTACGAGACTATCGTGGATCTCAGCTAGACTTTCCTAATGCACGCATTGGGAGGTAAACTTACTGAGTTGTGTGTTGCACCCAGACCTTCAGCTTATCTAACTATATTCATTAATAGATGGTTTCTGGGGTGACGTATGACGCAATGATACATTACCGCTACGCTCCGCCATGGTTTCCGAAATCTCTGGTGAGGGGCATTTAATAAAGTTATATTCTCCTTCTCCGCTTTATTAACTTGCTACGTTATATTTCATTTCTCTCCCCGCAATTCCACTCTGCCTACTTTCCCGCTGCAGCTACTACTGCATGCTTATTATACATGATTAGTCGTCTCAGGCCATTTACTTTAGTAACCAGAATCAGTTCCAAAAACCGTCCGATATCCTCGATAGCTTCAGGCTCTCTTCTGTGTCTATTACCAGGAGCTCAATTTACCAAACCAATTAGTCTTAACTTCAGACGTACACTCGCAACAATGACTACTGAATTCAAACTGAAACTCCAAGATAACCCAAATGATATCCCAAATGGACATAAGGTTGAGGTAGAAGTTGAAGGGATTGAAGGCGGAAAAGTGTTGCTGTTGAAGGTCAATGGAAACTTGAGGGCGCTGAACCCAAGGTGTACCCGTACGTCTTATCTTTAAACTCCTTCTGGACATTACTACTAGCCATGAAGCTAATAATCAAATTGACGGTGGAGATTATGGAGCTCCCCTTGTGAAGGGTGTGGTCACGGGAGATGCAAGGATCACGTGCCCATGGCATGGAGCATGTTTTCATACTGATACCGGAGATATTGAAAGTATGTTTCAATGCCTTCCGCTATATTGCTAGAAAATGAGAACTTAACGGTCACTGCTTTGGGGATAGATGCACCTGCATTGGATCACCTTAACTCTTTCCCTGTTCAAGTCAGGAATAGTGAGGTTTTCATTACCGCCAGTGAGGAGAAGATCAAATCAGGCCGCCGACGCCCTGAGATTCAGTGCAAAGTTATTAATACGGGTGAACATGTGGTAATCGTTGGAGGGTGAGTCTTTTTATAATCCTTCTGATTACCTGGCTTGCATTGACGATTGTCCACCTCCCAGTGGTTCAGGAGCTATTGGTGCCATCGAATCTCTCCGTGAAAAGGGTTTCACGGGATTGATCACTTGCATCTCCAAAGAACCATACTATCCTATCGATCGTACACGACTTAGCAAGGCCCTGGCCACAGACTCACAGAAGCTACAATGGCGCGATAGTGAGTTCTTCAAGAATGCCGGAATTGATTTCAGGCTGGGCACCACTGTCTCTGAAGTTGACTTCAACCGTAAGAAAGTGAAACTTGAGGATGGACAGGAGGTTTCTTATACCAAAGTCATTCTGGCGACGGGAGGTACGCCTAAGAGGTTGCCAATTAAAGGCTTTGATTTGGGCAATGTCTTCTTGCTGAGAGGGGTTGATGATGCGAGGGCAATTGTGGAAGCCGTGGGTGATAAGAAGGATAAAAAGATCGTGGTGATTGGGAGTTCTTTCATTGGTAGGATTCTGCTCTTGTCGTTTATTGATTACTTGAAGCTAATAGTAGATTGGTATGGGGCAGGTATGGAACTTGGAAACTATCTTGCAAACCAGAAGAATGATGTGACTATTATTGGCATGGAGAGTGCACCATTGTGGGTGTTCGCAAGCCTTATAAGTAACAGCCTTTGATGCTAATTGTACAACCAGAGAACGTGTTATGGGAGCACAAGTTGGTCGGGTTTTCCAAAGGCTTGTGACGTCTGCCGGAGCAAAATTCAAGATGAGTGCCAGCGTAGAAAGGGCGACTCCGTCAGGTAAAGCGTTATTCCTCGTCCTAACCCTTATGATTCAGTTCTAAGGATGGTTGCGCAGTGGCCGACCCTACAAAGGTTGGGGGTATTCAGCTAAAATACGATGAAATAATTCCTGCCGACCTCGTTATTCTCGGCGTTGGAGTCACACCCGAGACCCGTTATATCAAAGATGAGAGTCTTCTCTTGAAGGACAAGTCACTTGAAGTGGATGATCACTATATGGTCAAGGGTGTGCAAGATGCCTATGCGGTTGGTAAGTTTCTTTACTATTATGTGACACATTAGATGCCTTGTTAACCATCCATACAGGTGACATTGCTAGCTACCCATACAAAGGCCCTGGCGCTAAAGAGGCTTCACTAGTGCGCATTGAACACTGGAATGTTGCCCAGGGCTGTGGGCGCCTGGTCGGTGCACACATTGCCAAAGGAGACAAACCCACAAGCTTCATACCAATCTTCTGGTCTGCGTTGGGTGTTCAGTTACGGTACTGTGGGAACACAATGCCACGAGGATATGATGACTTAGTAATTCAGGGTAACCTTGAGGAAGCCAAGTTCATTGCCTATTACACCCTAGGAGAGATAGTAGTTGCTGTGGCAAGTATGCAGAAAGACCCGGCAATGTCACAGGCAGCAGAACTGATGCGAAGAGGTGGAATGTTGACCAAGTCAGAGTTGAAGGCGGGTGGAGACATAATGAAGGTGGACGTCACGGCAAGAGTGGCAATTTAGGAGACTGTCACACCGGCAAGCGATGGCCTCGAAGGGTGTCTGATGATGTGAAGGTTCGATGTTGCAATTTTTGCGAGTCGGTGGCGTATATGGAGACTACGGAATATTGTTATGTAGGCTGGGAAGCTGCAAAATTTGATTAAAGCTATTCTCCCCTTAGAGAACGTGACAGGTGCTTTGTTTGGCAAACGAAGTTATCGTGCGGCTTTGCTTGTGCCGTTATCCTCTAGATGTATAGAATCAAATACAATGTACTTTACTACAAAAAAATCCAGGTATATCCTAGTCATGCCTCCATACTTTCATCTTTTATCTCTCTTATTGCATCACATACGCATCCCGAACAGGAATTTCACCCTCAAAAAGTTACCTATGCATCAACATAAGCTCTCCATGTGTTGGTCTGGCAGGGTGTTTGCACTGTAGTCCGTAATAAAGCAGCATTCATGCAAGTGATTATCGACACTGGAAAAGATGTGAACAGCAAGAGACAATTAAGGGAAGTTTGCTGCAACAAAGAAAGAAAGTCAGTTCTGGAGTGCTGGCTTCTCGAGATCGAAGAATTACTTCTTCGCTACGATAGGGTAGTGACAAACCCAGGCCTTGTCGGTTTACGCAGGGAGTTACGGTTATGTTGGAACAAGGGTGATGAGGCGAACTATGACGTCAGTAAAAATAACGTTATCTTGGCATTCAATCGGGCTTGGCTTCTCTTATGTATCTTACCATTCAATCGGGCTTGGCGATAAACCTTGGCAGACCCCACCAACACCTATATAAACCCCTCTTACTCCGTACCTCTCTTCTCTCTTCACTCTCTTTGCCTTTTGGCTTAGATCAAGTGTAGTATCTGTTCTTTTCAGTTTAATCTCTGAAATGTCTCCATGTGAGACGTTTGTTGATTAATCTTATTTTTGTCAAGCGGATTGGGGTCCCTGGGTTTTTACCTATATCCCGATCCACAGTGGCCTTGGTATTACACTGCTTCCAAGTGCCGCGAAATTACCTTGTTTCTTTTTTCTTTGAGAAGCTGGCCGTTGTGCTGGATCTTGAGGAAAGGGGAAAAAAAAAGATTTGTGAGTTTTTGAAGAAAGAAAATGTAGTCTGGCTGCTAACTGTTAACTCCTCTCTTTCAGATTTTTCTGTATTCACAGGCAGAGATCTCAGCGGATAGCAATATTATTATTTGTCCAGATCTGTTTTTCTGACAACTAAACAGGACGTGGTCTAAATCACAAGGTGGGGCTTGATACAATCTTGATTCTACGAGGTTGCCTCTGTTGCAATACTGTGTTCATATGGAATACAGTTTTGCCTAACACTGTCAAACTCACAGATTAAGGAACGTTTATAGTTATATGGTGCTATTCTGCACAATGAATATGTATCTACCTAAGGAAAAACCCACCAAAAGCACATTCGATATCTGCCCCGCCCAAATGCACTTGTATGTTTGATATTTCGTTCACCCGTAATGTCAGTAAATGGAAGAATTTGCGACTAAGAAAACAAAAGGAAGGAAATGAGTCGTCTCATACAAAACTATATATAGTGGGTGATATTAGGCATAGCCCAAATTAAACCATCTTCACCAGCCCCCTTTCATCCTTCTTCTGCCATAGCTTGCACAAATATCGAAATTTAAAGATAGGATAAACAAAAAGGAGAAATAATGTCAGTGGTAAGGTTCCAAATCGGGCCCAGCTTCAATGAAATACTACAAAGAATCAGGCAAACGACAAATAATGTCAGAAGGAAATGAAACGACAAAAGAACGCCTTTCTCATCATCATGTTATCCAAAAACGTGCCTAGATAAAGTATTGTACAGTCCAAGAAAAAGGGGCCATTAGTAAGAGGTAGGTTATGTTGAATCCACAAAAGAGAATGTAAATGATCGAAAATGTCTCAAAGGGTATAAGTCCGCAGATTAAAACAAATAACCAAATGCCTATTTCCAAATGGACATAAGTCCATGCCTTATCCAATCCATGAAACCCATTATATCCCATGCTCATACTATGTACCATGTTCCATTGTTCATCGCCATCCCTACATCTGCATACTCTCCATTATACTCTCTCTCAAAAACTGCTCATCCACCATGCTCCTATAAACCGCAATTGGTACCGGCTTACTCGCAACCGCCGCACTCGTCACTCCACTAGAACTCTTCGCGCTCCTCACACTTTGGACACTCCTTGCTGGACTTGCCCCCGCACTAACGATATCCCCCGCCAATACCGCCTCAGCTGGAGTACCCTTGCTTCTGAAGCTCGCAATCGACACCGCAGGGCTCCTTCCTCCGCTCGTGGATGTAACCACACTCGAACCCTCTGTCTCCGAATCCCCACTTGGCGCGGTGACCTTGAAGCTCGCTTTAAAGGGGGTAGCACCCCATCCCCATCCAGCGAACCATCTATTGCGAGAGGACCCACTGGTATTGGCTCCTTTGCCACGAATGTTACCACCTGCAAGGAGATGGAGGTGGTTGTACGCTGAGGAGGAAGCCCCACGGCGGGTGTGGTTGTGCGCAGACATAGCTTGATCTTTGGATGCAGCTGCGGCCGCGATAGCTGCAGGGCTGGCAGGGTTGAATAAAGCAGTAGAAGCAGAATGGTAGTACATCTGAGATACAGGAACGAGGAGACTCTCGTGTGATGCAGACTTGCGTAATATTGAGCGCCCGCCTGGGGAGGGTGGGCGTGTATCTGTTGGTGCGCCGTTCGACTCGCATTGTCCCGTTGTATGCACGTTTCCGCTTCTCCTAACCAAATTTTCAGCTTCATCTTGCTCATCAGCGTCATCATCACTTTCATCCTCTGCTAGATTCTCTGGAATCTCTTCCGTATACAAAATCGAAAATGGTGGTCCGCCAGCTGAGTCCCTAGGCCTCCTCCTCGACCTGTCACCAAATTTCTGGACGGACACAGAATCCCACTCTGTATCCGCCGTACTCGGCCTTGTTGAATCCACTCCATAGTCCCTATCGAATATACTAGAGTCCCTGAAAGTCGATACAGACTGGGGCGATCCGGGGAACGAGAGAAGGCCACGGCCAGAACTGCTTCGCGTATGACTAGATAATTGTGACCAACGTTGCAACCTTGCCGAAGCAGGAGTTGTAGGCGTTGAGTCAATGTCAGGAGTAGTCATGCTCCTCCTGCTCGGGTCAAGTGTTAATGGGCCTCGACCTCTACGCTTCACTTTCCTAGGAACAACCTTCCCCTTATGCACATGGTGATGGAAATGTAGCTCTGGAGCCGGCGGAACTACTGCTAACCTTCCAGCATCTGCAGGCAATTCCCTGCTCAACGGTGTCGGTGTCGTTTCCCCTTCTACCCTGCCTAATTCCATCAACTGTTCTCTCAGCGCTCCCACCTCCTCCTGACTTGTCAATAACATATCCCTAAGCTCCGAAAGTGCACTTTGTAAATGATTATTTTCTGCCAGAATATCCCTCATGAACTGCGACATTGCCGTCCTCTCCGCTAACGCCGACGGGAACGCTCCAGTCTTCCGGTCTCCGATCTGTCGCTTCTCAAGACGGTCCATTAGGTTCTGAGCCCTTGCCTTCTCCATCCGATGTTCCCGTTCTATCCTTTCCATCTCAACAGTTAGGTCTACAATAATTCTTTCAGCCTGCTTCCATCGTGCCACAGCAGCCCTTTCGTCCTCCTTCGTTCTTGTGATGGTCTTCTTCATCTCTGTCTGCTCACTCTCCAAGGCTTGTAGCTGTGCTTCGAGGATTTCGGTCCTAGCTGCAGCGGTAGCCACACGTGCCAGCTCCTCCTGTCGTCATTCTTGGGTTAGCAACAATGTCTCATAACGTAGTAAATGCCCAAATGTCGGGGGAACGTACATGAAGAGAATCCAAGTCCCCTTGCATCTCCCTAACCTTGATCTCATTCATAGACATTCCCTGGTTATACTCCTCTAGCTGAATCAATAACCGTCTATTCTCCTCTATCTTCTTTTGGTTTTCCACCTCTAGACTGTGATTCTCCATCTCTAGATTGGCATTCTGACCGTCCAGTTCCTCGATTGCATGCCGTAATTTGCTCCTTTCCTGAGTACCCTCAAGTAAGGACTTCTCATGTCGGTCGAGTAATGCTTTCCCTAACGATGCTGCAGTTTGGACGTCCTTCTCTAGCTCCATTAGGAGAGCGGAGCTTTCCTGGAAAAAAGCGCAGCAGTCTTGCTCGCAACAACATTTGATGCCTTTTTCACGGAGACTGGCTACACTCGCAGCCCTGACGGGATGGTTGGAGGCCTGGCTGAGAAGCGTCGAAGTTAGAATGTCGAGGGAGCTCTGCGAACCCAATGGGGAGGACATTGTTACTCCGCGCGCACAAAAGTACGGGCGGTGTCGTTCCTTTTTGTCCACGCCCAGGGACAGCCCCCCCTCGAACCTGGTTTAGTTTTATTTCGGGCACTTTTCGGTATCGGTGGTCAGATCCCTCCTAAGCGGAAGTGGGCAGGTTGTACTCAACTGCTGATCTTAAGCCGCCTGAAGGTAGTCCTGTCGTATGTAAATCCGGAAACCGTGACTCGAGAAATGTAGGAGTGGAGCGAAGAGGGATGAAGGAATGACTTATGAGGTACTGCGTTAGATTACGGCGATTTGATTTGGGTTGGACAAACACTCGTACCCTGGCTTTTCCTGGCACATCTGTTCGCACACCATTTACAAACACTTTTTTGGATGGCACCCTCAACAGCGTTGACTTCCCCTGCCATCTGGACAGGCCCCGGTGACGAGCTGATAGCTATACCTATTCTACTGACGGGATCAGCTCGCACGAAAGGCTGGAACGTTGGAATCACGTACTCTACGTCTATGCCCGGTATGGCATTTCGCCAGCACGAGGCATCCAGTAGGAGCCAAGGGCCAGCCGAGCGTGGCCAGAAAGCCAGTGTATCATGCGGTAGGTCTAGTGCCTCCGCGAATCATCCAGTCCAGTGATGTGTCTTCAGCAAGGGCCCTGTCGTCGTGGCAGTTTGCGTGTATCCAGAAGGCAAGAAGGCCCCTTGAAGCAGGCCAAAATATGTAGCCACAGCTAAAGTATAAGCCGAGGATTTCCACGGAGAATTTCGAAACTTGCCTCGATGGGGCACGAGACTAGGAATAATACGTTTATGCGAGATAGATAGATGATGGAAACCGCATGGAGCACATATGGAACCAAGCTTGCGTTCACCCATTCCTTCTGCGTCCAAGTTTCTTTGAATTTTCTGTTGAGTCCTTCATTTACTTTTTGCTCCTTTCCTCCCCGGCTGCAATGCCCTTTGCATGGCAAAAGGCTGGGTTGCGCGAGCTCCTGCAGCGAATGAGAGGCACATCACAAACCCCCGACCTTGTACATACGCTGCACCCCCGGGTTCCGTCATCAGATCGTCGGATGCAGCGGTTTAGGCAGTCTTGCTTGCACTAAACGTAACAAGGCTAGCCGTAGCAGATTGGCTCGTCAAGCCAATGCAGGTACGCACAAACACAGCGATCAGGCGAAGATAAGGATATACTGTAGGTTCTCGATCAGTTTTTGGTGATACGAGAAGCCGAGGACTGTTGTGAGCAGTGGCAGAAAACCGATGAGAAAGTTGGTAATATACAATTGATTAGAATGCGAGAGAAAGAAAAATTAGAAACCGATATCTATGCTTCCGCTTTCCAGCCTTCCAGGATTACTCCGGATTCCTCCAGCTGTATTTCTTCCATAGTAGTCATCTCACTATGATATCTGCAAAGACACCTGACCATATTCCCTGGTATATTGGCACAGGAGCGACCACAGTCGTGGGCTAGGAATCTGATGTCAACATGCACCCCTCCCATTATCCGTTTTATTGCTTCATAAAACATCTTCTGACTTGGTGTATGCTGCAGACTGTCTGGGCTGAAAAAACTATGTCCATCTTCAGATGACAAGCTGCGTGCTATCAGTGGCTGGACAACGCGCTTAGTATGGTCCAGTGCAAGTAGGAAAAAATAGTAACTTCCAGTGAATCTCTCCAAGACTCCGACAGCGATTTGCGTTATTCTGAAGTCGCTCTGTTATCATGTAAGTACAACTATCCGTCAAGTACGTCAAATATGCGAATCATACCTGCCTCCCCACCCTTATCCTCCCTCTCTTTCCGACATAATTCG
Organism: Terfezia claveryi; assembly: GCA_015179025.1. Taxonomy (NCBI): domain Eukaryota; kingdom Fungi; phylum Ascomycota; class Pezizomycetes; order Pezizales; family Pezizaceae; genus Terfezia; species Terfezia claveryi. Next base: position 221,046 of record WHUX01000005.1, read on the forward strand.
AAAACATCTTCTGCATATGAGGCTGCCGAGTTCCAAACTGAGCCGAAAATTTCTGTAGTAGGAACTGCCTAATATAGATATCCAGCTTCAGGACCGACACCCGAGGAGTATATGCCTTCGCCCCAATCCGTACAGGCTCTCCATGTAGGGTCTCGGGAGTGGTGTGCCAATACCTCAACTCTGGAACCTAATAAGGCGTCAACTTCCATGATTCTCATCCATTCAATTCAATCGGGACGCCTACCTTCCTGTTGATCCACCCGAATGGCTCAAAGAAATACACCGTTGCCGGGAGGACGGCTGATATTGCAGCCCCATCTCCCCATGTATCTCCATATCCCCCCGAACAATTCAACCCCAAGAAACAAGCTCCCACTAAAGCTACCAACCTCCCCAGCTCCACTGCACAGTTCCACTCCCCATACCGGACCTGTAGGATAGAACGGGTGCCAAGTCCGACCCCACTGTCTTTCCAATATAGCACCCGGGCGCAATAGTCCCTGAGGACATCCCACGCGGTAAAGGTCGAGGCTAGGTAGGTATCAGAACAGTCAATCCCAGGCCCCATTGGAGTGTCCCCGGTGATTTGCTCAAGATGCATTTCAGAGCTAGAGTTATGAGAGCCCTCGTTATCCCTGATGAATTGCCAGTAGTCGATACTCCCACCAGTGCCATCGGTGTATCCATCTGGCTCAAATAAGCCTATAGAATACAATCCCCAGTTCCACAAATTAGGAGAAAATCTCTTAAAAAAGGGGGACTCATGAGCTTACCAGTTAGCTCAGGATCAGCCCACATGGCTGGTTTTCTTATAGAAACAACATGATAGGGGAAAGTTGGCCTTTCTCCTATAATCTGAGAAGAAATATCAATTAGCAACACTTTCACCATAAATCAGGCATAAATTGGGAAACATGGGCTTACTATATGTTTTCTCAAATCCCCATTATCAAGTCCGAGAATGGAAACCCGTTCACAATATCTCGTGACAGGGGGTGGCCTGTGCAATCCATTCCGATCGCCGCAAAGCTCTCTGTGGAACAAATACTTCGTTTTGCGTATTCGAGAGCAACTCTGAGAGTTAACATTGCGATCCATGTCCGGACCTCAAAACAGTTGCATTGTACGTGTGGCACGCTGGCCCACATCCACGTGAAGTATGAGTTCGCTGAGTAAGGCTTGGCAAGCTTGGTCGAAATCTGCAAACAAGTTGGATGAAAGAGGGACATATCCGATGGTTCTACAGAATACGGATACGTATTTCAGAGACAGACCCCTGATGAGACTAAAGATACAAAGCCATATGTACGTGGTAAGTTTGGATAGAATTATTAGTTGCCAATTTAATTAGACTATAGAATTAGTAGTACAGTAGTGTTTAGGAAACAGACAAGGGCTTATTTCCTGGTAAAGCAACTCCAACCAGACTAAAGTAACTCAATTAATATTTTAGTTTTCCAAGGCGTGTCTAATTCCTCCATTAGAACCACCTTATTGGGAAGGATAGACTTCTAGTGACGTTCTTAGGCTTAGACTTTACCTAGGCATCCTGAGGCTGAGACTGAGGATAGATCATGGTATATACGTTCTATTAGGTTATGACCCTGCAAGCCAGACTACCGCGGGAAAGGTGATGAGCTTATTGGTCAATATACCTTAGGTACCAGTCTAACCAGACTTGGTTTAGGCGTATGTTGATCATACATTTCGTAGATCAGCTAAGCCTTTTGTGGTAAGACAATATAGTTCCATTTGAGCACCGCCTCTCGTAGAGATCCGTTTGACATTAGTATTATATGCTTTTGCAACTAAACTGTATATCCTTATTTAACAGAATCCAAAAGACCATAATCGTAGAGCTACAGCTGTCTGTCCTTTATACAATCTTGATATGTAACAGAGTACTGTATGTACATATCTAGTCTCAGGGGATTGGATGTCTCGAGCTAGATCCCCTAAAAACCTACTATGTTGGCTTTAATAAATCAAACAATATCCTGATTGGTCGGGTTTGAGGCTTAGATATAGACTATTGGTGGATGGGCAGAGTCGACTTTCCAGTCCTAATACTTAAGCTGGGAATTTCTAGTCGAGAAAATATGTATGTACCTAGTAGTTTATTATGCTCTGGGCAATCACATGTTAAGTGAGGAACCGATATACAAGCCAAACATTCACTCTTGTGCTGCCGGACTGGATAATTATAAATATTTGTAAAATGCAGAAATCACAACAGGATATGAATATGTTACAACTCCACCTCTTTTTCATACTTCCATTTACGCCTTGTAGATTGTAAATCTATGTCCCACCACGATCTCCCACGGATCTGCAGTGCGGACATTGTGGCTTCCTTCAGTTCTTGCAGGTCGAAATTCTCGCCCATGTCTGGCGGGAGAGGCAATGGTAAATGACCTGTGATATGTATGCCATATATCCCCTTTGTTGTTCTCGTATTTGAAATGCTGCTCTGATTTTGGTTGGTAGCATACAGCGGCGGCGCTTCCACTTGGTAGGTGCTCGTTTGTCGAGCGGAAGTTACCGAGCATTTCTGCTCTTCTGTCAGGTGATTACTTTCAGTCCCCTCACTGCCTACTTTAAAACCTGTGCTTTGACTCCGTGGTGTGTGTGGTTTTTGGTTCTCATTTCCCCATCCCTTCGACGAACGTCCTTCATTGCTTTTTCTGCAGGGGCGATCTTCTGGGGGAAGCGATGATGCACCTATTCGCTTTTGAGGAATTTCTTTCCTGGCATGATTCCCTCGTAGGTCCACCAGCAGGGTCTCATCTATAGTATCTCTTAACTCCCCTTCCCGCGCTTCATTTTCCCCTTCTTCGTCAGCTGTGAGGTCATCATCAGTTTCGTCTTTTGCTCTTTCAATCTGTGGTTCATTTTTTATTATTACCCCTCGCTCCTCTCTGTCGCTCAAGGGCTCTATTTTTATCTTCCGTTCCCCACATTCTGTTCCTTGCTCCGTGCCTTTAATGCATCGGGTGATGATTTCAAGCCCCACCCTACTCCTCTTCTCTCGAATCGTCAATCCACCGTCCTGTATGTCTCCATCAGATGCCTCTCTTTTAAGAGCCCCTTTCATCGGAGACACGCCTCTTATATTTGCTGGGGCCGTTGCCATTGGTGGCTGCAACATTCTTAGCTGCTCAAGCCACTTCTGCTCATTCAAACTCCCAAAATCGGAATCTTTACCACCAAGAACCAATTTGCTCGATCTATGTTCAAAAATTCTGATGTTGTGGTCAGCGACAGGCTCTCTTTCCGTATCCCCCCACATCTGTGCCCGCAACAAACACATTTCCTCGTCGTGCGCAAACTGATCGCCAGAGCAATGATCCCCAAAGAGGGTTCTGATGCTTGTAGATTCAGACCAATTATACTCGTCCACCACGCAAGGATAAACGTCCAAGGGCCGGAACTTTCCCACAAGGTGCCGTAACTCTTTGTAGGACGAGTGACGAGAGTAAGGGAATGACTTCAAACAGCATTATTAGCATCTCTTGCAATCAAAACACAACGGAAAACGAACAACACGAGTTGGAAGCCATTCTCCATTTTCCCCTAGTACACATTCCTCCACTTTCGCGTCCCATTCTTTTTTCACTTCTGCACCATCCACAATTAACTTCTTCATGGAAAGTTCTTTTGTTTCCGCAACCTTTGCCAACACTTTGCTCAGGATAGAAAATGCGATTTTCTCATCTGTGCCCCACCCTAAGGATAGCGCCTCACTGCGGGAATGAACTGCGTGAAGAAGAAGTTCCTTGACTTGGGGAGACATCGTTGAACCAAGAATATTGACAAGCATCTTCAGATTATCGCTGTGAAGAGGAAGTTCGCTATGTGACTCCACTATTTATAGTTACCGTAAGCCTTCAGAGCCACTGAAAACTTTGTAGAAAACTCACAGTCTCCTTGCCCTACTCCTACCTCTTGGACCTCGACGTTCCCTACCCTAGTTATAATGGGTACGATATACACCACTTTCTTCCCCTGAAGCCCAGGACACTCCAACTTTCTGTCACACGAGTGAAATCGACACTCTGGGTTATTTGTTAGACGCCCTTCGATAGCACTATTACCGAAGGCAAAGCCATTCAAATAAGGGCCTTGGGCAGACGCCGATTTTGCCTTTATGGAGCGGAAAAGTCTATGCTGGTATCTATCAACATGAATCTATAAGTCTGTATCAGAATAATGCAAATGATGAATAGGGAATGGTACATGCCTTAGTATCGAATGCGGCTGAAAGTGCAACCCAGACGTCTTCGTAGCCAAACGTCCATGTGTTGAAATGAAACGTTACATCCTTGGGGTATTTCATGATCTTCTCAATCAGCTCCTTGATCCCTTCTGCCTGTGCTTTTGTTAGATTATACTGCCGAAAATAGTAGACAAAGAAGCCCTTGACCTTTGTAGTGAAATCCTGATACAAATTCTCCCTCGAGGCACAGGATGTGTCTAGATATAGCGTTGATAGACGCTTAATACCCATGGTATATGGTAATAGCACAGGGTGTCGAGCAATCGCCTCAACCCACCACGGCTCCGCTAGCACTAGTCAGCATGTTGGCTCTAATTGAGAAGTTGTGATATTACCTCTGATATCTCCAGTATACAAAATGGATTTTTCGTCATTTTCAATAAGAAACATGACCGCGCCAGGACAATGATTCGCCTACATCGACACTCAGTCACCACGGACACCACATCGTCATTGGGAGAATCCAACATCAAAAAGAGTAACTCTGATACTTCTTTCAATGCTAAGCTCAATCATAGTTGGTGTCTCTAGAGGTATAGTTTTCTGGCAATGTTACCCTGATGTTCGCCCTGATATTTTTGGGGTCTGTACCAGCTTAAGCCTTTTGTCCGCATGTGTAAAGTCATGAGCCTCCACAACTTGTTTGGCAAAATTTATCCGATGCGCACGCCTCTCCAGCCGAATAAGTAGCTGTATTCCAACATTAGTCACCCCATGCCCTACAGCTCACGGGCAACAGGCAGACCTCTTTCGTGGCCTCGGAACAGTAGATGAATGGGCCTCCATAGAACCCTTCAAGCCCTTGCAGATGGTCACTTATGCATTACACACGTTAGTCAGAGAAATACACCAAAACAAGGTTTTTTCTAGGGTAAATGCCTATGTATATGTGACAGGAAACAAGCAAGCGCTGGTTTAAGCCCAGGCTGAGGTCTAAAATAATCGACTATATACAATAGTTAGCATGAAGCTCCACAACTTAGAAGGGCAAGGCATACCTCGAATATCTGGAAATTCTGTGAAGCGCTGCTGTTAGCTGCGTTGCTTTTGTATCGGAGATCGAGTGCCATTCGATACCAGCTACGATCCCTCTGAAGGTTGACTGGTGATGGTAATTAGCCGATAAAAGTACGACAATGCCTACGTTTAAAATATAACATAAAGGGATTTACCATGGGCGGGTAGATGATAATACAGCTGTTTTGTGAACGTATCACGTCTATCTTGAGTTGGAAGTTAGGTACTTCATATTCGGATTGGTTGCTAGTTCACGTACCACATGCCAAGCCGATCAAGACTGATGAGTTCAACTTTTAATTGGTTAAGTGGGAACTATGAGCGGTTGTCAATAAGTTTCCTGTATCATGTACGGGGTTTTTAGCGCAAGCCACATACTAGCCAAAAGCAGTGAAACATATTGACCGATAAAAATTAGTCTGGTTGGCACGATAAAAATCAATATCCTGTAAGCGACACATCACATCATCATACATCACTACCACAATGCCTCGAACGTCAGGAAAAGCTCAAGCTCTGCAAGATATTGAGACTGAAGTTGGCTTATGCCTATGCATTAGCATCCTAATCAGAAGAAGAAGATGATTATGAAGAAGATATTGAGGACTTCCTTGTCATTCAAGAGGTTATAAGTTCCGACCGATATCTACTCTATCGCAACAGCACAGGACAGCATCAGATTAATATCCTTGAGACTTATATTCAAGACTACCCTGATTCATTTGAGAATACCTGTACTTTAACAAGCTTATGCCATTTTATTTGCTTCCCTCGTAGCTCTTCCTGATTCTCTTCCATCCATGCTACCAAGCGCTCCGACTGGGATTTCGCCCATGTGCTGCTGTGTTGAGAAGGCATTGTGGTATGCGGATGTGGAATTCTGTCGGCATCACTCTTGTAGCCATGACAGCAGGTTTTACTCCCGTCATGGCCACAGCTTATTCTCTGTAAATGTGTGACGCCACCAGGGCGGTCGGCTAGTCTCGTGCCCAGACCCTCCAGAGCGGTCGGCCAATGAGTGCTCTTGCCAAGGTGCCAAGGTGTGACACAGAAAATCCACATGATACAGACTCTTATTGACAACCGCTCATAATAGTGGTAGTCAAAAACTTTCCTGTAGCATGTACGTGATATTTAGTGCAAGCCACATACTAGCCAAAAGTAGTGAAACATATTGACCAACACAAATGAAATTCCTGTAAGCAACACATCGCATCATCATACATCATACAAATGCCTCGAAAGCTCAAGCTCTGCAAGATATCGATACCGAAGTTGAGAATATTGCTTATGCCTATGCATTCGCATCCTCATCAGAAGAAGAAGATGATTATGAAGAAGATATTGAGGACTTGCTTACTATGCAAGAGGTTATTGTTTCCAACCGATATCTACTCTCTCGCGACAGTGCAGGACGGCATGATGTTAATATCCTTGAAACTTATATTCAAGACTACCCTGATCCTGCATTTCTCATTAATTGAGGTCTCATTCTTTTCAGCTTTAACTCCCCACCCTGAGCGCTGTTGCATTGCTCGTGCTTCCTTCCATGAGCGCTTCATATTTGTCGCCTTATCTGTGATTCTTTTGACCGTGATATGCTCATCGGTTGAGAATACCTGTTCTTTAACAAGCTTATGCCATGTAATTTGCTTCCCTCGTAGCTGTTCCTGATTCTCTTCCATCCATGCTACTAAGCGCTCCGACTCAAATTTCGACCATAAGCCGCTGGTTTGGGAAGGCATTGTGGTATGCGGCGCTAGATGTGGAATTCTGTAGGCAACACAGGTTATATCCTGTACCCGTGAAAGCAGGTTTTCCTCCTGTCATGGGTACAGCACATTCTCTGTAAACCTGTGACGCCACCAGGGCGGTCGGCCAATAAGTGCTCCTGCCAAGGTGCCAAGGTGTGACACAGAAAATCCACGTACATGTTACAGAAAGTTTTTGACCACCACTAATGGTAAGCAAGCTGTTGCATAACCTAAATAATACTACCAAGCCCGAATTACAACATGGTGGACTTTACTGATGAGAACCATGGTTTTGGTGGCTTATAAATAGGGGTAACATACACCCATATTGTTGATTCAAATTTACACTATAACCAACTGCAGCCAAAAACACAAACCATACATCCATGTTGGTATTAAACTACACAAGATTAAGGGAAATGCTCATTCTTGATATGTGCCAGTTTTCCTTCAGTGGTATTCTGCTCGACGACTGCCTTTGCGAAAGTTGCAAAGTCCCGAGCCTTGTCCACCATGTCATAGAGATTTGGTTCTAATATCCACATACATTTAATACCCGTTGCCAGGGCACAGAGAGGGGGTTGACTTACGGGTAAAGACGGCTATCGTGTTTCTCGCTACACCACGTGCCAACTTCGCCCGGCAACCTCTCACGAAATGCGGTACGGCCTTGAACTTTCCTTCTGTAATGACTTCCAGAGCTATTCCATGGCGTTAATTAGATAAGCTATGATGCTCATTGTTGAAGCTTACCTTCTCCTGTCTGGAACGCCAGAGCGTCTTTCGGAATACCAACTTTGTAAATATGATCGGTCCTGCTCTTGATGTACAAACCAGCGGCTGAATCCGGCGCACTAGGTAGTTCATCGAGCTCCACCCCATTGGCCATGTTTATGGGTTGACTGTCCTCGTCGACATACATGGCGGAAGTAAGCCCAGTTAGACACCCATGGTCCTTGTGTATTCCTAGCATGGAGATGAGCATGGACGCTTGTGTGACTGTTTTAATAGAGCACGGGAGAAGCGTACCACACCAGTTATCCAGTTCGTTGTCATCTTCTGCCTGGCCATTCTCTAATGTAGGTGGAGGGAAATAATGTAAAAGTCTCGCCTTCGTGGTGGATGAAGCCTTCACAACATGTTCAAGGTAACCTTTCTGGTAACCTTCAATGTGCTTCTCGGCTGTTGGAGGGTGTTAGTCTCTAGCAAAACACCAGACCATGAATTAGTACCATATATATCACAGGCCTAATTGAACTCATCAGCAATGCCCCTCAAACCAAATTTGGGGAACACCTACCCTAGCAACCAAAACAGCTGTGTCTATAATCAGTATGCACTGAATCCAGAACTTCAGTATATATATGCGTCTAGATGTCCTGGGGTTCACACCATTTCTTGCACTGTTTCTTTGAAACCCCACAGCAACTCCTCTCTAGGCCATATATTCCCCTTGGTATACTCTGGAAGATTTGGGTAATTCCCTTCTGCCCCGCTCAATTTTGGATCCTTGTAAAAGGCGCAATTCACATAATAGGAGCCTTTCAGGGTATCAGCCCTGTTGTTGGCAAGCATTTCCTTCCCACATGACCTGTGTACAATTCACGTAATTCAGCGTTGTCCACCTTCTGATCTCAGGAATCAAAGGGCATATATTACCATCCAACTAGGTATTTTGCTTCAGGGTATTCGAGGCCTTTCAGCTCCTCGGGGGAAAGGTTTCCAAGATGGGTCGCATACGACAGTATACGTTTCCGCAATGTTACAAATTTTGAGGGAAGACCAGTAACAACAATAATTCCGAGAGAATCAGGACCAAACGCCTCTACTAATGTAGAATGGTCAATACTTCCTAATATCTCATTAGCAAGAACTCAACATAGCATATCACGTGCTTGCATTTCTTACCATTTTGAAGCTGTTCCAAAGTAACTGACGCAGGCTTTGCAGTTTCATAGGTCGTCGACATGTTTTGAAAATCACCACTTGTCCAATACACTCATTAAACTGTGGTGGGGAAAGCCGCTTTAAAGCCCCCTCTATGCAAGGTTAAGAGGTCTGGCCCCCGTGATCTGCTACCAGTACCGTCAACTTGATAGTGCCCCGCAGGCAGCCGCACCCCGCAGCTTCAGCAATATGTACCGGTATTCTGGTTGGTATTATAGTTAGGCCCGGTACAATTCTGCACTATAGAAAAACTAACGTTCACCCACATATCGAGGGTATCTTGAAAATTAAGTTCATATGTACGTACCCGGTTAATGATAAGAAGCGTAATTTGGCATGACAACGACCGAGCTCTCATTGGCCAAACTCTTCTTCTCTCCTTTTCTTTTTCCAATTTGTTGTAGCTTCTTGTGGAAAATTTGCCAGAATTTAACACCTGGGGAGAGATATAAGCAAGCGTTTACAGCATTTCAATATTTCTTGGAGCGGGAGCAACCTTGTGGTTGTGACTTTGCGTTGTAAAGTAACTCTTAAGTACTAAACATGGGTACCTTGGCAACGGGCGCGTGAGCACAACAGAGAAGCATCACACAACATCGGCGCAATGGTCAAACCATTAACATTCAAGGGCGACAAGAAGATAAAAAAGCGGAAGCGAAAGGAGGACGTTGATGATGACAATGCAGACGAAGGGGGAAGCTCGAGGCCCGCCGCTATCGCTAAAACGAGCGGTACTACAGATGAGCTGGAAGGATGGGTTACCATGGAGCAGCCTGAGGAGCTGACCGGCCCAATCATGTTCACCTTTGTAAGTCTATATAGAGCTATGGAGAATAGTAATGGCTGATGTTAATGAGGAAGACAGGCAGCGACAAAACCAGTCTGTATGGCGTGCGATGCTACAGGCAAAGTCTACGCCTCGGTCCTCAAGAACATTGAAGGTGACAACCTCAACACTGCAGAACCAGCGGAAGTCAAGCAAGTATGGGTTATTACCAAGATTCACGGGACGGAGCGTTACTCGCTCAAATCACATCATGGCAAATACCTCAGCTGCGACAGGTTCGGGGTGCTGAGTGCTACGAAGGAAGCGATCTCACACGAAGAGGGCTTTGCAGCCGTCAAGACTAACGTGGGGTCTGGTTGGGCGTTCCAGACTGCTAGGGATAAGTACGTTGGGGTTGATGAGCCCAAGAGTGGAGGAACAATCGAGATACGGGGTGATGCGGAGGAAGTAGGCTTCTGCCAGACATGGACGATAAGGGGCCAAGCTAGATTCAAGAAGAAGACGAGAAAGGAAGAGGATAAGTTGAAGGACAGGATCACGAAGAAGGATTTGGAGGCACAGTAAGTGAAACGATGCTGGATGCGCTCGGTAACAGTGCTGACTATCTTCGATAGAGCTGGCGTGAAGCTGGATGGCGATCAAGTGAAAATGCTGAAAAAAGCCAGGCGAGGTAAAATAAACCTATTTCAACAAGAGATTGTGCGCATTATAGCTGACACAGCTATAGAGGGCCGTTTCCACGAAGCACTTCTCGACGTACGTGTAAAGTTTGGGAAACATGATAAATTCTCCTACTAGGATGTTTCAGCTTTTTATTTGAGAAGTGGGCAGCAAACGCTAAATAGTCCCATGCACGCTAAAATACAATACATCTCCTCGATATGGGAAAATATTCATGCGGGAAAAGGCATTGCTCAGCTCCAAAGCTGCAGCAGCTAACAATCGATATTCATACTTGGACACTTGGTTTATCATGGTATCGCAGCCTTGTCGAAGACGGCCCAAAATTGCTGGGAGTTAGGTATGGTGGGCAGATGCCCTGCGGAAATGATCATGACGAAGCTGTTTTATTCTTGCTAAGCTGTAGAAACAACTTGTTCAGGCGTTGTTGGATATTTTGTAAAGCCACTGTCATATGCAGATTACCATTTAGCGAAGCCATTTGGCAGCTTATTAGGAGGCTGTGGCAGCTCACCATTCACTGCCGCAAGTCGTTTTGATGTCTGCGCCAGTTTCACTACAGTAGGCCGTATGGCGGGTGGCTCTGAGTGCTCTAAGTAATCTTGTAACTCTGTACATACGGACATGTGAGTTTGCCTTCCAATCTCTTCGCTGCAGCGCCGACATACGGGTAATCAATCTCTCCAACTCATCACTCAACGCCAATTGACTTTTGTGCACCTGCATCAGCTTCTCCGTAGTCTGCTTAATTGTTGGATCGAATAATGTCTTAATCCCGTTCACCAACGGGTCGTCAATCGGTGGCGGCGGGGGCGGCGGCGAAGCCAAATGCTGTGTCACTGCTTCCGACAGCGCAACATCGAGAGGAGTTAGCGGTCGTTCACGCTGATCGCCAACTATAGCCATGGCCGCTGCAGAGCTCGAGCTTCCCACCGGAGATGCCATGTGGGGTTGTGGAGGAGTGCGGCGGTTTGGCGATTGCGCTACGGATGCGGTCGGTCCCGTTGGTTTAAGCTTTGTATGAGGTGAAAACTGGGCTGCACGCTATGAAAACCTCACCAACCTGCGACAGCTCAAGCCAACTCTATGATCAAATCAATATTCTTTGCGCATTTCCATACTGACAAAGGTGAGGGACCCGCCAGGCGATCTCGGATTGAAAGGGCTGACATTATGTGCGTTTTCAGGTCCACAAGTCCTCTACCAAGTCCCCGATGGCTCCGTCACGACGTCATGGGGCTCTTTACATGACCCACTCTTCGATTTCGATACGGTATCAGACTATATTATCCCTAAACAGGAGCTTTGTGATCGCCTCGTAACGGTCTGCACCAACCGTTTCCGCATCCTTGGATATCCTATGTGCATTGAAGATAGGAAATATGACCGTAATGAATACATTTTCAATATAGCCATTGTGCTCGACGAGACTGTCGACCCGTCGAGCTACAAGAGTGTGGTACGGAAGCTGGCCAAACTCTTCCGGGCATTAGAGGAGCAGAGTGGGTTCCTCTGGGATGAGGTAACGAGGAGTGGGGTTTATAGCTTGATCGAGCAGGTTATGGAGGATTTGAACAATTATTGCGAGTGCATGATTCCCATAAGTAAACACTCAGAGCCCTCGTGTGCAATGGAGATTAGGTTTTGAGAACTTGCAGCTGACATAGAGTAGATGATTCTAATACAATCAACCTCAAGCTGTTCCCAATATACGCTCCTCCCCCACCCGTCAAAGGCTATCACGTGCCCATATGTACTGTCCAACTCGAGCTCATCATGGACGTCAACTGGGACCTTACAATGCAGAAGGTAACCCATTCACTCTCTATCCCCATTTCACACTATCCTAATGTTTTATATTCAGATCATCCCTTTCATCGACGGCATCAACTCCGTCAAGCGCATCTCCGAGCTCGCCGACGCTGACTACAATCTCACACAAAAGTGCATCGAGCATCTCCTGTACTACAACTGTCTCATAATGGTCGACATCTTCCAATTCTCCTCCATCTATGCGGTCACCGCAGAAATCACCTCCCTGGTCAATGACCCGTCGCTTCAGGAGGAGTGTATAAACTACATCTCCATCCACCCTACCCATCCCAATATCAAAGCCCCATCACAAAAGCTTTCATTCCCGGGTATCTTCGAACTATATGCCTCCTTACGGCAGGGCTACACTTTGAAACAGTGGTGTATGGATAATAAAGATCTTCTGCATGGGATTGATGTTAGGAGATTTATAAGCTTTGGCGTAATTAAGGGGATTCTATATAGAGTTCATAGGTATCCCGTGTCAGATGACCCAAGCCATTTGGATAAAAAACTGCCTATGGCCAAGTTTCTGGATGGGAATCATCATTTTGATGATATATGCACGGAGCTACAGATATCTGAAAAAGAGGCAGCAGAAAGACTAGCAAAGGGATATGGGGACATTCAAATCATTGATCGATAGACATGAGTTGATTTAATCTAATGCCGCAGAGTTTCCGATTCACGTGCACAGCCTCTCGCACAGCCTCATACATCATGAGATAAGATTACGACTGGTAACTGGCTTTGGACTTACCATTGAATCAAAGTATATACATAAGTAAATGAGTATGGGATAAGTATAGCTTCAAACTAAGATATGTTTAGTTTCGAATAAGTATATGTGGCGTGTGAATAATATTGCGCAAAAAAAGGGACACAGAGTCCTATTATTCCAGTATAACAGCAAATGGTAGTAGCAGTGATATAAGTGCTGTGACAAATGTCTGACTGTAACAGGTATCCTAACAGTGGTATTTGGTGGAGAATAAACAAAAAATCGCATTTTAGGAAACTCGTAAAAAAAAACCAATAGAAACAGCAATCATGTTTGCCCTCGCATGAAAAACGGATTACGGGCCCCCATTCCAGAGTCAGTCTCGTATCGACCGAGCCTGCATCTTCGACTACCATCTAGTGGCTATTCACAAAGCTGGTCTCGGATTCAAGTCCAATGTGAACGCCCACCCAATCAATCCCTATTGAATAGTGACCAAAATACGACTAAAAGATGAAAACCCCAAAGCATTCCATTTTCTAATGACAAACTACAACCCGAGACCGATGAAAGTAGAAGAAATATGTAGCAAATAACAGCCTAGGAGAATCAAATAAATTACTTAGAATCATGCAAAAGCAGCCAGGTGAAAGGGGAGGTGGTGAATTGAAAATAAGCAATAGCGGGGTAAATACAGCCATATTTGAGCTGTACTCGACGGCGTAGATATAACAAATTACCAATGGTAAATAGTGGCTTTAATCAATTGTCATTCTTGATGGTACTGAATGAGCAGCAGGGCTCAATTCCGTCATTCCATGCTTCTCCTCCTCATTGGGGAATTTTCGTTTCGTGATATGTGGCTTAAGACCTTTGTTGAAGTTGAGCATGCACGTAATCGCATTGATGATGGTGACTGTGATTAGAAGTAATGTGATAACAGCTAAGCCACAGTCAGCTACACACACTCAAGATGAAGGTTTTATGGGAAAGTTACCGAATGATGTCAACGATCTTCGGGCTGGAAGATATTGAGCTAGTCTGGCCTTGTCGGTGTACATACGAACAAGCTTAAACAAGAAATATGCCATGGAGCCATGGAATACAATCTGTGGGAAATTCAAGTCAATGGAAAGATACCCTTAGTAAAGTATGTTGAACTGCTTACCACTACGATAGTCATCAGCCATGTAATTTCTCTGCGAGTAGCCCAAGCAGCAGTAAGCAGGAAGATGATGGTCAATGGGATAACAACAATGGTAAGCTGAAATTCGATGTCGTTAGACTGAAGAACAATTACCAGGAATTGGATGGTGAACCCGAGAAAGAAGAAAAAGTCGAATTTCAACAGTGCGACGAAAATCTGGAACGTAAGGTATCTCCGCTTCATCCTGAGGTCGGCAGAGATATGTTTGTAGATCGTCCACGCAAATTCGTCATAGAGCTTCCAAGCAACAATTGACATCAAGACGGTACATAACGCGAGAACACAAGGGATTGCGATGAGGAACGGCTGAATATCCCCCCATATGTCTCTCTGAGCTAGGGGCGGATCAACTGCCAAAAGATACTCATTGGCCTCCCTGATTTGGTCCATTTGAATTGCCGCATAAATCAACAGGGCACCATTGAAGATACAAAGACCAATAACTTGAATCGTGTTTTTAAGTCGTAGTGCATCATAAACCAAGCCGATGAGAAAGATGTGAGCAAAGATGAACAGGGTAAGATATCTAATGTCGGCAAATGTCAGCACCCAGTGTCACTTAGGCATTGTGAAGCAAATTTGAAGATGTGTATTACATACGTCGGAATCGTTCGAGTTTGTGAAGGGTTAGTATTCGAGAATTTGATGTTGTTTTGGAAAGTCGCGAAGACGAATCTGCAAACAAATCAACACTGGCTCAGCTTGGTATCCAAGCAATTTTTCATACCCTTCGAACCCCAGAACTATCACCGACTCCACAAATGCTATAGTCAAGAAGCACCATGTCCATGGGGTGCTTGGTAAGTAAACCATACTGTCGTCTTCGCGCCTCCTTTGTCGTCCTCCTAAGAGGGAGTTTTGACTGCCTTCGAAAATTTTGGTGGCTTTCTAAGTGACGCTGAAGTGGATTGCGTTCCAACCAGCCTACTTGGTAGCTAGTCCTGTCGAGACTCGACCACCACTGCGTGAACGAACCAAGTCGATGTACGTAGGTTGATTCGATGTCGGACACAAACGTACGTTGGGCCGTTGAAGGACTTTTTATGTTTATTTCAGCTTGATATTTCGGTCGGTCACGAAACGGCGTGGTGGTTGTTATCTCCTGAGGATGCTTGGTGGCTCCCGAGATGAGGACGGAAGTGAGGCTGATGTCCTTTGTCGGGGAAGGGGGTTGGACAAGAGAGTAACACCAAGCACAGTGGGTGTTTTTTTCCTTCTGCTTCACGTACTGAACCCAGAACCGGCTGTGCTGCGAGTGAGAGAAGTCAAAAAGAAGAGTTGAGTTAGAATTAAGGCGCAGCTAGGAAACGACAGTATGGTAATAGTGAGTGACGGTACACGCAGACAGAGTAAAGTTGGGCTGGATTGGATTAATTAGGAGCCAGCTTTTGAGGGGGAGGGGGGGGAGGAAAGAGGGTGGTATGAGTGGGAGGGGGAAGATGACAGAGAAGGTATAAAGAATCAAGGGAGCGCGTGTGTGAGTGGGTGTGGGAGAGGCTACACTACAAGCTGGTCTGTAGCTGGTCTGGTAAGCAGCGAGAGGTGTGGGATGTGAACGAGCGTGCAGAACGGCGAAGGGCGCAGTATACAGAGCGGCTCCTGGCACGACACCAAGCCCCGATGTACGGTCGCAGACGACCCCCTGCTGTGCCAGCACATTAGTCATCGTGCTGGCTATATTATGCAGTGCATTCCCACCGCCGTATGCAGTTCTCTCCCAGTCCACTACGCTTCGCTCCGTTCCCTTTAGTAGTCCACTCCAGGCCTCCTGTGGAGGGTGTTGTAACCAGACTACGCTCCAGGTATGTTCCGCTTCGCTCCCCTTCGCTCCCCTTCGTTCAGTAAGTTCACGCTAATTGATTGCTACTAGTACTGTAGCATAGCAAACTAGCTACAACGAATATTCGATTCTCGACGAACGGAAACTATTTCCCTACACTGACATTTTGCTGTTTTTATAGGTGAGTTTATATCCTCCTGGTGGGTCTAGTCGTGGTGATACAAGCTGATGAGTTAGTAGGGCTGCCATGGGACCAGAAGAAAAGTAAAACGAAGTGGATTACTTCATATACGAACATGACGTTAGTGGACGCAGAGGAGAGATTGGGCTTTGATTTTGAATCATTCCAATCTAGGGCGGTTTCGGTCTCACGGATACTTAAGTGTGACGTTACAAAGGAGGTTATCTTAAAGACAAAGGAGTTGGTTTATGATTTGGTAGTATGACATATTGAGGTTGAGGGTTATCCTACGATGGCGAATGGAGAATTTAGAGAACCGATTGTTAATGATTTGGTCCTCCTCATTCCCAACCTTATCCTATCGGATTTCAGACGCAGTACAGGACGAAATATCCGGTTATGGTGGGAAAAGCAGATTATCTCTATCGACAGTGAGACTAGAGGGGAGGAAGAGTTCGTTGTGATAATGTGATCAAGATAAAAGAGAAACGTTTTGTGTTCGTAGTGGAATCAAAGAGATCCTCTATTGGGGAGGGGATGAAGCAATGTTTACTCACGATGAAAGATGAGAGATAATAATGGTACAGGGGAAGTCTATGGGTTTATTACAACAGGGGACAGTTGGCGCATGTTTAGCTACAATGGTATAGATTTTCAGATGACCAGGAAGATAGAGGCAGTATTTGAAGATATGGATCAAGAACGAGAGTTATGGATGAAGGAGTATTCGATTGTGGTGGACTGTATGTATGGTGCGTTGAGCAAGGGAGAGGATGTGGTAGTCGGATAGGTAACGACAGGCGGATTGCAACGGAGGTTAGTGGAGGTTCAAGGGATTTAGTTATTTACTTGTTTATTTTTTTTTTTTTCTGTGTAAATAATAGGGATAGTTTATGGATTGTTTTCTTTGTTGTTGTTTCCCCTTTCAAGATTTATTTATGATATGTTGGGGGTGTCGGGGGGCGTAGCTGTGTTGATATTCTTGTGATTCCCACGACATTGCTCTTGCACCCAATTATATTTCAACTTTGCTGACACCGAAAAGAAATAGGTGGTACTTCCGACCACACAATAAACTATTGCATAAACTTAAACTAAAGCCACACTCACTGCCAACCAGACTAAAGTCACTACAACAAAAAAATTAAATTGATTATATCCACTATACTACCGAATCCAGTAACTTAAAACTATTCACATACTCTGTCAGGGGGCTACGCCCTCCGACACCCCCAATGGAACATAAATAAATCTAGGGGTGGGGGGATCAAATCTCGGGCGAGGAACACCATATAAATCAACAATAACATCATACTATGGGGAGGGTAACCAGACTTGAGGAGAACAACCATCACACCATAATCTGGTTGGAACTAAACCACATAACATTAGGATACAACGGGGTAGGGAACACTAGTCTCGATCAGACCCTCGTAGTTATCGTAGGGGAACACAAGGTATACGAATAGTCTTAAACAAACAAACGTAACCGAACTAAGCAAAACCGCAAACGAATAAACAAAAAACAAAATCAACATCTCGAAAAAAAACATAAACCTATCTCACACGCTTACCATCGTTAATACTCGCTAAACTGCCGAGACTTCCTCGTAACTAAGAAAACCTCTCCGCGACGGGACCTTTTCCATTCCTTCCCTAATAACAAAAATCAAATTCAGTGAATTAATTGAATGAAACAATATGAAACAAATAAATAAAAACACGGACGCAGACCCTTGACAGGGACAGGCGCCAGCCCGATCTGTTGTAGCTGCTGTGTCCCCTTCATAACGCGGCTAAGAATAGCTGCAATCTCGAGCCCCAGGAAAATTGCCGTGCTGCAAAAGATGCAAGTAACATAGCCCACCAACCAGTGACTATTCCCAACACAAAGCTCCGCATTGGAGAGAGCCAATAGGTACATCTCGGCCCACACTCAAGCCCTCTACCTCCACATCCATCTCCATCCAGGGCCTGTGGGATCTCACTTCTGCTATTTTCTGCTTCAGCTTGCGTGTTTCAGGTCTGCGTCGAACAAGGATCCGTGGTAGAAGCAGCTTCACGACCTTGGGCCGCTTGTCGTCTGCGGCGACCAACGGCTGGGCCCGCCTTTAGTCAGGGTTCTTAAACTTAATTCCACATTGATTTTTGTCCCCATACGTGACGATTATTCACCACCCCCAATGAAGCCTGGTGAGTTATTACCAGCTATCCACCAAGGAAAGCCGAGCTGATAAGAATTGAATTCCTATGGCAGATGATATGCTGATCGATGGCATCATTCTTGATGGGAAAGTTGAGTTGTGAGTCTCAGCAACTTCAGATGACGGCTTCCATGGACTAAGCGCAGGCATGTAGGGAGGCATGGCCATCACTCTTGAACAGCTTCCTGGAACGTATTGACGAGGTTAGCAATTGATTCCCCAGGAAAATTTGACTTGCTTGTTGCATGGGCTAATTGACCACCAAGATTGCCCATCGATCGTTCCCAGCTGCACCGATCTCACCTCCATCATCTTTGTCAAACAACTTATATAAACACAGCTCAAATGATGACACAGATCAGGCAATCACGAGCACTAGCCACGGGCCTGGGGCACACTCTCTGGATACGGCCGATCAACCCTCCCAGCCTGCCTACGTCCCTGATACATCCGACAGGATCCTTCCACCGAACATCGTCATAATGATGGCTTCGATCAAAGAAACCCTAACCACCACTTTCTCTACTGCTCCGCCGCATACAGTTCAGCGACTTGCAGAGTTGTTCCAGAAGCCAAATGAGCATTATCGGAGCCTACCAAAATTTCTACGAGCAGTACAGCGTGTCATATCTGTGTCATCTACAACCGATCAATTTCCACTGCCGTCCGCTGTGGAACATCCAACCACAGGAATGCTGAATGCATTGGGTAGTGATGAATCCCTTGGTGGAGCTTTGCTGACTCCAATTAGCTGGTTAAGGAATGATGTAGTCTCGGGCGATAGTGAATCTGATACAAAGATGAACGGCGTATTGCAAGGTGAACTCTTGAGGCAGGAGCAAGAGTTGCACATACAGGGTTCAAGCAGTACGCCAGATGGTGAACATGGCGATATGAAGCAACTGCATGCTCAAGGGCCTCCTAAGTTGGGTCCCGAGGACCTGGGCCCGCAGCCACCCGGTGTTGTATTCCCGGACTTGGACGATGCACCACCTGAAACTGCTCTGGAACCTGAGACACAAGCGAAGCAGGAAGAAATGATGGATACTCCCATGACGGGTGACGAAGGGGCCACAGAAGCTCCTCAGAATGCGCCAAAAGAAACCGAAGATAAGATGGATGTGGATGATGCTGTCACTGAAGGGAAAGAGTTATCTGCGGAAGCTCTAGATCAAGCAATGTCGGATGACGATGATGATGCGGGTAGAAACGTTGACAAAACCTAATGCTCTAATGGACAAACTGATTTCTCGGTGTTTGGCCTCGGACAACCAAATCTGCTTCTGAACTATTGATACGTTCATATTGTAAAATTCAGCTCTTTGTATACATAATTTTATCGCTTGATATAAAAACTTTGCATTGAAATATTTATATTGTTAGTTTATTGGGTTATTAGCGTGGCAGAACTCTTGGCACTCTTTACGCGTCTACCCAACTTTCATTAAACCTAATTCAATCTACAAACCACCAGCCTCCCCGACTCTGAGCAGTGAAAATGTAAGGCCAATTCTTCATAATGGTATTAAGACAGTCTAACTGAGATCTGGTGTATAGGTGTAAGCATCTATAGACCCAGCTCCAAAAACACTATTGATCAAAGTGAAGCTCGTATCGATAAGCTTGCAATTTTAGGGTAAATCAACCATCGCATCAACCATCGGCTGACCATTTTGATTAACTGACGTGGGGTTACAGCGTCCGTTCATTTGATAATCGAAGTAGTGAGACTATCCAGTTTCATACCCCACTCACTCTAATTGTGGGGTATAACGGTTCCGGAAAAACTGTATGTTCCAGTCTCTGGGTTCGGGGAATGGATGGGCGCTGATGCGTTCTAGACCATTATCGAATGCTTGAAATACGCTACCACTGGGGATCTTCCCCCAAACAGCAAAGGAGGGGCATTTGTTCATGATCCTCAGGTACTTGACAAATTTCAGACCCTGTCCTCCGTACCGAGGTCTGACTTTAGTATTTAGATGTGTAAGGAGAAAGAGGTCATGGCTCAAGTCAAGCTATCCTTCAAAAGCACGGATGGAGCAAAAGTCGTGTGCACCCGCTCACTGCAGGTTACCATGAAAGCAAACACCCGATCTCAAAAGACCTTAGAGGGGCAACTTCTAGTGGTGAAGAATGGAGAGCGGACGACTCTTAGCTCTAAAGTTGCAGATCTCAATGCAGTGATGCTACAATACCTTGGAGTATCAAAAGCTGTCCTAGATTATGTCATATTCTGTCACCAAGATGAGAGTTTATGGCCTATGAGTGAACCTGCAACTCTAAAGAAGAAATTTGACGATATATTCGAAGCCATCAAATACACTAACGCTATCAAAAATATCAAAGACCTTGTCAAGAAACAAAAAGAAGACCTCGGGCAGGAGAAGGTGCGATTGGAGCAGTACAGGATCGATAAGGACAGAGCTGAACGGGCCGAGAAGAAATCACGTGATCTCCATACTGAGGTTGAGTGTCAAAGGGACAAAATCACAGCGCTCGATGCGGAAATCAAAGCTAGTACTAAAGAGACTCAGGAGTATTGGAAGACCGCCAGTGAGTTTGAAGCAATGATAGCTGCGTTGAATGGGAAGCGGCAACAGATGGTCACCATGAAAGAAAATATTGAAGACCTGGCTAAGGGGCTGGAATTGGTTGAGGATAGCGATGAAGAACTTGAGAACATGAAGCGAGATTATGATACTAGAATGCGTGTTTTTGAAGACTCAATCAAGACACTTGAAGCACAGCAAGGCCAACTTCATGTGGAGCTGCAAAGAGTGAGAGGGGCATTGGAAATCAAGCTCACGGAACAGGGAACAGCAACTGCTGAGAAGAAGGTGAGTCTTTCACTCTAGTACATCATCAAATGGCTAATATCGATAGGCTTTTGAACGACAAGTAACTCGCAGGAGTGAGTTAATTAAGGAGACAAGTCGTAGACATAATATTCGCGGCTTCGATATGGACCTTGATGATGTGCTGATCCAAGAATTCATGCAAAGGCTCAACAAGATGTACAAGGACCAAGCTGCAGCATTGGATAGGGTGAAGCGTGAGACTAGAGAAGAGCTATCAGTCGCACAGGAAGACTTGAATAAGATAAATACCCAGAGATCGTCCTTGTTGCAACGGAAGGACTACGCTCGCACTGAGATTAGGAACCTGGAGCCAAAGGCCGCTAATCTCCAGCGCCGGATTGATGAAATGAACGTTGACGAAGGCCAAGAGACTATGGCTCAAAATGAACTCGACCAGAACGCTGAGACACTGAAGCAAGTGAAGAACGACTTCGATAAAGCGGAATATGACCAGAAAATGAGAAGGTTGAGTTCTGAAATTCGGGAGGTGGAGCAACAAATACAGGATGTCACCACCGAACTGAACAAGACTACAAAGCAGGCGGATGACCGTGCAACATTGGGACTGTTGAAGAAAGAATTAGACACCCGAAAAAAGGCGTTGGAGGCGTTGTGAGTATAGCCAAGGTTTGTTGGATTTCCAATTGTGCTTATAGACTCTACAGAATGGGTTCCAACCAAGACAAATTTAATCAAATAATGGGCGACGCTTGGAACGGAGGGAACCTCGAGCGAGAACTCCAGAACATCGTGGAGTATGTCATACCAGTTCTGTTCTGACATTTGAATCCTCAGCTAAACTTTCCAGATCACGAGAGGAAGAGTTAGTAGAGGCCACAAGACAACGGGACGGAGTCAATAATGAGTTGTCTCAGGTGGAAGCAAAGATTTCTATGGCCAGGGAATCTATCAAAGAGAAGTTACAGATAACGAAATGTTGAAATCCCACCTCCTGAGGTATATTAATCAGCTTACTAATCCTGTGTTAGCATGTGAGAGAGTGGTGTTGGATTCAAACCCTGCTGTCACTATGGATAATTACCCTGATGTCGTGGCAGAACACGAAGAAAATCTAGAAGAGCTTCAAGGGTATGCACAGTCGACTTTGTACAAATGTTCAGACCCGCTAAAGTTCAAAAAGAACCTCAAAATCAGTGCAATGGTTGTCGAGCTACCTCACCAATGCTGTCTCTACTGCACAGAAGAGAGATTGCTGCGCACTCTGTACGAGAAGATTCGCTGAACCGGCGGAGACTGTTGAGTTTATTAAAAAGGTTCCATAGCTTAACCATTATTTTATGGTATGATATTGAGACTTTGTATAGTGTCAACAAAAACTCAAAGAGATCAAAGAGAAATCATTGCGCGACGATATCGAAGCACTCGAGTCGGACCTCAATGATCTTAAGGTCGCTGAGAGCAGCTACAGTACGTACAAGAGGCTTCAGCAGACAGAGATCCCCGCGCTGGAGGACAGCTTGAAGAAGCATACGGAAAGGCAACAAGACCTGGTGGAGAAATTTGAGAGGGTAGGCTGCATCCCCGAGCCTCACCGAGATGCCATATCTGTACTAACAATTATCTGACTCCAGGCCGAAAAAGAAGTAACCGAGCGTAATTACGCGAAGTTAGAGGCAGAAGGTCTAAGACGCCCAACTCTTGACATCTCCCGATATAGGAAAGAAATCTCCGACTATGAAGCCCAAGTCAGAAGGGTGGCTGCGCAATTGCAAGAAGTTGGTGGGGGGCGAACACTCGATGACTTGCATAGCCAACAAATGGAATTAAGCAAAAGTGCCCAGGCACTCAGAGACGAGTTCGCTAGTATTCAGGTTGATAAAGAGCGGGCGCGACAACATATGAGCGCACTGGAGAATAAACTTCGAGACAGTCGCGAAAAATTGACTAGCATCAAGCACAAGCTCGAGACCGGCCGCTCGATGAAAGACCAGATGCACGAATACCGAGAGGCTGTCAAAAAACAAAACAGGCTCATCTCAGAGGCAGATAAGGAAATTGAGGCTCTTGTTCCAGACTTAGCCAAAGCACAGGCAAAGGTCAATGATATCACTGAAGTCGGGGCCGAAAAGGAAAAGCGCTTCCAGAAAGAAACCTCTAGGTTGTTTGATAGCTACAACCAGCTGAAGACGGCATATGATGAAATTGAGCACTACGTCAACAGCGGAAAAGCCACTCGTCTTTTCCGCTGTATGCAGGAAGTGGATGATTTCCAGAGAGAAGTCAAGAGGCTCCAAGACGAAACCAATAATACCATTTCTCAGCTTCATAAGTACCAAGGAGAGATTGCGAACGCGAAGAATACGGAGCAGAAGATTGTGAATAATTTACGATACCGCCAAAACCTGCGGAATATCGAAAAGCTCAAAGGGGAAATTGCAGAACTGGAAGCACAGGATCCTGAAGGGGATAGAGAGCGATTTCAACAACAAGCCGAGCGCATGAATCAGAAGAACCTTCGACTGGCTACGCAACGCAGCGAGATTGCTGGTGCGATGAAGGCTAAGGATAATGAGTTGGTGCATTTGATGAGGCAGTATGACATTGACTTTAAAGATGCCAAAGATAATTACAGGAAGGCCACTGTGAAGGTACAGACTACCAAGGCCGCGATTGAGGATTTGACCAAGTATAGTGCTGCGCTAGATATGGCAGTTATGAAGTATCATAGCATGAAAATGGAGGAGATTAATAGGATTATTGATGAGCTGTGGAAGGCGACGTATAGAGGGACGGATGTGGATACTATTATGATTAGGTCTGAGGCAGAGAATACCAAGGGGAATAGAAATTATAATTATCGAGTATGTCCTCCAAACCGCCCCCGTTCATGGAGAAACTAAGATTTGTGTGGTAAAATCGCAGGTCTGCATGGTCAAGCAAGACACCGAACTAGATATGCGCGGGCGCTGCAGTGCCGGGCAAAAAGTCCTTGCATGTATCATTATCCGCCTCGCTCTCGCGGAGTGTTTTGGAGTCAACTGCGGTGTACGTCTTCCCAACCATTCCACCGCCACCTCCACCTCTCTTACCCTGAACTCATACTTATATCTTTTGTCACACTAGCTCATCGCCCTCGATGAACCCACTACCAACCTCGACAGAGACAATATTAAATCCCTCGCCCGCTCTCTCGCGCAGATCATTGAAACAAGGCAGAAGCAAGCTAATTTCCAACTGATAGTGATTACGCATGATGAGGATTTTTTGAGCTATATGAGCTGCTCAGATTATTGTGATCATTATTACAGGGTTAGTAGGGATGAGAAGCAGAAGTCCATAATTGAGATGTGAGTATTGATCACCTTTGAGCTCTAGAATGGAGGTTGGTGAGATTTGGATTGAGTGCTAATTAGAGATTCTTACTTAGGCAATCTATTTCGGAGGTGGGTTAAGATATTGTGGGGAGGGCAAAAGATATGGAGGGTTTTGTATGAAGAAATGAGATGGCTTGAGGTTACGCCGTGTTGTTAGCATGTGTCTTGACCTTAAGTGCTCCATATAAATTGTTATAACTATAGTCAGTATGTCAACCACTCATAGCCGCATACTCCATCAAACCACCCAATCTCCAATATCGTTCCCGCCAAGTTCACTCTGCCCCTCTTCCCCATCTCCATCCCCCATCCATTCCTCACTCTCACTCCCACCCCCCCCAACTGGCAAAACCCTAAATTCCACAAAACTTGGTCCCTTCCCCGAACTCCCCCCATCCGTACCTCCCTCCCATTCAATCATAAACTGCAAACTCAATACTCCTTGTTTATCCCCCCTAATACTCACCATCTTCGCTCTCTCCATCGCCCTAACCGCATGTCTCACAAACCCAAATCTATAACTATGGCAAGTTGGTTCCGAAACCTGGAATGTATCGAGTTGGTTTTTTGAGAAGGAAATGGTGGTTGAGCAGCCTAGAGGAGAGGTTGCGGTGAGGGAGAAGTAGGGGGGGCGGGGGTGGTATGGAATATTAGGGGGGTGGGTGCGGGGAGGGTAGGCAGGAGCTCGAGGAGGGCGTCGTACAGCCAGGAGGACTGTGTGGGAGTGAGTATGATTGTGGTGGTGTTTTTGTGGTGGGGAGGATCTGGGGGGTGGGGATTACCTTCATTATTATTTTCTGAGAGAGGGAGTTTCTATCAAGAGGGATCTCGGAGATACCGTCGGAGATGTAGGTGGTTAGTTCGCAGGTTGTGGTTGTGCCGGATTCTTCGAGACTGTATCCCACCCATTCAACAATTCATTAGCACTACCATCCCCATTCCCTCCAACCCCCATTCAAATTCCCCACTTTCACTACCCTCTCCCAATTGTGCTGTGGGGTGCCTACACAACGCAGAGCGGGGCCCCCATCCCCCCATACACAAGCTTACACGTCCCCGTAATCCTCAACGCATTTTGATCGAAGATCCCCCCGGGGCCGCCGCCACCTCCTCTTTCACCCCCAGCGCTGATACTACCAGCGTAGAAGGAATTATAATTAGAGTTTGACTTCTGATGAGCGGAATCCGCACTAAAGAGTTGTAGGCATTCGAGGAGGGCGGAGAGGGAGATGTTGAACGTCACTGTTGTATCTGGGTCTTCATCGGGTTGACTCTCTGGTTGCTGCTGGGGTGAGGGTGGGGGAAGGTGGAAGGTGAATGTGGTGAAGAGTTTACTGTCGAGGAAGGCATGGCCTCGGGTTTAGCGTGAGCGAGTGGAGCGAGTGAAGTGAGGTGGGGGAGGGCAAGGAGTGCGGGGGGGGGGAGAAGAAACCTTGCATAACCCTAGAATCCTCAACGCTTACTCGAATGCCATCGCTTGAGATTTGGACTTGTGCGCGCGAAACGAAGCCGACGCAGCGGAGGATGTTGAACAGTTGCCGGGCTGAGCTTGTGACGGCAGAGAAACATGGTGAGTTGGGCGTTTCTTGGGAAGTGTTCATTGCGGGATACCCTACTATGCATGAATGGATGGAGGGAGCTTGAGATGACTGGCTGTTGATTGGATGAAAGGCAACTACCGCTCAGCGAAACAGTTGAAACAGTTACAAATACGAGCATACTAGCAAATTGATATCACAAGAGCTCCTGATATAAACATATGAGGCCTTTTTCCCCAAAAACCCATTACGGCGTTGGTTGGTGGTGGTTTCTGAAACCACGTCTCTCAGCCAGAAAACCATCCCCTTCCCCGTCCCGTCCCTATCCTCATCCCCGTCCCCATTCAATTCGAGTCTCCCATCTAGACGTAGACTCCGGCTGCACATATCAAGAACACCGAGCCGAATCTACAGAAACCCCCCGTCAGCATCGCCGTTATCGTAAAAGGGGCAATTACATACCCAAACGCCAGTGACGCCGGAAGAGCCAGTATCGGTGCAAGTACGACTGATTTATCTGCCCGTCATTGATGTCAACAACCAATTACTATTGTCCTGTCGAGATATTTGAGCCATACTCAACGAAAACAGTGCCGTCAAAACAAACGCTGTCCCCAAGCCGATTAGCGACCATTCACAATAGCTGTCCCAAGAGCTTCCTACCGATGGCCATCAACACAAACGCCACGCTCCCTTGTCCTCCCTTGCCCACCAACGGCATAAACGCAGCTTGTGCTTCAAGCCACTGCCTGTCCATAACTGCTAAGAGTCTTTCGTTCGTTATTTGTTTCACAGTTGATTTATTGGATCCGAAGCTTCGCATGCGAAGGACAGCTTTCGCTTTCCAGAACAGGATCGGCTATATTAATATCTTGGCACGCCAAGCTCCCTGGAGCCTCGAGCAAACCAAGAAATATCAAGGCTTCGTAATCGAATCACGAGGATACTAATTTGAGGTATACAGGTACCAACTCAAACGATCACGGCAAGGCGCCTTGCCCCAGCGTATATACAGCAATGCCGCACGTTAAAAGCGAGTGTAAGCTTCCCATCCGATGTGCGTTCACCAGATCCAGCCATGTATTCTTCACTATAACGTTCCTCTTAGAGATTCATACCCTCTGATTCTACGAATCTGTTCTAACCCTTCTTCAATTGACGTGCTAATCAAGTTATTACTGGCATAGTCAAGCGTAAATCGGAATCAAGCGGGAACGGGGCGGATGAAGACGGGGGAGGGCATAGAAAGAGGGTTAAGTCCTCAGAACCGGCCGAGAAGAAGGAGGATGTTGTGGTGGAGGAGGAGAAGAAGCCCGAGAGGTTAAAGCCTTATAAGGAGTGTGCGTGTCTCCGCCTCCCTTACCCCACAATTGCACTCTACCCTGATCTGGGCGTACAGACTGGATGTGATGGAGATGGCAAATGCCTGGTGCTGACGGGACATACAGCAAACGCCAAAATCGAAGAACGCAATGGTGAAATAGTATTCCGTGTTGTCAACAATGATAATACCCGCGAATCGACCATCATCCTCACGGGGCTCAAGATAATATTCCAAAAACAGTTGCCTAAGATGCCAAAGGATTATATCGCCCGGCTGGTTTATGATCGGACGCATGTTAGTATGGCGATTGTGAAGCATCCTTTGGAGGTACTAGGGTACGTCCATCGAGCCCAATCAAGTCCGCAGCAGAAAGAGGTAATCTGGATAATGCTCGGCTAACATTTCCGCCCTGCTCCAGAGGCATCACCTACCGCCCCTTCAAGGGCCGCGAATTCGCCGAAATCGTCTTCTGCGCTATCTCCTCCGACCAACAAGTCAAAGGGTACGGCGCGCACCTCATGTCCCATCTCAAAGATTACGTCAAAGCGACCTCAGACGTAATGCACTTCCTCACCTACGCAGACAACTACGCCATCGGGTATTTTAAAAAACAAGGCTTCACCAAAGAAATCTCCCTCGACCGCCGGATCTGGATGGGGTACATTAAGGACTACGAAGGCGGTACCCTCATGCAGTGCTCTATGATCCCCAAAATCCGGTACCTCGAATCCGCAAAAATGCTCGCAAAGCAAAAGGAGGCAGTCAGAGCCAAGATTAGAGCAATCTCAAAATCACATATCGTCCACCCTCCACTCAAGCTATTCCGAAATGGCCCGTGTAAAGTCGACGCCGCATCAATTCCCGCACTGAAGGAGTCCGGGTGGAGTCCCGAAATGGACGAGTTATCCCGGGAAGCTAAACACGGCCCTCACTTTGCTCAACTCCAGCATCTTCTGAACGAGCTCCAAAATCATCAAAGCGCCTGGCCGTTCCTGCAGCCTGTCAACCGGGATGAGGTCCAAGATTACTATAATGTCATTCTTGAGCCCATGGATCTGAGTGAGATGGAAAGTAGACTCGAGACAGATCGTTATGCGACTCCCGAAGATTTTATTAGGGATGCGGGATTGATCTTTAAGAATTGTAAAAAGTATAATAATGAGACAACGACGTATTATAAGAATGCAGTAAAGTTGGAGAAGTTTTTGAATAATAAGCTGAGGGAGATTCCGGAGTGGTCGGTGAGTACTTATATTCTACTTTTATATATCGCAGTGTTTCGGAATTGTTATATACGGATGTGGCTAACATTTTGGCGGGAGGGTGGGGGGGTTAGCATCTTGCGAATTGAACTGAGGGTAAAAGTGACTTACATATCCCGTTTTGTATTTCACTTTTTTGTTTTGTTTTCTTCTTTATATTGTTTCTCATGCACTTTTATTATATGCGTTATGCGTGCATGCAAGCGAGTTCAATCTTGCTTTACGGAACCCAGACACGTTTTTGTGTTTCCTTTTTACTGCTTCTCCCCTCTTTTCTTTTATATGATTACCATGGACATGGGAATTCGGAGAATTGGAGTACTTGGGTGTCTTTTGGGGTGGACTTTTTTTCTTTATTGTATGGTAATTTAAATTAATGAATTGATTGTTGATCATGCAGTAGTGAAAGAGGAAATGTGGTGGGTCCGCTTCTGGCCGGTTCAGGATTACGAACCAACCAGATGACTTGTCATAAGTAAAGTATATAATACTATCCAATAGCGCTGAAAACGGCAGCCCCGTCAATGTATATAAGCATTCTGTCGACGTTTCTTGTGTAATTCGATGCAGGTTCAGATGTTGTGATGGAAATAGCTTAGTTCTATTCACACTGACCAGACCGGTGTATGTGGCAGGATCCAGGTAGTTCGGTAGCCTCGTTCCCATGAATCTACCCGCCCCAGGGTATGTTTCGAACACGTCCAATTAATATTCAGGGCGCCTCCGACAGTGTTAACGCGCAAATTACGGGAGTATGGATGATGCCCCGTAACTGTTATAACACTGCCTACTGATAAACTGGCTTTTTTTTTTTTTTTTTGTTAACAATTTCGCTGATGCAGAAGGAGGCTCAAGCGATATCTCATTTGCCATATCACCAGCCAAAATCAGCCGAAGTGAGGCCGGAACTGCCGAATCTCCCCCCCGTACGTAAGGCAACCGTCGGCAAGATTTGGAGAGCTTGGGATACTATAGTCTGGCTTGTACTAGCCCCTCGTAGAGGGGGATACTAATGATTCGTAAAGTTCCATTTTCGTATTCCCCTTTTGTGATTATATATGGCACTAGAGCGAGAGAGCACGATATGAGAAATGCAATAAAAGAAATTTAGAATTATGTTCAGCCCATGGGAATCCCTTGCCTCACAAACGAGTAATTCAAATAATACAAAATATTTAGATTAAAACCGGAGTATTCCGCAGTTTTTTGTTCCCCCACCGTTTGACTCGCTTCGCAATTCGCGCTGGGTACATAAGCCCCCCCCCCCCCCCCCCCCGGGCTGTCGAAGCCCAAGTCGGCTCCTGATGCAAGGCAAAACTAGGAGACTCTCAGGCTAAAGCTTGCCCTCACAATCGCTCGTAGTAGCACAAATCATCTTCGCAGAATGGCTTGGGTTATCAATGGCTGGTGTAAAAGTAGCGTGATTGGTCTTCTTTTCACAAACTGGTAATGGCGAACTATGGGGTTACCCTGAATACAGTGTAAGGCCCCGCATTCCTCACTGGATTGCCTCCACACCATCTTGTTATATCGCTCAGCTGCTGCTCATGATAATTTCAAACAAACTGTATCCCGTATTCATTTAACCCTCTACAGAACAGTACCTTCCATCACCACCTTAGAGATCTCCATCATAAGACAGTTAGCCAAGTACGTCGAAGAACCCAATTATTTCTTCGGACCTTGATCCTACTACCTAGTCCTAAGTAAAACCAAACAAAAGAATTGGTCGGCCGCCTATAATTGATTAGAAATTTCGGGATTAGCCGTTGCGCACATACATAAGCACAGTTGAACCCGCTTTAGAGCCGGGGTCACAGGGCTTCCATGTAAAAGGGGAGGTTATGTGGATATTAGCTGACACTCCCATCAAGTTTGCCGAAGTACCAAAATCAGAAAGTTGTCCCGTCATCCTGCAACCATAGTCTTTGTCGCTTGACTTCTCTTTTTCCCTTGGTCTTGTTACTTTAGCATACTAGATTATTGGTGAGTTTTCATGGTACAGTATTACAGTATGAACACACCCAATCATCTCACTCGTAGGCGAACATCCTGGTGAAACTAACGAGATGGGAGCCTCGGCTTGTCCACACCCTTTATGCGGAAGCTAGGACGTCGGTTGACATTCCGCTATTCCCATGTCTATTGGCTATGTATTTTGAAGGATGCTGCATGAGAGTTGCAGATTTCATGCATTAGCTTGGTGCATACTTTGAGTAAGATGCTTGCTTGTCCGAAAATAGATCTGGTTGAAGGAAGAAAGTCCTCTTTGTAGTCTCTAGCCACTACGAAGGCTGTGCAACTACACGTCGTCAGGTTATAGTCAAGTTTATCGGCGGAATTAAATCATGAACAAAAGTTACATGTATGGGAATGTTTGGGAATGAGTGCCAAGAGAACAGCTTCCACGAGTGCGCAGTGATGTCAGTGAACTCCTTCAGCCCTGATGCTTACTAGATAGAAGTATAATACAATAATACCGTCCGAAACCATAACCAACACAATCCTAACGACACCTACTGTCATAGCACAACCTGCATACTCCTGGGCCGAGATTGATGGTACACGTATTTGGTTATAAAAGCCATGTAGCTGCTAACAGGCTACGTACATAAGTACCTTACACAGTAGTGGTGGTCAATTCTTAAACCCGAGTTTTGAAAACTCAGGTTATGCAACCTCTTGGCAGCGCCTTGGTGTCTTGGCTTTGCGCTGATTGGCCAGGGCCATCACTCAACTTTTACTCAACCCAGAACTCATTACCGCACTCTGGAGTGCGGTAACCAGCCAAACTGCAGTTTTGACAGCAGCAAAAAAAACTCAACGGAGCAAACAATTCAACTCAACAAGACGATATGATCCAACGCAACACCACAACCACAACACGATACGACCTACAAGGACCAGCAATCAGCTTACATCGCCCAATAATTTAATTCAATGCCATCTGACAGCCAAAAATCCACTCGCCAGCGCATTTGGCTTAAGGAAGATGTTGAGCGGCTTGTATGCTGGATGGAGGAACACCAAGAAGACCTTCGAGGTAAACAAGCAGCATGGCATAAGGATGTTAAAGAGCAGGTTTTTGCTGGGGATCCAGAGATCACGGTAAATAGAATTAAAGATAAGGCTCAAAATATGAAGAAGGCTTGGAGTGATGCACGGAAATTGCGAGAGCAATCAGGGTCTGGTGTGCGTGCCGAAGATCAAGTTAGCACTTTCAATGCCCTGCTAGAATCTAAGTGCCCTTTATTTTGGAGATTGGACGATATTTGGGGGAGCCGTCCGAATATCACACCAATTATAATTGCAGATTCAACACAGGACCCCACAGTATCGCAGTCAGAGCCTGAGTTGGTATCGGAGTTCAAGAAAGATGAGTTAGATGAAGAGTTTGATTGGGAGGAAACTCCACCACCAAAGGCAGTGTCAGTCACCTTGAATTCTAAGAAAGCAAAAAAACATAGTGGACTCGGAATTAGGGGTGGGGAATTGAGTAAGATCATGGAGGATCGAGCATTGATTGAGCAAGAGAAGGAGGAAAAGCGCATTCAGGTAGATCTTGAGAAAGATGAAAAGAGGGTTAAATTCGAGCTTGAGATACATAGAGATCGAATGGCAGCAGAAGATCGAAGATTAGAAGCAGAAAACCGACGTTTTGAACAACAGTTGCAAGCTCAGGAAAGGATTGTGCAAATGCAACTGGAAGCTCAAGCAAAACAGCTTGAGTTATTTATGAAGATTATGGCTAGTAAAAACTCGCCTTAAGATCCAACCAGGTAAGACCCACCCCAATATCTAACTAGCTAAGACTCGAGCTTAAGATCCAACTAGCTAGGACCCCTCCTCCGCAACACCTACAATCTCAGCAACTCGATTCAAAAGTTCTTCTTGCCTGATTTTGCCTGCTCTTGCTTCTAGTCTTGTTATCTCTTCTGTATGCTCATTTCTTGACTCAGATATCTCTTCTGTAGATGATGACAAAAATATCTCTAGCCACTCGTTCTCATTTTCTATGCTATTCAGCCAATTATGAAGTACCAAACAAGCTGAAATCCACATAATAACACGCTGATGCCCTTCTTTTTGATCCAAACCAATCCGTATAGGCAAGCTCCTAAGTGATGGGAATCTTGCTTTGAGTATTCCGAATGTATGCTCAATCTTAACTCGAGGTATCGATAGTTGATAATTGAAAGCTGCTTTAGGGCGTTCTCGAGCATAAGGTTCTTTGAAGGGGACAATTATGTGCTTTTCCAATCCATATGCCTTGTCCGCTAGCAAATATTCATGACTTTTAAAATAAGAGCTATAGTTCTTATAGAGCTCAGAATTTTTAAAAGCTGTTGAATCATGAGTTGCAGCAGTATGACCCATACTGACATAAATAAAACGTCGATTCCAATCACAGATTGCTTGGAGGTTGATCCCATACTCTTTCTTTCTCGAAAAGTAAGCCTCTGGATCCACTTGAGGCTTATCTCGGAGAACAATAATTGATCCATCAAGAAAACCTATACAGTCCCGAAAAACCCATTGAGTACTTCCAACTCTACTACGCTTCTCTGCAGACTTAGAGCGAGCTTCTGGTGATGGCCATTTAACATAAGATGGAAGAAGTTTGCTGAGAATCTGAATAGATTGCCATATATATATTCCTACTGCTCCCTTTGATATATTGAGAGCAATTCTTGATCTTTCTAACCCCCTACCTCCAACACTTCCTAATGTATATAAAGCCACAGCGAGTTGCTGATAGATAGGACGAGGTTTTTTTTTGCCTATCATATTTGTTGGCCACATTGGTGTTATGATATCGACAAGGGCCCAGAAGGAGCTTCGATGCATTCTGAATAGATTTAAGAATGCTGATTCCGGATAATTCTTAATCAAGTTCTCCAAAACTGATGGTCCTTGAAAAATCAAATGTCTTCCAGCACTGATTTTACGTGTTGCTATATAGCGACGTACTGCTATTATCTTATAGACTTCCCACACCTCCTTCAGTAGGTCTATTAGATCTTCACTAGAATCATATATCATTAAATGGGTGAGCTGTTGCACTATCGTATGAAGTTCTCCTAGCAAGACGTTTCGTTGGGTCAATCGAGGCATGTTGTGATGTGAAGATGACTAAGTACGCGTAACTGATAATTTCACGTAGAGTAGGTCAATTGAAAACTCAGGTTTGTGCTATATTGGGACTAGTGCAGTTATCGCATAATCTGAGTTTTCAAAACTCAGTTTAAGAATTGACCACCACTAGTATATGAAACTCCCACCAGCAACTTAAACCCGAAGCTATGGGCGATGTCAAGGACGTGTGTGTACAGCCGTCCAATGCTATACGTACAGCACATCTCGGGGTATGCTCGATTGCGCCGAGCAGCAGACCTGAGAGGTCACCTGAATAGCCCCCCCATCAGGCGAATGTAGTCATCTTCCCCTGTAGTAATGGGCTACTATTATTCTGGGCTAGGACATACCACAATAGGAATTACTTCATCATGTGGGTCCTGAGTTAAGCCCAGGTTGCTTAGTATACGTGCGGGGGTGGGGCTTTTGTTGTTATTTTCATTGAAACATATTTCCGTGACCTTTTGAGGCTCGAAAGCCATGTTGGCTCGAGATTACCGGTTTGCCAACCAGACTATTACCGGTTACCATTCTCAAAAGCCGTTTTCGGTACAGTGTGATCCACGTGTGTTCGGTTGGCGCTACCGTTCAGAACTACATTCAGCGGTCGCTGGGCAGGGATCTGGTACTTAAGGCAAAGTCACTCAGCCATATTATTGGATACTTATGCGCGTCGGTATAATATTTAGAATTAGTTAGCCAAGAGATCTGAGCATGGGAGTGCAGGAAGGGGGGGTTAGATTTAGTATCGCTTTGAACACAATACAATAACACTGGGTGCTATTGGTGAGGCTTGAGGCTAGGACGATTTTAAACAGCCTGACGGGGACGGTGGAAAGGGCTTTAGGTAAACAAGGGGAATGATGGTCAGGTACGACAATCAAGCAGAAAATACAGTGGGTTCAGCACCCGTCCAATACGGATATCGTTTGATTCACGTTCGAACCGAGCTTTTAACAAAGCAGTTGAATCAAGAATTTGGATGTGTTTCACATGTACTGTACATGTACAATACGGAGTACCACAGGCTTCTCGGTTTTTATTTGAATTATGCGGGGAAAAGTGGGTCGGATTATTCAATTGAGCAGGGGAGGGGGGGTATGATCGATGCACGGGAAGAAGGCAAATGCAACCAATACAAATCCCTGGGCTCAGAATCGTGATCACTGACCTTCATGTTTATCAAATGGTTCGTCATATACATACGACCGGATCTATTCCATCATGGGCTCGGGGTTCAGATAGCTTTTTATTGCCTAAGATTTACCGCTCTAACATCGGCGACAAGCCTAACTGGCGAATACGAGTGAGTGACCGACCAAGTGAGAAAGATGGCGTTCAAGTTTACGAACATTCGGAGATGAAACAAACAAGGGAATGGCCCAAACACGATAACTAACGATAACTACTATAATTGGGGTTTGTCGGCCAAAGCATTAAGCTATTATTACGGCATCCTCAAACAGAACTCAGCCATTATGGAACCATCATAATATTGTATCTCTCTTCGCTTCAGTTATTCAGCTTAAGTGTTAAGCGTTTTAATTAAGCGAATCCTTCGGGTTGTGGCAGATGCATTTGCGCATACGTACAGAGACTGCAACTTTAAACAGGAAAACCCACCCGGTCTGTGCAAGTGAGCCCCCGCGGTCTCAGCTTTCGCACACCAGGCCAGTGTGGTCACGCACACCCCAAGAGCAATGGATTCATCGGATCTACTTTGGGAGGGGTGGAGATCTCGAGGGGTGCGGACAATTGATGGATTGCTGAAATCATTGTGCACTGAAATCATTGTGCAGAGGACAGATGTACATACTGAGGCAGACTCTGAAACTTCGGCTGCCTTGCAATGAGATACTTGTTACCATAGATGAGGAGTATCAGACTGCGTGACTGAATAATGGCCCATTTGCCAGAGCGCCCAGCGCTCAGCAGCAACCACCATCCTTCGGTTCTTGTCCCTTTTTTCCCACCCCACCACTACAACCACCACCACCACCACCACCACCACCACCACCACCAATTTTTTGGGGCATGGGGTGGTGAGCGGTAATAATGGGGAGGGTGTGTGTTTACTGTACAGGAGCATCTCACTTTATTCTTTTGTTGTCTCAACGTACGTCAGTATTATTGGTACTGCTGGGTTCATGAATACTTAGGTCTTACCGCGCCCGCCCACACTGACCGTAAGGCGGCCTAGCAGCACGTAGGTCGTCTCAATCGTCATGAAAAAAGAAGTATACAGCTGTGGAGAGAAGACAAAAAGTAACCTGATTGCTAAAAACGCAGACTCTGCACCCCCCCCTAAAGCGCGAGCAGTCGTGCTGTCCTGCTACCTGGAGTGCATGTAGAGCGACACAGAGCGACTTGCGGGCAAAACGAGAGTTCACGCAGCTGGCGTGGGTGCGTGGAATAATTAGGGAATAATAGAGGAAGGTGCTCCGCCTGGGCATAGCGCGGCCGTCGATGCGAGCCATTCCCTTCTATTGCCCTGTGCGCTAGTCCTCTTACATTTGTCGCCCACCTGCTTATACTCAGAGTTCCACTCGTTCTTACCATCCTTCTACCCTTGCCCCCCCCCCCCCCCCCTTGGCCCTCCCCCCCTCTCATCCCCTCCCAAAACTTCGTATTATTCTGTAAACATCTTCCTTCCTCCTCCTCCACTCTTCTTCTTCTTCTTTTATACTCCACACTCCTGACAACGGAGAATCCGCTCTCTTCTGTTTTACGTTTCTTTCACAGGCATCGTCTCGCTACCTTGACCAAGCTTCCACTCAGGAAACGGGGAAGCTTGCCGGAACGCTCTCGGCTGCTGCATCATTTTGTACCTTCAACACCTTACTACTTCTTCAAGCTTAGGACGGGTTTCCGCAACGGGACACACATTCAATCTTTCTTATCATACGCCCGTCCGATAAATAAACACCACATAGATTGCCTTAGTGATAGGAATACTGTAGGGATTCGCAGCAAGATGCCGAACGTTGTCGTGCCAGCGTCAGGGTGGTCCCTCGGGACTGCTGCCGAGTCGATCACCAACGGCAAAGGGCCAGGAGGAACTCCGAATCTCGCCCCCGGAGCAAAGCAGCTTATGCGAATACAATTCGCCGGTGGCACTTTACTGGAGGATCTCATCAAGGCAGGAGAGTTTAAGGTATCGTTCGGAAAGACTATTGTAAGTCGGGCCAAATCAAATCATACAGTCGGGCCCTATTGAGGTACTAGTCTATTGAGGTGCTTCCTATTGACAACTCCAATAGACTTTCCTCTACGGCAACCAAGCACAAGAGGTCCTCTCAAAGAGCGAGCAAACCCGACAGGAAATTTACGAAACCACCGACGACAGCTTAAATTTCATGGGTTTAATCACACACCAACTCGAGGCGCGCAAGCTAGAGAAAGACGAAGACAACATTGCTGAGGTACTGGCTTTGAAGCAGCAGATGTCGGCTTTGAAGGACCAGAAGGAGTCAAAAAGGTAGGTCTTGTAGTCTCTCTGAGCTCTTTCCGAGCTTGTTGGGCTCACCTTTCTTAGTACCATGCTCGTGGAACAGCGTGGGGCAAAGGGCCTTCCATCCCGAAGACCAGCACCTATTGGAGTCAGGAGACGGCCTGGTACGGGTCCGGAGGCCATTGCGAAAACACCAGCACAAACGTCCGCCGAAACTGAAGCGAAGATGAACGCCCTTCGAGCACCCATAATACACTTGCTCGCTCTTGGCTCAGATTCAGAGAGAAATATCGCTATGAAGACACACGCTCCAGTTGATCTATGCCTCCGAATCTTACAAAGGATTGGAAACCGAACAAGGGCGGGAAACCATTGGCAGCTGGTGGACGATATTTACCGAAACCTGGATTTGTGGAAGTTTCCTTACGGTAACCAAAAGGATAGAGATGTTGCGATTGAGAATGCGAAGGCAGCGTTCGTCCGGTTAAGGTTACCAGCAGGTGCATCCGAATGGGACCTTTTGGTGAAGCCAGAG
The DNA here is from genome assembly GCA_015179025.1 of Terfezia claveryi. Classification (NCBI taxonomy): domain Eukaryota; kingdom Fungi; phylum Ascomycota; class Pezizomycetes; order Pezizales; family Pezizaceae; genus Terfezia; species Terfezia claveryi. The sequence continues at coordinate 258,855 of WHUX01000005.1, forward strand.
GATCGAGGGAAAGTGAAAGTTGGTCCACCGCCACCAACACTACCCAAACCGAAACCATTGCCCAACCTCAATATCTCAAAGGTGGAGGAGGGAAGAATTATCCCTCCAGAAGCCTCACCGACAGCCTCCGAGAACTCAGTTGGTGCTGAACAGTTGGCTAGATCTACATCGTCTCAGCCGCCGAATAAGACTAGGCGAGTGGGTGAGAAGGATAGGATGGACAAGATCATTGCCAACGGAGTGAAACCGTTGAAGGCAAAGAAGGAAGCTGCGCAAAAGGAGAAAAAAGAAAAGGCAATCCCTGGTACTTCTGCGCCAAAGAAGTTGGTTCGACCTCTGAAACCAAAGTCCGAAGCAGCACCGAAGCCTATTAAGCGACAAACAAAATGGAAACATCCTGAAGGCGGAATTGCCGCGATAGCCGCCGCACGAGAAGCACATTTCAAATCAGAGAAGTTTGTCCAGTCGGATTCGGATGCAGAAGGGAGCACTAAAGCCTCGGTCAAATCACCCCTAGCAGCGGGAACACAATTGGGCCAAAAGGTTGCTGGAAAGTCACCACTCCCAACTACCGGTCATGGGTCGGCAAGGGTAGATCTTAAGACCGCTTCACCAGCCAAGAAGAGGGTGACCGAGGCTGCGAAAGCTACCAAGCGTACAGCTTTTCTGGAAGCAAAGAAGACTGTTGCAGTGAAGGTACTGCCAGCGAAGGCTGCAGCACTGGCCCCTGAGAGGACACGTCCAATTGTGAAAGCGACTGGGACTATTGGTGGAAAGAGGCCCCTGGCTGCTAGAGGCAAGGCAGGTGAGAAGGAGCCACTGGTACGCACCGCCAGTGCTGTCAAGCGTTCTCCAACTGGATCATCTCCTACAGTAACATCACAGGAAGCCGGATCAGTAACATCCACACCAAAGACTCTCACTAGTATTGGTACCGTTTCTACACCAACACGCTCTCCAAGTCATACCATCACTGTAGCAATGCAACCTAGTGCGAAGAAACAACCTCGATTCGTCCAAGAGACCACTGCTGTGTCGGCCAAAAGAAAAGCTGAACGTGCTGAAGAGGATGCTCCTCCAAAAGCAATCAAGCGTCAGAAGTTACCAGATGCAAACACACTCAATTTGGCAAGGAGGTTTAAAGAAGAGTATGCCAAGTACGCGAAGCTCTACAAGGAGGCTCAGAATGAGGGGCCTCAGCAGAATGAGAAGTTAAGGAGAGTCCTCAAGATGCATGGCGATCTGGCGGCTATGAAGTTGAAGTTGTCCAACTTTGCTGCAGCTTAGGAGGCTGAAGGCAATGGGACCAAGCCCTTGGCTGGAACGAAACGCCGGACCTCGACTGCTTGAGTTGACGTTCCTTTCTCCTCATCCCTTTTCGGCCTCTCTTTATATTTTGCCTTTTCTGCTCACCTAGGATTTTCTATTTTGCTCATTTCTTTTTCTTAGCACGGATTCTTAGCACGGATGGGTAATGGAGTCAATTGCTTTACTATGCTCACTCTTTTGCTTTACATACACATCGTCATCGCACTTTGCCCTCATCATTCGAACATTACGACCTCACTACGATACATCATAATCATCATCATCGGTCATCACATTTCGCTTACCGTCATAGCCTAATCCCCTCACACTTCATTTCCTTTGGCTTTCAATCTCAACATCTAATGGCGAGGCGTTATTAACTCTATCTGAGCTTGCTTTTAAGCTTTTTCTTTGTAATGAATATGATACACTGGCGTTTTTCCTTGCAATTTTTTTTTGGCAAATATTTTCCTAGCTAAAATAGCTGATGGGATTGATGTTGTTTTTGTCTTACTTGCTGAGAGGATGAAGATATATGAACCCTTTGTCTTTTGGTTTTTTTTTCACGCGGATAGCTGTGGCTTTGCGTGAATTCTGTTGGACAGGTGGAGCAGGGCAGCAGGGCAGCAGGGCAGCAGGGCAGCAGGGCAGAGTAGGATATGGGGAATCTTGGGCATTTGGAATAATTCGGCTTGACAAGGAACTAGACAAGGTGCTCCACGATATACTGTGTTTGAGACATTGAACGGTTTCAGTTGCGGAATTGAATCAAGAGCCCCGGAGAAGGTGTTAGGGTTGGGTGGTGTTTAAGGTTGTGAATGTCATGTCGGCTTGGGGTGATGCCGTCCTCTCATTCCCTAAGGTTGTTAGAGGGATCTAGCTTTTTTACTGGCCTTGTATATACATGCTAGCTACCTAGTTACTACTCGACTATATTTTACGGTAGGGCTTGCCCTTTGCTCTTTGGAAGTGAAGGGCGAGTGAGGTCCTGAGCTGTGCTGGGAATATCATATAGATTGATGGTTGATTGGCTTGATTACTTGATTGTAGCACTGTAGTTGTGCGGATTTGGTGAAAGTAATATAAGATTGAGATTGAACGAGACTTACCTACTGCTAGAATTCAGGCGGTCCGGAATTAACGTAATCCGGGTGGGTGCGTGTTAAGGGTAATTGGGGCCTATCGGAGGAGGTTATAGAAGAGAAGGCCCCAGGGGAGAAAAAAAAAAAAAAGGAAGGGAGAGAACTCTTGTAGATCTTCCACCCAAGGGGATAACGAGGTACTGTAATAGATGTAGATATATACTGGTATTTTACGATACTAGGTTTTATTATTTAATTAAACCTAACCTACTACATTTATGCCAAAAACACCCCAAGAAAAGCCAGACGCCCTATTAAATGTAGTTGCAAAGCTCCAATCCTCTAAAGGCACGAGACCCGCTCTCCACAGCCACGGATCTGTTCCTCTCGTTCCTTTTTTTCCTTTCTAGCTCCCTAGAAATATAGGGAAAAAAAAAAAAAAAAAAAGCAATTAACGAACGTCTAAAAGAAAAAAAAAAAAAAACCCCCACCTCCCCAATGCATTTCCTTCTGTCCAATTGACCCATTACGACGGAAACAGCCTACTCGCTCTCTTCCCATCCCCCTCGAAATACCCCGATTGCAACGGGTACTCTCGTCTTGGTCCATCTGCAACCATAATATCCACATCGTCAACCTCCCTCAACACGGCATCTTCATATGTTGGTGGCGCATCCACCATAGCCATATGTACCGCATGTTGGGGTTGAACAGGTTGCCAGATTTCCCCCCCTATTCCTGATCTTACGAAGGAAGGCCCCCCCTCATGGGAGGGGAAGCTGGGTGAGTGGGATTGGGGGAATGTAGATGACGCTGGTGAGGGGATTGGTAAGGTGGTGGTACTGCTAGTGGGGGGTTCGGTGTAGGCGAATTGGTGGGGGGGAGCCTCGTAACTATTTGTGCAGTAGGAGTTTTGGAATGGGGCTTGTAAAGTGCTAGGAGAAGATGGTTGATTCGTATAGGTACTTGGAAAGGCTGCGGAGGAGGGACGCGAGGAGGAGGAGGAGGTTAGTGGGGAGGAAGGGGCCGGGTAGGAGTTAACGCGGAGGTGTTGCTGCGTGTGGTCTTGTCGGGGAAGGAACAGTTGTCTCGGATTGTTGAGTTGGAGGTTGGTTGGGCGGTAGTTGAGTGCTGCAAGGAGTTTTGCGCTAGGTGTGAAGCCGGTGTAGACTTCTATAGGGATGAGGAGGGGGATTTGCTAAACCCAGCGTGAGCCGTTAAATGATATTATATCATTGTTCCAAGGGGTCTTACATCCACAATACCACCCTCCCCTAAGCTAACCCCCAGTGTAACCTCCAATTGATAACTCCTGGCGATATTACACGTCCTAAAACTCGGACTAATGTTCTCGGGTAACACCCAATTCTCCCATATTCTCGGATCTGCTTCCAATTGCGCCCCAGGAAGAGCATCTGTTGGACCAAATGTATATGGAATTGGCATTCCCAACCTATAATCCGTGTATGTATTAAACAGTGGCACAGTGAAAGTAACTTTCTTACTATGCTCATGCGCTGTAATGAGCGTCGTCATAAACAGCCTGAGCTGGACCTGTCTCAACACTACGGGCGTCTTAAACGGCGCGAGTTTCGCCATGATAATCCTCAAACTCAACGGTTTTTTTGGGACTAACACCGGCGGAGAAGGCAGTCGTGCTTCGATTGTAAACCTCGGCTCCTCGTTCGGATGCAGCGCTGTTTGTATTTCAGGTTCCTTACTCTTCCCCCAGAATCCCTTCTTCTTCTTTGGTAGCGGCGTCAATAGCGGGAAGTGTAATAAGTGTTCCCTCCGAGCAAAGACCTCCGCTTGGGCGACCTCCGCTTGGGCGACCTCCCTCGGCGGGTCAATCGGTAGAAACACAAAAAAAGCTTCCTTTCTCACATTCATCCGGTAGAATTGAGGTCGGTTGACGGTCGCTTTGATATAATACCTGATACTGCCACCCTCGCCCTGAGATCCGCCAGGCTGGCTGTGGAGAGACGGTGGAAGAGTGTTCTTCGTATGTTGCTCTGCGTCTCTAGCGTATTCCAGATTCCCTTCCTTGACGGTGAGTTTAGAAAACAGCGAGTCCAAGGGCCGACAGGAGTTGTTGATGGGAATGCGGAAGCTGAAAGGATAAGTGTGTGTTCCCGCGGGAAGGGTAAAGTCAGTCTCGCCGGAACCTCCGGCGGCTTCTTGTGATTTTCTGATCTGTTCAGGAGGGAAGACAGTTTTTACTTGGTATAATAGCTATATGAGATTCCCAAATTAGAATTAAGGCTGGTGATACTGAACAGGGGGTAATATCTCTTGCTGACCTTATGTATCTCAATATGAACTTTCTTACTCGACCGTGGATTATCATGAAGGTCATTCTCTTTAGGTCCTAAGAGCCTCGTTTTAGATACTCCCTCCAGCTTAACATTAATGGAAGACACTGTCTCGGTTGTGTTTTTCTCGACATTGAAAACGACTCTGCCTATACAATTGCCATGAATTAGTCCCTAAAGTCAATGAGGGCTTGTTTGTCACAGCCTCTTGCCTGTTATTAAGTCCAAGCAGGTAAAAACGGAGCCTTGCTTGTCGATCTCAATCCTCACTGACATGATGCTTCTGGGAGCTTGATTTCGAATTATGCTCGAAGCTCTCAACTGCCTGTCGAATTGCAACTCGCAGGCCAAGGCTATCAACACCTGTACACTCTAGATGTAATAACTTGGCCCAGGACGGACACGGTGCCTCGGCCGTGGCCTCTCTATATATATGATTTGCAGCGTTGAGTCGAGTACCACGATGTCGCACAAGCACCGGATATGACATAGCAAGGAGGCCTAATCATCTCGATTTGGATATCATTCTTGGCATCTGAGGTTCGGGTATGGCGCTGCTCACGCCGCGACAGATGGGCGCAACAGAACGTCATGGTTGGATTACTGCTGCAGCAGTCTGCATGAGGTGAACTCAGCCCTCGGACTCTGCCGCTCCCCTCCCACGTTTACGTACATTTCCATTAATGTATGTCTGTTGTCGGCCCCGAGACTATCTATTGCTTACATCTATATATCCCTTTGAAGCGCAGCCGGTCCTGACGCGCGTAGCTATTTAGGAGCATAACCAAAAAGGCAAGAGGCCCTTCATAAGCCCTCTTTGGCTAGCATATCTGTAGTCCGCCTTGTCAGCCACGAATTTCAATTTCAGATTCGTTTTGTCTCACCGGCAATGTCACAATACAATGCAACCGCGTTAAAGCTTTTACGTTAGTTAGAAAGCGGGGATGTAAAAATAGGCACGGAAGAATATCTAGGTAGGCGTACATACCGTCGCTCCATGAACATCCATTTTAGTCGGTTGGTCCAATTTATGATGTCCAAATGTGTAGGCCCAATAAGAGTGCCCTTGTATATCCCGTGTTTCGCAGACTGAACACTGACCAAACCATCATTTGGACCTTCCCGTTCCCATATTATCTTGTGTGACTTGCGAAATGGAGAGAATAACCCTGGTTTCGCTAGAGCCCCGTAGCTATAATAACTACAATCCTCATGTGAAAAACACTCGACTAAGTAAATACCAGTGAACTTACCTAACACCCTCAACATCAGGACAGGCAGGATTAAAAATTTCTCGCATGTATGAAGTCGTCAACTGTGAGAAGGCCCCTGTCTCTAGGCCAATATTCTTCATTGCCTTGTATAGCCTTGGCAGTCTCTGTCCTGTGAAGGAGTATAAGGCATGGAGGGAATGCATATTGTCAATCAATTCAAACACATAGTCGGCAAATGAGGAGCCTGGAAGGTTAATTAGGTTAAAACATATAGCCTCCCAAGCTTGTTTCCCCTACCTCGATGTGGAGTTGCAATAGTTGTCAAAGAGGCGACCTACCTACAATTAGCTTTTGATGTCTATGGAGGGATGTCATACTTACATTGAATTTATCTGGCTTCAACTGACTAATCATGTAACGACTGTCAATGCCCCTATGTCGTTCGAGTCAGTTCGTTCCTCATCATTTCTGCGCCCCTAGAGATCCCTACCCCTGGGGCCCCGCATTATTGAGTTAGAGATGTTGGAGATGTCTGGGGGTAAGTATAATCAACTGTCATACCATGCTATGTCTGTGAAAAGGTCAGTGCTTGTACAGTTACGGAATGATTTAGGTGCATACCCTATAAGATTCACACTCTTTTGAGCTGCCTTTGCTTCAATTTGCTCCATGAGAGCCTTCGATCTAACCTCTATGGACCCTGAAGCCGGGACAACCGTTGTAATAACCTCAGCCCCAAGTGCAGTCAAACCTTCACTTATACCTCGCCAATAGGCAATGCCTGGCATAAGATTTCTGGCCAACTTCAGCTCGTCAAACCCTAGTAAACCATGGCAAAGTACAACCGGATTCTTGGGAGCCTCTATGCCACAATTAGAACTCTGGTCTCCAAACATAACGGGGAGGGCAATATGCCATATTTCTCCCGCATTACTGCATATTCATCCTCAATGATTCTGCCTAGGGCTTTTAGGTCGGGTATCCGGGGGTCAGCGCTCCATTTTCGTGGTGAATCCCAAAAGAAGCTAGACCCTGGTCTGGGTGAGAAGTGTCGTACTGCCTGCAGCGGGGCTGGAGGCTGTGGTCCTGGATGGCGCAGCTGGTCATAGCTGTATTTGTAGGGCGTAAATTTATATCTGGCATTAAATGGATGGCTCCTGGGAGTGCCCCATGAACGGGTGCCTGCTGTTGCATGCAGAGCCTGGAGCTGAGCCGATTTCAATTTGCGCATCAAGATCCCAATTTGAGGCAGTGCCAATCCAATACCTAGGTGTCAATGTTCAGGGTAAGAGAGCTTCTGATGATTCTCACAATAGTAATTGTGTCGCAGCCTGGGCTCGAGACGCTACTAATAGGTAAGTCAGTAATAGTAATAACTTGTAATTTGATCTTTTATATATCTCAACTATTCTGGGAGAAGAGTCCAGATCCTTTTGCCACTTGCAAAGTGTAAGTCCACACTGTCGACGGGTTTCCGAAGCGCAGAAAGGTCTTATTTGTACCTGTAATTACTTTGCCAAAGGCAACACTCGATGCAAATTAAAACGAATATGGAGAAACGTCATAAACTTCGGTCCACAGCCAAATGGAAAGCCAGCTCAAGAAGCGCCAAGTAAAAAGTGTCAAGGTCACATGACTCTTCTCCCCCAAAGTGTGGAATGAATTGCTTCTCAGATTCCCACACACAAACCAACACCAACGCCAACTGGTCGAAGGGAAAGGTTTCTTTCGCCGCAGTATCCTCCTCATCCCGAGGAGTTGTCGCCCCCCGCGGTTATCAGGATAACGCTACGGGACCTACCAAATCGGCTTCATAATGGATCTCTCGTCCGCATCGACATATCTGAACAACTTACTGGCAAAGGCTGGCCTTCTGAAAGGGGGAACCGCTGTCAACTTCCACAACCCTTCCTCTGATGATGGATCGACTACACGGATCATCAATCTTGTGCACGACTTGGTCACGAGAAGAGAAGTATGTGGGATCTGCAAATTGTCATGGGGAGTGAAGGAGAAGAAGGTGCTGACAGATTTTCTCGCTGTAGAAAGAAGAGGAGCAGCTGGAGAGCCTAGCCAACACGATACGAACATTGCGCAGTGATAACGCGAAATTACAACAAGCCAATGTATGTTGACTACCAAACTGCTCTGAAATCGAAAAATTGTGCCTAAACTCACAACGGTGAGAACCATATCTGATGATTGTAATAGGAGAAACTGGGTAAGAAATGCGAGGAGCTCGAACGAAAAAACGTCACACTGGAGGGTCAGCAAAATGCTTTTAATTCCACTCTGCGAACCTCCGAAGCTGCCGCCAAGTCACTCCGTGATGAAACAACTCGGCTAAAAATGGTTCTTCAACAAGTACGAAATCAATTTGCCATCGATATCCGGAAGCGAGACGTGCAACTTGGTAAGATCAAGGAGCAGCTTCTCAATCCCCGAAGAAATCCCAAGAATGTCAACACGATTACTATTACCGGCACAGTACCTCCGGCTGCTGCAGACGTGGCCCCCCAGAGTGCTTGCGGTCCTGATTGCATGGCACAGGATACAGCAGACGCCCTCACAGAACTCTCCCAGACACTTGCGAATGAGAACGACAATCTAGTTAGCATAACACGACAAACGCTATCAACTCTCAACACAATACAAGGGATACAGGATGATTGTCATTTCCCACCAGAGGAAGAGTCGGGAGATGCATATTTATCTGTCTGTCCGCAATCTTTTGAAGCGTTATCTGAAGAGTTACAGCGTTCGCTAGAGAGCCTGAGGGAGATGATAAACCAGCCCAACTATGTCGCCATTGAGGAATTGCAGGAACGGGACAAGATAATTGAGGAGAAAGAGAAGGAGATTGCAAGACTACAAGCCAGGATAGAGGTTGTTGAGGAGGAGTGGAGGAAGGCGATCGAGATGGTGAAGATGTGGAACCAAAGTATGAGGGGGAAGCTTCCGAGTACCGCGGTTGCGCCTATTGAGGCGACACAAGAGAGGACCGTGGGAGGCTTAGAACAGATTCTAGAGGAAGACGAGGAGGAAGAGGAGGAAGAAATTAGAGTTCAAGTTCAGAAGAAGCAAGTGTATTCAGCTGCTGAGCAACACGTTGAAGAAAGAGAGAGGTGTGAGGATCCAGGAAATTCGGGTGACATCTTCTTGGATGAAGAACAGCTTCAACGCGAAGCTTCCATGATTGTGGATGAGGTTGGTGATGATGCGGAAGCTGAGGAGGATGAAGAACAAAACCAAGAGCGCATGAAGTATATGTTGGAGGACATGGATGGAGAGTACGATGTGGTAAATAGGGAGCAGTTCGAGGAAATCCAGGGAGAGGAGGATAGCGAGCGAATGGGGCACGATGGCGCTGAAGGATCAGAGGCACTTGAGGAACCAGATGATGAGCATCAACTTGAAGATGAAGTACCAGGGGACGAAGAACCACAAATAGAAATGGACGATGAGCAGGATGACGAAATGGAAGATAGCGGACCTACCTGATCAAGAGCATCCCGGCGGAGCCCTGAAGGCATCTATCAACACGGCCGCCCTGAATTCTACCCCGCCACCAACGTCGCCACCAAACTCTCCGCCCCACCGCCCAAGAAGGACTCCTAGGACTATTAAAACTCGCAACCTCGATGAGAATGTATCCCCCTCACCACTAAAGCTCAAGAGCACGCCATCCAAGCGGATCCCGAATCCTCGGAGATCACCGAGGAAAGCCCTTGCCCCAGCTTCGCCTTCACCAATTCACACTAAAATCAATCGCTTCTTGTCCGACATACTTCAAGCGCCTGCCACCCCGACGGAGTCCTCAAAGAAGGCTACTCCAAAGGTTTGTTCCCCTCCAATGTGCCTCCCCTCCTATCGCCCTGCAACTAATGTAAATTGTAAGAAGACTACCAAACGAGCTCACTTCGAGTCTCCCCTCATCCAGGATACCCCCGAACTAGGTACGCCGAAACGGAGGAATAAAGGCCCCACGCCACCGCAGTTCGGGAAGTTTAAGGACGAGAACACCCCTACCACACCGAGGCGCACTTCAAGGGTTTTCAACAGGAAACTTGAACTAGACACATCTGGAAAAGGGCAGGAAAATACTCTTGACACTCCGAGGCGCACTTCAGGAAAGTCCAACAAGAGACTTGAACTGGATACACTTAGAAAAGGACAGGAAAATACTCTTGACACTCCGAGACGTAGTTCAAGGGCATCCAAAAAAAGAGTCTTGTTGGATACACCCGAACAAGGGGAAGATGAGACTGCTGGTACCCCCAGGCGCACTTCAAGAGTACCTAAGAAGAGAGTCCTGTTTGATACACCTGAACAACCAGCCTCGACGAGGGTATCGAAAAGGCGTAAGACACCGGCGATAAAGAAGCACGGTGGGGCAATGAGGTTGGATAACAAAGATGATGAAGCTTTCGCGCATTAGGGAGTGCGGGAGTTAGAAAGGTTGTCTATTGTCTGATGCAGTCGCTTGAATGAACCGCGGTTGGGCTTGTTTCCTTACTTTTTTCCTTGCTTTCCACTATTTGCTTTGCTTTGGTTCGAGGATTCCCTTACTTTCCATTCTCTGTCCTCATTATCGTCTTGCTATCGTCTTCCCTTAATTGATATTCCTTATTCATCCCTTTTTGCTTGCTTTAACAAGTTGTATAGCATTTTTGTTGCTTATTTATCTGAATTGGCGTACATAGGAAAGGAAAGGCGGTTGCTTATTCATTCTGTTGATAGTATGATATCCTTAATATTACTGGTACTACTAATCTTCGGATGGTTGTGTGGGTAAACTAGGGCTCGTTATTTGGTTAAAGGCAGGAAAGAATGGGGGTCGCCACATGAAATGGGTCGAGAGTTGGGATTGTATTGTACATTCATTCATAAACAGGCAAGTGCTAGAAGTGCATAATTTTCCATGATTAACTTTTGAAGAATTCTTGTTCAGCTTCAACATTTCCTGGATACCCGCGATTGGTAGAGAGTTCAGGGAACTTAAAATAAAGTTAAAAAAAAATACACAGCCCGATGCGAGGGTCGAACTCGCGACCTTGAGATTCCCATTGCACAACCTACAGCAACTAAGAGTCACACGCTCTACCGACTGAGCCAACCGGGCATTTCAGTAACTTATTTTTCAAATTTAGATTTTATATACCAAATATTTCATTATTTATCAACATTTTATCTGGCAGCCATGCGCTGGGGATGATGAACAGAACGAACCTTATGCGGTCGATAACTCGTCGCCAATAATATATATACAGTGAGGCAGCACCAGAGGGCACAACGATATATATAGAGGGTTGGCGCGAGATGAACTTGAGGACGAATGTTACAAACCTACTCTTTTCGAAAGTTTATACGGCTTTTAACCGTTGGAGGATGGCCTAGAATAAATAATTTACAGTATTCATTTAAACTTGTACACGCATCTCTCTCTCTCTTACGGCATGTAGGTATCTCCTGGTAGTAAAGGGTCAAAGCTAACACCCATGACAGGGAGAAGTAGTACTATGATGAGGATAAAGGTAACCCAGATAGAAAAAAAAAAAGATTGATGAAAGGAGGGGGATTCGAACCCCCGCGGGTTGCCCCACGAGAAACCTGTTCTAAGAACAGAAGCGTATTCTGCTTGAGTCACGCGCCATAACCGCTCGGCCATCCTTCCCAGTTTGATGCTAATTTTGTCGCTTGCAAATACATAACAGTGTAATAGAAGTCTCGTACTACTCCGTGGTTCCAACATTTAATTGTTTACTCACCATTCCCTCAGATCTTTGTTAGCTTGAATCGTTTTTCAGCCCTTGTGTCTCAAGGACCACGATCCCCTCTTCTTCCCTTGCTCGGCTTTCCAAATATCATGTACCTGTAATTTCTCACAGATAACAAATATACTACCTAATGGGTCATACTCTTGTCAGGATATCAGTATATTGCTTCCGAGTGCCACCCGTCCATTCATCTATCTATCTTTGCGTTCTTACTCCATCTCTATATCTGATTTTGGATTGAAGTAGGGCGGGCCCAGAGTCCCTCCTACTCTTATGCCTCTTTTTAGAACTCATCCCCTTGCTCTACCGGACATAGATCCAATCCTTCCTACTTTCCGTCCGCTCTATTCCTCTCCCGCCACTTACTGCCATCCCCACACTGCGCCAGCAATTCCTTTGCCTCAAGCCCTTCCTTTCTAGATGGGCTGAAGAGCATTCCCCTCGCTAGAGACAGTTCAACACTCGTCCTCATTCGAAGCCACCAGCTGATCCTTCACCTCTACTACACCCACTCCCACAGGCGAAGCAAGCACAACCGTGCGCAGGGGAGTTACCGATCTAAGCACTTGCACTCAGCAGCTTCAAGAACGATGGCGTATATAGGGATCCGATGTTTTTCTGTTGTAGATGCCACAGGCCGTTGGTGGCATCAGCGGTATTTGCGCTAATACAGGAAGTAAAAAACCTCCCCAAGGCTCTTGAAAGCTACAGCAAGCAGTTGATCCCGCGGTTAGAGTTAATTTTTGGTAAGAATTGGAATGTGGATTCGATGCCAGTAATGGCCATGAAAGTTGAAGAAGCATCTCTTATTGACGTATTCATTTCCGACAATGGATTCGTATTCTAGACCGTTTTCTCCCCACCCTAAAAGAGCTTTCGCATGTCCAACCTCTTGACTTGCTGACAGCACTATCAGACGATCAGAGTCGGAATGTAAGCTCATACCCACTCCCAACGGTCTAGGGCGCTCGCGGGTCATTGGGGTTCAGAATAAGGATAACAAATCAGATTCTGCTATACCCTCTACAGTGTATGCAAACTATGTTGAGATCCCTTTATCGAAGAATCCTACGTTCCCGGCTGCTTTTTGGACATTCGGCCCCGAGACACATCGCCTGGTCGTGATTTCTCCCATTTTGAACATCTTATAGTGGGGAGGCTTCCTCTCGACTTGAGGCTGAGACCGTGATTCCAAACGAGTAATTAAATTTAAAGTGTATATAGTGTATAGTGCTCGAATCAAAATGTGGGGTTAATGGGGGTGATTGCTGTCATCTGGGAAAAATTTAGAGAGCGACTGCTCCTAAGTGAAGGTGAGGGCTCTCCGGGACGCTGTAAAGGTTTCCATGGACGGCGTTAATTTGGAGGGACTGTAATGAGGAATGTTACATAAAGTCGGGGTTGTTTGAAGTTTGGTGTAGAGGACTGGAGTAGGGTTGAGTGTTTATATACGCTTGGGTGGGGACGTTTGTAGTACAGGGTAATGGTTCAGGGTAATGGTTCAGGGTAATGGTTCAGGGTAATGGTTCAGGGTAATGGTTCAGGAATGGTTCAGGTAATATGTGTGCTTGGTGGCAATTTGCAGATATTAATGAATAACCGACCACCCCGTTTGGAGGTTCGATAATTCAGAGGCGCAATCAAACGACATTCCGGCTTCTCATATCACAAACGCATATTGTGCATTTAACGAAATTCACTGCTGCGATATCCATCCAAACAAAACCATACGCCTTTGTAATGTGTGTATCGATAAAAAAAGTTATTGTTCGCTAATTTTACCCAGATCTTCCTCAACTCTTCCGCACTTATTCCAGCGATCAGATCTACTGCGATGGAATAGATGCAACCTTCTCCTTGAACAACTTCTCAGCATTGGTCCACACCCTGGCAGTATGTCGATCCTTCAACTGGAGAAGCGTTGGGATCAAGTCCTTGCTGAACGCCTCCGAGGCCTCACGGGGTAGGAGGGAGGGTAGGTGGTCGATCGAAATGACTGAGAGTGCTGGTGGGCCACTGCCACAAAAGAATATTAGCTATATATATAAAGAGAAAAGCACGGAGAAAACCTACGAAACCTCAACCGGGACAGTCGGCTTATCAAAAGTCGTATTGACATTGTAAATCGGGATCGGGTTATTCGGGTTCGTCGTATCGCAACTTACATCCACCACAACCGATAAATTTCTCTTCGGGCTCGCCAGACTCTGAGTATCGACAAAGTTGGGTATCTTGTGCATCAAGTAAATGCAGTTAATGAAGATATCCGACTCGACAATCTCCTCGAACGGACCGCCCTTAGCCGTCTCAGCCATATCCCACTCAAGGACATTCTGCTCATCCAGCCCCGCCTTCAGGCATAAATCCACCGCGCCCTTTCCACATCTACCCAGAGCACCAATCACAAGAACCCTAGGTTGTCTACCTAGCTTCTCAGTTCCTTGCGCAATAGCGGATTTGACGTGCGTGATAAGCGCCTTCTCATTAGGATGGGGCTCAACGCCGCCGAATTCACGCCCTGGGTTGACTATTTGGTGAGCCCAGACCTCGAGGCCGAGGGCTGCACCAGCAAAGCCAGCATGGTATCCGAATGCGGCAACTCTGCGCCCGCGCTCATCTTGGAGGAATTCGAGATCAAGAAGGGTCCCCCCTCCCCGGGGAAAACGGCCGAGGACCCGCTCCCAGCCGCCCTGGTTCTTGAAAACGTGAAGGAAGGTGACGTGTGTGTGCTTGAGGGGAAAGTCTTCGTCGGGGAGTTCTTTGAGCCCGATGATGATGTGGTCAGTTGGGGCGTCGACCCAGGAGCCTTCTGGTACGAGAGGGAGTCCGAGGCTGTTGGTTTGCGGGGGGTGGTCAGTATAGGGAGCTAAAGGTGGGGTAAGCTGGGGGACTGACGCTTCGTATTCCTTGTCGTCGAAGATCCGTTGCTTGCTGCGCTCTACTCGGACATCGTAGCCTGCGTCCCGGAGAAACCTAGTGCCACAATGTCAACCCTCGTTTGCAACTGTTTATCGGGGTCAGGCAAACCCACTTTGCCGTGGTGGGAGTCAGAGCACTTCGGTGCTCGAGCGGCTTAGCTGCAACGGAGGCGAAACACTGGTTAGTAGGGGAATTGATTGCAATTGGACAGCCGAATATTGGGGGAACCTTACTCTCAGCACGGAGGTGGAGGACTGGGCACGACGACATGTTTGTTTGAGTGTGTGAATTGGGCTGTGGGGTGGTGTGATAGGAAGTGCCTTCGAGGGGGAATATTAAAATTTTAGTGGGGGCTGAGTCATCTCAACAAAACAGCTACATAACCTATGCATAGGATCGGCTACGGAGTACCTACGTACATTAACCTATGCATAGTGTCGCGGCAGCGGCTACATAACCTATGCATAGTTGCGGTTGTCAACTTTGATATTGACCGATACAAAGTTACCTACTGTACATACCTATTTGTGCATGTGCATCTCTTGCCTACATTCCTATGTATTCTATCTATCTACATGACTAGGTCTTTTATACTGTACATGCACTCTACAGTACAGGCACAATGCATCCGCCCTCTGAGTACACAAGCCCCGCTGTCTCGAAGCTGGTCTCCACGTTCTGTCTCCCTCTCCCATCCCTCCCTCCCGCTCAGCACCCTACAGACATCTTCTGATTTCTCAACGCTGGCCCCGAGCATTGGCCTTTTGCATACCTTCTTACAAGCAAAGTTGAGTATTAAAGCGTTTGGTCAGCTCGGTTCTGGGAGTGCGGTTGGGGTTTCTGGTTTGCGTAACAAATTCCTTGGAGTACCTGTATTCATGAGAGCCGTTCCTACTTTGTTTAAATACCACTGTGCGTTTATGCTTTCATCCTCTCGTTATATCCCAGGAATGCAGAGCGGCGTTAGGCGGAGCAGAGCGGCTGTTTGGCTGTTAAGTCACGGGATTATGGAAGCAGCAAACCGCGCTTACTAACACACATCACAAATTCAAAATTTCACTGCGTTCGTGTGTAAATAGTACCCCCTCACGGGCAAAAACCACCACATTGAGCCGCCAGCAGCCACAGGAACTCCATCATGGTGTTCGCTGTCGTAGCCACCATCCTCTCCCTCGCATGGTCAGCATGCTTATCCCCCCCACTTCTACCAATGTCTACTAATACCACTCTCCAGGATGGTGTATCGTGCCTCAGTGCTCCTCAAAATCCCCATCCCCACCCTCGTAAAACTGCTTGGCCTCGATCTCCCCGCCCCTCCCCGTGTCTCACTACACGGAATCGCCTCCGACTCGGTAACCCTGCACTGGTCACTCCCAGAAAAGCCTGGGTCCGTAGCAAAACACATCATCCACATCAATGGCATCAACGTGGGCGAGAGCGAGCGTCGGGGGGAGACAAGCGTGACAGTCACTGGCCTCAATCCAGACCATCTCTACAATGTCCGGGTAATTGCCGCAAATCAGCATAATTTCCAGGCGCCGGGGCAGTTGATTAGGTTGAGAACTCGGCGTAAGTCTCATGATGGGGCGGAGGGATCAGGTGGGGGCTCGAAGATGAAGGGCGAGCATGCAGATGATTCGCCCTCGATTCAACCACATGCGCCGGCGCTAGATGCGCATCTGTCGCCGCCGCCGCCGCCGCCGCCGCAGCAGCAGCATGGTCATCATCATAATCCTCATGGGAAGCGTGTTGGGAGGGAGAGGAAGCAGGCCTCGTCGATTTCAGAGCAGCAGCAGATTGGGTCTTCGCCTGTGTCGGATGAACAACATACCGTTGAGTCGCTAACGGCAGAGTTGGAGGCCGTGCGTGCGGAAATCGATGATCTAGAGGCGCAAATGCTACATGCGGAAGAAGAGCTTAAAGCGTCAGAGGGGGTTCTAGTGACGGAGCTGGACTTGTTGAAGGAGAAGAAGAGGTGTGAGGATATTGGCCGGCACCAACTACGGACAGAGACTAGGAGTTTAGAGGAGGCAAAGCGAATAGCTGAAGCGCAGAAGACTAAGACAGAGAGGGCATTGAAGGCAAAGGAGGATGAGGTCCGGAAGATGCAGCAGGAATCGCAAAAGTGGGAGGAGGAGCGACTGGCGGCACTTGAGCGGGCAGAACTACTTTCCAAAGAGGTGGAGGAATCAAAGGGACGTGCTCAGAGTACGGAGAAGGAATTAAACGTGGAAATCGTCGGGGCCCAGGCCAAAATTTCCGAGCTCGAGGAGGAAATCCGTACGATCATTGCTACCATCAAAGCCATGGAGGCGGAGAAAGAGCAATTAAAGGTAGATCTCGGACACGCTGCTTCCCAATCTTCTCATGACGAAGCCCTAGAAAAAGAATGGCTTGAACGGCAAAAGAACTTGGAGATGCGCTACGTGAGCGTTTTCAACGCCTTCAACCTCGCTCAAGAAGACCTCAACCGGTCCAGAGAGGCTCTTGCATTTTGGAAAACACGCCGGGACAGCGCCCCTGTGGCAGACAACCAATCCATCAAGAAGTCCAAGCAACGACGAAACCGCAACCGCAAATCTCGTACACATACCTTCTCTAACTCTGATCCGCCTTTCCCAATGCAAGATCCCAGGTTCTTGTCTGAAGTTCAAGGGTTCCCGAACCAAGTTCTCCAAGCATCGTCACTTAGTCCTTCCTACGTCGCTAATAATGTTCCGACGCCATACTTTGGTAATGTAGATGATTCGCTCAATGATGATAGGCTTAATGGTTCTACATTAATGAGCCCCACCGCGGACTCACTTCTCCCATCAGACTTGTTCTCCTCTGTGGCAGACCCACCAAGCCCGAAATCTCATCGCAACTCGTTGATTGAGAGTTTGCGTTTCCTCCCTCAGTCGCCAATGTCCTCTGGTTCTCGATCTACATCTCACGTCTCTTCCCCCCGCAGCAGCTTCCACCATATGCCGCTCTTCCCAGCAGCCAGTGACGGCTTAGGCGCTGACAGCGACCGCGCAGCTGTGTCTCCCATGATCGGCCTGCGAGGGCGAGGGCAGTCGCCTACGGAAACTATTTCCGGTACTAGACGAATCGTGAACCTCTTCTCCTTCAACAAGCAGCGAGGAAAAACTCTACCCTTAGAACCTCCCCTCCTTGGGTCACTAAAACCCGCTGAATCCAGATCCTTCCCTCAAAACTTCGCCGCTCTCCCCAGCCTAGACCCCATTGGCACCCGCAGGCGGAGTGGCTCGCACGGGAGCTGGAATCTTGGTTCTATGCACTTCCTCAATGGCAAAAAGGATGCACAACCGGATAGCCCCGAGGCTCCCAAGCTCTCCCGCCTGCATCATGAATACCCTCGACAAGAGAGACTCTTCGACCGCTCTGAACCCGTCTCCCCCCGCCCTCTCTCCATGACCTCCTTCGATGGTGTTCTCCCCCGGCCTTCCTCCGGAGTTTCCGCTGCGTTCGGATGGCCCGCTGAGCCAACTAACCCCGCTAAACCCAGTCGACTGAGCATGCTCTCTACAAACTGGTCCGACTGGTCTTCAAGCCGCAAGCCCTCCTCCTCCCTATCTCACAATAGCAACAATAATAATGCCTCCACTACCTCTTTCCAATCCTCGCTCTCTCGTCCATCACAGCCACGCCTCAACCCCACTGCCCCGACGTTCGAGTCCTCGCTTATCAAACCCTCGTTCCTCAGTGGTAGAGACTCGATGTCTATCCATGACGATACCTCCCAAACCGACGCCTCCTCCTTCGCCACCGCAGACTCCGCTAGCGGATCTGTATTGGAGATTATCCCAACGAAGGAATCGCTGTTCTCGAGGCTAAGCCTGAGCCGGAAGGGGAGCACGAGTAAATTTAATATCTCGTGGAAGAAGGAAGGGGGGCTGTTTAGTCGTGGGAAGCCGAAGGACCACTCGTCAACTACTGAAGCTGGCGGCGGGGAGGAGTCGGGAGAACAGACACCCGAGAATAATATGTTCCTCCCGCTCCCGTCCATTGCCACTTCGGAGAGAGATAAGACGTGGAAGAGGGACGGTTTCTTCTCCAGGAAGAAAGACCCCGCGTCGGATACGGGGGATGAAGCGGAACGGGAGAGAGAAAAGGATACCACAGTGGCGGCTGTAGAGTCCACGTCGATGAGTAGTCCGTGGCTGAAAAAGGATGGGACAGGGTTTTTCACTAGGAAGCCGAAGGAGGAGAGGGAGGGGGAGAAGGAGGAGAAGGGGGGGAAGAGGGCAAGTATGGAGGTAGGGAGCCCGGCGGGCGGGAGGAGGGAGAGTTTCTTTGGGAAGAGGGATAAGGAGAAAGGGAAGGAGAGGGAAGGGGAGAAAAAGGAGATTGTGGAGGTTGATGAGGAAGGGGAAGTTGGTGAGGCTAAGGCTTGAGAAGTGGGCAATTGGGGTGAACAATTAAATTATGAGCATGGGCATGTTGAGCGGCCCCCCAAAATATCTTGCATTTCAGCTTTCAGCATTGTAGATAGAATAATATGTTCGCATCTTTGACGTGATTTTTACCCTGAAATTACTTTTAAACTTCCCCCATGGTTAGTCCGTGCATTTCCTGTAATTCAGGCCTTCTCCATCCCCTCGCCCAGTATATATGGATGTTCATTCCAGAATGCATCCTCAATGATATCTATATGCCTAACCACCACCTCCGCCGCCTTCAGCAATCTCTTTTGCTCCTTCTTGGCCTGCTTCTTTGTCGTCGTCTTCTTGCGAAGAATTTTCCCCGGTGGCAGGTCTCCCTGGTCATCCTCCCCCTCCCCCTCCTGGGCTACTGGTTCTGGAGGCTGCGCTGTGGCAGTATTCCCATCTGCGGGGGTGGTAGTTGTCATTGTAGGCGTTGTCGTCTCGATAGTCGTAGTAGCATCCACTTCCACCTTCTTCTTCAACTAATCACCAAACAAATAAATCACCATACCTCCCCACCCACCTCAACCCTTCCCCCACTCCACCGTCCCCCCTCTCCCAACCAGACCCAGAATCGGAACCAGACTCACCTCTCTAAACACCACACTCCCCTTCCTCCACTTCTCCTCCTCGCAATTATAATTAACCCCCAACCCCCACAAGATCTCATTCTTCTCCTTCGCCAGCGTGCCCTTTAGCCTACACTCCGCCTCCGTCCTCCCCAGCCCGCCCTTCATCACTAAGGCCCAAAACACCGTATTATACAGATTGTTGATGTGGCAATCAACCTGTCTCCAGCTAAAGTAGTCCCTAACGTTCGTCACGCTCGGGTAACACACCGCCCTGGCATCGAAGCTCGGTAGTGGCTCCTTGAGCGGCTCGGTGGGGAAGTACGTGGGCCAGTGGTGGACGTAGTACGCTGTGAACATACTTACGATCGTGGAGGTGAGCTTCGCTTCGCGGCGCTCAAAGAGCGTGGTTTGCGGTGACAGGAGGAAGGAGAATTCGTCCGAGACGCCGTACGCGAGGAGAAGCTCGGGTAGGTCCCGGAGGAGGAGAGTGGCGGAGAGGTTCATAAGGGAGATGGCGCGGGGATCATTGGGTTTACTGAAGTTGTGTCGGGCGGAGAATCTAAGTTGTGGGAAGTTAGGATTGCTTGGTGAGGATGGGGGATGGGGGATAGTGAGGGGGTCGGTACTTACTTGTGGAAGCCCCGGCCATCGAGCCGTATGACGATCCAGGTGTTGGGAAGGAGGTTGTCGGGGCGTTCGAAGGATTTGACGTATTCATATCTGGAAGAAGTTTTAGAGATGGCCAATTGGGGGGGGGATGAGGGGAGGGGGAGAATTACTTTGAGTTCGCCATCTGAGGAGCGAGTTCTCCAAATGCTTCTCAGAGGTCAGACAATGGTCGCATAAATATATATACAAGTACAGTATATATATATATATTTTTTTTGTGGTGAGAAAATACGAATGTACAAAGCCCTGGAAATATCAAATCATAACTCCGCCCAACTTTTTCGTTGGAGGGGCAGCTTGCAACTATACATAATGCAGCCCCGCATTCATCGAGGTCATCGAGGTTCCCCCCCCAACAAAACCATTTAGCCGCCTTAATTATAAGCCATTCCATCCGCCAAATTCCTTGGATCCTTATTTCCAATTGAGCTGTGCTCGTTTATTTTCGAGACCGTTCTGTTCTACACAGCTATCCTATCGCACATATACCTTATCCTCCCCCGCCCTTCCCCCCTCCTCCGGCCAAAAACAGTACGCACCTCCACGACAGTCGAGGCATCCGCCATGGCCACTGCCCTCCTCCCAAAACTCGACCTCACCACCTCACCCGGCTCCGCGGGTGGTCTCTCACTCACCTCAATAGCGCACATCGGGCAAGCTTTCCTGGTCGCCGACCGCTCCACCTACGCAGACCTCTTGGCCTGGGTCCTCACGCACGTCACCATCCTCACCATCTCTATCGACGTCTCCGCGCTCACCTCTCCCGCCGAAATTCGCACCCTCCTCGACGCTGGAGTCACTCGCGCCTTCGCCACCCTCGAGCAGCTTACCCAGCTCCGCTCGGGTCCTGGCCGTGTAGACGATACCCGGCTGGTGCTCGTCCTCGACATGACCCATAGTAAAGAAAAGATTATCGATACTATTGCCGAGACACCCCTGGGGGTCTATGCGAAGGATGTGCAGGATCTAGAGTTCGTAACAGGCTGGTTGAAGGAGTATGGGAAAGATAACCGGCCGCCGGTATTTGTCAGTTTCGGGTATGAGCCGGGGATGGAGGATGTTAGGAGTATTGCTGAGCTAGTCGCAACGCCGATTATCGACGCGGGGTTGCTGACTGTTGACCTGAAGAGTATTGGGGGGGGGCTGAGTGTTGCAGAGGTGATTTGTGCGGCCGCGGTGACTGATAGGGTGGATGGGTTATTGACTACACTTGTGGTTGATGAGAGGGGGGTGGGGCTGGGATTGGTGTATTCGAGTCAGGCGAGCGTGAGCGAGAGCTTGCGGACAGGGAGAGGAGTGTATCAGAGCAGGAAGAGGGGGCTGTGGTATAAAGGCGAGACGAGCGGTGCAGTTCAGGAGTTGGTCAAGATCGATCTAGACTGCGATGGGGATTGCCTGCGGTTTGTAGTCAGGCAGAAGGGAAGCGGGTTCTGCCATTTAGAAACCGCAACGTGCTATGGGGATTACAAGGGGTTGTCGAAGCTACAAAAGACGTTGATCTCAAGGAAGGAGACTGCCGTGGAAGGATCATATACCGCGAGATTGTTCAGCGATGAGAAGCTTCTTCGGGCAAAGATTATGGAGGAAGCGCAGGAGCTGTGTGAGGCAAAGACGAAGGAGGACATAGCTTTTGAAGCGGCAGATCTTTTTTATTTTGCGCTTACGAGGTGTATTGCTGCGGGTGTGACGCTGGAGGATGTCGAGAGAAACTTGGACGCAAAGAGTCTCAAGGTCACTAGGCGCAAGGGAGATGCAAAGGGTCTTTGGGCGGAGAAGGAAGAGGAAGGAACTGTGACCTTCACCCCCGCACCACCCCCACCGGCACCATCACCAGCAACGGAGCCCGCCCCAGCCGAAGATGGTCCCATCCTCATGAAACGTTTCGATGCTACGAAGTCTACCCCAGAGGAGCTCGACGATGTAATCCGTCGTCCTGCTCAAAGGACAAATGACATCATGAGCATTGTCACACCTATCATCGACGACGTTCGCGCTCGGGGGACGCCGCTCTCCTCCACTATGCCGCGAAATTCGACCGCGCAACCACCCTCACCTCCGCCGTCATCAAAGCTCCTTTCCCCCCAGAGCTCATGGCCCTCTCGCCCGAGACCACCGCAGCCATTGATCTCAGCTTTGAAAATATCCGCAAATTTCACGCCGCTCAGGCAGACAAGGAAGATCTCGTTATCGAGACTATGCCGGGTGTCAAATGTTCCCGCTTCACTCGCCCAATTGAGCGTGTGGGGTTGTATATACCAGGGGGAACCGCCGTACTCCCATCGACAGCGCTAATGCTGGGCGTCCCGGCGATGGTCGCGGGGTGTAGCCAGATTGTCCTTGCGTCTCCGCCGAGGCCAGATGGCAGCATCACCCCCGAGATCGTCTACGTCGCTCACAAAGTCGGCGCATCCGCTATTGTCCTCGCTGGCGGTGCCCAAGCCGTCGCAGCGCTCGCGTATGGAACCCAGTCAGTACCAAAGGTCGACAAGATCCTCGGCCCTGGAAATCAATTCGTCACCGCAGCAAAGATGTACGTGAGTAATGACACTCGCGCGGCCGTGTCCATCGACATGCCTGCCGGCCCATCCGAGGTTCTTGTCATTGCCGACGCAACCGCCAACCCCGCCTTCGTCGCAAGTGACCTCCTCTCCCAAGCCGAGCACGGTGTTGACTCCCAAGTGATTCTCATTGCCATCGACCTCAACGAGGACCAACTCTCCGCAATCGAATCCGAGCTCCACAACCAAGCCCTCGCTCTCCCAAGGTGCGCCATAGTCCGTGGCTCAATTGCACACTCCGTTACCCTCCAGACCGGCACCCTTGATCACGCCCTCACCCTCTCAAACACCTACGCCCCCGAGCACTTAATCTTGCAAATCGCAAACCCGTCCTCTGTCCTCCCAAAGATCATGAATGCCGGGAGTGTGTTCGTTGGTGCGTGGACGCCAGAGTCAGTCGGAGATTACAGCGCGGGAGTCAATCACTCACTACCGACGTATGGGTATGCAAGGCAATATAGTGGGGTCAATTTGGCGACGTATGTCAAGCATGTGACGGCCAGTGAACTGACAGAGGAGGGGCTGAGGAATGTTGGGGGGGCAGTGATGGAGTTAGCGAGGGTGGAGGAGCTGGAGGCACATAGAAGGGCAGTGGAGGTTAGACTGAAATGGGCAGATGAGAGGGTGTAGACGATTAGAGAGGAATGGGGGGAGATTGTATTATTATATTGGTGCAGGGATATAATGGGTTTTGTAGATGGGATTGTCCGCTCTGTTTGCTTGGGGTTATGGGAATGAATAAAAAGAAAAGGGAAATAAAAGCGAGGAGGTAAATTGGATGAATATAATAACATACTTTATATATATATCGTTTTGTCAGATCACCGAGTTTAATATCCAAATGATCTTTCGTTGTTGTTGTCTAGCTGATTACCCTGAAGCTAGGCAGCACCATTAAATATCAAACATATAATAAATGTACCTATGCATGTAAACACGTAGCCCAGCCACAAGCATAATCACAAAATAAGACTATTGCACATACAGTAAATATGTATAGGGCTGTGGCTCCTTGTAATATTGGTTATCTCCTATTCTAGGATAATTATATGCGTGGATGAGACTGAAAAGTTCCAACCCTGTATAGAACAAAAGCACTGTATTGATCTGTATTGATATATATATTGGTTATATATCCCTCAATATTGGGGTAAGTAGTTTCATGGCATATTGGAGGAAGTTTAGACATTTACTTAACTGATTGAAAGTCCCTCATCGCGTAAACGGCCATCGCCCACTTCATCCCCCCTGAATAAAGGGGAAACACTCACTAGAAGAAGGACAAGGGTGAGACAGTGGACGTATGGAGAAGAGTCAGAAAAAGAATTAAAAGGCTTTATGCATATAACATAGTCGAGAGTTGGAGATGGCGAGGCCTAGGGGAGTATGAGTAAATGGAAACGCGAATGGTATTGAGGAATAGACGCGGTTATTTGTCAGTTCCAGGCCGTGAGGGTAGAGTTGAAGCATTGCGCGGTTTCGCCCTGTAAAGATATACAATTAATGGATACTAGTACTAGAGCTATAGTTATGGTTCAAAGTTCTGAAGTGGTCATTCGGATGGGGGAGGGGGAGGGGGAGGGTCTGGCTGCGAGAGTTGATCAGTAGAAGATACAATATCTGACGCCAAATGAGAGCAAGTGGGTCTCGAGCTCGAGGTAGATGAGAGAAATGATGAGAAGGAATATACGAGACGGCAAACGTGGTAGGGGTTGATTAGTCTATGGGGAAGAACCTAAGTACCTTGATAGATGGTTAACGTAAAATTACCCTGATTACCGATCTAGGTAACTGCATAGTTGAATTTGGCGAAGCTGTTACCCTGAAATTGCATCATCAGCAACTTCTCAACGCTCTGTGGCTCGATCCTGACTGTTACAGTTCCACAGCCATCGAATGATTTCACATCGAAATCTATCGGCGTATCCGCGCCCTTTCTCGTGCCATATGCAAGGATAAGGCCATAAAAACACACCTTGGAGGCGCACGAGATCACTTGGAGACTTTGAAGTAAAAAACTTCTACCGATTTATTAGTCTCGGTACGATTTACATATTGTATGTAACCATCAAGGTGAGTGCATTAAGAGAAAAAACATCCCGCAGATCCCGGCACGTAAATCCGGCTCCTTCTGACTGATACCCTGTGCTCCAGGGTGGGTTCGGCACGCAACAGGCCCTCGCAGCCTACACTTGGACTGGCACAGATTGAGGACCCTTCAACTGCTGGCTCAGTCATATCGGCAAGGCCGCCTGCCTAGATTGCGAAGGCCCTAGGGAGGACGTGCTCCAATGCCAGATAGAGAGAACCAGGCTGATTCCCATTGCCACCTCTTAGATCTCGATCTCCCAATATGGAGGAAAGGGTAAAGAGGATGATAAAACCTGGGACACAGTAGAGGTTTTTTTTCATAATGTATATTCAAGTTGAGATAGAGGGCTCCTTTCCTACACTCGAGCATCGAAGAGCCAGACCTGGCTGATCCCGTTTTTTTTTTTTTTTCTCTCCTCCAATTTCATCAGTTGAACACAGGACAGCTCTGTATATAGATCGCGGCGGGCGAGGCAGATCAACTTGCCTCAATCCATCCACCCACCAGGAGCTCGTCATACCCCCCGAAGAGAGATACACACAAGTACTGAGATTTCTTTTATAAGCAAGCAAGCCCTGTCGGAAAAAAAAAGAACTTTTTTAAAGGAGAAAGCCACTATATACATATTAGAACCCACCAAAATCACGATCAGGACTGGCAGAGATCTATGGAATGGTGAACCATGCAATGATCATGAGCCATCAGTCTCATGTTCAATTAGGATATGATGATGAGTGCTTATCCTAAGCAGATATGCAAACGTTCTCTTGCACGAGGTGCATAACGAGACCATTGGACGTGCCTGATATGTACACTGTGTATGTAGCTTGGAGTTAATTATCTATTCGAGACTAGAAAAATCAGTGCGTAGAGTGGTGTGGGTGGTGGAACAACTTTGTGTTGTAGTAGCCTAGCAATCACATTGGGTCTGGTATTGAAGACGTTTGTTTCTTTGGTTTTGATGCTGATCAGACATAGCATTAAACACATAACTCATACTTAGTACCTACCTTTGGTTTTGATGCTGATCAGACATAGCATTAAACACATAACTCATACTTAGTACCTACCTCTACGGTACCTGGCAACTCTTTCCGTGAGTGAGAAATTCGCAAATGCCAACAAAGGAGATACCTACATACAGTTTGTACCTAACTTTGCGGGACAGCTGCGACTGGGAAAACTACCGTAGGGCTTTTTTCCCAAGAGAAGAACACAACAAGTTACCCCCCTGACCGTACCGCTAAAACCAAAAATCACTGTGTAGGTACATATGTACTCTACTGAATCATAGTCAAAGCTCTCCTTTTAAACCAAGGCCATTTTAATGATAGTATTAGGCTGTTTCGGGCTAGTCTAAATCGTTTCGGGTCTACTATGGCCATTACATATATGAAGCGAAATTTTTTGTGGATATACATGCATACTAAGTACTGCAGACTAAAAAAATTACTTGTACCGTCCGTCTACATTCAACGTTCGCTATCAAGAGTTTCAGTCGCTATCACACGCATACGGTCTAGATCGTCAAGTTTCCTGCTGATGTTAGATGTTATATCATCAGAGACAAGTCAGAACACCCTCCTACCTGGACACTTCGAGTCAATCTATAACAAGCAAAGGGCTTTGTCCTGGGGTTAGGGTGAACTACCTTGGTTGCCTTCCGTCCTATAAGTAACCAGCCTATCTATCAGTGCAGCGTCGATCACGGCTCAATAGTTTTTAGTTCCGTGTAGAGATCTTCAATTTCGCACATTGCCCGGAGCCGCCGCCACACGCATGCGTTTAGCTAGATTTTATAAGGTGCATGTTACATTTGTTCACCCGCCTTTGGCACTAAAAGTAGGTTCTGACCTGATCTCGTGCCGTCGTGATTCAGTTTTTGAATCACCCGAGAGGTTAGTCTTGAACCAAACTACCGAGAGGTATAACGCGTTATGACATACAGTCTTGTTGGTACCGGTACTGATGAATTTCCTAATTCTTGAAGCAGACGTGAGCCACAACCTCGCAATATAGAATATCTGTAGGTTGCTTTGACTAGGGTAAACAACAGTAAACCATCTTGTTTCCCTTGGCCAACAGATTGTATGTTATTTTCCTGGGCTTTTAGTCCTACTGCAACATTGACAACCATGATGCCCCGCTCGGATGAATTTCATCGAGCAGACCTCGGCGTGTTGGTCACTTTGTGTGGAGTTCAGGGTAACTGACGAGATTCCGCGCATCAATCGGGTAAGGATGTCTATCCCCGAAAGAGTATGATTTGTGCAGGTGTACAGCTAGTCTGGTTGGCAGGGACCGGTTGGCAGTGTACAGCAGTATGCTTCTACGTAGTCTGGTTGGCACAATGACCTCTGAAAGAGGACTTCTACGTAGTCTGGCTTCTACGTGCCAACCAGACTATACTTCTACGAAGTAGTCTGGTTGCGATTGTCTGGCGAGACTAGTTGTATATATATACCTTCATGCAACCTACTGCATCACTATCCTTTTCTTTTTCTTTTTTTTTTAAAACACTACAGAGCTCCCTCAGCTAATGATTTTTATAGGGCCAACTGGGGGCTTGTGACACTAATTGTACGCCCTGGATTAGTCTGGTCGGCAAGCCCTGGATAGTCTCGGCAAAGTCTCAATATGGAGTTGGGGGTAGCGATCATAACGCAATTAATCAATCTCTAACGGAAGTCTCGCATATGGCGCGAGAGCACTGCATAGCCTAGATTTTTTTTTGAGAAAATTCGTCCGATAAGTCCTGCCTTCAATGGGACTGCCGCGCCTATTTGCCGCTGCCGCCATCTGATTTTGAACAAGGCTACTGTAACTTCTACCTAACAGAGCTCATCGCAAGGTTCACTTGGCCAATTATCTTGGTTGTAGATAGTAGTCATCGTTACGAGAGGCTTGTGCCAACCAGACTAAGTCATCGTAGCGTTAGATTCAATAAAACAGCAAGCAAGGGCAAAATCGATCGACCAGGTCATCGCAAACTCTCATGCACATAACCAGATCCCTACCGTCCATCAACAGCACAAGTAGCCAACACTCCCCCCAATTTTGTCATCCTTGTGATCATGACAGCCCCAGCTTCTAGTGTTGCAAAATCCTAGTCATTCCATCGAAGTTTGATGATCTGCGAGACTTGGTTGCTTCCGCAAGAATTCCGTTCGGTGGTAGTCGTGGCCTTGGCCTAACCATTTACATTTGATCGAAGTACACACATATGTACGAGATATTGACAGGCATTCTAATTCATGGCTGGGCCCTTGTCACTCATATTCGAAACCTCCTCGGCTTGAGGCCACTTAGGGCTCTCTACTCTAATTGCTAGACAGCGGTGGAGGTGATATCAACGTTTGAGCCTCCAGAGGCAGGCGGCTACATGTTGGTAAAGCCTACATCGAGATTGCAGGAGATTGAAGGAATACTGATCACCACTGTTGACAGTCTGGGGTTGGGATGGATGCATCTGGATTCAACAGGGTGGTATCCCAGATATCAATTTCCGAGGCCATATACTCATTTTCTATGTAGATGGTTCGAAAGTAAGTCTAACCAGACTTCCACAAGGGCAAGCTACAGAGTCGGATTCTTTGAGTGCCTAGGGACCAAGATTGTGAGTAGAGTCATTGCCGTTGGTTTTCACAGCAGTACAGTAGGTAACCCCCTGTTGGTTTTTGTGCATTTCAACATCTTGAAACCTACTACACAGCAGAACCTACACAGCAGAAACTTTGCTTGCTTTAAGCTCCTTTCGGTCCAAGGCGGACTATTTCCTCTCGAGAACGACCTATCATACTTGTGTCGTGTCTAGCATACAACGGAAAATACCTCGGATCTTACTAAAGAGCAGTGACCTGCTCGGTTTCTTACGACGTCTTCTCCTTCCTGACACATGCCAATGAAATAAGAGAAGATAGATCGATGCTCGGCTTTAGTAAACCCCATCAGAGATCCCTGTAATGATACCGGATCGTTCCCCTTCGGCAAATTCTCCACCGTTGACCAAATTCAGGGCATTTGTGCATAACGCGCTTATAGCCCACTGGAAGGCTAGTCTGATCGTGTCGGCAATCAAAGCTAGCCGATGATGACTACCGACCTCTTACAGGAAAATATGACTTTTTTGAAAACACAGTCAATTAGAGCATCATTTGATAGGAAACATAAGCCGTTAACTGCAAGTAACAGTCAATTGCAACGCCAAAGCTGGAAATTATTACCATACATTGGCATCTAGAAGACATTACATACAGAATGTACTATGGGGTAACCCCCATCCACTTTTCTGCACAACCGACGAGACTACAAAATCCTACTACGGGGGCCTCTGACGTCAATACACCAAATCTAGGAGCTCTGAAACTGTAGATAGCCATTACGGGATGTGATTTTTGATAGGCCAGTCACTTTGAACAGCCAGAACCTGTGCAGTAAATTTTAACTGTAGAAAACTCACCACATCGTTTCCTGGGTGAGGATCTTACAGAGGTCGTACATGGATTACTATTTTGGCTTGGTTGCTGTTAGACTACTGAAGAGCTATAGTCGCGTTAGGGGCGTTTCTACTTTTCAAGGAAAAATCGCTGACCGAAAGAGTTCAACGGAGGGCTATAATTCACGCGGTCCGGTCCCGCGCCCTCGGGTTCACCAACATGATATAAGTAGCGGCCGGCTTCCCGCACCAGCCAACATTTTCTTTACCAATACCCTCACACAGTGATATCCGATCCTATAGATTTAAAGGCTACAAGAAAGGAAGGCTATATCCTCAATCACAGCCAGATCCGCTACAGTTCAATAGATAGCCGGCTGGAAATTTCTCAATCAACCCGTTTCCTCCAACATCAATCAGCAACCCAATTGCAGCCAGTTTCTCCTCATACGAGCTACCATGTGTACCCGATTCACTCACCTTTACGCCTGTTGCCACTACACTCAAGCCATCATAAATTGTGCAAGCTCGCGAGCACTATACGGGAAATGCCAGGTCTACAAAGAAAAGGAACATGAGCACGAGTACTATTGCGACGACTGTGAAGAAGAGGAACAAGCTGAAGCTGAAGAAGAAGAGAAGAACAATATTGAAGAATCTAAGAAGACCGAGGAGGGTAAAGAGAAACAGTAGAGATTTTAGGCGGTTTTTGGACGGGATTGTTTATCAATGGCGCCTGGTGTTTTGCTTGTGAGTGTGAATGCTTTGCCTTCAACGATTGTTCCTTCAATTAGCCTAAACAAACGCTGATACAATGCAGTGGGGGAATCAGATTGCTTTCGGTGGCATGGCGTCTTGGGAAGATCATGAAACTTGACGGGAACCACTTCCGG
Source organism: Terfezia claveryi (assembly GCA_015179025.1). Taxonomy (NCBI): domain Eukaryota; kingdom Fungi; phylum Ascomycota; class Pezizomycetes; order Pezizales; family Pezizaceae; genus Terfezia; species Terfezia claveryi. The sequence goes on from WHUX01000005.1 coordinate 289,116, forward strand.
AAAAGGTTCTCTCACAGCAACAACCGGCTAAGAACTGATATTCCGCTTTTACTAGTTTCTAATAGTTTTTCTCTCACGTTTTATTTTCTTCAAGACTGCTTATAGCTTCCATATTTGCATGGCTTATGATTGGTTACTCGGGTTTCTTTAATGGTTTCAGGACAGATGTCTCCAAAAGTTACGTCTTGCATTTTGCGTTCATTGCTTTCTGTTCTTGTATTTCTTTTGATCCCTCCGTGTCCCAGGTCTTGCTGGAAGGCAGGTTGAGTAATTTCAGAGGCCACTGGGTCGTATGAGTAATGAGAGTTTGACTGAAAAAAATGTCTATTTTGCTGATAACTGGCTGTGGGCTGGAACACCAACTTTGAATATGTGACCGGTGATCAACAACAAAAGGCTTAATTAGAATTAGGTACTGTATACGTGCAGCACTCAAAACGCACCTTATACGTACCTTCTGCCTACCTTCTACCTACATGTAGTAAGCCTCTTAGTACTTGCATGCGTGGTGAATACAATTTGTAATGGGTTGAATCGAGGCATGAGATTGGATACTGGAGTAGACATGCTCTAAAAGATTTTCACCGTCAATGTATGATGTGAATAGCTGACACTTAATGCCATTTTACTAGGTATTTTGAAGTCACCCATGCCCCAGTACTAGGTCAAACGTTATGAAGGTGTGTTCGCGTTCCCGGCCTATATATCGCTGGTTCCGGAATTAATCCTCCTGCACGCGATAGTGAAAGGTGGATTACTGCAGCGTGAAGAACTCTGAAAATTATATGAATGTATAGCGACTTCTGTGCTACACTAGAAAAATTGAAAGAATTGCGAGGGAACTGTACTTACTTACCTTCATATTTGGGCACTGACGGTTAACGTCCACCGATGGCGTCACCGAGGAGTCCTTTCTCACAGCTCGGCTTCGGGCCCGTACATTTTTATTATGACTGCCCCAAGGATTTTTATTTTGATTCGGCTCACGGGCATTAATTCACCGCACCTCCGAAAGGCCCGTCCCAGCTCTACTGATGACATTCTCTTGACGGAGTTTGCCTTTACCGGCGTGGAGTGATACCGGACTAGGATTATCCAGCCTTCAGCCTCCATCCCCTGTTTGACGCAAAACACTATAACCTACCTACATGCATTGACGATTCATCAGCTGATCGTAGCAGTTTAGCACAGCGGTGATTGGAGCGAAAATTTCGACTGGTTTATGCTTGTTTATTGTAACTCGAGCTCTCTAGCCTCTATCGCTTCTTAATGATTGAAGCTCATTTGCTACATGAAAGGATATTTCTGCATCCCACAGCAGTTACACGTTCCCCCTGCGGAAATAAAAGCCATTATCATGAAAAGCAGGTAAGCAAGAATTGTGGAATCTAATAATTAGGCTAATGTTGTGAATACAGATGACCGGTGAAGTGACAGTTATTAAGCGCGATCTGGAGGATGCAGACGCTTGCCATCACCAATGGGGCTTCCTCGAAAAACAACCTGACTAGTATCATATAGATGATGAGATCAGCTTGTACCTGCAACCTTATCAAGGGGTATGGATTCCTTTCTGACCTGCAGACGCAATTGACAGAGTAATAATTCACGGTATCGGGGAATCGCCATGCGGATACTGTTGGGCGAATAAATGGCACCTCTCAGGTATGCAGAAGCGTTGAAAATAATCTTCTCACGAATTTTTCCATTTCAGCGATCACGGAATGTCACTCCTTCTACTTTTAATTTTTCTTTTCAAAAGCTTCGACTCGATGAAGAGCCCCACAAGTAAATTGAAACTCACCAACCTGCACCCTGTACGCTGACCGTCAGCTGAATCACTCCATACAAATCCAGTTGCTTCGGTACTTAATTCGTACACTTCGTTATAGGTACTTCTGCAGTGGTGTTGTTATATGTTGTGTCACTTTCGTCGCTATACCCTTATCGATTAAGATTTTCGATAACGGGACGGACGGGTAAGTCTCTAAGCCACAGCATACGCGGCTTCGCTTATACTTCACCCTACGGTGAAGGGTCTCGTTCTTTATATCTGGTGAGCCTGAATATTTTCATTTTCTGTGGATATGGCCAGGGTCTATTGTGTTGTAACCACGCACATCGTCCCTGTCCTTGCAAGGATAATCCTCGGACTCGGAACGTTTGTTCTAAAAAGGACGCGTGGGGTGACAGCTAGGTGTGTATGTACTAGGCCACACAGTTACAGGGGATGACCCCACTCAGATTTTGCACATTGAGTGAGGGGATGCTAATATACTACAAAGGAGGGCTAACCTGGCGCCAGCATATCTCGACCACTGCCACTACTTTTTCTTGACTCGGATGAGATTGTATCTAACGGCATGATCTCCATGTATCTACGGGTTTATATAAAATATACATACTGTAGGTCACGCATGCAACCAGAATTCCGAGGAGTGCTCGCAGTGATAAATTGCACTGCATCAAGACTATTGGGCAATATATGCTCACATGAATGGCATTTGGTAGGACAGTCACCACTGTCCTCAATGGCGATCTTTAACTGTCTGTTTTAATCGATGTTTCAACCAGGCCGCCCATCCAACTGCTCCTCCGAGCATGGCTATACCTCACAACTTGGGGCATCAGATGCTTGTGGAATCTGATCAATTAATCAACTACTTGAATCCAAATTTAAGAAACAGCCAAAGCACTCTTTGCAAATGTATCTGCTTTTAATTCAATATCAGAATCTTCACAACGGGTTGTGGCACAGTTCTCCAGTCTGACTTGGGTCACTAGATGGCCATTGAGATTTGAGGCGAGGCCATTTCCTTTCACCAAGCAGCAACCTACTATTTCTCTATCAACGTCCTCTCACAGGCTAGGTTAGGCCAAGCCCAGGCATGGGTGGCTATTTGCGATGGCAATTGGAGGCGGACGACTTCGATCTGAGATGGTCCAGTGTCCTGTGCCATGTTACGGAGTGGATCCAGAATGGGAGTGAGAGACCCTCAGTTCATACATTTTAGACTTTCTTCTTTGTTTCTTGCTTTTTCATACCCACAAGCTTCTGGATGCCGCTATGACTGTAAGGTTTCTGATAATCGGCGTTTATGAGAACATGGAGCGCCTTCCTTCAAGACAGTTTGCATCACTGATTTGATTGAGGAGATATTAGCGGTCTTGCAATGGGTGAAGAGCAGGGCCAAGGGATTCCATCCCTACTTTCTATACCCTAATGAAGAAACATCCACTTACAACCACTTGGGAATCTTAATCTGTGATTTTCATGACAGGGGAATCCCAGGCAATGAGTGTCTCAGAATTCCACTGTATGTTATTTTTCCGACGACTTGACAGACGCCGGGGTTTCTAAACAACCACCTGGTTTCTTTTGTTGGGTTCACCGGAGAGTGGGGGGCCGTGGGGTGTCAATTATAACTAGAAAAGAAGCGAATGGCAGAGGTTTGCCGTCATGAGGCATAAGACATTGGGAGGAGGGAGGCCCCAACCAACACAGAGGCAGGATTGCGCGATATTAAGCCTCGTATGAGTTCCCGCCTGAATCACAATTCTCGAGCATTGAATAGATATAGTGAAAAAGGCACTAGCTGCTACTGACAGTGATATGAGGAGCAGGACTATGCCGGGTAGTTACGGTTGCTGAGTTCTTGCTTGGCCATTTGATCTTCTAGCAGATGTCTCAAATGCAACAGAATGTGGCATTGAGGGATTGGGTGCCATTCCCTCGGAATATTGAGCTTGGCCTCAAGCACCAATGTGGAATGCAATGACCTCGTGCCAATAGAACATTCTGATTTGATCTCATTTGCGGTTTGTGCTTATCAAACACTTTGAGAATGGTTGTTTGCAACACATTCTACTGGATAGGTTGTACTCCCAGTTAAGGTCGGCCTGTTGGATATATCAGAAGACCCTCTGCCCTACTCTGTTTGACTAGAGTACCATGTTTTCCCGTCATTAGGTGTTTTCTTCGTTATAACTCAGCAAATTTATCAATGACTTGGCCTAGGCCTTGACGGAATATGGTTGCATTACTGCGCAGTTGCTATTTGGCCTGTGGAGATGGAATACATATCCGCGAAAAGTGGGGAAATTCTGGTGCCGGGCAAGTGCGCGGAAATACAGTAGGTTTTGGAACAGCGGACAGCAACAAATCTACTACTTAACTCCTACCTTGATTCTTCCTACCCTTGGCAATGGTCTTCGTGTGGCACTAAATTATGCCCGGATTTGAATACATTGCTTCTAGAACCCCTGGCAAGGACGTCAACAGCTAAAGGACGCGTGCGTGCATAGCTATATCGTTGTGTTGTTATCATATTATGAACCGGGGTCGAGGAGAGGGTTCTACCTTTGGCTTCTTCTTACCGATTGTCTGCTGTTTACTGTTCGACATCTCGAAGCTTCACTCGGGCGTAAGTTGTTCCTTTAGGATACGAGTATGCATACATCTATTCTTTTTCTGGGGCTAACAAATGATATAGCTCTTTGGTACGGAAACTGACAGGTAGGATTCGCTATTAGGTAACTTTTGGTGGAAGGAAAACTCGATTTGGAATCGTACCCTAGTTTCTTGTCAAGGTTGAAATAAAGTCTGTATTCGTGCCTCTGGGAGTCTTACCATGAATCCTTGATGAATTAGAAGCAGGAGGCAATGGAAATATGACTTGACGAGGTATGCCATGCAAGCTGTATAGGAAGGATTGAGGTCTCTCTCAGAGTAGACTGCCACTGGTGTTACTGGTACAGAGGGCCAGAAAGTATGTCGATACCTAGAGCTCGCCTTCTGCCGTGTCTCGCAGCACAAATCTACCTGGAACTCAATTCAAACGCACACAGGAGGGTTGGAAGGATAATGGAAAGACATCTAGATAGTCATTGGCCTTCTCGAATAATAACATTTGGGGAAACTATAATTTATCATTTTGAGTTTTTCAGAACCTAGATGACAGTGTACTGGCCAATACATTCAGTTTCACAAGGAACAAGACGACGTATTTTAAAATGCCATCATAACTTCTCTTTAAATGTTCAAACTATGTCTCTAGGTTTACATAGCTACTCTATGGTACGGTAGTCGCTCTTTCAACCCTAACCACTGACTGCTGATCACAATAATTATCACACGGGCATTTCACAGTGTCCACTCGCATCAGATGATCATGATCTATATAAGCAGGGTTGGCTTTGCCATATGACCATTTCCTCACTTTCAATTGCAATTAAACACAGTCACAAGTTCAAGATATCATATCTTTCTTCATATATATCTCCTGTTTGATAAAGATAGATCAAGCAAAGATGATATGTCAACGTTATATAGTTTCCAAGTGCGATGAAGGCGGCATCAGGCAGCCACATCCCACTTCCCTGCTAGTGATTCATTTATAGTTATTTTCTTATGCACATTTTCGTTGTCTTTTTTATTTTTATTTTATTTTTATTTTTATTTTTTTTTTTTGGGGGGGGAGGTAAATCTTTTCTAGATTATAATCTGTACCATACATTATTATTTGTACGAACTATGGTGTGTTTTAAAAAAAACCACTAACCATTACATACCGTACCAAGAAAGAAAAAGGAAAATACAAAGAATAGAGGAGAGACATGAACCGGTAAAAAAAAAAAAAAAAGGAAATTTCTTCCCTCTATATATGTATATGGGATACGGAGTACATACTGTATGTATTTTCGAACCTTGATTCCTGTTTATTTCAAAACAAACCAAATTGATTCTTTTTTATTATTATTATTAAATAGTAATAATAATTATAATTTACCTATAAAACAAAAAAATTAAAATAAAAAAAAAAGATTTCTAAAAGATAATGTAAAAATAAATAAACTATAATTACATTGATAGAAACATTTCGTTTTGTTTTCATTTAAATTGCTTCACTACAACACCTGCTACCTATTATAGGTACAAGTACTTACTAAGTAACCTTAGTTACAATCCAACATGACCGCTATCTAACCAACCAATTCCCCCCCTCCTTCAGTTTATTATTCCCCGTCGCTTATCAACAACCAACATCTGTCTAACGCTTCAAACCCTATTCCTTTTGAGCCGAGGCCACGAAAGGGGGGGAAGAGGGCGGGGGTGGGGATGATTTCTCCAAACCTTTCAACGTTGTTCCATCTTATTAGCCCCTAAAAGTTGTTGGATCGTTCGGCTAAAAGACGCTCAGATGTTGTGCGGCTATCCAAATAACTAACTTAGTAAGGTTTGTTTTTGTTTTGTACTTCGGTTCTCATTTCCTTATACCTTAAGTAGTTCGTTCGTGCTACAGAGCCCCCTTAACCAACCCACATTCCCCGGGGAGGTTTCTAATAACGCAATAAGAAGAATCACGTGGAGGGGGGATTCACTTGTCCGAAAGGGGGGGCGGGGAGGAATGTATAGAAATCTTCCCATTTCGTTCATTTCGTTATAATATATATATATATATATATATATTTATTACTAATCCGAACCCGCCAAATAATGACAGTTTCTTATTTTCGCATAACAATTTCTGGTAGTCCTGCTTACATCGCGAGTTCGTTATTATTGAGACACAACTAAATGATTGGTTCCTGTATGAAAACATTTGCTTCTTTGGATTTCTAGAAATATAAAGCAAATCAAAAAAAAAAAAAAAAATCCAATTAGAAAAAGCGAGTAGTAAAATCAGAGTTATTAAATTGTAACTTTTTTTTTCTATTTGCAGCAGCAAATATAAAATACACAGCGATTGACGCGTCTCACAGATGTTCACCTTGTCTAATTTGTTGAAGCATTGTACCTGGAGAGTACAGGGTAACAGTGTGAGGTGACGTATCTTAGAACCTACGGTCTGCTTCAGCGGACATGGAGAAGGAGAGATGTATACGGGGACAACACAGATGTAGTCAACCAGACTACACAGATGCGGTGGCTGAGTTGAGTTTTGAGTTCCCCAAAAAAGTAGGTATGCGGGTTTGTGCAAACTCAGAGCGAATCCCCACTGTTTTCCACCACACCCGTGTACACCGGGCTATTGCACGTAAAAATGACGACGATACAGTAAACTCAAGAGTGGGAGTGAATTTAGCAGTCGGCTGGCCCCCACGCCTGTCATCCCCACATGTTCATCTGGTCCGCCTGGATAAATCGCTATACCTCGCTAAAACTCAAGAGCTTAGATCACCAAAACTAGGTTTTTGTAGAATCTCACTACATATTGGAAAGGTCTGGGAGGGATTCCCTAAATGCTTCTTCGAGAGCGGGGATGAATTTAATTCGTTTGAAGGGTGTAGAGAAGTCAACATCGAGTTTTGATAACGTGGTATACTTCGTCTCCTTGACCTTTTGAACATGAGTAGCTAGCCCAAATAAGAGGCACATCCTCGAGGTTGCATACGCCTGATAGAAGTCACAGGTAGTAAACTCCAGATTAGGCGTATCATCAATCCCCTCATTCCTATACTCGACTAGTCGTTTAAGCCACAACTCGGGCGCAATCCTTAAGACGAGTTTATGGCCACGGTATACGGCGGCTTCGGTGAGGAAGGGTTTTGCGATTGCACCTCCTGCGGCATCACCGATAATTGGAGTTGTGACCTCTGTGAAGCCTTGATTGATGAAATTCTGGCGAATATGTTGGATGATTCTGCCCGGAGGCGGAGAGCCCTCAGAAGCTTCAGGACTCAACATGCATGTGCTGGAAGCGCTCCCCCATACCCTGAATATTCCGTTGGCGGGGTATTGAGACATGGGGCAAGCAATTCCATATTAGATTGATAGTTCCCCTGTGGGCGTTTTGCCAATATATTCACTCAGGCCTATGATAGTATGCCAAATTAGTAAATAGTTTACGAACGATTGTCCCTATAATCATAGACATCACCACCAACATCTTTTTAGTTAGAGACAACTTGTGACTTCACACCATCCTGGAGGAGGTCGAAGAAAAATAACTTTGACGAGATGTCCGGCTTTCTTTTTATCCTTCTTTTGGAAATGTGTTTCACAGGGGACATCATATACTGCAAACCTGGCGAACAATATCCCCGTCGTCGCTAGATTATGCGGTACTTTTGACGCTTCTTTCGTAAGCTAACCTCGAATGGTGACAATGGTATTTAACAGCCTTATTCCCCAGTTCATCCATATAGTTATAGCTAACCAAATCCTGGCGGTAAAGCTCCTCTAACTCTTATATCCTTTCCTCAATAATTGGTAGAAAGCCTTAACATCCCCTATCCTAGCCCAAGTGCATTCACTCACCACTTCCTCGGCCTTGACCATCATCCCTCTCACCTGCTTTGGACACTCCCCATATGCTATTACTGTACTACCATCTGGTTCGACTTCGAGATAGTCTTCTTCCCAATTCCCTCCCACTCCAAAATAGCCCCCTCCGCACTCCCAAATGACATCTGCATTGGAAACCACTCCCCATGTCTCTTTCCTTCCCATCTCTCTACTACCTCCGAGAAACTTTGACTTCTCCCCAGAGCCATATCAACTCTCCTAAGGCACTTTTAAACTCCGATGATTATATTCGCCAGCTTCTCCAGCGCATCTTCGTAGGCCTGAACTGAGCCTGAGACATTTTGCTTTTGCAGCGTCTGTGGGTGCCAGTGTTACTATCCTACCGCTACACCCCATATGCTTTAAGTCCTCGTTGATGATGAAGTCCTCTTGTGCTCTAGTACATTTCCGTCTGATATTACAATGACAGTCAGATCTGATGAAAGGTTACTGAGGTTCGTAACCATCAGTGTCCAAAAGAGGAGTCTCCTTTTCACGGCCGTAATGTCATATGAAACGAAGTAATTTGCCAACTCCCTTGCCCAACGAGACTCGTCCTTGTCATGAGCAAGCCCATTGCCCAACCCAGGTAAATCTCATAATCTTCAAGTTGCTGCTGAGGGTTCACGACCTTGACACAAGGATCCTGGATCAGGTAATAGGTGGCAATCTACAAAGATGAAATTGTCCAGGCTCGGGCTCGCGAATTCCACTCTGCGATGGCTCGGTGGCTGCATGCTGAGTTATAGCTCCAATATTTGAGCTGGTGGCAAAAAACTTGGTGATGTGTCTCCACAGCTTGCGCAAAAGCTGATGATATTGAGCTAGGCATATCGAGGCCCTGTTCAGGTCGCGATCTGCTGCAGTATGGGGTGCCCGGGGGGTTGTTCCTCAATTGGAGCTCAATTGTGTGAAAAGGGGCGAGAATACCTATGGGCGCCTTGGGAAATTCACAGGATGGTTCGAGCATGATAGAGCATGCCTGTTGGTGGGTGTATTCCATCAGAGTTCTCAGTTGACGTGTAATGGGTTATTTCAGCGCATCCTAGGTTCTGAAACATTTCGGGAAAGTGTCCTCGGCCTCATCGCACACGTGAGAGCAAGGGACGCGACCAAATGTGGCTTGGCGACGTTCATCCAGTTGCCGTTCAGGGTAACAGCCAAATATGAAGGTGCCTCTGGCCCGCTGTGACATGCACATGTATGCGGGGCTCACACTGGTACTTAAGTAATCTGCGTACGTATATACTGTACAGATGTATCCAGACGCCACAGACCAAGACGTAGTACTTAATTATTTAAGTAATTGATCCTTACTAGTGAAGTATGTACTTGTATCACTCGTAACCCCTCACATTAGCCTCCGTACTGTTTCCAGGTATGTACCGAGGCATGAATGATGCACATACACATGTACCTCCAAATCAGTCTGTAATTGGTTAGCATACTTTTTGGGAGTGATTTAGCTATACTTTACACATCTTGCATTCAGATAAATCAAGTCGCCGATCGAGTGTCACTTTTGAGTATTAACTGCCTGATGGATCGGCGATGGTGCGTATGGTACGTATACATGTCCTTTCTAACGATCTAGATGGTACCCGCTAATATCACCAAATATTGTATGCATATGCAGTGTCGGGCAATGAAGGTGGTACTTCTTGATAATCATGGTAAGAGGAGGCCCTGCGTTGTCGGAGGCTTTTGGTCCAAGCCTGACAGTGCATAGCTATGGAACCTGAACAGTCGTCTAGAGTTTCATAAATATGGCGTCGAGGAGGAATTATGTTCTTATATACTGTCTAGATACTCTGTTCAAACGTTAGTATTTGACGACATTAATAGTCTTGTTGCTCGTATACCTACTCACTTCAGGGTTTTTTAGGAGCCGTCACTGAGACCTTGATTGTCATAATCGTTATTGTCAAACTCAGCGTGGAAGAATTGTTGAAGCTGCTCGTGTCTGCGGACTCCGCTAAGTCTCACCAGTCAGGTACAGGGTGTAACTGATGGAGATCGTACAACGGTTGTTTCCATACCTGTCCACAGCGCTATTAATCTCTTTCCCTGTAACAGTTTCGGTCTGTATATTCCTACGGAGGGGTCATGCAACCAGACTGTATATATAGGTCGATTTTAGGTTGTCTACACCTAGTTATAAAATCCTTTTCTTCACAGTGACAGATTCCGCTTCAGTTGCGCTTGCACTAGTTAAGTACTTACTCGAGATGTACCAACCTCCAGTTCTGAGTAGTCTGGTTGGCATAACCTCTCGTAGTTCTGAGATTACAGTAAGTCGTGACGCAGATAGCTGTTAGAGCGGGACTCACGGCGTATATTGCGTAAATTCACAGCGTGCGTACCTAGCCCCTGCCATGAGGGATATTAACCGCAGAAAAGGCAGTTCTTCGACTCTGAGTCACACAGAGAGAATGAAGTGCTTCACTCAGGGTTTTTCTTCCTCCGTGAGAAAAGGTAAAGGGCCTTGCCTTCCCTAAAGCCAGTGACCAAGCTGCTTCGGCAAATTGAACGGCGACCCGCCTTGTAGCTGGAGATGAAGAGTGGTAAACCGGCGAGAAGACGGTACGCGCTCTCGAGGATAATAAGGAATTCCTCATATGTGAGACGCCTCCAAAAGGAAAGGCATGAGAACAAAAGGCACCTGAATATGGACCAGGAAGACTAACAAAAGGAACCCAGCTAAAGCGGTAGGAACAGATACCATCTATGAAAATAGTCTGGTTGGCTATGAAAAGCAAGCAGTGCATGGACCAGCAGGGCCCAAAGCGGTCATCTAAAAGTATCAGACACGACCCAGTTCACTTTCCGACAGAAAACAAGGAAGAAGATAGTTGTTTGCCGCTCCTCTATTTCCCCCCCGCCCCTTCTAAAACCACAGAATAGTCTGGGTGTCTTCTGACGCTTAACATATCAACACATTTTACGCTAGTTCCTGAAAATGCTGGCGCGAAAACCCTGAAGAATTTTAACGTCTGCATAGCAGCCGGCGAGGCAAGTTCCGAAATTCCTACAAGTAAGGCGAATTTGCTCGCAGCCTCACTCTCACCAAGTTAGGTTCTGAGCATTTGGGTAGGGTAGGATTTCTATCCATATTGAGATTCCGGTCATGTACCAAGTCCGCCATCTCGGGCGTGAACTTGCAGCAAAAATCCGGGGTATTCGGGTGCTATGGGTACCTGATTCAACATCCTCGAACAACCGAGCTTATTCCAGCTTCAGACGATAGGAAAAAGAAAAGAGGGGCAAAAAAGCCTCATACATATATATAATCGCTTTTTATGATATAAAACGGGTTGCATAGCCGGGCTCTTCGAGTAGTAACGTTTGGCCATGATTAAGCTTTCTGGGGGTCACACAGTACCGTATTCTAGCCGAGCTCGCTCAGAGATTATCGGGCCAAGCTTTATAAGCGTTTCTACCCCAATTTTCAGTTGAGCAATTCTGACAGCACGAAGGTCTTTTTTCGACCAGTCCGCCGTACGATGGGTATGATTGTCTGATCATAATAATATGGCTTGCTGGGCCAAGGAGCAACAACAAAGTATTGTACCATCAGTCGAAGCATATGATACTCTAGTCTGGTTGATAATACTCCGTGAGCCAGCGACGTCAACCCAGCGCCCCTCGAGATCGGGCTCCAAGAGATATGAGCCGTTGACGATCAATCTCGGGCTTCTTTGCGCAGGCACCGGTAGTCGCACTCCAACATTTTTTTTGCCTCAGGGTCTAATTATACTAGCCCACATTTGTGCATGACATCATGTTGTCTGGTTGGCACCATTTTCCCACAGAGCATATTTGCGGTATGTGCGTGTGGTAAGCCGTCAATTCTACTCCATCTCTATCTCCAACAGACTAAGCATGTCTATCTTATCTTGCTTTGCCAATCCCTGTGGTTGAGAAAGTCAAATTCTGTGATGCGCAAACAAATGCTGATCTTGACGGCAGACCCGATAGCATTATTCTGACACAATATATGAGATAAATATATTGATCAGAACCCAGCACTCTCGATGCTATACAGCACTAGCTCCGGCCCGAGGAAGTGAGGGTGGGGGACCGACGGCTTGGATCAAGGCACTCTGCCTGATGTCGCGATATATCACTCTACTCGAGTATATCTCGTTCACTGATACCGGGAGAGATCCCTTGTCTTTCCAAAACAGAAGGTGTGACAGGGGGCCTATCTCGCCAGTGGGTCTGATGCAAAGCCCCCAGCACCGTAGCAGCGCTAGTCTCGTGATTAGACCCGCACTACAGTCCACCTTCAGAGCAGGTTGCTGGCGAGCCGGGCAAGCAGGTCCCCGAAGGTGGGGTAGACTTATATGGGATTCCAAAGCCTGCTGTCCCCTAGGCCGGTCGGTCTCTGACTTCACCTGGGGGCAAAAAAAAGTAATTGTGGGGTTTCAAGCTTGCGAGGTCCCCCGACCAACCAGACCAATTGCATCCCCCACGCCTGCGTAGCACCACAGCTTCATTGTCATTTCACCCTGACACCTCCCGGAATATTATCAGCTACCAAGGTATCCTGCTCTCTGCAGCCAAAAAAAAAGAGGCGTACACACAAGCTTCGACTGCATAACTGCTTTCGACCACACTTCCCTAGTTCGGCTTGACATCAACCCTCACACATATAAAGTGCCCCTAGATCCACCTCCAACAAACATTAACACAAACCGAACTCAAAATCGACCCTCGAGCACCCACTCCAGCTTCCAACCACACTCCTAACCTAACCAAACCTACGCAAACAACCTAAGTCAAAATGTCCGCCCACCGCGTTCACATTCAGAGGCCAGTTACCTTCCTCTCACTGGCTCCAGTCCAGTCAGCCTCTTACCCAAAGGCCCCAACTTCTCCTGCTTTAAAGTCCCCAGTCGAGAGCAGCCTTACCGCAGCTGTTATTGAAACCCCAAAGCCTGCCGATAACATCATCACTGAACAATCGGTCCAATTCACTGCCCGACGCCACAGCAGCACCAGCTCTGTTAGCAGCCAGCGATTCCTTAAGCTCGGGCCAGTCCACTGGGGTGGAAACGGCGGCGAAGATGACTATGCCATCGAGGAATAAGCATCAAGCCATCACCTCTAGTACGGTGCACTTGTAAAACCTTCATATTTTCTCATGGGATTATCGCCTTTTGGAGTCAGTGGCAATCGGTTGCGTCTGCTTAGTTATTTGAATTAGGAGTATTTTCTCGGCGGGACAATTATTTTCTTATCTTATGTTTCCGGTCTCTTCTCCAGGTTTCTTTTTCGTTAAGCGTTTTTGTTTCTGGTCTCTGGTTTCTGTTTGATATGATAAAGACACAACCTGGTCGCATTAGTCGGCCATATGTCCGGGATGAAATATCTCAATCGCCGGTGGAGTTTGTTGAGGGGAATGAGGAGTGGATCATAGGCTAGTGGGGAGGTTACTTATTCCTGTACTCACACAATGCATTCCATCACACCTTAACAAAAGCAACATTGGCATCTGTATCGTATGTGCTTTTTCTGTGCCATCTGTAACTGGAGTTAGCCGGCATAGTTCTAGGTAAGAACGTGGTTGTTTTTGACCTGTTCTTGCCGCGAATTGAGGTATCGATGCGAGAGAGTAGTGATCTCCTTGCGCTTGGCTGGTTCGCTAAACGCGGAATGTCCGTGCGAAGTAGTCTGGTTGGCAACGTGCGAAGGTTAAGGATACGTAAGTCTACCTAGGTGGTTTTTGCTTATTTCAACGCACGCACATGTAGATGTCCCATGCTGCTTGCATTGCAGCCCTAATTGGAGTTCATATCTACTTGTGAAGAACCGGTTGTACTCTATCAGCGAGTGCAATATTGGCTATTTGTTAAAAGGCCTGAATCATGGGCACTGTGGAGGTCTCTTTTATCATGTTGCGTGGCCACCGTAATTGGAAATTCTCTAGACGAGTACCTACTCAGAGAGGAGATCGCTGGTATAGATTTTTTTTGTTTTGACACGACAAGTTCTTGTTCAGGTTGGGGCCAGTAATTTGGTAGGTTGGTTTTGTTTGATAGTCGGCGTCTTATAAACTTGTTAGTGCTGAAATGAGTCTAGTTCTGAACCAGTCAAGTCCCTTGGGAAGGAGCCAAGATGAAAAACAGCCCACATTTTATTTCTCATTATCATGGTGGTAGATTGGAGTGCTCCTCTCGCTACTTTATTATTCAGTCCAATCCTTTCTTCTTAGTTATTACTTAATGACATCACTAAACTGATCATTGATTCATATAATCGAGAACTCTTGACAATTGGGTGCCTTGTTTATAGAGCGAAAAGTGAAGCTTCTGTAATCATAGGCCGATGGAGATGAGGGTAATGTGTCTTTCATCACTTCTGAATTGATGGAATGAATCATACAATACTAAGTATTTCCTTCATAGACCCGGATTAAGGCACAATGGGAGTGGAAATGGAGCGTATTAAACATTAAGATCCCCCAAATGCTGGCTTAGTTGCAGTGGACCGAGCTGTAACAGAGACCTGCATTGTTATCAAGCATAGGTATCACTGCTTCTCCAATGCGGATACCCATTCGTACGAGGGAGGTTCGCTGTGCCTATGTACGGATATGGCGAACCCTTCAATACAATGACAGCCCCTACTCAAGGGCTGTGGGGTATCCCAAAGGCTGCACCCCATCTCATTCTGAATGACGCCCCAGGCTGGAACAAGTGATGCGGGAGACTACATGAAATCTAAGAATAGGACAAGATATGCATTAAAAGCTTGATGTGGTGACTGGACGAGGGCATCACCTGGACAATGAGTCTGGGTTTATGAATACTACTAGCTGACATTAGATATAGGATATAGCTCATTGTGCTAACAGATAGAAGACTCCGGCCATCGTAGTATTTTAGGGCGTATATATACCGGGTAAATTTAAGTGGTGAGACCCCATTGTCAAGCGATGGTAACAGTCCCCCGCTTAACAGAATTAACTCTAGGAAGTGCCATTCTATCATTGTGGTGGTGCCCACACGAGGGCTGTAGCTGCCAGTGATGTTTTTGTAATTGACCGGTCACGGCTGGAAAACTGGAAAGCCCGTAGAGGCAGACACATAGGAGCCATTCACATTGTAAAATGAAAAGGAGATTTCCTATGCATGCTCGGGTATGCGGAAGAGAGCATATATCTAGATCTTCCAACTTCAGGTTGGCTAAACTTGCCGAGGGATCTTGGAACTTGAGCTCGGTCAGCGATGGGCGCACAGCTAAATTTCCGTTGATGCAAGAGCATGGTTCTACAGTACGGTAAGGAGGCCATGCATAAAGCAGCGTAATCGCAATTGTGGGAGGCATACGCCATCATTAGGCCATCATACGATGAAAAGCTCCTTCGGTTGGTGGGACAATAGATTGTGGCACGTGTTTCTTATATGTGACAGAACTCTTAACAGGCAACTGTTTTCGCTACTTGATGTTAAGTACCTACCTAGCAACTCCAATGGCGGTGCCCGAAATCAAGAGTCACCAACCAGTTGCAACTCCAACTCCGAACTCAATTCCGTCGTCAGATTAGTCTGGCTTGGGATCGAGCCAGAGAAACTATCTGTAGATGTTCTTCCACTCTCGCTGCACAAGTATACGTACATACATGTTTGAGCGACTTGGTTGGTTTATAAGTGCGTGCCACGCATTCGGCGTGAATGAACGATGGTAATGGCGGAGCCCGATTGAGTGATTTCGACGAACTGCGGCCAAGGGCCGCCAGCGCACATGAGCAGGGCCAAGGCAGCAAGCATGAGCCATGGTATAACCGGCAGAAGCAAGGAATTAAATCGTTACAGATTACGGGAACAAGGAGACTTAATCAAATGCCATTTGTAGATTGCTGCAAATCTGCCGCTTCAATTCGAGTGCGTGGTACTTGGTTCTTGCAAAAACAGAAGATCTCGGAGAGGAAGCTTAGCCCCATACTATAAGACGGTCCCTAGCCCCATATATGAAATTAAGCCGAACCGTGAAAATGGGTGCCAGTGATGGACACTGGCACAGACAAGCGAACGCGGCGCGGCGCGGTGCTGTCTAATATGGACCCTGTTGTGGGAGCTGCTTAAGAGAAGGTGTCTACTTTTGAAAAGTTCCCTAGGTAAGTAGTATTGCCGTGGTGGAGCTGGGGTTTACCTATCCCTTAGTCTGGTTCCCTTAGTCTCCTCGCGCAAGTAGAAGTCTTACGGCGACTTCTTTGCCTGGAGAGATGCTGTATAGTTTGTATTGGCTGGCATGCTATCTCATGGTCAAGTAACAATTCTTAGCACAATTACTTCTGCCGAAGCTCTCCACAGTTACGGAGATAACGGTGCACAGCTGCTCTAGTCAAGGTGAACAGATCTGGCAAGCAAACTACAAATTACCGAGTTTGGATCGCTTCGCCAGTCGCTTTATGATCTCGACTCGTCAAGACCCTCATTTCGTTTTCTCATTTCATTTCATTTCCACGCCCCTCCCCCCAACCGCCGCTTTTCCCAAAAGAAGAGTAGGCACACAGTCCCAGAGCCTCCCCCCGGCTGTTTTGATTCATTTGGTGATTTGCCCAACCATTCCCGCACCTCTTAATTCCTACCAACGCACCCCAGTCAGCCAACAGCCCGATCAAAAACCCAGCCCCTTCAAGCCATTGACCTCCAGCATCCTTACCCCAAAACTCAAACTCACACCTACTCCTAACCACACCCCCCCCCCCCTCTTCGTCTCGCTACCAATTACTCCTACCTATACTCTGCTGCTGCTTCTTGCTGCTTCTGGTGCTGCTGGGGAATTCACCCCACGATCTATCTATCTCTCCAACCGCCTGGACACAACACTTATTCGTTTCTGCTATTGCGGTTATTCTTTTCTTCTAACCTAAGTTGTTTTTTTTCTCTCTCGTGGTGCCTGCCATCCATTCAATTCTTGACCACAAAGGGGGACTGTTAGTTGCCTGCATACACACATTTATCGACATTTAACTTTCGCCCCCTGCTACCCAGGCTGCTGCTTTGCATCCATCCCGCGTCAGGTCCATCGTAGTCTCGCACATCCTTTATTCGTTGTCACTACTCAACCCAAGACGACTTCACACAAACACTTCACCCAGCCCCCAGTCGAGTCATCTATCACTTCTGCCGAATATTCACAGATCCTTCTTTTGCTACGGGTTTTGCTCTCTCTCTCTGTGTGTGTGTGTGCCTGCGTTAGATTATTGTAAACAGATTCCACTGCGATTAGGGGGGGGGCAAAGAGCATTTTCGATTCTTGTTTTTTGAGAGAATTAAGGATAATCCGGTTTCATCGAGGCGCGACGTGGAGGGTTAGCAGGAACTTGATACCAAAAAGAGGGTGAAAAAGCCGCGAAGAAAGTTCTAAAGCAGTACAGCTGTAGACGTGGATACCAAGGCGGGAGCAATAGAAATGGAGAACAAGTCATCCGGTATGTTGATCTACCATAGCAATTTACGTGAAAAAACAAGTCCCTAATATATTTACATCAGATATTGAAGCTTCATCCAGCCAGCCGATACCTCAAGTGAGAACTTCCTCCTTTAGTACTGGCTCTGCTGCAGACGATGCAGCTTCTACATCTACCCCGAGACCTGCACCGTCATCAAGCACAGAAGCCACTGTTGGGAATAATTCCAGTGCTAACCCCGCTCCGTACCAGAAGAGGAATTCCCTAGGAGCTGTCCCTACACGTACCTCTTCAAAAAACGGCCCCTCGCCGGACACGCCCGGGAATCCCCTTCCTGATGGTAGCTCGAATGCCAGGAAGAGGAGGAAGAGGAGAGATGGCGATAGCAGCAGTGTGAACACTGGTCACTCTACGACTGAGGGTAGAACGCACAAGCCACATCACGGAGGTGGGATATCAAAGTTTTTCAGCGTTTTTCTAAATTGCTGCCGTGCTCCAGATACTTCTGGCGATGCCCCTAGAAAAGCAGCTCAGAAACCCCATAGCAAGAGTGGAACACGATCCACTCCGGAGGTACCAGGGCAAAAGAACCTTAGTCTGCAGGGTAGCGGAACCGACATTGAATCCAAGGAGGAAGAAAAGAAGCCACAGATTCAACCAGATGGAGATGTGCAGATGATTACTCCACCTATCAATAGTCACGTGCCCGTGGTGTCAGAGAAGCAGGCTTTACTTGGGGAGAAGCTTTTCATAGAAAAGGCAACACTGAGCGAAGATTCATCTGACGTTCCCAAAGCTCCCGAGCCAGCACGTGTAGATGCCCCCATGGCAGTGGTCGATGATTATGAAGCCATAAGGCCTTCCACATCTAGCCCTGTACCCCAGCCAATACTTGGGCCAACAAAGGAAGATGTCATTATGGCGGAGATAGAGGCAGATGTGATTAAGACGAAAGCCCCCGTGGTGATGACAGAATTACCATCAATTCCGGCTCCAAAAGAGGAGGAGCCAGTGGAAATTAAACCAGCTGTGGAGGATCATACCCCAGCAGCTGATCAGCAAACTCAAGATCCTACCGTGGAGGTTCAGCCGGTAGAACAGAAGCAGTGGCTACTACCACCCCTGAAGCCAGAAATGCAGGGAAAGAAGTGTCTGGTGTTGGATTTAGACGAGACATTAGTTCACAGTAGCTTCAAGGTAATATTTTATTTGAAGGAGCAATATAGGGACTCCATGCTAATGAGGCATCTAGCTCATCCACCAAGCCGATTTCACCATTCCAGTTGAGATTGAGGGTGCATACCACAACGTGTACGTGATTAAGAGGCCTGGTGTGGACCAATTCATGAAAAGGGTCGGTGAATTATATGAAGTTGTCGTCTTCACAGCTTCAGTTTCTAAGGTAAGATAAAAGGCCATGCGATATTAATGGATTGACGCTCATTCTATGATCAATACTTTAGTACGGAGATCCACTTCTTGATCAATTGGACATCAATCATGTGGTTCATCATAGATTATTCCGTGAAAGTTGCTTCAACCATCAAGGCAACTATGTAAAGGTACGTTTCTTTCGGTGTTACGGTTGACGTATCTCTAACGCCGGCCTGTAGGATCTTTCTCAATTAGGGCGTGACCTCAAGGATACTATTATCATTGACAATTCACCAACGTCATATATATTCCACCCACAACACGCTGTACCAATTAGCAGTTGGTTCTCCGATGCTCACGACAATGAGCTTCTTGACCTTATCCCAGTCCTCGAGGACTTATCGGGTGTGGGTGTTCGAGATGTCAGCATGGTATTGGACGTGTCGATGTAACGCAGCATACGGCCTGAGCAAAACAAAAATCTAAATTTCCGCGTACTTTTCCTTTACTCTGGATGGGCCCGGCTAGGCACTGGCAGGTTTAGCATATGATGGTCGCTTTAGTGCATTCCTTGTTGAAGTCAGTGCATGAACAGAATTTAATATGTGGTGAGCGATGGGCATGGGGATGAGGTAATTGGAATTTGAGGATGGATAACATAGTCTGGCGGGAAAAGAGGCCGTAGCAGGAAGGCGGAAGTGCGAGAGGATGGTTATTGGGATTTCCTTTGTTCTGGCAGACATGACTTGGATTACGCTCATGGTCATGTCCCGCCTCATCTGCATTTTGCCATATACTTCTGACAGCTTGCCTTGTCACTTTCTTTTGTCTGATTTATCTGTTGGTCCGGTATCTTGCTTCCGAGAGCGCAAACTCGTATTTCTTCTGTTTTTTCTCAATTCCTTTTGTCATTTTTCTCTATCTATTATTTCACGTTGGGTTTTTCTGCTCACTCTCTGCACCAGTATTGCACAAGCCTCAGTCTGAAATCATACCTAGTTTTTTCCACAAATAATTAGTATAATACTGTTTTTGTATGTTTATTACCCTGGGGTTGTTTGCTTGGTTGTCGCGTCCGTCTAGCTGCTCAAAATCATTCGCAGGTTCAGGTTGCTATTTCGATCTATACTATCAAGCGGATTGTTGATCTGGTTTCTGCTGCATTTGTTTATTGCCTTACATCTACAGCTCAGAATATGGAAAGAGGGCTGGAAGGGAAGTATATAAGTAATGTTCTACACTATACATTAGATGGTGATTGCTATACACTGGAAACCACTTGCCCGGTTGCATAACCATGAGCTTTAACGACATGTAAAGCGTATCTCTCTATTATTATGGGTGGTACTTGTAATTATTCCGTTGTTATAGATACATCACGTGATATATATCCTTTTTGAGCCCCGCTGCAGTACCCTACCCGTGTTTAACCCCAATGTACTGCTTGAATTATTTACAAACCCAGTTTCGCCACTGTCACAAAACTAAAGATATAAGTCGACCACTGCCTGACATACCCAATATGCCAGAGGAAGTCAGGGAAAGCGCACCTATGAACGGCAACAATAAAAACATCTTGAATGCCGCAATTACACAAACGGTACCGGCCATCCAAGAACCAGCAACTACTAGAAGAGCCATCATTACCAATGCCCATGTCTTAGAACGTGTCACTAGCCAACACCATGGAGGGGAGCTTTCAGGGGATGATGTTACTGAAGATGAGGGGCCTGATCCGGAGATAATTGCAAATGATGAAGGTATGGCTTTCGGTTGGGTTGAAATTGATTTAGGGTTGGGCGGTAACTGTTGTGCTGCAGGATGCATGCTGACGCAAACGATGGGATAGATCTGATGGATGATTTCCCTCCAGATATTGAGGTTCGTTCGGTATGTTTGGCTTGGCTTAAATGATGGGGTGACTGATGCTAGGGGGAGCGTTGTATGTAGGAAGTAGAGCTCGTCCATTTACGTATCGGGTCGATTGCGCTATTGAAGTTGGAGAGGTTTAACCAGATACAAGTGTGTATATTGAACTCTGCGTAACGAGGAGAGATGCTTACTTAACCTATCGGTAGAAACTCTGCCTCCGCCAAAATCACATCTACGAAATTGAGGCTCTGGACCATCTCTCTGATAATCTGAAGGAACTGGATCTTTACGACAATGGGATTAGTAGTATCAGGAACCTTGAAAAGTTAACGAAGCTGGAGACCCTGGATTTGAGCTTCAATAAGATCAAGCATATTAAGAGGGTCAATCATCTTGTGGAGTTGAGGAATTTGTATTTCGTGCAGAATAAGATTTCTAGGATTGAGGGGCTCGAGGGGTTGGTGCGCTTGAGGAACTTGGAGTTGGGAGCAAATAAAATCAGGGTAAGGGACCCTGTGGGTGGAAGGGTGGTGAAGGGACCGGCGGATGAATCCAGGAATTGAGCCTGTGGAAGAAAGCTAATTTTCGTGTGAATACAGGAGATTGATAACCTGGATACCCTAAAGGGGTTAGAGGAGCTGTGGTTGGGGAAGAATAAGATCACACAACTGAAGGTAGGACGATGGACTTCTTGTGCGGTTTTGCGGGCAGATATTAACTATCATATACAGAACCTATCAGCCTTAACGAACCTCAAGATCCTGTCGATACAATCAAATAGGTTGACCGAGATTATGGGCCTTGATAACCTTGTCTCCCTTGAGGAGCTCTACATTTCTCACAATGCCATTAGGGCAATCACCGGGCTCGAGAATAACGTGGGCGTCACCTTCTCTTTTTATCAATTACCTACTTACCAGCTTAACAGATAAAACTTCGCGTCCTCGATGTCACCAGCAACCGAATAACGAAGCTCAGCGGGCTCAAACACCTTGAAAACCTGGAGGAGCTATGGGCATCGAATAACGAGTTATCGTTGTTTGAAGAGGTTGAGAGGGAGCTGGGGGATAAGAACAAGCTGTCGACAGTATATTTTGAGGGTAACCCGTTACAGCTCGATAATGGGGCGACCTATAGAAATAAGGTCAGATTGGCTCTGCCCCAAATCCAGCAGATTGATGCTAGTGAGTAATTCTCTTTTTTCAGTTTCTTATGATGGAAGGTGTACTAAAGGGGTTTATAGCATTTGTCCGACCGGGTTAGGTTGGATTCCCAGGGTTTTGTGGGGGCCAGAGGTGTTTGTGGAGGGAGGGAATTTAGTTTCTAATCTGTGCTGACTTATATATCACTTCTTCAAGCTACACTGGCGGGTGTTTTGTTTGCCACTGGGATCTCATATGTTCATTTCAGGTGGATTATTGTATTGCTCTGATAGAGGGGAAGGTGGATGTTTGCTTTTGCATGTTACTAATGATACGTTGCTAATGGATCAATGTTGTATTTCTCATAAGCTATCTGATATCAGGTGAAGGGTATGTATGTGCCGTTCTTTCCTCGACCTCTCGGGATGGAAGTACTAGTAGTTATGAGTCAACATACTCCGCCTTACAAGAGGGATTTCAGAAAAGCTTGTAGGTCTTTGAGTGTAGAGAGATGCCAGTAAAGGGATATTCACGCTCCCAGTCAAAGTGAAGAAGGAATTTCGCCTATCCCTTAGTGGTGGCTCTGCGGGTCACTATCCGGTTGCCAGTACTAGAACTACTAGTAGTAAGGTATTGAGGTTACCCTGAACTCCGAAACAACTGTTACGATTCAGGTAGATTAGATCTAGATCGAAACTAAGCTTGTGTCTGACAGTAAGATTGCGAAAAAAACTCTAGGCATATATATACATTCAATGCTTTTTGAATAATGTTCCCGAGGCTAATACGGAGGAAGCTTATCGCAGGCGGTACTGGATCATGGAATAATTCAGCAAGAATATTTACCTGCCTTTAAAAGCCCTTTTAAGTTACTGTTCTTAGTAGCTGAGCTGCAATGGCGGAGTTTCTTTTTTTCTTCTTTTTCTCCAGAAGAAGCCATAATGAGCACTATGGCCGGCTAAGCTCGGTTACGAGAGACTACAGTTCAGGTAGCTATATCTTGCATTAGCGAGAGAAGGGTTAGGTCTTCCCTACAATTTCTCCTAACATTATTAAGGAATGTCTTTTATCTGTGGTTGAGCGTGGCCCCAGCTCGTTTGGTGTATTTATCCTGGTACACATAGCACGAGCTGCCGTTCCGACCCGCCCGATAGGGACGCTCATAAGGCCCTACGGGAAGCAGGGATCTCCAAGCCAGACTTGGGATCTCCGTCCTCCTCCCCCCAGCAGCGCAGTAATGCTTGCGGAGATTCTTCACAGCGCTTGTAAACATACCCTGAATCAATTGAACCTTCCCGCAAGCTGCTGCCGACTACCAGTTTTCAAAGATGCATCTCGTCCCTCGTGAGGTAAGTCTTAGCCCTGAATTGACCTCTGCATGGTGGTGCATTCGTGGGGTCGAACATTGGGCGTTTAATTGACAACTTGCTAAACCAATATAAACTATTTCTAGATTGATAAACTTCTCATCTCCCAAGTCGGTTTCCTCGCCCAGCGTCGTCTTGCCCGGGGCGTCCGCTTGAACCAAACGGAGGCTACTGCACTCATTGCCAGTGTCCTCCAAGAACTCATCCGTGATGGGACACATTCGGTGTCTGCGCTCATGAATATCGGGAAGCAATTACTTGGTCGTAGACATGTTTATCCAAGTGTAGTTAATTCACTACAAGAATTACAAGTCGAAGGAACGTTCCCCGATGGGACATATCTTGTTACCATTCATTATCCCATTTGTTCGGAGAATGGGGATTTGAACAAGGCATTGTATGGGAGCTTTTTGCCTGTACCTAGCCAGGATCTGTTTCCGTTGCATGACGAGGGGGTTTGGGCAGCGGAGAGACAGCCAGGGGCGGTGGTGGCTGTGAAGGGGAGGTGTACGTTGAATCCAGGAAGGAAGTGTAAGCAATTGAAAGTGACGAATAAAGGGGATAGACCAATTCAGGTATGCTGCATGCCAGACATCTCTGATGGAGTAGTGGCTAATTTGTATGTGATATAGGTCGGCTCCCACTATCCCTTCATTGAAACCAACCCCCTCCTTGAGTTCGACCGCTCGGAAGCCTACGGTTACCGTTTGAATATTATTGCGGGCACCGCAGTTCGCTTCGAGCCTGGAGATTCGAAAACTGTAAACATTGTTGAGATCGGTGGGAAGAAATGTATCACTGGTGGGAATTCTATGGCTGGTGGCAAGCTCCAAGTTTCCTGCCCAGAAGCAGTCCTAAAAAAGCTTTCAGACTGCGGATTTGCACACGTTCCTGTTCTTGAGCTTCTGCCAGCACCAGATCCATGTACAGTTGACCGGGCGGCATATGCATCTACATTTGGACCCACGACAGGTGATCTGGTAAGGCTTGGAGACACAGATCTGTGGATCAAGGTCGAGAAGGATTGCAATGTGTATGGGGATGAATGCAAATTCGGAGGGGGGAAGACCCTGCGTGAGGGTATGGGACAGGCGAGCGGGAGATTAGATCGAGAAGTGGTTGATTTGCTTATCACGAATGCGTTGGTGGTGGATTACACCGGTATCTACAAGGCAGATATTGGTGTCAAGGATGGAATTATCGTTGGGATTGGCAAGGGCGGGAACCCGGATATGATGGATGGAGTTTCCCCAGAGTTGGTGGTGGGAAGCAATACGGATATTATTGCTGGTGAAGGGAAGATTGTTACGTATGGTGGGTTTGATTCCCATATTCACTTCATTTGCCCGCAGCAGGCGCAGGAGGCGATTGCGTCGGGAGTTACGTCTTTCTTGGGTGGTGGGACTGGGCCGTCGACGGGGACGAATGCTACTACTTGTACTCCTGGGGCGAATTATATCCGCGATATGATCCAGGCTTGTGAAAGTCTTCCTCTCAACGTCGGTATTACTGGAAAGGGTAATAACAGCGATCCGGCTCCTCTCAGGGAACAAGTCGAGGCTGGGGTCGTGGGGCTCAAACTCCACGAAGACTGGGGAACTACTCCAGCAGCTATTGATTGCTGCTTGAGTGTTTGTGAGGAGTATGATGTCCAGTGCCTCATCCACACTGACACCCTTAACGAGTCTGGCTTTGTCGAACAAACCATTGCTGCCTTCAAGGGCCGCACGATCCACACCTACCACACTGAGGGTGCGGGAGGTGGTCACGCGCCTGACATTATTTCTGTGGTAGAACACCTTAACGTCCTCCCTAGCTCTACGAACCCCACAAGGCCGTACACAAAAAATACTTTGGATGAGCATCTGGATATGTTGATGGTTTGCCATCACTTATCCAAAAATATTCCCGAAGATGTTGCCTTTGCGGAAAGTAGAATTAGAGCTGAAACTATCGCCGCAGAGGACGTACTCCACGATTTGGGCGCTATCAGCATGATGAGCAGTGACTCACAGGCAATGGGGAGAGTAGGGGAGGTCATTCTTCGAACCTGGAAAACTGCACACAAGAATAAGCTCCAACGCGGCCCTCTCCCTGAAGATCAAGGCACCAATGCAGATAACTTCCGCGTTAAGCGATACATCTCGAAATATACCATCAACCCCGCTATCACCCACGGAATGGGGCACCTTATCGGCTCCATCGAGAAAGGTAAACTCGCAGACTTAGTCCTCTGGGACCCTAAGCGTTTCGGAACAAAGCCGGATTTGGTGTTGAAGGGAGGAATTATTGCTTGGGCGATGATGGGGGATGCGAATGGAAGTATTGGGACAGTTCAACCAATTATTGGGAGACCGATGTTTGGTGCACTGGTACCCAGGGCGAGCTATACGTTTGTGAGTCAGAAGGCGGCAGAATTGGGGGTTGAGCGGAAGTATGGATTGAGGAAGAGAGTGGCAGCAGTTGTGGGGTGTAGGGTGATTGGGAAGAAGGATATGAAGTTTAATGATGTGACGCCGAGGATGAGGGTCGACCCAGAGAGTTATGTAAGTACTCAATTGCCGATTTTCTCCAGGGTGTTGGGTCAGGTTTACCCTGAAGATTTGTGGCTGACAATCATGATATAGCTGGTCGAAGCAGATGGAATGCTTTGCACGGCTGCGCCGGTGGACAAACTTCCATTAACACAGGAATACTTCTTGTACTAAGGCCGGCGGGGCAAAGTATCCTGAGTCTAACACATGAGAGCAGTATGGAGTTGGCCCCTCCGGCAGGTCGTGTCAACCATACCAGCTGAACGAGGCTGAGGAAAGTAAAGTTATCAGAAGTATATCTGAGCAGAGCGTATTACAGTGCTCTTATATTTTATATATATGTTCTGGGCCGCTCGCAGGCAATTCATTTAATTACTGCAATAAGTATATAACGTACTTGAATTAATAAAATTATACCTAACTAGAGCTATATCAAATACATACAACTAGGCTATTAGTTGTCCTCAGGGTCGACTGAGTCATCCTCCAGATCAATTGGGCTATTATCCAGGAGTCCGATTTGTGTCCGCTCAGCTAGAGCCCAGAGGCCGCAGTCATGATCTGCTAATCCTCTGGTGTGACAAAGGTACGGGCATTTCAACCCATTTATAAAGCATCGGCAGCAGCGACTGGTATAGGACTTTTTGTAAATACATAAGACATGTAAATACATAAGACAGAAACCGAGTTGTTGTGGATACCTGCCGAGAAGCATTAGCTAAAGTAATTATAGATTCTCAAATAGCTAGAGTATCTACAATTTCATTTGTACAACCCCATAAGATTAATAGCTGGCTCGAAATTTTCAGCTGGATAAAGGAGGCATTCAGGCTATGGTTTTTGCAATAATTTTTGCATATAACCTTTGATTGTCGTCAGTACTGGCTTAGTCCTCAATGCTGTAAAGCAGTATCCGGCCTATTTTCCAAGCTTAAATCTAAGCTTTAATGTTGTTTGAAATTGAGTAATTAAAAATGGTAATATACTCAGCATTCTTCTCTGCATTCTAGTGATTTATTAATTAGATCTTCATTACTAGAGGGGTTTTTTTAATTTTTTTTGGAATCCCCCCTCTTGTTCAAGTTCTATAGTTTTCTGCTCCTTAAATAGAAGGTGTACTTACTTGGTGTAGGTGGATAGGGTCAACACTAAAACAATCTTAGAGGGGATTTTGAATGTTGAGAAGAATTTTGTTTGAATGTAATACATGGAAAGTGCTGTATTCGATCCACTAGACTTTCTATTTGATGAGACGAGATTTTACAACTATGGACTTGAGGTGTGTGAGGTTTTTCCATGTTTTATTTTTAATACTCCAAGCTCGTAATAAATGCTCAACTTCTTCCTTAATTCTCCATCTTCTCCACCAATTGAGCTATAAGGCTGAATCCATAATATCATTGCAGATACACCAGACTCCGACTAATAATATTTAGTATTATATATTACTTGTACTAATGAGTTTAACTTACCATTTTTATCTTCTAATGGAACCATATGGGTCTTCATATGACAGATCCATTTACATTGTCCATTAGGCTCATGCAGCATAGCAATTAGATTAAACTGAACCCGTTCAATGTTTCTATTATTTTTTTTATTTAATAAATTCAAGTGCGTTATGTAACCAAATGCAGTAATTTAAATAAATTGCCCGCGAGCGGCCCAGAACATATACACCATGAAATGAAATTGCTTAATCACAGGACCTTTAGAGATTAGTCTATGTACTTGGGGAAGGGTACGCGAGTACTGTGTTTTTATTTTCTTTCGTTTTCTTTTTCTTTTTCTTTCGTTTTCGTTTTCTTTTTCTTTTTCTTTTTGAAGGGGAAAAAAAAAAATTTTTACTCGGAGGACGGTTCAGGGTAATTAGGGAAAGTTATTGAAGATCAGAAAGACAGAATATATTTTCGTCTCGCGGGGCGCTAGGGCAAGAAATTGGCGATCTTCTTGACGTAGGATTGGGTAGTTCTATATTCTGTACGCATATGAGGAGCGAGATAAAGTCCAATTTTTCCATATAAATCCAAACTCCAAAGCTGATGGATGGTACGGCAACGTTCCTGATACATAGCAACCAATTTCCCTCCTTTTATGCCAAAAACCAGTTTTATATGTAGATTCACAATTCCTACTGAAATAATAACCTTTCCCCTCCCGCCTGATTGTAAATAGTAATAAAAACAATCTACTTCCTCCTCTTCCTATCCTCCCTCTCCAACCTACTCAACAATTCCCCCAACTCCTTCCGGCTCATCTCCAACACTAATTTCTCAATCTCCTCATCCCCCGCCTTGGCTAAACGCTCCAACCCCTCCAACCCTTCAAACCCATCCATATCCCTCTTTGCAAGCTTCACAAGCCCAATCATATCCTCCTGCCTGCCAACCTTTTCAAGTCGCTCAAGTAACTGAATCAACTGGTTATCAGTCATTGCAAAAACAATATCCTCGATTTGAGCTTCGTCAGGGCTGGAGACGAGGGCCTCGAGGCCGTCAAGTCCCTCTAGGCCCTCAAAACCACGCTTCTGAATGTGTCTGGTAGTCTTGTTTGAGAGCAGACCGCGGGAGAGGAGGTTCTTGTGATTGGCGGGAGCTCCCGCAAGGAGCTCCCGGTCGATTTTAGTTTGCAGGTACTGCAAGTATGCGACATCCCGCTCGGTGAAACAATCGTAGATTACCTCAGGCTGGGACTCGTACGTATCAGAAGTAGTGATTGGGCAAAAGACATCTCCCCTGACAGTGAGCTGATTTCGTTTCTTAAGTCTCTGGTTATCGAGGTTTTCGAGGTAGGAGCGGTAGTAGTCTTCGTCCTCGACCATAGCCGCAGCGTATTCGCGGTTCATGGTCTCGAAGCACTCAGCGTCTACGAGGGCGATGTCGTTGTCGTGGAAGGCGCCGGTGACGACACATGCGCAGGCGGCGAGATTCCCGGGGCTGGGGTCCTCGTTGCAGTTTTTCACAACCTCCCCCAGAGTGATGCCTTCGGGGATAACAGGGGTGGCAGAGGAGGTAGTAGTTGGAGGAAGGCTTGGATTTGCTTCACCAAAGATTACCGTTTCATTAGTTGTTGGAGGAAGTATTTCCACTACTTCACCAAAGATTTCCGCCTCAAGCTCCTCATCCTCCTCTGGATGAAGGTGCGCACCAAATTGCTCCTCAGCAAGCTGTTCCAACTCCTGCACCTCCACCAACAACTCCCTCAGCACCGCCTCAAGATCCGCAGGGACGGTAGAATTGCCTTCTCCAATAACCACAACCTCCGCATTCGCAACAGCAGAGATATTCACATTAGTCTCATCAGTCGTAATTTCGCTCGAGGATGTAGTATTACTCATAAACCCAACCATGGTAGAATTCAGATATGGGCTAAAAGAGATACTATTCCTATTGATCATCCTCCCAGGAATATTCTTCACACCTTGATATCCCTCAGACTTGGCAAGGTAGAATCCTCTTGGGCGATCATTCCTGTATGGCTGAAATAGTCCGCTGGACAGCCTGCCCTTCCTATCGGCTTTTCCCTCAGGTTTGGAGAACCTCTCGACTGGTGCCCTGGGTAACCCAGTTGTAGCACGGGTGGTGCTGGTGACGAAGGTAGTTGGGAAGGCAACCTTAGTGTTACCCTCAACAACGACCCGTGGTTGCGAGGATTGGGCTTGGGCAACTCCGTTTCCGAGAAGTTCTGCCTGAACGCCGAGACCGGTGGAAAGTGCAAGGGCAAATGCCACGGCGGAGACACCGAGTTCGATGGAGACCATAGTGTATAGAATTTAAATATTACCAATCGTTGAGAAGGTATGAACAAGGGAAGAAAAGGAGATGTGGTGGCCTAATGAGAAATGTAAGGAGTATTTGACTGGCTCTGAATGGGTGAGGGGAAAAGGAAGACGGGAGGGGAGCGGAGTACTTTATACACTCAGAAGACATTTGATAGCCTGCGTCGTGGCATTTTCAAGCAAAGTTCATGGCTGGCAAAGCATACCTTTACAATTTCTGTCACTTTCCTCCAATATGTTTCGCTGGTGCTTCCATAAACGAAAGGTTAAAATATTTTTCTCGCAGTCACATGGGAGCCTGGAATGGCACAGATGGCAAGAAGAGTCATGCAGCTTTTTCACATGAATGAACAGACAGCACGATAATAACACATACACAAGAATGCCTAGCCCCATATCCCCCCCTATTCGTGTCATTAGCCTCTTGACATTGCCCTGAATTCGTATTCAACCCATTCCATCTATGAATCACCTGTAAGTCGTCTTATAGGATGCGTGTGAAGCCAAAAAATCGTCTTCTTGGAACTTATTGCTGCCATTCTCTTTGACCTTTTTCTGTGCCTCTTGGATTTTTTCTTGCTGTAATTTAGGAAATTGATTCCTTAGTCAACCGTGGCGAGTATCCAAAGGATAAAGGGCAACTTACAATAGAATTTGTATGAGTATCAATCCATTGTAAGCTAGACAAATGATTGTTGAGAACCCTAACGATCTGGGAAAGCTGTATGCAGAGACAAACACCTTGGTTAGTCCATGTTTTTCGCCGCAGGGACATTCCTCATGGAAACAAAGAAACTTACAGGATCTTCCTGGTTCGTCGTCTTATTGATCGTTGTGCTTGCTTTGTTAATCTCATCAATCAATCCCGCCAAATCCTTGCCCATCTGCTCCAGATGATCACTCAATAACTGTGCTGTATGGTACGTTTTCTCCCTCTCCAGATCTGCCGGCTGCATCCCCTCATACCCACCCATCTGTCCATCAAACAAATTCTTCACTACGGTCTCATAATGGTCAAGAACCTCACTCAATTCCTTCTGTTCGTTCTCAAGGTACATCAATTGAGTCTCCACCCTGTTTTGCTTCTTCTCCTCCTCTATTGTGTCCTGGTAAAGCTTGGAGATCTTTCCCCCATTTTCTATAAGCATCTGATCCCACTTCTTAATCTCTTCTGCCTGACGCAGGAATTGGGATTTGTATTTGGTTGTATCATTAAGCCAACGTGACATTATTTCTTCCATAGACTTATTCTTCAGTCGAGACTGAGCAGGGTTAGAGAGTGGAGCAGATGCGGATGCGGACATGGCTGGAGCAACGGGATTAGTCGAACCTGTAGCTCCTGCGGTAGTAGAGCTGCCCGGGGCTGTTGTGGTAATAGTCGATGCAGCGGGTTTGTTGCTAAATAGTAATCCTGCACTGAGGGGTGGTGCGGTAGCTGCTGTGGTTGTGCTGGTTGAAGCAGGTGCAGTAGTCGTTGCTGGCGTGCTGCTAAAGAAACTTTGGGTTGGCGCAGTAGATGTGGTAGACGCTGGGACTGTAGGCTTGTTCGCACCGGCAGCTGGAGGGTTGCCAAAAAGATTTGAGGTGGTTGAGGTAGTGGCAGAAGGTGTAGTTGCCGCGCTGGAACCACCAAACAAATTTGAGGTCGGTGCAGTGGGTCCTGAAGCTGCTGTGGCCAAGGCACCAGCACCACCTGGCTTTTGTGCAGCGGTACCAGCACCACCGAAGACGGACGGAGTAGTAGTGGCAGCTGTGGTTGGAGCTGTGGTAGGTGTGGGAGCTGTATGGGTTCTATTAGCAGGCTCCCAAGTTCAAAGCCCATTCACAAGGTATCACCTACTGGTTTGGGCACCTCCAAAGAGATTTGACTTAGCGGTAGTGGGTGTAGAAGCTCCCCCAAACAAATTACTCATGGGAGCTGTTATCGGGCCTCCTCCAAACGCATTACTGGCAGTTGCTGTTGGCGCCGCAGCAGATTTGGCTGGGCCACCGAAGATATTCGGTGTACCAGTTGTCTTTCCAAAAAACCCAGTAGCTGGTGTAGATCCAGCGTTGCTAGTAGGGAAAAAACCTGATGAAGCGGCAGTCGACTTGTCCGCGGCCTGTGATGCAGCTGCTCCGAACGTTGGTACTACTGATTTTGCCGCGTCTGCAGTGGGTGTAGCAGGTTTCTCACCTCCAGCAGAAGGATTGCTAAATATCCCACCTGCTGGCGATGCAGACTTGTTTGCTCCAAAAACACTAGGAGTAGAGGCTGCTGCAGGAGTCGTGGCTGGCTTTGAAAAGGCATTAGATCCACCAAACAGCGTAGAACCTCCAGTTGCTCCTCCAAAGGCCGTACTTGCCACACTTGTAAATGTTGATGTATTGGTTGTGGGTGTCGAGGCTGGATTGTTTGCTCCACCAAAGAGCCCACTTGTGCCTGATGCGCCCCCAAACATGCCTCCACTGGTGCTAGTAGAAGGTGTAGATGTGCCAGCTTGTGTCGAAGCTGGTTGCCCCGGAGGCTTGCCCCCAAAGAGACCTCCAGTGGCTGGAGCCGATCCAAACAGTCCTCCGCTTGCTTCACTAGATGTCGTCCCTGACCCAAACAACCTTGATGTCCCTCCAGAGCCTCCAGTATCAGCTCCGAAGAATGCTCCTCCTTTGTTATTAGACATATCTGTGGCCCTGGTGATATACGTTTGTAGGTTTGGGGTACTGGTATCTAGAAAATGATGAGCGTGTCAGGTGATTGCCTTGCTGTTGATAGCAACGCGGGCAAGGGGCGACAGAGAACGGCTCTGGACTACTTTCGTGTTGGTCCTTTCCTGGGTCGTTTTCCTGGGTCGTTTCCCTGGATCGGCTTTCCTGGGTCGTTTTCCTGGTCGTTTTGGACTGCAGAACTAGTGGGCTTTATGATGATATGTTTGGAGGTTGTGGTTGACCTGGGAAGGTTTGGCTCTACTGCAGGGATTGCTTAGATAGAGAATATGCAACGTTGAACAGACTGCAAAGGTAGAATGACGAAACATCAACTTTGGCATGGCAACGAGACACAGATCTATATCTTATATCTTGGGCTTCCGATACTATGATATCACCATTTGATTCACGTAGTACTGTATGCCACTCTCTATGATATGTTTTCTCGCGCATTGGGAGCGAATTCACTGTGCAGTATTTGCAGACGAGAAAATTACGTAGAGAAGGAGCCAAAACCCTCAATCATTCCGTGACGCCTGTGAACAAAGATAACCCTGATTCCTTTTGATTCGCCCAGGAAAAAAAAAAGAGAGGAAAATATAAAAGATTAAACACCCATTCCAATGTCTTTTGTACCCCTAGCATCACATGATCCCGCTCAGCCGTAACCACTTGATAGTGTGGATTGGCAACTCAAGTGGCGATACTGTGCACCATCGAGAAAAAGCACAAAGTAAAGGAACCGCCCACGGGCTCATGATATCGAACAAGATTGCCATAAGATCCCAATTTTTTCCCAGGAATATAACGTATTTACTTCTTGGACTTCTTCTCGACCTTCTTGTTGGCGTTCCTCTGGGTACCACGGATCTGTTTGCCCTTGTTCTTGCGTTGCTTGCCTGTACAAAACGTAAATCAGTAACCTGCAATTGTGTTGAGACATGTGATTGATCAAACATACGCTGTTGGCGGGAAGGCTTTTCGATTTTCTTGGCTTCTCCGTATCGGACAAGCCTATAATGGGGCTCGAACTTCTTCAGCGCCTCATAGGTGTCGTATATGAGAGCAAAACCAGTAGTTTTGCCGCCACCAAAGTGGGTTCGCATTCCAAAGACGGAAACGGTATTCTTCTCAACCTTGTAGATCTCGGAGAGCTTCTTGCGGAGCTCATCCTTGGAGATGTCTTGAGATTTAAGTCAGCAATCGACGACATACCCAAATATTATGAAGAAACCTTACTGGCTCGGTTAGGATGGAGGATGTCGCTGCATTGGCAAGTCGATATTAGCCATTATTCCACCCAGATTTGCAGTGACAGCCCTTCCACTCCCCCCGGTGGTAACACCCCCGTCTCGAGAATATTCTGTTTTCTGTTTCCAATGCTGATAGGGCTAAACATACACAACCATCTGCTTGCGAGCCAACAAGGGGTTCCTGATGAACTTGCGGGTACGGATAGTAACTGGAGCGTCAGACATGGTGGCTTATGTTGTTCTTTTACGGGGAACGGAAGATCGACGTTGGCGATAAGTATCTGTACCGTGGAAGTCGTGGACTCGACGAGCACAGATTCCGTAGTGCTAGTATGGGCGTGGGTTACTGGGTGGTTGTCAAAAGTCGTTGTGATAGTTGCTAAATTGATTTTGCTACATACTGAATTTGCCCGCGTGGATATTGGGCAAATTGTGTGAACTTGGCGCAGTAAATTTATTGCAAGGGCAAACCCTTTACAGTGCTAGAACTAACGATACCTGAAGTAATTACTAAGCAGGTACCCATAGCCGCCACGCCGCCATATGTGAAAGTCGCGCCAGGATAATAATAAACAACCTGAGAAATCGATTTTGTGCTCTTTGATTTTGGACGAGAGCAAGTAATTGGCTATTAAGACAGCTGCTCAAAACTCATCGGTCACATACAATCAACCTCCAACGCTCCTTCGAGAACGCTGCTGTTTTATGCCGATTTGCTGGCAAGCCAGACTAAGAAGCCATATCTACGTACTACAGGTTCTGTTTATGTTTTATCTAATTGTAATAAATATAAGTGTGTTTATGAAATACACAAGTTACGGGGGGGCGAAGTGGGAAGTAAATAAACTCAATACAATCCAACGAATGTGCCCACCATGTCGCTTATCGGATTATAACCATCCACCCTACTATCAGAAACGCATAAAGACATATCATTTTTGAAGATTCCCTGCTCGAAGCGACACTTTACTCTATTCGAATATTAGGCCGATTACATCCATGGCGGGCTCAACCCCCCAGTCTCCAGACCATCTGGGCATTGATACCTATTTCTCACCACCAGTAACACCCGGGTGTAAGTAGTATCTCTTTAGAGCTGACCTGGCTGGGATAAGCAGCTAAGCGTATATCTACAGACGTTTCTGCTGAAGAAGACCACTTCTCAGATGCTACTGAAGGCATGAGGGACGAAAGCTTTGATGATACTCCCAGCACCCCAGTTAGAACTCCATTGCATCCGGAGGACGAAGGTGATCTACCTACGCCAACTGAATTATCACCATATGCTATAAGACTCAATACGCCTGGGAACTCGCCCACTCGGGCAATTGGCACTAGGGCAGAAGTAGCGGTCCAGACAGAGGACAATGCATTGCAGTTATCTTACAACGATGATTTGGGTAGTGTGCCCGTAATATCAGACACGAGGCCAGAACCCAAGGGGGAAAAAGGAGAGGATGGAGGAAAGTCTATTGGCCCAACGACACAACAAGAGCCGAATACACAAACGAAGGTTGTCCAGGAGGCGGAGGCCATGATAAAAGGGGAGAACGGTCAAGCTGTGAAAGACGGGGGGAAGGGGGCGACTATTGCCACGAACAGCGAGGCGGAGGCAGTAAAGGAAGAAGCTAATGGATTTAGCGACTGCTTTGGCGACAGTTTTTGTCAGTCAGAGGAAACTAAAGACAATGAAGACGGGTTTGCGGCCGATTTTGGCGACGACTTTGACGATTTTGGAGAGGCTGTAGAAGGAGACGATGGCTTTGAAGACTTCGAGGGGTTCGAAGGGGGATGCTCACCAGGGTTTTCTGAACCAGCAACACCAGTAACACCAGCGCCTCCAGCAGTTCCGGTGCTTCCTGTGGTATTTCACTTCCCCTATAGGCATATATCATGTGTGAATACTAACCCAATATAGCCGGTCATTGACTTTGATTCCTTCGACAGCGGCGAGGATGCCCAGTCTACAATTTGTAATATCGTGAGTAAGTTATA
Organism: Terfezia claveryi; assembly: GCA_015179025.1. NCBI lineage: Eukaryota > Fungi > Ascomycota > Pezizomycetes > Pezizales > Pezizaceae > Terfezia > Terfezia claveryi. The sequence goes on from WHUX01000005.1 coordinate 324,824, forward strand.
TCCAAATGACGAGACTGGACCTCCCATAAAGCAACTTCAGCGAACAAGGACTGGGATGTTCCTTACAGAGAGAAGGTGATATTTTACTCCACGGGGATCTTGAACTACAACCAACTAATACAATTAAACCAGTGAATCATTATGGAATCAACTCGTTGCCACCCCACCTCTCCAGCCCCCAGACTGGAAACGCTCCCGCATCCGCCGTCTCTTTCTTGTCTCCCTTGGTGTTCCCGTCGATCTCGATGAAATTCTCCCTGCCTCAAAACAAAAGAAACTCATCCTTCCTTCCACTAAAGCCCTTCCCGCACATCTTACTTCGTCATCTACCCCACCCTCCCGCCGCTCATCCATAGATTCGGCTTTCGGCGTATCGAGACACAACCGAAGCAAATCTCGCAATCGAGCAGCAACAGGTAGTCGAGCACCATCTTCTCACAGGGCGTCGAGAGCGGATAAGAATCCTCCAATGCCAGAGTTCGATGAATTTGCGGCGAGGATATTATGTACGACAAGTGACTTGGTGCTGGCGGGGATGAGGGAGAAGGATTTAAGAGAGCATATAAATACGTTGCAGGACTTAACAAATACAGCGAGTGAGCTTTTAACCTGGTGGTTGAAGAAGAGGGATGGGGCAATGGGAGATAAGGAGACGTTTGAGACAGTGATAGAGAGTTTGGTGGGTTATGCGAGGAAGACAAGGACAGGTGCTCGATAGCACAATTGTTATGGTACTTGGTGAAGGTGGCTATTTATACTTATTGTACATTGAGGAGTTTTATGGGAAGGTACTTGGGGCTTTTGTTATATATTTCTAATTTTCTCTAATTTCAAACTGTGGGAGTTTGGCTAGACTTTGATAGTCTGGATGGTTGGACTAAAGATAGTCTGGGTATTTTTAAACCAAGTCTCACTGCACTCAACAAATGAGGGAAACCGTAAATAAGATGGGTAGGGATACAAAGCTATCTCATGAGAAGTAGATTTTGTCATAATAAGCATTCTAACGCTTTACCAGAAGCAATTTCGCCACAACCCAGGTGTGCTATATTCATAATCTAATGCTCTTCCCCTACCCCATCTATATTGAATTTTCGCCTCTTATTACTCTCCCTCAATGCCTGAGTCGCCATCAGCGAACTCTGCCTACCTGCCTTCTTCTGCATCTTCTCAATCTCTTCCTCCGCACTGACCGCGTCCTGGCTCGACCACTCGAGCACCAACTTCCTTCCGAGAAAATGGGTATCCTTGAGTGTATCCATTGCAGTAGCAGCTTCCTTCGCAGTGATAAATTCTGCAAATGCGAACCCTGAGGAGTGGGAACCGAATTTCTTGGGGAGACGGACAGCTTTAAGTTTTCCATAAGGACTACAAGGAGATCAGTACACGCTAGCTGCAATGTATGTATGAGATGTGAGAGAAAGGATTCGGAACATACGCAACAAGTCGCCTAATGTCCTTCTCCGTGGCTTCGAACGGCAAGTTCTTGAGTATAACCTTGGTTTTGTTTCCAACCGCCTTCTTTGCTAAGTCATCCTTCCTTCGCTCAGCAGCAGCATCGGCTCCCCGATGAGAGGCTTTCACTAGTAATTGATACCCATCCAAGGTATAACCGTTCATAGCCGCCATAGCTGCATGTGCTTGCGCCTTTGTCTTGAACTCCACAAACCCGAATCCCATGCTGAGTGTTGCACCGGGTTTCTTCGGGTCGTTTTTCATCTTAACAGTAGCTTTGCGGAAGCCATCAATTGACGAAAAAACTTTAGTGAGAGTGGCTGTTGTGGTAGAGAAGTTTAGATTACGCACGTAGAGCGTAGTGGTATCCACTTCCTCTGATTCATCTGGTTGGAGAAGTTCCTGAGCGGATACCTTAGGAACTTTTGCGTCAGGACCAGTTCCAGTTCTAGGGGCCGTTGAAGTGCCAGCAGGGACAAAGTCTGGATCTAATAGCTCCTTTGGTGCCTTCTCTAGGAACAACACCGTGTTTTTAAATCGCCGATATGCCATACTGGAATATGCCGCACGAGCAACGGGCGCTTGTACGAATTCCACGATAGCAATGGTCCCAGCTGGTGGCATAAGGGCTCTCCTAAGTTCACCGAATTCTCCGAACATTTTCGTAATCTCCTCTCGTGTTGTTCCATATGGAAAGTTTTTTACCAGGATGACTTTATCGTCTTTCTGCTTATATTTTGGGTTTCTCCCGAAGGCCTCCAGGTTGACACCATTGTCCTTGAAATATTGTTTTGTTTCTTGAATAACCTGGGTTTCGGCATGGGCTTGCTTTATTGCGGCGTCCGTGGATGTGGGATCAAGAAGCTCGGATTTAGATACTCCCAGTCGTTCGGCCATGGAGGAGATTACAGCATCGATCTTTGCCATCAATTAGTATAGGGAACGCAGACAGCGTGGGCACCAGCAGCAACGCACATTCATGTACATCGAGTTCCAGTTAAACGAATTGGTTGCAGTGTATTTTTTCTTTAATTCCAACTGCTTTTTTAGCGGCAGTTTGGCTATGCCAAATTCATCCAGTTTATTTTCTCTTTTTGCAGCGCCTGCTATGATATGAAGCAACCGCCCCTGAAAAATTTTTTTTTCCATTGCTCGATAAGCACCCACTGCATTTGCAGGAGATTTATATAAGACAAAAGCGAACCCTTTGCTCTGATTGGTTTTGATATCCAGTACAAGGTGTGCCTGAAAAGCTCAAATGTTAGCTATTATCCAAAAGAAAGATCTTGATGCCAAAAATATGAGGAAAGTACGTGTTTATTCAGATAATTTTACTATCTATTCCGAATGATGACATCATTTGCATTGCATAAGATGTCCCTATCAGGTTTATCATCATTGAGCGTAGGGGGCGGGCAAGTGGAAGGAAATATAAGGGAATAAAAGTTGGAAAATGTAGTACCTCTTCAAGTTCACCAAAAGGCTCGAAGGCTTGCCAAAGCTCTTCCTCTGTTGTTGTATATGGTAAGTTCCGTAAAAATAATCTACCTGATTTACTGATCTCTTCTATTATCGAATCGACTTCAGCCTTGTACTCTTCTCCGTCCTCCTCCTGTGACTTCTGCCCACCAGCAGTGACCACTGGCGAGTCTTCATTGGCCTCAATCTGCATAATGGAAGCCCCCTCAGTCTCAGTGATTTCAGGTACTGGAGGCTTCCCTGTTGCCGTAATTTGTTGAGCGAGATGTCCCTCAATATCATCAGTCAAATCAAGCAATCGACTTGTTCTTGATCTGAGCCATTCCTCATCTGTGATCGCTCGCTGCTCCTCTTCAGCGAATTTAGTGACTGCTGTGAGAGCATCCTCAGAAGATACTTTCACAAGATCTTCCATTACATTGTCTGTACCAAATACCAGGGCATCAGTGGCTACCATGTCCTTGGATTTAGTTGGCTTAGTTTTAATCTCAACGAATTCATCGTCAGAATCACCTTCCTCCGCTTGAATCATTGGAGCACTATCCTGGTTTGTAATAGCTAGTTCACCATTCGACCATGTTTTCGCCTGCGAGGAAGGTTGCATGACTTCCAGGTACTCTTGCAATTTAGCATCAGTAGCAGGGTTTGGTCCTTCTACTTCATCTCGTTTCCGTTTCAGGGAATTTGAGAGGTCTTGTGCTGGGATCTTTGGCTCATGCTTGCGTTGATATGCAGAGGAGCCTGGTGTATATGCACTCCATGGCCTTGGGAGATTATTATCTGCAATCTGAATGAGGTCAGCTTGAAAGTCTTGTTGCCTCAATCAAGTGATACCCACTGGTCTGGCGATTTCAACAGCTATCCTTGACATGCGAATGAATGTCTTGTTGAAATACTTGACCGCTCTCTCAGCATCCTCTGGTGATTTAAAACCAACATATCCAATGCGGCGGTTTGGGATTAGCTTGATATCAGTAACGGGAGCAAATTTGCTGAAGTGTTCCCTGAAGTCGTTTTCAGTAAACTTGCTTGGAGGAAGGTTCTTGATGAATATCCGTGAAGACCTGGACGTTCCAATCAGTTACATTGTTGGCGACTCGGTTGAGAGTAGGGAAGCTCACATGCCTCCGACAATCAAGTGGGTATTGGAAGAAGGGATGGTGCGTACCGTAAGGCTGGATGGGATGAGATTGAAAATCTAAGGGGATGGTGGATTTTTTCTCTCTTAAACTCGGAGCCAAGATTTCACCTTGCCAAGCCAGCACAAGGTGAGCCAAGCTCCCATTGTTAGATTACCGTACATCCAAGCTCCTCTCCTCGGACACTAGTGACAAGATCCCCACCCTGGAAAAGATAAACACCCACTCGCCTCTCCCACCACCAGACCTGTTAGCAAGACACGCTTTCACACAACTCATCAATCTCCGACATTACTTCGCCTTTGTTCCGAATATTGGCCTCACATCCTTTTGAACAAACCTGACACAGAGAAAACTATTTAAACCAAAATGGGCGTCGACAATAAAGCTTCTGTTGACAAGGGTGAGTCTCGTCTCGTGCTCCCTCTCGATCCTCAGCTGCAGAGTTATCATGTATACACTATACCTTCCAAAAGATGTCGTGTATCCACGGCTTCCTAGTTCAATACCTCGTTTTCCGGTTCGAGCTGTCAGGGCTGACATACGCCTTTCGCGAATAGTTGTCATCAAGTCTGCCGACATGGTGTGTCTCTCCCATTCAGCATATCAACAAGCTGCACATGGCCTCCCATCATTGCCCATCGGAGTCTTTAATCACTAACTCCATCACACAGACTGAGGAGATGCAGCAGTATTCGATTCAAGTGGGTACGTTGTCATTCTGCCCAAATTCTTTGGTCCTGTACACAGGAACTAACACCTTATGGGATTTAACAGCCAAAGAAGCGATGGGTCAATTCACCATTGAGAAGGTAGCTCCAGATGGATTCTGCAGTACGATCAGTATAGTTGACTTTTCCTCGTAGGAAATTGCTCAACACATAAAGAAGGAGGTATGTGATAGACATCGCCTTCACGTTTTCGTAGAATCAGCAACTGACAAAGTTTTCAGTTCGATAGCCGTCATGGATCTACATGTGAGCTTATGTTTAGCCAACTCGTTCCCCCATAGTATAACTAACCGGCCCTTTCAGGGCATTGCATCGTGGGAAGGAACTTCGGAAGCTTCGTCACCCATGGTATGCCCGCTCAGAGGACCCCCGCCCCGATCAAAATCCCCATGCCTATATATGTAAAAGTGCAGCTTTGAACAATATTCGTTGCTAATGATGTTTTCCTTATGCAATATAGAGACAAAGCACTTCATATATTTCTATGTTGGCAACCTAGCTGTGTTGCTCTTCAAAACCGCATAAGCACCTGCCGCTCGATGTACACCATCTTTCTTTTTTGGATTGGGATCTATGTTTCGTTCCAGGAGTTCTTCCGTGTGAGATGGGTAGCGGACAGCATATGTGGGGAACAAGAACCGAGCAAACTCATTACATTACCGGGTGGGGCAGATACTGAACTTACATGGGATGCAAAGACAGAGATAATGACCCACAACCTCCAATCTTTCTCCTGTATTCGACGCCGCCGGATCTTCTATGAACCGGCGATTAAATTACCTTCTTCTAACATCTTCCTGTCCTTTTGATATCTTGTGAGCGTCTACTAGGTATTTTATATTGTCTGAGTTGGTTATTGTTTTCATGTTCTTTGAAAAAAGACTTGTTCTACACTCCCATTGTGCTAGTGTTTTGAGTCAAGAGCTCGGGCTTCTCTGCATATTCTGTCGGCCCGGAAGTGCTCAATAGGAATGCCCGTTGGCTATAATCGCACTTCTGCCTAGGTGCTCCCATAAAAAGCCACTTCTCAATCTGGTTTGCGGTGAATTTAAGCTTATTGGTGCATGCATTATCCTCCATCTCCTGCATAATCGCGTTTTATTGCTTTGATCATTTATTGTATTCCAATTTCCTTCAATATTGTCATTTACTACACTGATCTTGCGCCACTTGAAACTTGTACTAGGAAGTTGCATTCGCGAGATACCGAAAAAATGATTATGGTTTTGTCCCTAATTAACTCCGTGTAAAGAAACCAGACATCAACTAGCACCCGAATTTATGTCTTATCACTTCCAGTCTGCTTGCTCGTGACTTATTTCTTCCTCTCCTTCGAGAACTTGCCAGGCTTCCCTAACCCAACACCTTTCCCGAACCTCTCCCGTTGTAGTACCAGCTCTCTTTCAGCCTTCTCCAGTTCCTCGCTTCTCTTCATCCTCTGTACCAACTCGTTCAATTTCCCTTCCCTTGCCTTTGCCCTCCTTTTCCGTTCTTGTAATTTATGTAGTCTCTTCTGTTTACCGTTTACCTGTTGATTCTCTCCCGGCACCTGCTTTTTCAGCTCTATCTCTGCCAGCTGCTCCTTCCTTAGCCTATTACCAGCTCTATTGACAAGCTCCGGTACTGTATCAAAATGCTTCACAGGGTCAAACTCCTTCGCCTCCTCCCTTGACTCCACAAATACCGTATGTTTCCTCTTCTTCCCCGACGTCGACACCCCATCCAAATTCAACAATGCCGCTTCAACTTCCAATCTCTCGATAGCTTTCTTTTCAATGGCCGACTTCACACGGAGGTATCCGACATCTTGGGTCTTGAGTAGCTTGACGGTGTCATTGTCGAGGGCGCGGTTACCACGATCAACAATGTGGATACCCTTTGAGGTCCGTTGGCTGTTGGTCATGCTGTAGTAGAACTCATCGGGATTGCGGGCGTTGGCTTTCTCTTGGAGCGCTTTTAAGCGGGCTTTTTTGGCGTTATAGTCCTTCGAACGAAGCTTGTAATCTTTCTTTTTCTCGAGAAGCCCCCATTTTGAGCGCTCGAGAGGTTGGGCTCGCTCCTTGTGGTTGCGCCGCTGAGGAGGTTAGTTAGCACACTATTTGGTATGGTTGTGGACGACTGAAAGGCTGGGGCTTACCTGAACGGCATTCCTCATGGACGACATGACGGAGTAAACCGTTGCAATCTGTGGGGTAGCTGTTTTTCGAGCCTTAAAGTTGCCGGCTAGATATTTTGAATTTGCCCTTTCCCTGTCCGCCAAGATTTTCAAGTTTACCTAAGCAGAGCCGCATTTGGAGCTATCGCCCCTGCGCTTCCATTAGTAAGACGCCGCAATGTTGGTAGGTTGGTAGCTGGTTGTTGTGTCCCTTTATTCTCTCCTGTCCCGCTGATACTTCCTTTACACCACACGTTCTTTCATTGTGAGGCCATTTTCCGACAAGGCACCATGACAGCAGACACAATGGCAGACAGTATGGTTGACCTCATGGATGATTACGAAGACGAAGCTGGCTCTGAAGAAATCACCAGTGAGGACTGCTGGCAGGTCATCTCCTCCTTTTTTGATGCCAAGGGTCTTGTTTCGCAACAGCTGGACTCTTTTGATGAGTTTGTGATGTCAACGATGCAGGAGTTAGTGGAGGAGGATTCAGTCCTTACCCTGGATCAAAACACACCTGCGAATGATGACAACATAGTGCTCAGGAGATATGAGATTAAGTTTGAGGATCTTTCCTTGTCTAGACCTTCGATGACTGAAGGAGACGGTCTCACAGCGCATATGATTCCACAAGAGGCAAGATTGAGGAACCTGACATACTCATCACCTCTATATGTGAAGATGAAGAAGAAGGTGATGATTGCCAGAGAGGTGGAGGATGACGATATGGAGGAAGATGACGAGGACGGGGCACCAGTGGGAGGGGAGAAGGGCAGGAAACTGTTTTGGGAGACCGAGGCAGGAGGTGAAGACGAGGAAGGAGTTCAGGTGTTCGTAGGCAAGATGCCAATGATGTTGAAATCTCAGTACTGCAACCTAAAGGGATTCGGCGAATTAGAGCTTTACCAACTTAACGAGTGCCCTTATGACCAGGGAGGATACTTTATCATTAACGGATCTGAGAAGGTCTTGATTGCTCAGGAGCGAAGTGCGGCGAACATCGTACAGGTCTTCAAGAAGGCGCTGCCATCACCTACGCCATTCATAGCAGAAATTCGAAGCGCGGTGGAGAAGGGATCTAGGTTGATAAGTAGTATGCAAATTAAAATGTTTGGAAAAGTGGATTCAAGAGGTGGTTACGGCCAGACTATCAAGTCGACTCTACCATATATCAAGAGCGATATTCCCGTGGCTATTGTCTTCAGAGCTCTCGGTGTTATTCCCGACGAAGACATATTGAACCATGTGTGCTATGACCGAAATGATGTGCAGATGTTGGATATGCTGAAGCCATGTTTGGAAGAGGCATTCGTTATTCAAAAGAGAGAGATTGCTTTGGATTTCATAGGACGAAGAGGCAGCTCCTCCGGTGTCGCGAAGGACAAACGTGTTCGATATGCAAGGGAAATTTTGCAGAAAGAGTTCCTACCGCATATTTCCCAGAAGGAAGGAAGTGAAACTAGGAAGGCGTTTTTCTTGGGCTATATGGTTCATCAAATGTTGCTTTGTGCGCTGGAGCGTAAAGACCCAGACGACAGAGACCATTTTGGAAAGAAGCGTCTTGACTTGGCTGGGCCATTGCTTGCTGGCTTGTTCCGTACATTGTTCAAAAAGCTCACCAAGGATGTGTACAAGTATCTCCAGAAGTGCGTTGAGAGCAGCAGAGAGTTCAACCTCACATTGGCTGTCAAGTCAACTACCATTACAAATGGTCTGAAGTATTCCCTTGCTACAGGAAACTGGGGTGAGCAAAAGAAGGCTGCCAGTGCCAGAGCTGGTGTTTCCCAGGTGTTGAATCGATATACTTTTGCTTCTACTCTATCACATTTACGTCGGACGAACACACCTATTGGACGAGATGGGAAAATCGCAAAGCCCCGTCAGCTCCACAATACGCATTGGGGCCTCGTCTGCCCTGCAGAAACTCCAGAGGGTCAAGCTTGTGGTTTGGTTAAGAATTTGTCACTTATGTCTTATGTCTCTGTCGGTACACCTTCTCAGCCTATCGTTGACTTCATGATGCAACGTAATATGGAGGTCCTTGAAGAATACGAGCCGTCTAGGTCTCCGAATGCGACAAAGATCTTTGTGAATGGTGTGTGGGTCGGTATCCATCGTGATCCGGGATTCATTGTTAGGACTATTCAGAAACTTCGACGGCAAGGCCACATTGGTTCCGAGGTTTCTCTGATTCAGGATATTCGTAACAGAGAGTTCAAGATCTTTACTGATGCGGGGAGAATCTGTCGACCTTTGTTCGTAGTTGACAACGATCCGGCGAGCCCGCGTCGTGGGGAGCTTGTCTTGCAGAAGCACCATATCTCAAAGTTGGAGGACGATAGAGATGGTGATGATAGATATGGTTGGCAAGGTCTCTTGACAGATGGTGTGGTGGAATACATTGATGCCGAGGAGGAGGAGACCGTTATGATCGTGATGACACCTGAAGACCTGGAGACATCGAGGCAGTTCCATGCCGGTTACGAGATCCAGCAGACACTTGACCCTGCGCAGCGGGTTAAAGGTGCAGTGAATAAATTTGCACATACATGGACTCATTGTGAGATTCATCCAAGTATGATCTTGGGTATCTGTGCCAGCATCATTCCATTCCCTGATCACAACCAGGTAATTTTCTTGCTTCAGCCAGTGTTCAGTATTGAATATGCTGCTAACACATATAGTCCCCTCGTAACACTTACCAATCTGCTATGGGTAAACAAGCGATGGGTGTATTCTTAACAAACTACCGAGAACGTATGGATACCATGGCAAACATCCTTTACTACCCTCAGAAACCTCTCGGTACAACACGTTCCATGGAGTTCCTCAAATTCAGAGAACTGCCCGCTGGACAGAACGCTATTGTGGCTATCATGTGTTACAGTGGTTACAACCAGGAGGATTCCGTCATCATGAACCAAAGTTCAATCGATAGAGGCCTTTTCCGATCTCTCTTCTTTAGAACATACATGGACCAAGAGAAACGAATTGGTATGTCTGTGGTGGAAGAGTTCGAGAAACCTACTCGTGGGAACACATTAAGGCTCAAACATGGTACTTATGACAAGCTTGATGATGATGGGCTGGTTGCTCCTGGTGTGCGTGTTTCTGGTGAAGATATTATTATTGGCAAGACAGCGCCGATAGCGCCGAATCAAGAAGAGTTGGGGCAAAGAACCAAGTTCCATACGAAGAGGGATGTGTCGACACCGTTGAGGAGTACAGAGAATGGTATTGTCGACCAGGTTATGGTGACAACCAACCAGGAGGGTTTAAAGTTTGTGAAGGTCAGGATGAGGACAACGAAGGTTCCGCAGATTGGAGACAAGTTCGCATCTAGACACGGACAGAAAGGGACGATCGGTATCACGTACAGGAATGAGGACATGCCGTTTACAGCTGAGGGGATTGTTCCAGATCTTAGTAAGTATTTCCTGGAGAAATTCATGAAGAGGATGGAAGCTTACGATACTGTGATTTACAGTCATCAACCCCCACGCTATTCCTTCCCGCATGACAATCGCGCATTTAATCGAGTGTCTTCTCTCAAAAGTTTCTTCTCTGCGAGGATTCGAAGGTGATGCCACACCCTTCACCGATGTCACTGTCGACTCCGTCTCTACACTCCTCCGTGAGCACGGCTACCAATCCCGCGGGTTTGAAGTCATGTATAATGGACACACAGGCCGAAAGATGGTTGCTCAAGTATTTCTTGGACCAACATACTACCAGCGTTTGAGGCACATGGTTGACGACAAGATTCATGCTAGAGCGAGAGGGCCAGTACAGATTCTTACTAGGCAACCTGTGGAAGGTAGAGCGAGAGATGGTGGCCTTAGGTTTGGAGAGATGGAACGTGATTGTATGATTGCGCATGGAGCGGCAGCATTTTTGAAAGAGAGGTTGTTTGAGGTTTCGGATGCATTTAGGGTCCATGTTTGTGATATTTGTGGGTTAATGACGCCTATTGCGTAAGTTGCTATCCGTACTCCGAGTACTCATTTACTACTATTTTCGACCGGAAGCTAACGTGGTGTTGCTTTGAAGAAACCTGAAAAAGAACCTCTTCGAGTGCCGCCCTGTGGTAATAAGACACGTATCTCGCAAGTCCATCTTCCCTATGCGGCGAAATTGCTGTTCCAGGAGTTGATGTCGATGAATATCGCGGCAAGGATGTATAGCAAGAGGTCGGGTGTTACTGTGCGATAATAGGTTTGAAGTCTTTAGTTACTTATTCTCATATCAACTGGGGAGATGAGAAAGATGTGGTAAAATGCATTGTGGGTTTTTCTCGTTGATAATGTGCTTCATTTCATGGCTCCTTTGTTATTGTGTTACTGGTACTTTTACTTCTAGGACGTTGATATGAGATACTTCGTTCAGTTTACCTGGCTGGTATGGGGTGGGGAGGAAACCCCCCGGTCTGATGTTTTTTTTACTTCTTAGTAGTATGGGTGGGTATGGGGGTGAGCAACACCACATTCGCGCTAGCACTCATAGTTTGCGCTCGCTCTACGTCCGCACTCATATTTTATTGTTTTAGTTAGATCCTTACGACCTTGGTTCATCGAGTTCTAGGGACTCTGCCAGCAATATAGATTCTCCGGTATACGAGCATCGCACTCTGTACTGCCAAAACAATTAGAAGTGGACGAGCGCTCTCCCACCCGTCTGGTCCGCTATAGCTCTCCTTGATGCCCCACCTGACTCTCTCTTAACCTAGACTTTTGAGTAACCTACAATTTGAAGTCTATAGTTGCATAGGTAAAGGGATGGATTGGGTGAATCAAGTGATCAAGGCCAAAGTTCAGGGTAACCAACACTGTAGGATTCGAACCCACCTTTGTATTACCCTCAAACAGCCAAATCAACCGTGATCAACCGCGCCCCCAAAGTTTTCTTGAATCTCTGAAAAAGCGCCCACACGCTGGTTTTACGTGAAAAATATGAGGGAAGAAAATTTTTTTTTCCATATTCGAACATTCCCATATGTTGGAGTTTGAAAATAGGCAGGTGTCATTAGGTGCAATACAATATTATCCTGTAAGGGAGTAATGCAGAGGTAGGGAAAAGGGAGGAAGGGGGGTTAGATGAGATTTCGGGAATGAGTGTTTTATACTTGTGTTGAAAAATTATATATAGTTTTGCAGCTTGTGTAGCCAAATCGATACTGATTTCTGAAATATGAGTCCGCTACCCACTCTCTCTCTCTCTCTCTCTCTCTCTCTCTCTCTCTATTGTGACAATTTTATTTTATTTTTTTTATTTTTATTTTTATTTTTTGTTATACCTTCATAGAGTAAGGGGGATGTCAACAGAGAAAGAGAGAAAAAGAGAGAGAGAGGAATCTAATTAACGAGAACCAACACTGGTTCTGATCTCCAGATGTTCAAAAAATCTCTGAGAGTCGCGCTTTCCATTCCTTCCTTACTTGAACCACCCTCCCTCGCGCACCGAGGGATTTTTTAATTTTTTTTTAATTTTTTTTTTTTTTTTTTTTTTTAGAATTAACCCTGAGATCCCACCACCCAAAGAAACCTTTATGAGGATGTCAAAATGCGACCTCCGTGATTTTCCGAAAAACACAAAGCAACTTCCCCCCCTCCGGCGGTGCCTCCGTCGCTGTCGCTCTGCTCTTGAATGATGATGAACTTAACGGTTGCAGAGAGCTATGGGGGCTGGGGCTTTTTTTGGTCCGCCATTGTTCGTGATGGTGTTGTGTTGACTTTGGGAGTTCTTACGCCGATCGGTGCTGGCCTACAGCAACAACCAATACGGCGCCAGGGTCAATTGGTAGTTAGATATCTCTACGGAATATATCAGGTGCAGACAGACGCATATCATGTATTTTTCCAAAATGTATGATAAATACAATAGACACAACACAACGCTCAATCGAACCAACTCTCCATCCCCATACCTAAATCTACCGGCGCAGGAAAGGAAAATACAAATACCATCTATACGCCCTCCTCCACTTTCCACCCTCTGTCCCTCTACATCCCAATCCCTCTTTACCCACCACCCCTCCACACATCTACGAGAACATAACATACGGGTAATATCCGCCCTAATAAACGTATGGTAGTCAAACAAACGGCTCAAATCTGACCAAACCACTGAAATCGCAATATCCTGATCCCTAGTTCTTACTCTACGTGAAACCCATAACACCCTTCTCCGTGATAAGCACCAACAACCCTCTCAACCTCCTCTGAATTCATCCTTACGGCCAGTGGTAGCAATCTATAGTCCAATATCCTCAGCAATGGCACAGTAGTGCCGTCAAGGCAGAGGAGAAGGAGAAGCTGAGCTTTTAGCATCTCTCAACCTCGGACTCGGTGACGGTACTGAGACAACTCGCGGACAGCTGCCGTTACCCTGAGGTACACATACAAGGAACCCATATATTCTCCGAGTCTGAACCCTTCTCTCAGCAGACCATCAAAACAATCATCATACAGACACATACAAATCCAACAACACCACCAAACAGAAAGCCTAAGTAGAAGAAGATATAGATATCAACCGTCCACTGCAGAAGACAAAACCAAGACCAAAAAAGGCCAGAAAAAATTAACAAGCGGTCCATGTGAACACCGCCACCAACACTAGCCTTACGCCTCCTCCTCCACTCCCCCCATCTCCTCAATCCTCTCCAACTCCTCCAAATCATTAAAGATACTCTCACTAGGTATCCTCGTCATATCCTTATCAAACACCGGCGCAATTGTCTCCTTCCACCTCTTTCTCCTCTCCATCAACGTCCTAGCTTGATCACCAATTCCCAGTCTCGCTTGCGCAACTCCTGCCCCATTAGGCACGACCTTCTTCTTCTTGGGCTTGAAGTTCCGTGTGCGTTTCGTGTAGGCTTGCTCAACCTATATCGCGAAACCACGGTTAGCCAGAAACCAGAAGAAAGGATACTTATGGGGCGAAGCCGTACCTGCTTATCCAAGTCCTCCAAAATAGTCGCATACTCCTGATATGCCAACTGATCGCTCAACATACTCGTCAACCTCGCCTTTCTCGCTCCATTCAGAATGCTCTGTTTCCTTAACTCCTTCTGCAACGCTCTCAACCTCGCAGAGACCTCGTCATCCTGCTGCTCATCCCAGTTCGGCTCCTGCTCATTCGGCTCCCACAGCCCAAAATACTTGAGTTCACGCTTCATGGCCTCCTCAATAGCCGTGTAATTCGGTTTTCCATGGGTGGATTTCCAACTAGGGTCTTGATGGCCAGGGAGGGTGGTAGCGCTGGATTGATCCTTCTTATTGGTGTTGTCGTCATTGTTGGTTTCCCCATTGGCACCTTCGTGGGATTCGTATGCACTGTCTTCAACAACCATGCCTGCGAGAATGCGCGAAATGAGTGGCCCGAGGGCGAGTTCTTCTTTTTCGAGGATTTCGTCACCGATTTCACTTGGGTCGCCCTTGGGCCCAGGGCCTGTGGTTAGCTGAGGTGGGGCAGAGGAAGCAAATGTCGGAGTCTCGTCCTGTGCCCATGTTTCTGAGTAGTGCGGACCAAGAGGTGGTATTATGTAGCAGTTGGTCCTGTCGCCCTGTTATATTGTGGTTCCCACATGTCAGAAAGTGTCCCCCCATCCCCAAGGTGCCAACAAGAAAGAAATGGCTTACCCGCTCCCTCAAAAAGGCCAGATCCTCCTCTGTAAAATTCCGGAAATAGGGCTCTATATATGATGTAAAGGTAAGATGGGCCACCTGGTTCTGTGGTTTTGCGTTTGTGAAATCCATATCTGGTGGATCTCCAGCCTGGAGATCTGAGAGGTCCATCTTCGGGAAATCTGAAACCTGATATATCCGCCGGCGTTCTTCTACCGAGGTTTCCGGGGTTACCTCCTCGATATGGTAGATGGTATCATCATTTTCAAAGTAGTCGTAGACGATGGCAGGGGGAAGAGGGGATGGTTGTCGGTCTGATTCCGAGGAGGATGAATATATCGAGGGGGAACGTGAGCGTTTTTTGCCCATGGTGTCTTCGTCAGGACTGTCGGTTTTGCGTTTCTTGGTTCTCTTGTCATCTGTAGATAGTGACACCCAGTCAGCCTATGGTCTAGCAACGGTATCTATCCCGCTCCATGTAATGAATCACAATATATACTCACCGCTCAAAGAGTCCGGGGCTTGGCTGGTGAGCTGGTGAGCACCGTGCGTCGGGGGATGTTTACTAGTGTGGCCGTGGTGATGCTTATCCTTATCCCTGTCCTTCTTCCTCCTATCACCCTCTCGCGCTCTCCTCTCTTCTCGATCTCTCCTCTTGCGCTCCAACTTCTCCCTCTCCTCCTCTTCCCGCTCCTTGCATTCCCTCTCTTCAACCTTCTTCCTCTCCACCTGCTCTGTGAGTTCTGCCATCCTCGTTCTGTACGACTCAGCCTGCCTGGCCGCACTGGAGCTCAAAGCCTTCAGGTCCTCTTTGAGTGCAGTTAGAGTCACCGATGCCGGGATGGATGGGTCATTAGCGGGGGCGTATTTATCGAGGATATCGCTGTAAGACAGCTGTGGGGACAAGCTCAGCTCGCCAGACATGAGAGTATTCTCGGACATTGCGGTACTTGCGGGCGTCGTGTTCCTACTACGGCTCTGGCGGTTCGAGTCCTTGGACGAGGGTCCGCCTAGGGCATCTCGCGCTCCTCCGGCTGCACCCCCTCCTCCGCCGCGTGTCTTGCCCTTTCCTTTGCCGGCAGGCATGCTGCTGTGGGGTCGGGGCAGGAACGAGAGGGGCCGGTGAGGCTTTTTGCCGAATTGGCTGGTGGAGCGGTTCTTTAGTAGCACAGCTGCGTTTGAGAAGCGGCGTGAGTCGAGCAAGAGGACCGGTAGGCAGTCACCTGAAGAGTAGATGGCCACACACTTGACGCGCGGGCAGGTACAGTACGTATAGTTGGTGGAGGAGGCTGGTGGGCGGTGGTGTGCTGGGTATGCTGAGTTGAAACAATGGGCCCAATTGCACCTATTATTGTACTGTACACCTCCTGTAGGTACAGGTACCCAGCGCAGCTGAGTCAGCTGGCCTTCCAAGTAAACCACGTGACCCACCGCCAAGGCCCTGCTCGACCGCTCTGCCAATTCAAGGGTTCGGTGTCTGCCTCATCACGAAACGAACCCGGGGCCCCCTTCCCCCCGCGATGCTGCTCGTTCTGATCCCGCAAATTGCGTTCGTCGAGCGAAGCCGCCCGCGATGGCGGCCACAACGTCTGCCAGCGCCTGCCAACACTGCCAACACTGCCAACACTGCTGCCACCCCGCGCACTCTTGGTCCGTCAAGACTTGTGCCCCGGAACAGCCCATCCTGCCAAGTTCGCCGAGACTTGGACGCCTGCTCGGCGCCCAATACAAAGATGGTACGCTCCGGGTCCGTTTCCTCTTCATATTTTGCCCGAGACGAACAAAAGGTTGCCCTGCTTGCCGCCGGGGAGACACCGTGGAAGAGAGAGGTCGGTGCAAGACGGTGCTAAGAACTCGACGTGCAAGGAGGCCCGCTGCATGGCCGGGCGCCCTTATCGATCGTCCCCCCACCCCATCTGCCTTCCTCCCCAGATAAGCACATTCCAAACCGTTTCACTGCAATTTCTCCACCCTCAGGGACCCGGGTAACCAAACTCTGCTGCTTCCCAGCAGAAAGGCCAATTGTTCGTGATTTTTTGTTGCGGGGCGTGGCAGTACGAGCCGGCCCGATCGACGCTGACGCTGTACCTGATGGGTATGTAACCCGCTCACCTGCCGTGCTTGAGGTGGCATCAAACTGATTTTCCATTTCCAATACTTTAGCTGCGCATGGAATCAAGTCGTCCGTTTACATTCTCCCAAATCCAGATTCTTCGGAAGTACACCACAGAGATTTGAATAATATAACGGTTGCACAGGTTCGCCCGGTTCCTGCATCCCTGTTGCAGCAACGTGCGTTGGTGACTGACCAGGCGACTTTTGATGAGTAGAGGAACTTGACCTTTCGACTGAACATCACTCGTGACATTCTCACTCTATGGCTCGGCCCGGCACAGCGTGGCGATGACATTTCGGGTCTTGCCTATGTTCCCACCATAGACCATAATGACCAATGCTATCATGGTCGTGTTCCAGAAAATGCTACCCAACTCGATGACCTGCCACCTCTCAACTTTGATGTGATAGGCTATGCACCATGGGTCAGTAAGTCCTGCTCGCGGCGCTTTTTGGATTCGGCTGCTGCCGACAAGGGAAACACAAGGGCAATGGTGTTTTACACGGTTACAAACGGCAAAAAGTCTGCTGTGATGCCTACACACGAAGATCCAATGTGGGACATTGGCCCGCACGACTACCAATTCCCCATATATGCCATCAATGGGGTAGATGGGGAGCCTCTGATGGAAAAGGTTGCCAAATATTCGAGAAACATTACGGATATCTGGGACAGCCCTAGCCTTAAGGATACATATGATATTGGAGATTACGCTAGGGTTTATATAGAGGTTGATACCGGTATGTTGGGCGTTGTCTCGAGTGAGCTTGCATAGGTCGCTTACGTCCCAGTTGAGCTTTAAATGCTAATCATGTATAGGCCCTTGGAATCCATTGCCTGGGCTTTGGCTGTTCTTGTTGATTGTCCTTGGTGTGTTGCTTGTTATCTTGGGCTTGACGTCAGTGGCTATGCACTGGATACAGTATCGACGTCGGGTGACCCTCCGACGGAGGTTGGCTAGTGGCGAGGTGGATCTAGAGACTATGGGCGTTAAACGCTTGACGGTGCCTTTGGTAATTCTTAGACAATTCCCAATAAGGACATATCAAGCCCCTCGAAGTCAGTCACCGTCTCCAGAACCCCACACAATCGCGATAGAAAAGGAACACTGCTGGGCATCATCCACGGCGTCATCATCACAAAGCTCACGGCCACAAACCCCGCCTCCAGAAGGACTAAATTATGCCGCGCCATCTCCACCTCTCCCACCTTCACCAATCACCACCATCACCACCACGCCTATCACACCTCTCCCACCCTCATCACAAATTTCCACCACACCTCTATCTGATACCCCAGCCCTTCCCACGCGTTTACGCAAACAAACTGTGCCATCTGTCTGGAAGAATTAGAGTCTGGCGTCTCTACCGTCAAAGAACTACCCTGCCTACACATTTTCCACCCAGAATGTATCGACGCCCACCTCAGCGCAAACTCTAGTCTTTGTCCCCTCTGCAAGGCAAGCGCATTGCCAAAGGGATATGTTCCGGCGAATTTGACAAATCAGACTGTGCGGAGAGAGAGGAACATGCGGAGAAGGAGGGAGAGACATGCGGGGAGGAATGCTAATGGGAGGAACAGGGGGTGGATGAATGCGTTTGCATTGCCGAGCTATGTGGCGAGGAGGTTTGGTAGTGGGCGGGCGGGGGGGATACGGAGGCGAGTGGGGATGGGCAAGGAGATGGCCAGGGGAGGGGAGGGAGGAGTTTCCCGGAGTTTACAGGTGTGGCACCGACACAGGAAGAGGAGGATGAGGAATGGAGGAATATGTCATTGTGTAAGGTCCTCCCCCTGTTGCGCTTTTGGACCTTGTGTGCGCTGACAGCCTTGGTTTATTGTAGTGAGACGATTCTTGAAGCAGGCGTTTCCTCGTTGATGATAACTAGGCGGGGGGAAGCACTTTCCTGTATTTGAGTTGACATCCACATTTTTATTATTTTTTATTTTTATTCATTTTCCTCCCTCCCGGTCTGGTTGTTTTTTTTTTTTCCTACTATGGCTGTTGGGCCGTTGAGCGGTTTGGGCACCTTTTTTATTTTTTTTTCCTTTTTTTCATTTTTTCTTTGTCCTTTTTTCTCCCTTTGCCTTTACCATGAATGTGGGGGACATTGGGAAATGGCGTTTTATGATTTGCAGTTGCAGTTTTTTTTTTTCCGTTTTTTTTTTTCTCTTTTTCTTTTTCTTTTTCTTTTTTATTCGGCTTGAGGGATGATGGGATTGGAGGTTGTGGTGGGTCTGGCTAAAACGGAGTCTCTGTGGGAGGAATTTTTTTGTTCATGATGCATTCGTAGTATATATGCAGTATGTATGGGTCTGTCTGTACCAGGCTGAGGACAATTGGATATTGCACTGACTGAGCACGATACGGTACATAACAATCACTGTAGTATAGACCAAGACTGCAAACTGTGGAACAGTAGAAAGAAACAGGAAAGGCAACGGCTTGCGGCAAGAAGAAACAATTTTCCCCACAAGACCACACATTAGAACTGAATTTGCCAGCAACTGCGACAACACAGCGAGAGTATCTCCCTCTAAGTATACCGCACAATGGCGAAGTAAGAAGTGAGAAGTCGAGGTATATATACATATATATATAGAGAGCCTTTGCAGCATCTATCAAGGTTACCTACTTCTATACACTGTATCTAGGTATGTACATATAAACCAGCTATATATATATATCTATCTATACACTGATATTTATATATTTTAGTTGCTTTTCCTTTGTTTTTCCTTTTCCTTTTTTTTTTTTTTTTTTCTTTGCTGTTTATTTTTGGTGCTACATATCAGTTCTATAATAATACTCCATACCGTAAACAAAATATCCACACGGTAAGATAAGATACATACCCTACTTAGCTATACCTATACCTTATCTATATCCACACGTCTCTGCCATACCTAAGGCGCGGAGGGGTTCGAGTAAAAAGGCCCCAGAGTATACAGCACAGCACAGCACAGCACAGCACAGCACAGCACAGCAGGTTCAGCTGACAAACGGGCCCGAGAAGAAGAAGAAGAAGAAGAAGAAGAAGAAAAAAACAAGAAAGAGGAAGGGGAAGGGAGAGAGAGACAGAAATTAAATAAAAAAACCTGCTTTGGAGTCGAATTTATTCCATACTTGGCGGCGAAATAATAAACCCACCCACCACACACTCACTCACACACAGCCTACATAACCTACCTACTTACCTACTTACCTACTTACCTACCTACCTACTACACTACCTACATACATAACATAGAGAGTAGGTACGGTACCTAACCTACACTTTACTTCCTACTTTACTTCTTCCCCTTCCTCCCACTCCCCCCCCCCCCCCCTTCTTCCGCCCCGCATCCCCCACAACAACACAACAACAACAACAACAACAACAACACACAACCAAAACAACCGCACACAGCCAACAAGACATATAAACAACACATACACACACCACAACACAAGGCATAAACATAAAACATTGCACATCGCTGCGCGCGCGCGAAAAGAAAAGAAACAAAAAAAATAAACTATAATAAAAGAAACATGCCACCCCGCAAAGACCCCGCTGCAAGTGCAAGTAGCAGTATGAATGCTGCTGCCGCCGCCGCCGCTGCCAATGGCCCGGGCTCGGGTGCGGGGACGCTGACGAGAGAGACGCTGGAGGAGTTGGAGAATAAGAGGGATGCGGTGAGTTTTTTTTTTTTTTTTTTTTAATTTACCCTTCTGTTTTTTTTTGGGGGGGGGAGGGCGCGGGTCTTTCTTTTGTTTATGGTTTTTACATATACCTACCCCTCCGCGCTGCTGCTGCTGGTGGAGGGAAGGGCGGGGGCCGAGGGGGCGAGGGGCGAGGGGCGAGGGGCGAGGGGCGAGGGGCGAGGGGCGAGGGGCGAGGGGCGAGGGGCATTGTGCGCACGGACCCCGTGAAGGGAGGCGGGGGATGTGATGATGACGATGACGATGATGATGAGGAGAAGAATTGAGACGTGTGGGTGGTGATATCTCAATTGGCCTCCTCCCTATCATCATAAACTACATGCACAAAATCATCATCAATTGTATACTAACACACACCCCCCCCTCCATAGTTCGTCGAAGCCATGAACACGCTCTCCTACGCGGCCAAAACCGCCGCCCGCACCGGCTACGACTACTTCAACGTCCTCGCCTCGGCCTCCGGTTCCGTCGCTCCCTCCCTCCTCCCCCCCGACCTCACCCCGCACGTTCACGCAAACGGCTTCATTCCCATCAACTACAACGCCCACGTGCGCGCGACCTCCGCCGCGCCCGCCGACATCCGCGGCCGCCCAGCAGCCACGCTCCCCACCGCTGTGGAAGAAGACGGCGAGGAGCCGGCCGACGACGGCGCGGCCAAGAAGAAGCGGAAACGCGGCCCAGCAAAAAAGGACAAGAAAGATATGGATCCGGATGCGCCAAAGAAGCCCATCTCGGCGTATTTCCAGTTTACGGCCGTGGCCAGGCCAATCATAAAACAGGATATGGGCGAGGGCATTTCGGCGAAGGAGGTGATGACTGAGGCTGCGAGTAGGTGGGGGGCGTTGCCAGTGGAGGAGAAGCAGGTGCGTTTTTTTTTTCTTTTTTTTTTCCCTCTTTCCTGCGTTTTAACGCATGCTTGAGGATTGGGCTGAGTTGTTGCGGGGGGGGTTTATAGGTTTGGCTCGCCCAACACCACCAGCAAATGGTCCAATGGTACATCGACATCAACACCTACCGCGCCAGTAAGGGCCTCCCGCTCGAGCCCGTCCCCAAAGATTACCAGCCCGGCGCGAAGCCCACCAACGTCCCCCCTGCCGCGCCTGGGGAGGACGAGGAGGAGGAACCCAGTACCACCCCCGACGAAGCAGATGAGGACGAGGATGAGGACGAGGAAAGTCCAACTACTCCTCCGCCTGCGAAGAAGGCCCGAGCAACTCCGAAGCAGAATGGCGCTGCTGCTGCTGCTGCTGCGGCGACTGATAGTACTCCTACTACTACTACTACTACTACTACTACTACAGTTCCGGCCCCAAAGAAGAGGGGTCGCCCGCCCAAGGACCGCTCCGCAACTTCCACTAACGCCCCCGCCCCTGTCCCTGCTACCCCAACTACCCCAACCCCCGCCACCACCATCACCACCGCACTAGCAGACCAACCCGCAACCCCAGACACAGCCAAACGCACGCGCGCGCCCTCAATAAAGGCAAAGGAAGCCAAAGAACTGGCTCTGGCAAAAGGACCCACCACCAGGAGCCCCAGCAAGAACACAAACCCAAACACCCCTACCGCTATTACTAATACTACTGCTGCTGCTGCTGATGCGGCGGAGAAACAGGTGCAGGATGAGGCGGAGGGAAGTATTACGGTTATGGGAAGTGGGGGTGGTGCTGGTGCTGGCACTGGTGCAGGTGCGGGTGCGGGCGCGGGGTTGAATATGAGGAGCATGGAGACTGTGGGGAGCATGAAGGAGAAGAGGGAAAGGAGGGAGAGGAAGAAGAGAAGGGGAAAAGGGGAGGAGGAGTAGAGGTGTGTAGCTTTGGCTTGATTTGAAACTTGTTGTTGGGGAGGATTCCAGTGGAGGATATATATATAAAAAATGGCCCCTTTTTTTTTTCTCTCTCTCTCTCTCTCTCTCTCTCTCTCTCTCTTTCTCCCCTCCCTTTTTTTATTTTGTGGCAGATATAGCTAACTTTTTTTTTTTTTTTTTTTTCTCCTACTCATATCTTTTGCACCTGGGAAATTTTTTTTTTTTTTCTTCAAGTGTAGCTGTGTTAGCTGTGTTAGCTGTGTTAGCGTGTAGTTAGTAGTTAGTTACTTAGTAGCTGTTTGCAAAAGTTTGGTAAGTTTTAAAAAAATAAGTTGTGTAAGCTCGCTCGAAGCTTGTAACTTTAGTTTTTTTTTTTTTTTTTTTTTTTTTTTTTTTTAGCTAGGTTTTTTAGCTAGGTTTTTTAGCTAGGTTTTTTAGTTAATTTGACCCCCCGGCCGGGGCCTCTCCTACCTACCCCGTTCTCCCTCTCTCTTTCTCCTCCTGCATGTTATGTTTTGTTTTGTTGTTGTTGTAATACTAGGTAGGTATCTTCTTTTCTCGATTTTTTTTTTTTTTCTATTTAAAAAAAAAAAAAAAAAAAAAACCTTAGCTTTAGCTGTACCTCTTATTATGCAGTGTATCTACCTACCTTAAACCAACCTAAATCCCAACCTAAAACCATCCCATCAAGGCTTGGACTTTTTTTGAACTCGTTATTTTTTATTTTTTATTTTTTTTTTTTTCGTTTCGTTTTGTTTGTTATTGCTTTGGTTTTATACAGTATCTACCCCACCCCCTTCCCCTTCCGCCACCTAACCCATCTAACTCAGCCACTCACTATTACCTCCCGCCCCCAAAGTGCACCGTTTATATCTTGGATAAAATGTTGTTTCCTCACACACACACACACACACACACACGTGACAGAGGTGTTATATTATTACTTACGTATGCATGTATATATGTATATGTCCTAACTCATGTACTATATACTTATCTATACTACAAACACACAAAAAAGAACAAAATAAACAAGTCCATCACGTCTCCACCCTCCTCTTCTTGGCCCCAACAGTCGTCTTCCCCCCCTTCGCCTTCCTCCCCCCCTGCCCACCACTTCCCCCATTAACATTCTCCCCCTCAGGACTCCTCGCCCTCATGCTCCCCTCACTCCCCTCACTCTCCTCATCCTCGACGCCCATTATAACCGGCAACCTCCACGCCCTACTCATCTCCCCGCACACCTCACCCTCCTCCACAGCTCCATCCCCCTCCATCCCAAAAACATCCACCGGCTCATCCTCGGCCCACATTCTCCTCCTCTTCACCTCCTCCTTCGGGTGAATATCAAACTCGTCCTCTCGCTCAATATACTCCACATTCTCCTCAACCTCCTCAAAGTCCGGCGCCAGGGCAGACCATCTCTGGTCCGCCTCCTTTGCCCAGACGAATACCAGGCCAGTTTCGAGTCCCACTGCGGCTACAAGTGGGCGTGGGGTAGGATGCCATTCGACTACACCGAGTTCTTCCTTGGGCCCCTCAAGAATCTTTACTAGGGTCCCTAGTGACCGCTCCCAGATGTAGATGTCGTGGTTTTTGTACGTGGACGCCAGGAGATGGTCACCTGTAGAGGAGAATGCGCAATGGTTCCATAGAAGGCGGTTAACCACGTCAGAGAATTTATGTTCAACTTCAAGTTCAAGATCGGAGACAGATATGTTTGTTGGAGGAGTGGAATTGTGTGGGTGGCATAATACGGGAGGAACATGTAGAGTTCGAAGAATCCGGTCATTGGCGTTGACGACCATATCCCGCCCCGACATGGTCAGGCGGATATAAGTGATACATCCGTTCGTGAGTCTAGTGGAGCTGAGAACTTCCCTGGTAGAGGTAGAGATTATGTTTATCCACCCCTTGTTTGTGCCCGCGATGATGTACGCTCCGTTTGCAGTGAATACCGTAGCAGTGGTAAGCTGTTTGCTATCCTGCGCGGCGAGTTTCTCGTCGATTTCTCCCTCCGAGGCCGAGTCGGATGCGGGGCGGTGAGGGGCGCTGGGGAGAGTGTGTTTTGCGGTTTTGGTTGGGTGGTGGAGAGAGACGAGGGAGGGAGAGTCTTCAAAGAGGGAGGCGACGAAGGTTTGGTGGTCGTGAGGGTGAAGCTCAGCGATGTACACAGGGGAATTGAAGCGGACTGTGCGTAAGCGGGATCCAGTTTCGAGGTCCCAGAGAACGGCAAGCCAGTCCTGGCTGGCGGAGAGGAGATATCGGCCGGAGGAGGACCAGCTGGGGTGGTGTTAGTATAGTGCTTGGTTGGAATTGGCGGTGAGGTAGGTACCTTAGGGATTGAATCTGGCGGACATGGCCTCGAAGGATTCGTGCTAGGGAGCGGGTCTCCATGTCGAAAAGGACGACGACGCCATCGAGCTGGTTCGTTGCTCCAATTAGCGATGCGGGCAGCATGACGGATCGAACATAAACATACCCGTCCAGACGCAAGTAAATCACCTTTCCAATTGAATCGTATACCTAGCCGAGCCACCAGCGCACGTCAGCGATGCCATCTTGATAGTTAATGTGGAAGGAAATAGAGAAGGCAGGAAGAGACAAGAACAGCAGTAACATCTAATGTACTAACATGTCGAATGCCCGGACTTGAGTTGATACTTCAAGCTCTCTGGATATCTACCGTGATTTGAAAAATCAGCGACCGAAGGGCCTATAGCTCTCCTGGGGACCTTGCAGCCGGGACGCCATTTGGGAGAACGGTAGGGTCATACTCTTGCGCGAGTGCAAACGGGTCCAGCAGGCTGAGATTCATGGGCTACTTTTTATGTGCAGAGAGCTGTGCTCGTGGCGGGGTGTAATACCACGTTCGCTTGTATATGGCTGGCGATGCCCTGCCTGTGGGATATCGTAAATCCAGCAGCTATAGCAGTGTATAAGTCCAGGGCATGTATAGGCTCAGTGTTTGTCTTCCGCAGCTCAATTGCGTTGTTTTTGGGGGGGCCAGGCCTGGTTGGGTATGTGGTGGGTGGGGGTTTGGCGACACGATTCGGCAGATGTTCGCGTTGTTGCGCGCTGGCCAATGGCCGCCTCAGGGTAACCCGGCCGAGTGGTGCGTGCAATTGATTTGGGTACGGGCCTATTCAACCAAGAGGCTGGAGAGTGGAAGAGGTGCAATACTCATCTCAGCCGTTCTGATGGAGAACACCCTTGAGAGTGCAAGTGTTAACGCGAAAAAAAAGACACCATCAACTCATGAAAATAATTCAAGCTAAACGCCTTTCTGTATATAGTTACACACACAAATCAACTACATGAAAAAGGCCCAAATCATATCCCCCCCTATCGCCTCGTATCGTACACCCACCGCCGCTACCACGCACCATCCCAACCCATTCCCCCTCCCAACAACCCACTACACTACCCTGAACTTGCCCCGCCCCTTCCTGTCCTCCACTCTCCTCCTATCCCCCTCAAACCTCTCGACCAACCTTCGCATTTCCTCCTTCTTATCCTCCCTCCTCTGAAACCTATAAAACCCCAGATTCCCCTTCCTCCTCTCCTCGTCCTCCTTTTTCTTCTTCTCCAGCACCGCCCGCGCCTCCTCCATTTTTGCAGGCGCACTCCTTCCCCCTCGGACTACCACCGTGAATCCGTCTTCGTCGACCTGGCCGCGCATGCGTGCAAGTGCGGCCGCGCGGAGAGTTTCGAGGCGGGTGAAGTGGGATATGTAGGCGTCGATGCGGGGTTGCAGGGTGGTGGGTGAGGGGAAGGTGAGGGCGTGGTGGGTGAGATAGCCTGCAGATAAATGTTGACAAAAAACTCATAACTAGAAAAACGGAAATCATGTAGGTAGACGGCACATACGAGAAACCCCCAGCTCTGGGCCCCCTACATTCTCGCCCCACACCCAGTCCACCTTCTCCACCTTCCCACTAATCTTCCCCACCTTCTTCAAGCTTATCTCGCAGCTCGCCTTATCCACAAACACCACCACCGCCGTTGCCCCACTCCTCCTCACCTCCCTCTCCCATACACTCGGTAGATCCCTCTCCCCTTCCTCTTCCTCTTCCTCCTCATCCCGCTTCCTCTTTTTTCCCCCCTTCCCCCCCTTCCCCACCTTCCCCCTCTTCTCCCCTCCCTTCTCCGGCACCACAGCAGCGGTAGTAGTACTAGGCACGGCCTCTTTCTCCCCTTCCCACCTCACCCCATCCACCCTCCCTCCACCAATCGCAGTAAACAACTTCCGAAAATGACTCTCCGTCGAATCAGCAGGCACATTGACAACAAAGAGACTACGGTCGTCATCTACAGTTGGGAGCTTTGGTTGGTGGCGGCGGACGTAAATGTAGTGGGTTGCGGGGGGCACGGAGGGGATAGAGGGAAGGGGGATTGGGAGGACGAGGTAGCCTGAGATTGCGGATGGAGTTGCTGGAGCAGATGACGTGCTCTCTGCTTTTGAGGGTTTGGTTTTTGCCATTGTGTCTGTGTGTGCTTTCGCCGTGTGGGAGGAGGATCGGATTATTTACGCCAAGATTTCAAGGTTTCTCGCGGGTGCTTGGCTGTAGAGCAGCACTAGCACCCATCCGGCATAGTCCTCACATATACGGAGTATACTGATGTTACGTCACTGTCTTTTCCGTTCCGCAAGACCTTCGTATAATACAAAAAGCACCCCACAGCATCCAAGTACTCCGGTGCCTCGGTGGGCCCTGCAACGGTCTTTACCTACGCTAGGTGAAAAGTCCCCCCTTCTTGGGCTATCGAGAACACCAAACGCTCTTCCTTCCCCCGCCCGCAACTTCCCCCTTGGGACAAGAGTTTGCACAAGACCCTGGGAACATGCTGCATATCCATGTGGCTTGCAACGCCAAAATACTTTATTCAGACGCCTTCTGTCCTTATCCAGACGACATCCCATGCACCACATCCATGGGCATATATCCCCTCCTCCTCCCCAAATGCACCATATTTTCAGTCTGTCTTGTTGAAAGCCAGTATTAATGGTATCCTCCGCGTGCTGAGATGCAACATATACTACCCTGATAAATGAACAGAAAAAAAAATAGATATTCCTCCGCAAAAATGATTACAATTCTATAACACACCTCTAGTACCATGAGCCCTTACTTCGTCCCTTCAGGATCCGTAATGCCCCTATACCCCCATAAATTATCAGTAACATGCAAATGATAGAAGAAAGTAGCCTTCTTGACCCTGTGGAAATGATATAGGTCGCCTCCGCCTCCTTACAATCAGGACTATCTTGCAACTTTGCAACCCTCTCATCACCTCTCCCCTTACGCTACCATACCAGTCAGTCTCTCCCCAATTCACTCTCCAACAATCAGCATACCAGGAGAATTCTCGTCTGACTTGCATGGGCTAATATATGGCCCCCAACAGGCTTCCTCCCATCCGCCCCCGCAAACAACGCACTCGCTCCGGGATCACTCTGAACCTGATTTGTCATGAAGACCGCAACGTTGAACTCCTCAGCCATATGCGTCAGTTTGCTCATCATCTGATTCAGTTTCTGCTGCCTGTCAGCGAGCTCCCCTCTTCCGCAGTAATCCACCCGGAAACAAGCCATAATAGAGTCGATGATCAACAGCCTAAACTCGCCGGTAGCAAAGTTCTGTGAGAGGGAATTGAGAAGATCAAGCTGATGCTCTGAGTTGAGAGCACGGCCGTAAATGATATTTTCCAAGGCTTGGTCACCATCCACACCAAACCTCTCGGCAATTTGCTTGATCCTAACCAAGAATCAGCAATCCTGCCAGGGCTTGAACGAAATAAGCAGCACATGCCTTTCCGGCCTAAAGGTCCCCTCTGTATCAATAAATGCCACCTTACCCTCTGCACCACCCATATCCTACCCCAAACCACCTACGTTAGCATAAACCACCCAAACCCTTTACATCAGATCAAACCTTTGGTAATTGTGCCACCACACTCAACGTATGCCCCAACTGCGTCTTTCCACAGCCTACCAGCTCCCCATCAGTATCGACGCACCAGACGGAAACTTCAAAAACGCACGATACTCCCCAAACACCTCCGTAATACTCATCGTACAAATTCCCCCCCCAAGCATCTGATCCATCTGCTTACTCCCCGTCGAGATATGGCAGACCTTCCTCCTCTGGTGCCCACATTCTGCTGCCGTGATGAAGCCATAGGAAGATGGCTGCTCCGCCCTACGTTAGCCCCCACAATGCATGTCTTTGGATATCGAAATTTAAAGCAGGCCATACAGCACACTTCGCTGCCGCCTCCTTGATCTTCTCCACTTTCTGCTCACTAAAGCCCTTAATCTTTGCTAGATTCTTCCTTGTTGCAGAAAGACATGACTGTCGTATTGCAGTATTTCAAGTTAGTATACATAAATACAAAGTCCCATAACCGGCCTTCTTGTTGAAAGAGAAATAAGAATGGCTGCATTGTAATTGTGAGATACCGCAATCGTAAAATACCCAGCTGCTTTCAGTTTATTGATATCAGCTGCACCAACTCCTGCACATCCAGGTCAGAGCTTTCTCCATGCATATGTGAGTGGGTAGAGGCATACCATGGTTCTGCAGCTGGTCGACTTCTTGGATTCCAGAATCCTGTGGTGTGGATATTAGTGTATAGTACAATAGTTGAGATGGGTAGGCTGATATTGCCTACATCATCGCTGTCATATTCCGCTGCTTCAGTAGTTGCTCCCATTTTCCAATTTCGAATATGGAGTGATGTGAGCGTTGAAGGCACTGCACATGTGCTGGTGTTACGATATCATGAACACGAGCCACACTAACTCCACATGGGAAGTTACCATGTTTTCTTTGTGTCACACTGCTTAATTGGAACCCCTCCCTTCCCCCTAAAACGTTAGTCTCATTGGCACAAGACGAGCGGCTTGTGCGAACCAGACTACTAAAAGGTCATGGTGAAAGTTGATTCTCACTTAGAAGACTCAAAGGGACACTAGAAATTGTCGTCTCAGAATCCGCCAGATGCATTGGAATAGTTACAGGAGTCATCGTCGTATAAATTAACGCACGACACATATCGCACAGACTTGGCCTCCAATAATATAAAACTGATCATGATACCACCCGTGTGAGAAGGAAAACCGAGTAAACAAAAAAAAGCAAATTGACGCCTGTATTCTTTATCCCATCCCAGTTCCCTCCACCTTCCTCTCTGTATGCACAGTTCAAAAGTTTCGGTGCTTATCCTTCTTCGGAGGATGGGTTAAAATAACATCGTCCCCAGTTGAGTTGTCCTATCCCAACTGGAAGACAAGGCATAAGTTACATGAATAGAAGCAAAGATCACACAATGAAGTCGCAAGATACCGAATATGTAGAAACCGTGCCGTGACAGAAAGCAATAAAGACCCAGGGCGATGACGGTGAGATTAGAAATGTGTTAATGATTCCCACTTTGTAGATGCTATCAAAGCGAAGACGTGATAAATATTTACGATGAAGCAGCGACAGTGTTGGCGGCGACAGTGCCGTTAGTGTCCACGTTCTCCTGTTGCGGGCAGTCACGGGAGATGTGCCCTGTACCACGCAGTCAGTTCCGCCATTACAGCTCAGAGATTCATTGAATGTAAAACTAACCAGCCTCTCCACACCTGTAGCAATTCTTACCCGCAGTGCTCAATGGTCCTCCGTTGGGGGCATTGCAGTCCCTGCTGATGTGCCCCAACTTTCCACAGGCATAGCACTTCATAGCCTGAGCCTGGCAATCCCTGGCATAGTGGTTCGGTCCTAGTTCACCGTCAACATCCAACCATCCCATTAGACGCGGCATGACACCGTACCTCCGCACTTGTAGCAGGTAGCAGGACGTGGTCCGTTGAAACCTCCACGACTAAACCCACCGCCGAAGCCACCGCGAACACCAGCGCCCCTGCCAACACCCATGTTGTTTGCGGGGCAGCTCCTGGCCAAGTGGCCGGTGTTGCCGCAAGAATAACATCTCCCGCTGTTACCAGTACCAGATAGTCTCAAAGTCGGGCAATCGGCTTGGACGTGTCCGAGACCTTGACAATGGTAGCATTGCTTGCCTACAGAAACTCTCAGTACTTGATTCTCCTAAATTATGAATATCTGGATTGTCTGTAAGGTTGAGACTCACTCTCAGTTGTTCTCGGGTGAGGGCAGC
Source organism: Terfezia claveryi (assembly GCA_015179025.1). Lineage (NCBI taxonomy): Eukaryota > Fungi > Ascomycota > Pezizomycetes > Pezizales > Pezizaceae > Terfezia > Terfezia claveryi. The sequence continues at coordinate 355,203 of WHUX01000005.1, forward strand.
CATTTGACTCATGTCCAGGTTGCTTGCCTTGAAATGAGTGTCAGCGCATCGAATCCCCTTATTGTAGTTTAAATTGGACCCACAGTTGTAGCAAAGACGCTCAGCAGATGAGCAAACCTCCGCCTGTTTCGACAATTAGTGACCATTGCCCTAGATAGTAGATTGTCGTGTCACTCACAAAGTGGCCGATGGAGCCACACCTGTGCGTCTTGTTAGTGATAGGCAATCATTCCGGGTCAACAGATAGATACTAACTTGTAGCAAGCCCGTCTAGACATGGAAGACATCGTATTGATCTTTTTGGTACCGGGTAACTAGCTAAGATTCGCAAGACGATTAACACGGAGCGAGATGAAGCTGAAATATATATATTTGAAGACTGGTTTCCCGGATGGTAAGATGGATGATAGCGTAAGGGAAAAAAAATCGGGGGGAGGGGGGATATATTGAGATAATATGGTGGAGTAGCACAGGAAAAGAATTGTTAGATGATAGGTGTGGTGTAGGGACTGGAGTACATACCTTTAACAGCTTCCCTGCGACTTTCTTCCTTCTTCCACAGCCAGCTCACCGCCCCTGCAGAAACTTTTAAGGTATATGTAGAGAATGGTTTGGATTGACGGGATATGTGGAGGGGAGAGGAAGAAGAGAAAGGGAGAAATGAGTTGCGCCAGGGAGGGGTGGTCGGTAGTCAAGACTGTTGGGGCCTATACAAATTCTGCCCTAACAACCGCAAAGAGGGAAGACTGAGAAAGGCAAAAAAAAAAATCCACCACGCTGATCGCCTCTAAGAATATCGTGTGGAAATATACAGTGCATGTGGCAACATCAACAGCTTATTCCTATGTTTTGCGGGGATTGGGGGCTTGTCTGGAAGCATTAGCTCTTGTGTTCACATGAATCTATACCCCCGCGCAATCCCCATTGCTACGCAATCTGTAGGCCGTACCAGCCAACGCCCTTCTGACCCCTCTCATCAAATTTTGCAATATCAACTCATGGTAGGTAGCCTGTCATCAATAGCACTTGCCTAGGTAGATGCATATCGGCGTAGGCATATCGGACAACCCCCCCCCCCTTGCTATAGTGTCCCAGGCCACAATCACATCTCCTTTTGTATCAGTCGATGGAAATAGCGAAGGGTTCCGTCAGCAAGTCCATCCAGTGGGCATACACGAAGGCAGCACGGATCGAGCGCATATCAAGAGCCATCTCTCCATGTGTTTGGCTTGTGTCGCAGCAGGAGCTAAGACAATTTACATGTTGCTGGAATCACCATCCTAGATACGGTTACCCCAGGACACCTTCTACAGGAGCAATTGGTGGTTAAGTGCACCGCGGGATGAAAATGAGACACCCACAGGCGCCAGAAGGTGAAGGGGGAAGGGATAAGCGGCCATATTCGCGGTATGGGATATATGGCACCTGGTCTCTCATGCACTCTCCATGTTGTGAGGTTCCCAGTATCTGATCTATTTGCTAGACAGTAGACGAGACAGTAGCCATTTGTCCCTCCACTCTGCAGCTGCAGGCTTATTGATGATCTCAGGTCCCGTGATAAGCCCCACAGCGCCTTCGATGGTGAAGCGAGCATGTACATCCTGGCAAAGTCTGTGGGAGAATCTGCTTCATTATCTCGTATCCACAAGCTGGGGAAATGAGCCAAGGACAGAAGTTGGCCCATGCAATGATGAAGTTCGACCAATACTACTCTAGTGCTCGGAGGGCGCGGCGCAGGGGTACTGGACGAACAGTCTGATCATAAGTGGGTTCTCGATTTGTTCAATAGTAGCTAATTGCAATTGGCTTCCGCCATTAAATATTCGCTTGGAGATTAGAGATCTGCAAAGCTGTGGTTAGTTGCATAGCCTTATGTAAAGTGCAAAATCGTCCCTGGTGTTTTGTCTGTTCGCAAGGTGTCATGCAAACCGGAGCATCAGGGAACGTCGAAGCCGTGGTACCTTACATGAGGATCCGCGTGTTTTGTGGCCGGGAGAGTCCTAAGTCAGACATCCTACATATCTTAATTGTCACGGAAGTGGTTGATAACTGCAACAAAATAGTATTTGCTAGGTTGGACAAATGAAGTAGTGGTAAAGAGAAGAAAATCGAACAACCACTGAACAAAACCTCGACGAGAGGCCTGACGCACGGACAGACAGTCTGGAGTTAAAAAAATATCTAGAGGAGTCAAAGCCAACCAATAGAAATGTAAAGCGTAAACATCCCACCGGAGTTGTAGAGATATCCTCCAACTAGCTACATTAACCTCCCAGCCTTTGTCAGCGTTTTAAAACACATAAACCAACCTGACACCCAATCCCATTTGCGACAAAGTTGTATGAAATTTATTCCTTCGCATCTGGCTTAGCCTCAGTGGCGGCTGGAGCATCAGTCATCTCCTTGGCCTCTGGTGTTGGCTCAGCCTCGGCCTCAGATGATGTCCAGAGAGTCTATGCCTTATTAGTTACTATGAAACTTTAATGTAGCAATGGAATGATGCTCACCAAATTGTCTCTCAGTAACTGCATGATCAAGGTAGAGTCCTTGTATGACTCCTCGCTCAAGGTATCCAACTCTGTACAATGTCAGTCCTTTTGTCCATATGCGCATCCACTAAATCAACTGAGAACTAACCAGCAATAGCATCGTCAAAGGCTTGCTTGGCAAGGTGACAAGCTTGGTCGGGAGAGTTGAGGATTTCGTAGTAGAAGACAGAGAAGTTGAGGGCCAATCCAAGTCGGATTGGGTGAGTTGGGGCGAGGTCAGTCTGTGCAACCTCTGTCGCGTTCTTGTATGCCTCCAAGGACTTGTCTGCAGATTCCTTGCGCTTATCACCGAGAGCGAATTCTGCCAAGTACCTGTGGTAGTCTCCCTTCCTAAATTGGAGTCGTTAGCAAATATCGGGCTCAACTCGAGGGAATTGAATTCTCACATTTTGTGGTAAAACACTTTCGACTCGCCGGATTGTGCCGATGGGATCAAGTGCTTATCCAGCACCTCCAGAATATCTTCACAGATTTTGGCCAACTCATCCTCAATTTTTCGGCGGTAATCCTTAATCAAAGCAACCTGAGCATCGTTTCCTTTTGATTCTTCCTTCTGCTCGATGGAAGTGACAATACGCCATGAGGCACGTCGTGCACCGATGACGTTCTTGTATGCAACAGAAAGCAAGTTCCTCTCCTCAACAGAGAGCTCTTGATCTGCGGAAGCCACTGTCTTCATGTTCTCCACCATCTCTGAATCTTTGTTAGCCCTAAATATGCGAACTGGGACCACACCCACTTACCCTCATATCGCTCAGCTTGCTCGGCAAGCTTAGCCAAATAAACAGAATCTTCGAGGACCATGTTGATTATTTGTGGAGTAACTATGCGGTGTATAATATCGTTAGCATAGGCTTCAATTAGAAGGGCATTATTGCTGAGAGGATCTGGGTTTATAGAAGCATCCGTCGTTTCAGCTTTGTCTTTCATCACAACGAGAGTTGAGTTTCCACCAAGAAATCATGTTTGTCCATCGGCTAGGTGGCCATGGTGACAGCATGCATTCAACTCCGGTGTTAGGGCAGAGGAGCAGGAAGTCGTTGAGGCCCCTCCTTAGAATCCCCCTCACAAGGGGAACCCCGCACAACCGGGGGAACAACACGTGAACCCCAAGTAAAGGGTTGGGCTTAGAGAAATCTAATTGTATTGACTTGATAGCCCACGACATACCATGCCATCATCAAGCCTCTGGTGCCAGGCAACAGTGCCATTCGTCCTCTGACCATGTTGACGGGCAAAACATATAGTACAAGGGAATAAAGAAATAGGATTACCTTTGTGCAGCGGGGTTGGTACAAAGAGGGGTATTCGCAGGTGGCTTCGCAAGAGTGGAGGCTAGTTCGTGATGTGTTGGAGTGGGAGTTGAGCAAAAAGTTTTGGAAAGAGGAGAGTGTGGGGCGTGGGAGCGAGGAGTTAAAGGGAGAAAGGGTTTCTTGCAAGTGTTAAAGGGGAGGCAGCGAGAAGTCAAGCTGCGACGACACGACGGATTGCTGATCATTACCTAATGCGGCAAATCTTATCTCATTGTCCGCTAATTAAGTACAGTCCCATGGCCAATGCCACGAATACGCCTGTGCGTTCGTTCGCACGGCCACGGAGAGAACGCGAGCAAAAGGGAGGCTGGAATTCCCGTCACAGGGATGGGCGTCTACTTGGGGGCTACGAATGCGAATGTGTGCCTACCGTACATACTATGATGACTACGATACCATAAGTCTCGAGCCCTGGGCTCTGGTCTGGGCACAGGAATCAGGTAGAACCATTTCGTCTCGAGCTGTTTCAACGAGTTTCGACCTGGATCACCCAACATTTATGCTGCGGATCCTTTACGCCTTTGTCCATTGCGAGTTTGGAAGTTGTGAGGCGCAGTACGGCACCAAATGCCTACTGCGTGCCAGGCACTGGCGCTTGACCACATTCTGGACGGAAATCTAATGAATTAGGTTCAGAAGGTTCAAGGCCATGCATGACTCAGGATGGGAAGTATGGAAGCACCCGGGAAATGAACGTCTTTTGGGATGCGGATACAACAGTAGCACGATAGGCAATGTCCACATACAAGTATCTCTGTGGATCCGTCTTTCAAGCCGGGGACTTGTAGTAACTTTTCACGCCCTATGATATCCCTATTTGCCCCCCTTGCTTGTAGTCCCTGCCAATCCCCCAAACTGACACCATGGCCATGATGAAAACGAGGCTCAAAATACGGCAACGACACAGAATGGTTAGAAGCAGAGGTACTGTGACGTGCGGCTGTCAAAGAAGGCTAATCCGCAGGTTCGAAAGTCGCTTCTAAGAGAATGCAACAAAAAACGCTGTTGTCATCTCTGCATTACATCATAGGCGTAGGAACCGTCCTGCAGTGTTGGGCTCTTTCTCCGCCACGGTCCATGTGGCTTCCAAGAAGCAAAGAAAGATTTATGATTAAAGCCGGGCAGCGGAGTGAGATGAGCGAGAGGGACAGCTTGCCAAGCCACTCCCACCATCATCGCCATCAGACCACCCCTCCAAACGTTGAAATACAATCAATCATTCTGAGCAACGAACATCATTTCAGAGTTTAATTTTATCATATCCCCATCAACACCGCAATGCTACGAACCTCCATTAATCGTTCTGCAAGCACAGTCCGCGTACAAAGATTTGCTCCCTTTGTTATTTCGACCCGTGCAATGTCTTCTGGTGAGGTCGGGAGCGGATTCTCCCGCCCGGAAGGACAGAAGGGAGGGTAAGTCGCTTCACCTACTACATATCTGGCACTGGATTCGGAATTAGAGTTGCTGACACAATATCAATTGGATGATGTAGAGACAGCTTCACAAAGCGAGAGAAGGCTGTTGAGGACTATTACATCCGTCAGAAGGAGAAGGAAAAGCTCGTACGTCCCACCCCTCATAATCCCATGTACTCAGAGACTGACCTTATACGACAGCTCCAATTAAGAGAGAAGCTGAAGCAACAGAGGGCTCACCTCGATGAATTGGATAAACATATGTACGTTGCCCAACCCTTTAGCCCCACGACCTTTCCCCAGCCACTCCACTCCACTGCTTGAAGTAGATTATTCCGCAAGAGCGGACTGTTCTGACAAAGAAGACGTGCTAATCCTAATTCTTCTTGTTAACAGCGACGAGCTCACCCGCAATCAAGGAGGAGAGCAGAACTAGGGCTTCCACTCATGAAGTGTCTATATCAGTTGCATGATGAATTATTTATTAAGATCATGAACCTCAATCTCTATTATCTCTGGGGAGTGAGTAGTGAGTGACCTTGGAAGATATCATAGTCGCGGGGTTAGTCTGTATACAAATTTGAGTTCAGTGAAAATACAATCACAACCCACTGGCATATTCATATATTCACGGACGGAAAGTACAGATTCGAGTTAAATATTACAACAACCGAGCATAGCTTCACCATGCCTTCTTAATTGTATTCATCTGATGTAGAAATCTCAAACTTGAAATACAAGACCAATCTCAATTCCCTGTCACTCCCATCACCTCCAATCCAGAGTCCATATAATCATTGATCAGGAGATGATGAAATAGCGGTGCCTGTAGCCGCGAAAACATGATATAAACATGATAATGGTATGAAAAAAATATAATACGCATAGATGAGAAGATTCAAATCAGAAAAAAGAAAACTGTCTCCAAAAAGTAACATGAATCAGAGAATACGGAAAATGGTAATGAAAAATTCCCAAGAAAATATGCCGCACCAGCCAATATTGTCCACTCCTAACAAATCTTGCATCAAAGTATCCAGCCACTGTAAATAATCAAAGTTCCTGAATATCTATAGAACCAAATGGGTACCAATAGACTTCCTCAATAGGTTAACACAGGCTTCTGGAAAAATAAAACCGTACCGCTTCTGGTATATAGTGTATCGACAATATTTACTCCATGCATATGCTCAAAATATATTCCAAGTCTCCCCCTCCCAATCCGCTTCCCATCACTTTCATCCGCCCAGGGATCGAAGGGAGTTCTTTGGTAAAAGTTTAGCAATATCCGCACAAGTGCCAGACATGATTTCACTCACACGCTCCGCTGCCTCTTCAGCGGCTGGATCCCGTGTTAAGGTCGCTAATCCACGTGGTGCATGTGTTGTTGCAGCCCGCGGCTCCAGCAGTGGCCTGTTTGTAGAGGAACAAGCTCGAGACACTCTCTCACTATCGTCTTGCATTTGTGCTGACATTAAACCACTACCTCTTTCAAGTAGAGGACCACCAAGAGTTGCGCACTTCAAGATGACTTGGATTAATGTGTTTTGCTTGAGCGGTTTGGACAGATACTCCTGGGGTTTGAGTTAGCAGAACCCAAAAAGATAATTATTGAAAAGTACCTACATCCATTTGTGCTTGTATGCATTTTTCTCTGTCGCCCAACATAGCATGCGCTGTAAGTGCTACAATGGGAGTTCTCATCAAACCGGCCTCCCGTTCATATTCTCTTATTTTTGCAGTCGCTTCGAAGCCCCCCTAAGAAGAAGTCAGTAAGGTCAGATAACGGCTAGAACAGTGATACATACCATCACAGGCATCTGAACATCCATTAAAATCACATCATATCTCTTCTTCCTTACTGCATCCAAAGCCTGTAATCCATTCTCAACGACTTCCACGGTGTGATGGTACTTTTCCAGAATTTTTACTGCAAGCTTTTGATTGACAACATTGTCTTCTGCGAGGAGAAGTGTAAATGACTTGGAATTCTCGGATACTGAAGGTGCTGCTCTTCCCTCCAGGGCAGGAATCATGCCATTCCCAAGATCGATTGGAAGGCATGGTGTAGTCATGTATGACGTAATACCAAGATCGAGCGTTGACTTTAAGCTCACTTGAATGACTGGGCATAACAACACAATCGGGATGTATTTGAAGTCATCGAGAGTTCGCAGTTGGAGAGCAGTCTCCATCGAGTCTACTAAGATCACATCGTATGTAATCCCGTTCCTTCCTGGTAATGGGTCAGGCATAGGTGCTTGATCGACTGAGTGTACCACGATGGGCACAAGTTCCAACTGTCGAAGCATATCAGCGATTCCAGCTTGAGTTCGCGACTTGTCGATGAAGAGAACATGGTGGCCTTTATACGGTTTTAACTGTGGCATGATCAAGCTGAGTTCAGTGGTAGCAAGGCGAACGATGCATGTGAAGTAAAATGTGCTTCCCTCCCCATATCGACTCTTCACCCAAACATCACCACCCATCAAGTTGACAAGGCGCTTTGAAATTGACAATCCCAAGCCAGTGCCACCAAATTTCTGTGACCAAAATTAGCGCCATGCCTCCATATTCAATCTGAAGCTAGGGTACTTTACTCTTGTTGTTGAGCCGTCAGCTTGACAGAATGTATCGAAGATAAGATCCAACTTGTCTTCTTGGATACCAATGCCAGTATCCGAAACAGAAAATTCGAAACAGTATTCGTTTTTTTTGCATCTCGACTGATCAGTTTGTCGAATTTGCAGCTTAACCTCTCCACTCTCAGTAAATTTGATGGCATTCCCGACTAGGTTGAGGATAACTTGTCGTAACCTGAACGAGTCTCCAACAACGTGATCTGGAACAACATTGTCCACGCTGTAAACAAGGTCCAAAAAGCGCTCATTTGCCTTCACGGCTAATGTTTTTAGTGCATTGAACACCGTTCCTCTTAAGGAGAACGGTATTTCCTCCATAACCATACGATTGGCCTCAACTAAAGACAAATCAGCTAATGTGCGTGCAGCAAGTGGAGTAATGGACACTTACTCTTGGAGATATCCAAAATATCATCAATGATTGTCAGTAAACTATTGGCAAGATTATGCACGATGTTCAACATTTCCCGTTGATATTGTGTAAGATCGGTATCCAGCGTAAGTTGTGTCTGCTTCAAGTTAGCTCCTAAGCCTTCAAGGACTTCCTAAGAGGAACATACCATGCCAATAATACCGTTCATTGGTGTTCTAATTTCGTGTGACATATTCGCCAAAAATTCAGACTTGGTCCTGTTAGCCAATTCGGCAGATTCACGAGCGGCGGTGTTCTTCTGGATACTGTCACGAAGGTTAAACACCATCTGATTGATTTTGGTTTTGAGAGCGTCCATTTCTCCTGAGGCTTCAACAGTGATGAACCTATTGAAGTCACCATCTGCCGCAGCCGCTGTGATGGACGCGAAAGCGCGCACTTGGGTGGTTAAGTTTGCAGCCATGGTGTTGACGTTAGTGGTAATCTCTTTCCACAATCCGTCCACGTCGTTTACCTCAGCCTGCACTCCCAATTTTCCGTCAATACCAACATCTCTAGCGACCCGTTTCACTTCTCGAGAGAAAACTTCAAGACGATCCACCATCTTATTGATTGTTGACTTCAGTGCAAGGACTTCCCCTTGGGCATGCACAGTAATCTTCCTCGATAAATCACCCTCTGTGGTCAATCGTCAGTTATTCTGCTTCTTGTGATAGTCAACGACTGGTCTTTAACTCACTTGCGACCGCAGTAGTGACTTCTGCGATACTCCGCACTTGTGTCGTCAAGTTATTGGCCATGACTAAGCACAACATCTTGTATCAGTACTCCTCCTCTTTGAAGTGAAGAAGTGCCAGAGAATCATACTGTTCACGTTGTCTGTAAGATCCTTCCAAGTTCCCTCAACATCTTGCACCTTTGCTTGCCCACCCAATATGCCATCGGTCCCGACTTCACGGGCTACCTTTGTCACCTCAGTAGCAAAGTTTTGAAGACGCTCCACCATCTTGTTTATAGTGTCCTTGAGCTGCAGAATTTCACCTCTGGCCTCAACTTCAATCTTCCGGGACAAATTCCCTTCAGCGACAGCTGTTGTAACAGAGGCTATGCTTCGCACTTGTGTGGTAAGGTTTGTGGCCATGCCGTTGACATTTTCAGTCAAAGCTTTCCAAGTGCCCTCGACATCCTCAACCTTGGCTTGCCCACCAAGCTTACCCTCAGTTCCAACCTCCCTATTTACTATCAGCAGGACCTCTTGAAGACAACCATTGAGGTATAGCTTACCTAGCAACCTTTGTAACCTCTGTAGCGAAATTTTGCAAACGGTCCACCATCTTGTTTATAGTTTCCTTCAACTTCAAGATTTCACCCTTACAGTTCGCGCTAACTTTCCTACTTAGATCACCTTGGGCGACTGCCGTAGTTACAGTAGCAATATTCCGTACTTGGTCTGTCAAATTTGCGGCCATAGCATTGACATTATCCGTGAGTTCTCTCCAAGTTCCCTTGACCTGTAACAAAAACCATGTTAGGCTCTAGGTTGATATCACGGGAGTCTCTCCGTACCTCTCGGATTTCAGCCTGACCACCAAGAATACCCTCAACACCGACTTCACGACTAACCCTAGTGACTTCAACAGCAAAGGTCCTCAGCTGGTCAACCATAGTATTAATGGTTTGCTGGAGTTCCAGAATTTCTCCTTGAGCATGTACCAAAATCTTCCTAGAAAGATCGCCGTTTGCGACGGCCGTTGTGACGTCTGCAATTTCCCTAACCTGGTTCGTGAGATTGGAGGCCATGACATTCACTATCATGGAAATCTATGTTAGTATGTGACAAACCACAACCCAAAATCCTTTATCGTACCATTGTCCGTCAATTCTTTCCATGTTCCTTCGACTCCAGCGATTCTAGCCTGCCCTCCAAGTCGCCCTTCAGTCCCGACTTCTCTAGCAACACGTGACACTTCACTAGCAAATGTCTGTAACTGATCGGTCATGCTATTGATGGTGTTCTTGAATGTCGTTATTTCAGGGTCCATTTCTATGGCATGCACGGCTACTTTTTTGCTTAAATCACCCTTGGCCACTGGTATATAGCTCAATCATTAGGACTAATCATGGACACCAGAGCATGATGCCTTACCCGCTGTGACAATGGCTCCGATTTCTCGCAGTGCCTTTGAGAAAGCTTCGTTGGCTTGTTGTGATTTCTTCAGCTCCCGTTGAAGCCTTTCGACCTTGTCGGATGTTTCTGTAACAACATGAATCGAATCATTGGCATTTTTAAGCACCTCCTCTTGAAATTCTTGTATGGAATCCAGTGTTGGACCGTATCCAGCTAATTGTCCCTGTTGTTCCTTCAACCTTTGGTCCAGAAGAGCAATGCTACTTTCTGACCCCTTCACCTCACCGTTGCCGTTCGTATAAGCCCCGCTCTTGGTACCATTACCAACAACCGCTACTAAATTTCGTGAGAAACCGTAGAACGTACATAAATAAGTTTCCAAGAACTTACTTGGAGTTTCTGGAAGTGTAGGATGAGGCTGAACAGACGGCGTTGCCGCTTTTGCCTCAAGAGACCGAACTCTATGAATTAGTGTCACCAACTCCCTCTCCAGCGCCCGTTTCTCAGGAGAATTGGTTCCAGGAATACCAAGCCTAGAAACATCGAGATGAGATGTGGGATCCCCTCTTGCTAGAGTTCTGATAATGGCTGTGGTCGCCGCAAGACTCCCCTCATCGTGGGGCATCTCTCCAAATTTGGAGGGAGGAATTGAACAATTACGATAGGAACGAGTCCGCAATTAGCTGAGCAAAAGGAAAACCTCCGTTATTTGAGATGCAAAGAAAGTGTATACTGGACTGCGTCCCACCACGCCACTACCGGGTGACGATAAAGCAAGTCGAGGCCCTTACGATAGCAGCGACAACGTGACGGTTTTGGTCAGAAGAGACGTCGGAATATCAGGTGCAACTAGTCGGGTGTCCCTCGAAAACTCCGTGGGGTATATATTTTTTTGTTTTTCCTCCCTCTTGAATTTTTTTGATTTCTAACCAGTAATGAATGAGGAGTACTCTTCTTGCTCTTGGATAGGTTCCCTCGAATTTTTCTTTCTTTTTTGCTTCCGATTTCCAGCAAAAGATTTCGAACAAAGGCTCCTTGAGAGTTGAAACCTCTTCTCTTCAAGCTACGACAAAGAGTTCGAAACAGCAGAAGGAGCGAGACTGCGCAAGTTGGGTTGCTAGATGTGTTTTAGCAGAGAGAGGGAAGAGGAGAAATGTGCAAGGGTTGGTTGGATGGTTGAATCAGGGCCGGACTAGCTGCGGGATACCAACAAAAGGACACGGAGGGGTGGGGAAAGAGAAATCGGTGGAGGAATAATAAGTAAGCCTTCACCTCAAGCCTCCGAAATTCAACGTGGATAATGCTATGTGCCATGGACCAGAGATATTGAGGGCCGATATCCTTAAGCAAAGAAGCACGGGGCAAGTGCAAATGTGTGGCACTTTGTGGAGCTTTCGTTTTGCTCCGTTTGTTTAGCTTGCTGTGGTGCTTCCAAACGGCTCAGTATAGCTCAGCACAATCACGATTCGACAGCCGTCCTCCTCCACCTCCCACACAAAATAAACTCCGATACACGGCAAACGCGGAACACGTGCCAGGGTGCCCGATCTCTACAACCACGCAAGAGCAAATAAGTGCCAGCGCTGTTGTGTTGGCGTATGTAGCTGCTTGATATCACTGGCACAGAGGAGGAGGAGGCAGTGGAGAAGCCGGGGAGTGGTTTCCTCGCTCAATTGCCACTATCGCTCACCAGGAAGCTCCTTCCGCGGGAGAGGCTCATTTCTAAAGACACAAGGCAAGCTTCTTCTGCTTTTGGTGTCATGAGGGATAACGCAGATCTGTTCCAGTACCATGCCGAGCCTAGGGCGAGGCAGTAAAATGGAAAAAGTAATAAAAAAAGCTGTGCACGGAGGGTCTACCGGGCCACCCGATAGACGGCACTCCCAGCTTTCCACTCTTTGATTTGAACATATGGCAGCACCGCGTAGCATAACCTACTTAATAATCTCTTAATAATCTCTTAATAATTCACTACGTACTACTCTACGGAGTGCCGTGGGAAATCTAAGATTTATTCGAGTACCCTCACTCTACGTCAAAGGGGCCCCCGGACACCCCCAATGGAACATAAAATAATATCGGGGGAAAATTAGACATCCATAAAACAATCAAACCCTAGCATGTACATGAACCACGTATCAACCTCTGCCGTAAACGTAAACCATCTCAACCTATCCAACGACCACCTCTTTTTTTCATACCTCCATGGCCCAACGCAAAATAGTTGCACTCCACAACAACAGAATAACTATCCATCCATCGCTGCCTATCTGAGCCCATCGCATCGAATAGTACCACCATCTCTTCACTCTTCTGAAATGATTCACCATCATAAATAATCATCCGCCAACATTTTCCTGTCGTAACAAACCCATATATTGTACCCTGTGCACCATTATTATCATGCATATCCTTCATTGCAAGCAGACATTGCTTCATCGCCTGACCACAGAGGACCGCTTTGCCTCCACTATAAGGATATACTCTTCTCGTTTCAATTCAATAAGGTCCACAACAACATGTTCCTCTTCTCTACCTGGGTCATCATCGGTAGATAAAAGCTCTTTCTCAGACCTTAGCTGTACAGTCTCGCGTCCCGTTGTATCGATATAATATTCTAGTACTGGACTAACGACGCCATAAACCAAATGATTGATGCTAGCCTCTTTGATATCCGGATCTTCCTCTGAGGAGAACCTTTAACATCTATAGCACTGCTAGTGAAAAACTCTTGACTATCTAAATACCTGCAATCCGTAAAAACCGCTTTATCTCTTTATAGACCTCTTCCTTCGTGGCATCCAGGTTTACTCCTTCAGCGTGCTCCAGCATTGCCTTAATCGGTATCTCTTTTAACGAGCGGAGTCTTCTGCTCTGCTTGTGGAATAGTCAGTCATACTGGAATAAGACGTAGCCCACTTGGGCTTTCTCTTCTTCAGCTGCGGCTGTTCGTCACCCATTGTAAACCTGCTAACCAATCAGTATTAATTTACACAACCCAAACGTGAACTTGCCGATAATCCTAAAATCTAGTTAGGCAGAGCAGAGCGGGTTAGGTTCCGGAGGCGAGGTAGAGAATCGACCGTACTCCGTAGAGTGGGAATGCACTGCATACAGTCGGCAGGGAGCCCGATCTTTATATGGCGAGCTAAGCTCGATACGGTAATCACTGGCATGGCCAAAGGGAATCATATGGACGGATTACCGTCCGATTGGCCATTTCCGCCCCGACATAATCTCGTCTCCTCACTTCTTTACTTACTGAGCATACGCTCAACAACTACATATGTACTCTTAGACGGGTTCTCCCTTTTCCTTTGAGCGGCAAATGCTTCTAGCTGAATAGCCCTAACATCTGCAACCAACTGGAGGGGTCTCCCGTTAGGCTGTTTGCATCCAAGACCTACCTCTTTGGGCAGCTGTCACCCTTCTCGCGGACAAAGCATTAGCAAAAAAATACATGTACAGGACTGCGTAAAGATCCACACAGATCTAATTATCCTTTCCTCAGCGGGTTGCACCGTCGACATGGTTCTTCCTTACATATACCGTATACCTCGGCCACTTTTGCCCTTTTGCCACTCAATCTATGTAAGGCATGACTCTGGGCTCCTTGGCACTCTCGTCTCGGCTGACCTGCCCACCAACAAAAGACCAGGACAAGCTTAGATTGTGCCAACTGAATTTGAACAACGTGAACTTTATGCTAAGGAAAACATCCTGGTTTACAGTACATATGAGTTCATACGCTGGGTTCTCGTGACTTCAGATCAGTGACAGTACCTAACTGAATATAAGACTTTGCTGAATATTCCTCAAAAAATATTAGGTAGCATATGAAATTGACAACCATGGAATTCAGGACAACAAGGGACGAGCCACAACGGACACAGAACCCTATTTATAACTCTATCTAGCCTAGATGTGGTTGGTTACTTACGGAATTAGCCCAGTCTGAAATTAGTCTCAAGCCTAACCAAGTTTATAGTCTGCTAGGTAGTCTGATATGTAGTCTGGTTGGCACGTCTGGTTGGCACCTGATATGTAATGAATAGGAGGGGAGCGAGGCGGCTTAAAATTATGTCCTCCACTAGTCTCGTGCCGTCCTCCACAGGAGGAGTGGTCGTGCAACCAGACTAGTCTTCCCCAACCCGTGATGTTAGTTTGGTCGACTAATCGTCCAGCGGATGCGCTTAAGTGGTAACCAGACTACTTAAGTGGGATATAGAAAGCACGAGACTAAGAAAAGCGTGCTGCAGATTTGCCGCCTTAGGCGAAGTGCCCAGCGGTTGACTCTAGAAGTGCCACCCGGAATCCAGCTGAAGATGAACCAGACTCAGCCTAAAAATGATTGGTTAACGTACGGAATCCCGTGATGTACCTAATAAAGGCTCATATCACTACACATGTTTGATACTTGAGATAGCAATATAAGGAAACCATATGAAACCAAATCCAAATTACTTTTGGTTTCAATAATCACCAGTAGTTAAGTTGAGATTTAGGCCTTTCTCCTTATCGACGGCTGGTATCCCCATAGTAGTGGAATTGTTTTTATTCTTTCTCCTTGGACCTATATCTCTTATTTTCGTAGATTTACTTTGCTTGTATTCCTTATATACCATAGTACTCGCTATGTACCACAGTTGCATGCAACCTAGTCTGGTTGGAGGTCGTTGTGCCAACCAGACTACATGCAACCAGATTACCATAGTTGTTGCATTCGCTTTCCCAGGTAGGCGTGTACAGTACAATGCTGACATATATTCACAGACAGTGAAGCGAAGGCTATGTAGTTGCCAAATATCGATCATAATGTTCGGCCTTGGTTACGGTAGTAAAACACTGAGGTGTACGTTGTACTTGGGTATCAGCTGTCTTATTGATGAAGGTGTGAGGACAAAGGTCCTGGGATTTGAAGAAGTTTTTACTCTGGTTACACGATCAGCCTTGACAAACATGCACAATAGAGGCAGCTGACAACTATAATCTCGAGAAATCATCTCACAAAATTAGGCAAGAAAACGAGAGAATTGTGGTTACTCAATAAACTTCCCAGGCAAGGTCACGCTAACGACTTCAGTTCTGAATCACAAAAGTATGTGTTTGCAGGCGATATTTATCAGCATCAAAAGCACCATACCAAGGACCCCTCTGGGCTTTTGTTCTGGATCTTCTAAACTATCTTCATACTCAACAACTATATAAGGGTATTTAAAGAGGGTTTGATGGGAAAATCTTCGTACCAAGTGCCAAAAAGTATTCGCAGAAATGTATACCAAGATGTAGGATAATATGTCAAGCTTAGGGTATCTGAAACACAGCTTGTAGTCTCTTATGTATCGGTAATTTCTGTACTATCCAATCGACGTACGTTTCAAAACAATGTCGGATTTTGGGAGAGCAAATACGGGGTACAGGTGCACTAGATTCATGATTTTTTTTATCTGGCTGGTCACCAGTTGATTGTTTGGATATTCTCATACACACTTTTCTCAGACATATTTCCACCCCCGAACACAACCATCAACATCCCTGGCGTCTCAAGTCTATTACATCACTTTCTTCTGAAAAGTAGGTAGGTACCTGAGATATGTGCTTCCCAAGTAGTTGTGAAGTTTTTCTGATCATTGACCACGTACACCCAGCTTACACATGGCAGGAAACAGGTAGTGCAACGAGTAGCGCTGATACCTGGAATCTCCTCGAGGTAACGATAAGTTCAAATCGGATTTTTTTCCTTTGTTGAGCTAGGGCTCATTTACATGACCAGTGTATTATGCAGTAACGGCCGTGGCATGTGAGATATATATCGTTTATCTTATATCTATACCGGAATACCTCTGGTGCACTTGCTGCCAGATACCAGTGCGGACCAGTCGACAGCTTTGCCAGAAAACCCCCACCCCACTTGTGCAAGGTAGGGAGGGCAACGTCGTTCGGCTCCTACGGCATCAGATTAGAGACCATTGAAACACCGTCAGAGACATTGCATGTCAGTAGCCAAAGACACAAGCCTGAGCAAAGTTGGAGAGACGTGTTGGGTGTACTCGGACTCCACGCATTCCCAGCAGGAATGGATGCTGCCGTGAAGTTTCAAATCCACCTTCTTGTTTCCGTTTTCACTCACGCATACATGGTTGAGTCGATACCTGAGGTACTTGAGGCAGGTAGCATGAGCACTAAGTCTTTCCTCCGGGCTCGACCTGCGCTGCTCCCGATATACCCTGGCCCGGTGCGACCGCCCCACTCCGGCCCTGGATATCCAGGATGCCCATAGCTGGACTTCCCACCGGCCGCCTGCCCTGTCAGAGCCCAGGGAACTAATCGCCTACACCACATGTACATGTATGTACTAATTAGTTTGACCTTTGTGCATTCATCGGATCTGTCCGAGTCCATCGTGCGTGTGCGCGCTTTAATTCATCTCACTCTGGCTGTCGCCTTTGCGGTCACATTTTATCTCAATTTGACTCTGGCTGGCCTGTTGTGGTAGACGTTGCACCGAAGAATGCGACAGGAGCGGCGAGCCCTGACGTTTTAGAACACCGCGCAGTAATGATGATAGCACTCACAGCAAGGAATAATAACGTGTTGGCCAGCCCACATCTGTTTCTGCTATAATTTAATCTTCAAATCCAGACCGACCGCTCCCCCGTACCCCGTCTGCCCGTCTGCCCTGCCCGTCTGCCCTGCCCGTCTGCCTGTCTGTCCCTGCCTAGAAAGCTTCCCCCACCCTCACAAAAAAACATCCTTCTAGTTTCCAAGGTTTCTAGGTTTCTAAGGTTTCTAGGCTTCTAGGTATTCTTAGTGAGTAGCTGCTATTCCTCCACATTAAACACTGTTGGTCACCAAACAATTCCGCCTCAGTGCAGCCTGCCTCCAAGCTTGCCAGATAGACCAGACCAACCTTTGGTTGGGGTGACGCTGCTCTTAAATGTTGCCCCTCAACGGCATGAATCATTTGTCGTCGACCTCAGCTCCTACACAACGGTCACTCATCGTCCCTGTCTCAATGTCAATGGTTGGAAATCTCCACATGATGGGTAATGGTCCCGGTATACCGCACGTTAGCGGCCAACTGCAGAATATGCAAATATCCTCACAGATGGGTGCGAACGGTGGGATGTTGACGGATCACCCGATGATGATGGATCCATTGAGCGTTCCCATGGTAAATCTCGATCCACAGCTACAACCCGGCGATGGGGGTGTCCCACACTACAACATTTCGTCCATGGGAACACCAGTTCAATTACAGCCGCAGTCACTCTATCAGAGCGATTATGGGAATAGTGTTGGAGGTGGAACGTCATTGACGGAGTTTACTAAGCGGAGAAACTGGTCTCAAAGGCTGTTGGAGGAGCTTCAGGACTTCTTGCATATCCTGACACCGGAGATGAAGATAGTATATGCATCGCCCTCGGGAAAGTCTCTTACAGGCTATGATACAGAAGAGCTGTTAGGAAGGATGATAACGGAATATATACACCCCGATGACGCTACGCTGTACGTTCAACTCACAATCCTGGCCCTCCCTTCACACGAGTTGCTAATCTCGGCACCGTAGATTTATGCGAGAGTTCCACGAATCGGCGTCTTCGGGACAACCCCTACGCATGTTTTATAGGTTCAGAAAGAAGGACAATAGCTATGTGATTTTGGAAACAAATGGGCATCCGCATTTTTCGGAAACTCACCCGCATATGCAAGGCTCACTGACACCAAAGGGGTTCTTCATGATGGCGAGGCAATATCCGACCAAAAATGCTGGTTTATTGGACTCATTCCTGGAATACAAAATTGAGCATGAGCGTTTGACTCGACGTATTGCAGAGTTGCGAAAGGAGGAGTCTGAAGATCAACAACAACAGATTCGACAAAGACAGGCTCAATTACAACAACGACAGCACGATGGCAGCTCAACTGTATCTCACAGTGTTACCGACTCCGGGGAAACCCACCAGTACTCGATGATGCCAGGCTCCACTGGAACTCTATCTTCACACTCGGGCTCTATGGCCCCGCCAGCCAAACCTGGGCCAGTCCACGGGCAAAATGGTACATTATTGACACGACAGAACCTTGAGATGATTGATGCAACCAACTCCTCGAAAGTAGACTCTTTACGGGATAAAATAGCTAGATTTGAGGGTGCTACGCACATGGAGACAATAGAAATGCTCACAGGATTGAGATATCGGGAAGGAGAAAGGTCTAGGGGGATTAGTACTGGGGATACCTCTCCATCGCTGATTAGAGGCGATGTGGGTGTACCAATTCCAATGGACAAGGAGAGCAGGCATACTGGAGAGAAAAAGAAGAAGCAGAAGATTGCAGATGAGTATGTATGTACGGATTGTGGAACACTCGACAGTCCGGAATGGAGAAAGGGACCAAAGGGTCCAAAAACGCTCTGCAACGCATGCGGGTAAGTGTATGAAATCTTTTTACGTAGGACTAATTGCTAATACAAATCTTCAATGTAGATTGCGGTGGGCAAAAAGAGAGAAAAAGCGGACTCAAGGTTCTGGCCCCAGTCAGACGTCACCTCTGTTAAATGGCCATGGCAGTGTTTCGACCCACAGTATGGCTTCGGCTTAGCACTCTGAGGCTGGGTTTAAGGCCACGCATGGCACTTCCTCCAGGCTCAATCAATTACTCTCCGCATGATTTATTTCCCTACAACGACATTGATATAATGGGAATATGCGGAGCACGAATCTCCTCAATAACGTCTCTCATACTCTCATGAACTAATCGTCCACAAAAGTCATTGGATTAGGCGCGGATGTTTGTTTTGTGCTTTCTGGTTCTTGATATCTCTCTTCCGGTGTTAGTGCTGGAACGAATGCTATTGCGGAAGTGCTATTCGTATGCTTGCTTATCATCGCTCATAAACTACCCTCACCCTCTACTGCGGCTTTGATATGTACAGATATGTTTATGCTTTGCGATTTTTGATGTTCATTGCTTATCATTGCTAATACTGCCATTACGATCTATGCGATGATATACATATATGGAGGGCGTGTGACGGTTGCGAGGTACTACGATAGCGCATGTTCTCGCTGCCTGGATTTTCTGTTAGCTTCTCTTTTGTTTGTAATCGGGGCATTTTGATTCATTTTGGGTTTCATTCAGCAATCTTTTTGATGATTTCCTTGCTCAATTTCGTTTTGTCTTCACCTGTCGCTACATACCTGGTTACACCGTATCATTACAACGTTTCTATGTCCTTGCAAGAGCACATCATTTTTTCTCACGACCAATGATAGGACCTTTTATTCTCTTCAATATTCCTTTAGCTACGGTATGGTACAGGTACCTTCAAACTGGTTTGAGACTAGAATGCGGGTTTTTTATTTTCTATTGCCAGCTCATTCAGGTATCTAGCCACCGAAACGCATTAATATACGTGGTACTACAGCTTTTAGGTGTCATAGAATATTGTTAATCTTCTCACATAGTCTACTGCTCTACTTGAATAGCTATTATTGCTCGTAGCCAGATTACTACTGCTGCTGCTCAACGCGTCCTAGACTCCGATACCTCAAACCTAGCCAGATAGGCACCAGACCATTACATATTGAAAATCGAATGGTTATATCTTTGAGCTGGCTTTGATAATTCACTTGAGGCGAGCGGCTGAGGCCGCTGATCTTGTTGAAACAATTTGCCATTGCGGAGTTATTACCAAATCCATCGTCACACTTTTTTTTTTTTTTTTTTTTTTTTTTTGGTTTGTTTCCTTGAATTTTCAACGATTTTAATCTCGACTTACCTCAAAGTTTTTTTTTTAAACTTTCTCCCAATTTCCAACAATAATATATTTATTAGAGTAATAGGCCTTTTTTTTTTTTTTTTTTTTTTTGCATCGGATTTGACATCTGCACGATATACTGCAAGTGTGAAGTACGATGTAAAGTGCCTCATTTATATATATATATATACCAAAATTTACAACAGTGCAGGTTGACACGGTCGTAATTATTATAGAAAAGTCATATATCTCCAACATGAAAATCCACATCAACAAATCTACCGCCACCCCACTTCTCGTTCGGCAGAAAACATTGGATGCTATGCGGCATCCTATGGCTTTCCGCGCTCGAACCTTTCCGAATCCCCGTCATGACCGGGAATGCCCATGGAGAAGGAAGAAGAAATCAACTGAAACAGATTACCGCATTCCCAGGTGGTGGAAATACACTACATCACCGTGCATAAATGCATTAGTTCAGAGATCAATGAACCATATAAACCCTAGAGAGCATCCAATCTGATCTTACGCACCACACACACACTGCCAGGGTATGGGAGGCTTAATCCATGATATTAGAATAAGCAAAAAAAAAAAAAAAATGAAATGAAATTTCATCGTCATTGTAATGGGAAAGTTGGACTGGGGTGGGGGGTTGGGAAGGAATGGGAATATGTACCTGGGATTGTACTGCGGGATATTGGTTATTGAAAGTACCGAACCAATATTTGGTTTGGATGGTGGTGTCAACTGCCCTGGACTGGAGCTTGGTTATATCATTTGTTATATATATATGCACAGTCCTGGCTGCGGCTGGGCGGATAACGCCTAGGACATATCCAACCCCCGGTCCTATGCGGTACGCATGAGGATAAGCCTGATTATTCTCTTTCCCACTCCCTCAGCTCACCCCAGTATTTTTATTCCCCTAGGTAGGTACTGGTAAGTATCAGCCAAGTATCCACAAGTAGACCCATGGGGGATCTATCTATCTGGGAAAACAAGGGGGGGGCGCTGTCCGAGATGTATGCACAGCATCGTCACTGCTACTACACCACACACCTTCTCGCACGTACGCATCACACACATAAACACAACAAACATATCTGCCAATCTCCCTTTAGACAAAACAGACCACACAATGCCAACTCTTAGCCGCATGTTGGATTCTCTATGCATATTACATTAACACATGCCTGGGTACATGAGGGGTTCATCAAGAAAAAGGCGGGGATTTCCGTCTCTTGGCCACATACATAATAATAATCCTTCTTTGTGCCTTCCATATATTCCCACCGCTCGCCTCGCACGTCATGACTTCCGGAGCCTCTCCTTTTCTGGCCGCCAATGCTTTTCGCTCTTGATTAATCTGCTACGCGGTATTTTAGAACAAATAATACTTAGTGAGCTTGCTAGCCCACAGAGTAACCGCATCCCCACTAGCACCAATCAAGCGCGATAGGCGTGATAACCTTATTTCCGCGCAAAGTCTATTGTTTTAGCCAGGCCTAACTTGTTTAGGAAAGGGTAGACTGTAAATTCCGCAAAATGTTCAACTTTCTCGATTGAAAAAATATGTGCCGAATTCCACAAGAATACTAGCCCATCACCCTGCATGCGGATGTTAAGAGTCCTATTGTTTGCATACGAGAGGGCAACGACATGTTAACACCAAAAATGGCAGTGTGCATTTGGGACATCCAAACTAACAAAACAGCGGCTGATATGTACAGTTCATGACTTGTGGCTCCAGTGTATCAAATGTATCAAAGAAATCATCCTAATTTTCCCAACAATTCTATATCAAAATGCTCTAAGGGTAAGCTGCGGACAACCGTGGCTCGAGGCAGGTAAGTGCTGTCCCTGCATACTTCCACCCTCATACACACACATTAATCGTCGTAGCCGTCGCCCATGTAGACCGCGTCCTTCGACAACACTGCAACTCTCTACATATATCACGCACATCATTAGCTTACACTTGCCCAATTCCCGCACTGTTGATCACCGAGGAAGGCACCTCTGGAATCAACGTACCTTGAAGAATCTCCTCCATTCTAACGGATCCCCCTTCGTTTTTATGAACTCTACACTTGCCATGTCTTCAGAAACCCTGTCCACTATCACGTCTCCCGATAATGGACATCGCCGGGAGTCCGTCGTTTGGATCTTGATCCACACTTGTTCGTGATATTCATCATCATATACCTCTAATTTCTGTGGGGGTACAGCTATTCCAACCCTATGCAAGCTCTCTGATATTATTGGAAGGAGCTGTTGGAAAGGCAACTGAGAGTAGAACTTCGTGAGAGCCTGTGGTGGACAGATGTCATTAAAACGCTGAGCAACCTGTGTCAGTGACGGTGGTATTTGTGGGACTGGTGCAAATTGGCTCATCATAGGGTCCTCTCTCAAAGAAGATTTGATATCTCGAGCTGGTGCAGTCGATGAAAATTCTCGAGCCTTCCTCTCAATAGGCTGAGAAGCTGATAGTCCAATACGATCCCTTTCCAGAAATTGACGGCCAGCAGTCGCATGGACGGGTTGAGTGCATGGGAGTCGCTCAAAGTCCTGTGATTCCGGCTCTTGGGAGCTAGTAAAAGGCCTATTGAAGTCGATGTGAAGCCCCTCCATCAACTTTGTTGCGAGGAGTATTCGATTGGTACAGTTTCCGTTCTCGGCTAGGAGGGGGTTTCGACGAGTAAACCATGGGTGGCGACGAACGTCTTCTAGGGACATACGGGTTGCAGTGTCCACTTTCATCATACCTCGAAGGAGTGCTGGGGGAGTATGTCAATACACTATGGATGCTATACACCTATTCGGAAGGGACATACATAAGGCCTCCGTTGGTAACTTCCGCCAGAGCTCATCCCCAGTTCGACCTTTTGTTTTCTTATACTCGATAAATTCCCAGGACATGTCTGAAGGCTCATCCCATGGGGTATTTCCTGCTAACATCACAAATAATACCACTCCACAAGACCATATATCCACTAGATCACCGTGGTAACTCCTAGTTGCAACCTGAATTCATAAATGCCTGCTGTCAGTTTGTTGTGTTGACGCAAAAGAACGATAGATTCAAAGGAAGGTGATAAACACCTCAGGCGCCACATACGGAGGGGATCCGCAGATTGATGTCGACAGCTTTCGTTCTCCACGCAGCTGAAACATGGCAGCGAGGCCAAAATCAGCAATCTTCAAGTTGCCATCTTGATCGAGAAGCATATTCTCAGGCTTGATATCTAATAAAGACGCTGTGTCAATGTGGTGATTCTTCATTACTGACAATTATTTAGACTTACCTCGATGTGAAATGCTCTTGCCATGCAGATATGTGACGCCAGCAATGAGTTGAGTAAAGTAAAAGTGCGCAATATCCTCTGAAACTCCAGCATCCGCCTCTATGACCAAGTACTATTAATTGCCTTCACTCTTCAAAGACATAACACTATAGAAATACCTATTTTGTCAAATAAATCACCACCCTCAGCCAACTCCATAGCTATCCACCTCCATACAGCATCCTCACCATTGGCAAAATACTGGATGATATTGGGATGAATTCCACAGTGTTTATGTATTGTTATCTCAAGGTCCATCTGTCTCCGGCTGATATTGCCACTGGCCATGGCATTCTTTTTATGAATGAATTTGACTGCAAAGACTGCTCCATTCTCGTCTTTGCCCTTTTTTATTCTATACTTCCGCAGAAATGAGTTAATATTTGGCCGTAAAAGAGAGCATAGGTCGTCGGTGAAGGAATCGTGAACATACGACGCATAAGCACCTCTCCCAATTGTCTTACTAAAAACCTCAAAGGGTAGATTCGTGGGAAGAGGGTCGGGCTGACTATAGTCGGACTTCATACCGTCAGCGTCGAGACCTTCCTAAGACCAGGGAGACTGAATCAACAAACCATCCTGATATCGATACAAGAAATGAAATAGAGTACAATCCTCAGCTTTCAGCCCAAATTAAAGTAAGCACAGAGGAACAAATACTATGTACTAATCAGATTGAAGTACGTGCAAGATCGTGGAAAGAACTTCGCTCAGTCATTATTGGCCGAAAGTGGTTGGTGAATAGTTGTGAGAGCTAGACCTAACTGGGGAGTTTGTTTATTGGCGCTCTTATCACTATTTTCCTTGCAACTCAATAACACCCAACAACACCCAACAACACTTTCAAAACTAGGCATTGGAATTTGCTACCCGAACACAATCAACAATTATATTACATCTTCATTCGAACCCAAAATGGACTATTCTATAGAAGATGTCGAGAATAGCTCCAGCTCCAATTCAACCCAGACTGAGAAGACCAACCAGGCTCCCCAAAGGGTGGAAGCCGGCTCGGTCACCAAACGGTGAGGGAACCCAAAATATACGCTCAGCAACTCAACTTATCTGACAGTTTCTATATAGTCTGCAAACTGAGCTCATGCAACTCATGATGTCCCCCAGTCCCGGTGTGTCCGCCTTTCCCGATGATGGGAATCTCCTACAATGGACTGGCACAATAAGTGGCCCAGATGGAACTTTTTACGGTATGGTTGCATGTTCAAATGTAGATTTTCATTTACATCGAGAGGCGCGCAGCTGACTTATTTTGGCACTGTAGAGGGTCTAACCTTCAAGCTTAACTTTTCCTTCCCATCAAACTACCCTTACTCACCGCCAACTGTTCTCTTCACCACTCCAATGTTCCACCCTAACGTCGATATGGCTGGGAGGATTTGCCTTGACATCTTGAAAGACAAGTGGTCCGCCGTGTATAACGTCCAGTCAATTCTCCTCTCCCTGCAGAGCTTGCTTGGGGAGCCCAATAACAAGTCCCCTTTGAATGGACAGGCTGCCGAGCTATGGGATAAGAATCCCACTGAGTATGTCACCCTCTTGTTGGCCCAGACTATCTGTGAGGTTTCAATGACGATAATTCCAAACTAAACATCTCCCAGATACAAGCGTCTTCTTATGCTCCGACACCGCGAAGCCGACGAATAAGCCTGGCCGCATTTGTACTGCTCCAAGATAACATACATGGTACGATTGAACATGCATATGGAGGCGGTGGCGTTTTGTTATTGAATTACTATTGAATTATACTTCCATTTCTCATGACATGCAGCATGATTGTTTTCACGTTTCTGGCTGAGTTTTACGTGTGCACACTGGGAATCATTCGTTCCCTCGCGTGCGAGTTACGTTAGAGTATTTGAGGATGCATCTTATAGGCAGGGGCACAAAGTATGGTGAGTATAGGGTAGGGGGAACATGAAGAATCTTCTGCCTTTAGTGGTGATTGAACTTAGAGTAAATAGAAATCTAGAACTGGAACGAATTCTGCGGATTTGAGAACCCCGACGGAGTGCTTGAGTGTTTGCGTGTCTGTATAGAGAAAGCTCGGGATATGTCAATTGTAAACTTTCCGGAGGCTTCTTTATTGAAGTTGTTTTTTTGTTTCATTCTTGTCCTCAAACTCTTTACCTCCAGCCCCAGAATTTCGTATGTACCCCTAACATCAATCGGGCGCATGACAAGCAAAGGGTTATGTACACTTCAATAGCGTACAGACGTACAGGCAAATAGGATATAACCCAAAGCTAGCATCCCGCATTTTGGGGCGCCCTCGATATCGAAGGAAGGCAGACCATCTCTGTCTGTAATGAGGCTACTATCAAGTTATAGCTTTATGTCAACCATTCAGGCAATAGTATTACCCTCAGATTGAGGTGATCATAGACAGCTAGCCTCGTAATCTAACTATCTATCTCATCATTCATAATAAGGCCAACTAATGAAGATAATAGTCCTCAAGCAAAAAAAAAAAAAAAAGAAAAAGGGGGGAAGGGGGGGGGAAGGGGTAACTATTCCCGTGATAGTTCTTATAGCATTCATCTCGAACGATGGCGACAGTGGCGTAGAAAGCCGAATTCATGAAACTGTAACATATGCCGTAGCTCCCCCTCCCCTTCCCACACCACCACAAAAATAAACAACCAAAAAAATTACAAAATATAAAATGAAATAAAATAAGGCACAGCAGGCAGGATTAGTTTTCTTTTTTTCTTTTTTTTTTTTTTTGAGATAAATTTTTTGCCGTTTGAACGGTTTAAGCTCTCAATGCTTGCAAAGTGGGAAAAAAAATAAAAAAATAAAACTTTACAAAGTAACTTGCAATGTAAAAGAAATACTTGCTTGTATCCCATTTAATTTGATTGAGGGTGCATCTTTTAATACGTGTGTAGACTAAAAATTCACCGACCTCTCATGAGCAGAAATAAGAATGAGAGAGTGTTTTGTTACAAAGAAACCACAAACAGTAGGGTTTTGGAATCGCGGAGCTGCTGTACTGTGGCTGCGTGTTCGAGTTGATGTTGCACAAGAGTGGTGATATAACAACTGCCGGCACAATATTCTGCCATCATCAATATTTCATTGACTGTGCTTACGATATTTTTATTGACGAGACAGCTGGTCACCTCTTTCGTAGAGCTAGAGCTAGGAAGATCCTGAACATCACAATATGGCCTTGAACTCTCGACTCTATAACTAATCAAAGCAAATACCTGATTTTCCTCTGCAGTATTCTACTTATGCCCATCAAAAATCTGTATAATATAAGCTCCAGTAACCCCAACCCTTCCCATGACGACTATCTTAAGAAATAATATATCAAAAGACCCCGTACCAATCCAATCTCAACTTTCAACTTTCAGGAGCGAGTAGAAGATACACCACTCAAAACTTGAAATCTATACTTAACGTGAAGAACCTCAATCGTACCATCCACAGCCTTATATTTTGTTCCCAATTCCAATCCCCCTTAATCATCTAACCCAACCTCATTACCGCCTTATCCCCAGTTAATCCCCAAAGGAACCCGAATACCCAATGACATGAGAAACGCCAACGCTCCATGTAGCAAAGTTATATACAGGAGAAACACTCAAAAAGCTGATGATCAACAAAAAGTTACAGATGGATATATATATGAGAATCGAATCCTCTCTTGTCGAGAGTTTAAGCATTCGTCATAGTACTATGATATAAATATGTTAGTTATGATTCGTTCTTTGATTCTAGATTCAAAAGTGAGGGTAAAATACATGTCAAGTATTGTTCCTCCCATGCTGTTGAGAGCACTTGGTAGGGGTGTAGTTGGGGTTGTCGTAGAAGCCGAGTTCGCAACCGGGTTTGATAGTGCCGGTTGGACATCTAGTTTCTTCTCCACTGCAGGTGTTGCCCAAGTTGGCACGGACCATTGGAAGCCAGTGAATGACCTCAGTTGGAAACCGGCCTTGGACCACTTCTTACATGGCTTTCCAGTACGATCCAAAGCTCTTAATTGTGCATTGATAGCACCTTGGTTGGCTTTCGGTCCCAACTTGTGCGGTCCGCTCGTGCCGGGAATAGCGAGGGTTGGTACTGCTCCGTTGTCACTATTTTGGTGCTATATTAGTATAGTACTCCATCAATGCAAGAGTAATCCAATCCTTACAGTTTCTGCTTCTTCCTACCAGGCTTCCCAGGGGGGGCTCCTGGTTGTCGCCCTCTCTTTGGCCCTGGTTTCGCTCCAGATACTCCAGCTGCTCCGGTAGCAACGACAGATTGTGCCTCTGACCCGACTGCTGACCCAACTGGTGACCCGGCTTGGGGTGTCGCGCTGGCAGCAAGAGGTGAAGAGTTCCTTGCTGAATTTGCAGATGACTCAGTGATACTGTTGGTGTTTGAAGGGGAGACTGTGGCAGCATCCTTTGCTGTTGTTGCTGGTGCCCACTTGGCCAGCTTCGCAGAGTCTATCTTAAGGACTACTATCCGTCGAGGGCGGACAGCCTTCTTGTCTATTTTCTTTGGAGGCATCGTGGGTGTATTTGCAGAAGATGTCTTGAGTGAAGATGAAGAAGAAAGTGGGCTGGTCGAAGAGGCTGCAGAGCGGACCATGCTTTTAGTAGGAGAAGGTTTGGTTGTTTAGTTAGAGCCGTGTGGCCGTGATGGAAGCGAAACCTGCCAGGTGGGTGGAAGGCGCGGCAGCTAGTCACCAGAAAATTCTGGTGAGGCCAAAAGGCAAAAGAGGCTTCGTCCGCTGGGTGAGCGGGATCCACAAGTATTCAAACAGGGCAACTGACCTGTTGAGTGGGTGATTTTTAAGTTACCTAGGCAAGCCTGAGCGAAAGCCAAATCACCACGGCAAAGGGCTGAGGTGAGGTGATGTGCAGGCGACGATCGAGATGCCAGGCAAGGGGATGCAACGATTAACTGAATTAGGGCCCTGGTTATGACGAATCTTCAGGAAAGCGGTGTTGAGGGCAAGTTGGTGATAGTGGGGGATAGTGCGAGTGGAGGCATGAGTATGAAAGCGAAAGTTTGGACGACGGCCAGCTGTTGGGGGCAAGTGGTTTTTTTTTTAAATTGGGGTGATAGGGGGACATGGTAGACATGGTGAATAAAATTTGGGGGTGGGCAGCGAAGCGTTAGGGGGTCAGATGCCTTCAATGAAAAATGGATGGATAGTTGTTGCTAGCAATTGGAATATGTTCGGAGGTGAAGGTTTTCGATTTGTGCTAGGTTGGGCTCACGCTCGCCTGCGCCCCAGCCATCTCGGCGCGTGCACCAGCCACACACACCCCGAAATCGGTGCCTGGCGACGGGCGCGGGCCCCCGGCATTTGCTTGCTGATTTGCTCGCTGATTTGCATTCGGCTTGGAGTGTCCCCTCAATTGACCCGGGCCTCCCTCCATTTACTTCTACTACGAGAGACCCAATACATATGTAGGGCGTGTACTGTAGACGGGGAGAATCTGCAGCCGATCCACACAGCGGGTTGCCTGACGCTCTGGCGCGGGCACCTGGCTTCTGCGTTCGGCTCCGCGGTTGATTTCGTGATCATGACTTTCGTGCTTCGTGCAGAGCCCGGCGATCCCCCATTGCCCGTGCCCGTGAGCCTTAGTTGAAGATTGTTTACAGTTCAGTGTGGCTTCTCAATTTATTATTCTAGTCCTGCGAGGCTACCGTAGGTACGGAACCGTAGCTCTTCATCATATTTCGTAGTGTAGGAGTGTAGGTACCGCGTACCCTTAGAGTACCGGTATCCTATACAATAATAATAATATCATGCCATGTACAGTACTGTACATACTAGGCTACATACCGCCATCACGAGCGTTCATCTTCCGGTATCCTCCTCCTCACAAGTTTAACCGATTTGCGCAGCACTATACAACTCTCAAATAATTTACCGGTAATTCGCAGAAGAGTTGTCTGCAACGCGCCCAGCCTGTTTGAGAACAACCTTGTTTTGTCGCATTGTGCTGGGAACAATGCCGGTAATGTGATGTACATGTGGCTCTCGAATTGGGATCCATACCGCCTTGCCTAGCTGATTAACAAGAACATTTCTTGTACTTTACAGAGTTATACAGAGTACATATGAAGAAAAAGAAACAAAAGATCATTGTATAAAAAGCCAAGGGGCCCGTTTCAGGGTGGGCCCCCATATGTGGCCCGTAGCTTGTAAGGTACCTACAGGAGATGAACTTCAGCTCCTCATATTCACCACATCCCTTCCTAGAAGGAGGGGGGGGGGGGGGATTTTATGTCTGGTTCTGACGACGTAGCTGTGCAAACGCTTGGAGAGCTTCACTGGTTACTATATAGGTAGTTACTACACTACTATGTAAGACATGGATGTTGTACGCTGTACGCTGTACGCTGTACGTACAGTAGGTAGGTAGGTAGGTAGGTATGTAGGTAGGCTAAGAGTAGGTACCTGGCAGGTGTTATGCCTGCAAAGTGCCTGGCGGACATCGATCCCAGGAACTATACAGAAGTAACTTGTACTTTGCATACTTGTAACTTTGTAATACATACGCAATAAAGCTAATAAAGCCTTGGAGATAGATAGGTACAAGTACATGGAGGAGGAGCAAATTAGAGCATATCACTGCCGTGGTGCCCCCCCCCCCCCCCTCCCCCCGTGCCAGTGTCAGTGCCAACCGCGTTCGCAGACGGTGGGGTTTTCTGTCAAACTGTATGAAAGGCTAAGTCATGAGGGCGGGAGAAACAAGTGCAACCCCCACAGCGGTTGGTGGTGTCGGACTATTCAATCTTTCGGCTCGCAGTTCCTGTGGGCGTGTCTGGTGTATGGCCGGCCAATCTGCTCTCGCCCATCGGCTTCGTTCATTCACTCTCAACTTCGCCGTGATGTGCTAGGTCAAGAACACACCAGCTTCAAATCGGTGTACGCATGTGCCCATCCATTACAAGGGGGCTGTTAATGTCTCACGAGGACTCGACTACCTATACGCAGCTTCTCCATTTCCCCCTCACCACAACAGTAATCAACCCCACAACAATACAAAATTCCGATGCTGCAGCATCTTTAATATCACCACTCCCGCAGACATCAGGTGTTTTGGCTAAGGCTCGGCAGTGTTTTGGGTCGGTTCAAGGATACTGTACAAAAAAGAAATCTCGGCCGAATAATGGACTGTTGAACAAGCTAAGCTCATCACCTCTGGCCATCCATTGCCGCAGCTATTCTGCAGACCCCGTACCCTGCCTTTAGGGAAGCAACTAGAGCATACTTAATATACTTAATATACTTACAACGTCACTCGTCACCCGCCAGCAGCCGTCTACCCAACTCTCTTGGACTAGTTTGTGGATTGTTGACGAACGATCGAAGGTTCCGTTAGGTTAAAGACTATTGGGCCGAGTCTATTCTACGACAGTGCTTCCAGAAACCATGTCGGGGCCGTCTTCTCTGCGCAGGGCTGCTATGGTAGCTCCGGCCAGCTCCTACGCCTCAGTAGCGTCAGGACAATCTCGGCTCCCAGCAACCTCGAGTCCGGATCTACACAATAATGCTCCAGCCTCTAACCGCACATCAAATAGCTTTGCTCCGAAACAACCCCAATCGATGCCCACGTCACAACCCTTACCAGAGTATCTCAAGCAGACAGCCTATGCGGAACGCCTGTTACAACATGCCAAAGCCCAACAAGCTAAATCGCCATCCTACAACTCTCTATCAGCCCCCATATCATCATTAACATTGCCGGGGCGGCTTCCCCCAGTTCATCGGGGGGTAGCTTTTGATGTCGTGGAATCTGCGCCAGTGGAAGACGATCCAATAATGCCTTTACCGTCGCGTTGGGACGAACACGACAAATGGACAGGAATTGAGGTTCTTAATGATGGGTCAGAGGTGAAGTTTATTGGTATGGTCGGTTTCTTTACTGTCTAGAGCATGTACTGATGACAAGATAGGTCCACAGAAAGTGAACGACAACGAGGCAGTGGCCGTGCGGGCAGATCATCCCATGTCACCGCAGTGTGGGATATACTACTTTGAATGCAAAATATTATCAAAGGGCAAGGATAGGTGGGGCTACAAATCCCTTGTTAGGGAAGTGGAGCCGTAGCTGATGTATAATGTGTGCAGTTTGATTGGGATTGGATTTTGTGGTGGGAAGGTTGCAATGAATCGCCTTCCCGGATGGGAGCAAGAGTCTTGGGGGTACCACGGTGACGATGGAAACGCATTTTCTTCCCATGGCCCTGGTAAAAGTTATGGCCCTCAATTTGCCGCAAATGACGTTATAGGATGTGGGGTGAATTTCAATAATAGGTCCGCCTTCTTCACAAAAAATGGAGTACACTTAGGTAATGCCAACCATTCGAGAAGGGCCGTAAGGTTCATACTGATAGTTCCATATTTTAGGTACTGCCTTCCGGGAAGTAAAAGGAGGGAAACTCTATCCTGCGGTAGGGATGAAAAGGCTAGGAGAGCATGTTCGAGTGAATTTCGGACAGGAAGAATTTGTCTATGATATTGTGAGCCACATGAAGGTATGTTACGAGTGTGGATCCTGAGTTCGGTGAATCTAAGACTCTTACGTCTTCTACAGGAGGCGAAAGCTACTATATACACCGAAATAAATCAACGCCCAAACCCATCCTCATCATTGGACGAGTCTACATTAATACAGGCTTTTGTAGCCTCATATTTGGCACACGATGGATATGTCGATACCGCCAAAGTATTTGCTGAAGATGTGCAAAAAGAGGCACGGGCTTTGGCGAGTAGTGGGAGGCGAGGAAGCGTGCGCCCTCTCGGCATTAAGGAAGATCAACATGCTATAAATCGTCAAAGTATGTTGCAGTTTCTTCTTTTCTTACTAAGGTAAAAATCATACTGACTCATGATCAGAGATTCGAACTGCAATTTTGCAAGGCAAGATCGACAATGCATTGGAACTCACGCAGGATCTCTATCCAAATGTGTTCAAAGAAAATGAGATGATCCACTTCCGATTGAAATGCCGGAAGCTAGTGGAAATGATTCGTCTTGTATCTGAGGCATCCTCGCACTCGAGTAGTTACAACCACTCACACTCACACTCACACTTAAAGTTACAACAGTACAAACACCACTCACATCATGATGACCCCATGGAAGATGTTTTTGGCCGAGGTATAGAAATTGACGACCATTCATCCGGAGCCGGGGAATGGGAGAAGCTAGAAGGGATGGATAAAATGGATGTGGATGAGGAAGAGGACAATTCCCGGCTCAAAGGACCATTAGATGATGCAGTAAAGTACGCTCAGCAACTTCGTGTCGATTTCAAGGCAGACACAAGACCTGAGATACAGAAGGCGCTGGAAGAGTCCTTCAGTTTGGTTGCCTATCAGGATCCCAAAAACTCGGTGCTTTCGCACATTTTTGATGAAGATGGGCGGGTTGCAGTTGCAGAGGAGCTTAATTCCGCCATTCTTGGTAAGCCGCTCTTATATTTGCTCTATTGGCGACAGGCTTGGTCTGACATCCTTGGAACTAGTCTCCTTAGGCAAATCCTCTATCGCCCCCCTAGAACGGCTAGTACAACAAGTGACCGCCCTAGCACAGGAACTCAGCGAAGATGGAGGTCCAGCAGCATTTGTCAATATACACAGCGACGTTTTGAGGACTTGTACCTTCTGATTACTTAATGCATTTTTAGGGCTCTTATTTTCTCTGGGTGGTTTGTCGATTGTCATTCTGGACTCCTCTTCGCCTTTAAGTCATGATACTCCCCCCCTTCATTGTATGGTGTATGGTTTCTGGTTTTTTTACTCCATATCTAAGTATTTATATGGAGGTGTGAAGTTCAAACTCCTAATTTTAGTTTATTGAAACTGGGTTTGGGGGGGGAGGGGGGTTGGATCACAATGTGACCCTGTATATAATATAGTAGAGACTGTTTTCTTTGTGAAAGAATTTCGAGAGGGCTATTGTATGTATCGACCAACATCCCATTATTCGCCAGGACAGATTTGGCCTCAGATAGTTACCCTGAACTCTAGTTTTTCTCCGCTTAGTACATCAGGGTAACGCAACGGAGTTAGAACTGTTCACCGAAAATAATTTTTAGCTTAAGTTTCAGAAATGACTAAAGTCACGGGTCTATACTTAGAAGCATCCAGTCTTGGCACATTTGTTACATGGTTAGGGTAGCTTTGGTACAGTATCATTCGTATGTTCGTATCCAACAGCTTCTCTCGCTTTTTCAAATTCCGAATCTGCGATATACACTCCCCGGTAACCACCACGCTTTAATTGTTTGTTTTTTTATTGTTGCCGATTTTTTTTGTCACGATGGTAGGGAGTTGATGATTCCCAATTTTTTCTTTCTTTTTATATTTGGAGGAGGGGAGGAGGGGAGGAGGGCGACAGATGGCTAACTGGGTAATGAGGGGGATATATAGTCTGCGCAGAACTCGGCTGGTATACAGACGTTGCTTGATGTACGGTTCCACCTCCCCCCCCTTCCCCCCCTAGGCGGCTTCTTCGGGAGGGGCTGGGCATATCTGGGGGTGCTTGTCTGGAGGAGGAGGAGGAGGAGAGGGCGGCGGCGGTGGTAGTGGTGATGGACGAGGGATGGGGATGAGAAATGACTGAATGACAATCCCCAATCCACAGCTAACAGGCTATCTCGTCATACCATAGGCAGAGCGAGAAGCCCAGAAGATCGTAGCGAAGGGTAACCCCCTTCCCTTCCCTTCCCTTCCCCGAATCCAATCCAAATCACCTCTAATCAAGTAATAACTAACCCCCCCCATCCCAATTATAGCCCGTACGTACCGCACTCAACGCGTCAAAGACGCCCGCACCGAAGCCCAAAAGGAAATCGAAAAGTACAAGTCCCAAAAGGAATCCGAGTTCCAAAAGTTCCAAACCGAACACTCTGGCTCAGTGCAGAAACTGGAAGACCAGGCGGTGAAGGATGCGGAGGGCGCGCTGCAGAGGATTACGCACGCGGGGTTGAAAAAGGGCGCGGAAGTCGTGCAGATCTTGATTACTGGCGTTACGGAGGTGAGTTGAATTATTTTGATACTAAAGAGGGGATTGGGAAGTGGGGTACTGGAGACTAATATATATATGTGTGTGTGTGTATCTGTGTTTGCATGGTATAGGTTAAGCCGGAACCACACAGGAATCTGATAGCGGCGAAGACGGCGTGATTTAGGATTGAGTTGCTATGCGGAGAGGAGGACATGTGATCATTCGTTGAAGTGGGGTTTATAGAGTATGAGGCGGAAGTTCGAATTGTGGATGTTGAAGTTGGATTTCCTCGCTGCAGTGGGTCTTTGTTCTGCCATCAATCATTGTCATTGTCTTACTTCCTTACCATTGATTCCCAATCGCGAATTCTCAGATTCTTAACCAGACTACTCAAAGTTCAATACAACCCCTTATAGTAAATTCTGATATACAAACCCCCAAACGCCCAAATACAATCCTATAACCTAACCCAATTCTAGTGCTCCCCATACCTCACCTTCAACCCTCTCAATGCAGACCCCTTTGGTGCCAAATAGGTAACCACAACGCCCATCTTCCTCGCCAACTCAATAGCATC
The DNA here is from genome assembly GCA_015179025.1 of Terfezia claveryi. Taxonomy (NCBI): domain Eukaryota; kingdom Fungi; phylum Ascomycota; class Pezizomycetes; order Pezizales; family Pezizaceae; genus Terfezia; species Terfezia claveryi. Next base: position 390,300 of record WHUX01000005.1, read on the forward strand.
CAACCCCACCCCATCACACATTACAATCTTCACCCACTCCACCCCCTTCTCTCTCCCCATCTTCTCCGCCCGCTTCCTACCAACCCCATTAACAATATTCATCAATCCCGCTCCCGTGACCCCGTTTGGCTGATATCAATTCCTTTCAACCACCCCAAACACCCCATCTCCCTAGTAACTTGATCCCCAAAACTAGTTACTCCCACAAGATATAATTCCTCCAAATAATCACAATGGCCCTCCGCCAGCAGCCACGAGAGCTCCGTTGCGTCAATACCGGCGCATTGTGAAAGATTGAGTATTCGGAGTGGAGAAGGTGAGGAAAGGTGTGAGAGAAAGGTAGAGATACAGCAGTTGCTCACATACTTGTTCTCGTAGAGACTGAGTGTGTGAAGATTTGGTAAAGGAAATGCGTCAATTATGCCCCGGCTGACAAGTTGGTTCCCCCGTAGGGAGAGAATGGTAATTGATGGTGGCAGGTGAGGGAAGTGCACGTCAAAACCGCTCTGATTCCGGAATTGCTCTAGATGCTGGAAGCCAGTAAAATTCCAATGATAGAAGAACCTCGTTGGACCCCAATCTAGGGTAGCAATAGAGCGGAGATTCGGCATAGCTCGGGGCACGTCCGATGGCACGACCGATGTAGTCTATATTGCTATTAATCCCAACTTCCCATAAAAATGTTTGCTTGGGAAGGAGCAGTGTGTCCACGTACATATATATGTTCCATTCGAGCCATATCCTCCCCTTCGCCCCATCTGAGATCGATAGCTTCTAGATTAGGACACTCAATTTCATGCCACCAGGGCGTACTACTGCTCGGGCCGCCAGCGGCAACCTTATGACACTCCAGCCTCTGGAGGTGTTTACATGTCTGCAAAATTTTCACCATGTCTTCAAACCTAACTTTGCATTCAAGAATTATTGTTTGCAGTGACTCCGCACCACTAAAACAGCTTGCACCCACGGATGCATCAGGCACTCCTCGGGGTATACGTAGAGTATGAAGTGAGGTGCATTCAGAAATGCATTTCTTCACCAATGCATCGCTGCTCTTAGTGAAGAAACGGGAGAAAGTAATTTCTTCAATGGGAGCTCGTCCAGAGAGACGTGAGAGGTTTATATATTTGTCGAAGGTTTTTTCTTTTGGCGCGGTGACCGCGTGGGAGAAGTCGAGTTTGCGGTAGGTGTGATAGTAGTATTTGCGGAAGAAGTCTCTCCAGGTCTTGCAAACCCTCTGGCAGCGACTGTATGATATGATATTGTTAGGTGGAGTCATAGCATACGGAAATTTGTTGCGGATTCTTACACCATACTCCGAAAATCCATCTTCAGCATGACAAGATCAATCAACTCCAACGGTAAAATAATTAATGGATCCGTCCTCTTAGCATCACTCTTCATCTTCTCCACCTTTCCCTCTACCTTCTCATACATCTTCACTAAAATCTACGCCCCCAAATCCTCATTAGCTCTCGGCCTGACAGCAAAACCAATATCAACAACCCCAAACACAAAGCCAACTACCAACCGCAGCGACATAGGCATACCTTCCTCTCCTTATCTTCCGCAGGAACCCTCCCAGCCCATACCTATACATCCCCAACGCTGATTCCCACTTCCCCATCAACCCTAGAACCTTCCCCGCACGTAGGTAACCCGATACGCTTTTCTCATCCAACCGAATCATTTTTCTCGCGTCTTTTGCCGCCTCCTCCAGCTTCCCGTCCATCTTCTCATACACCGCTGCCCGAAGATTAAGTAACTCATATCTCTTCGGACTCGATAGTCCCCGGATTGCCCATGATCCAGGCCTTGAAAGTGCCTAGTATTTTTGACTATAGAGTTAGCTTAATTCATAATGCACGAAGGGAGTATACACACGGCTGTGAAGTGCTCAAGGGCAGCTTTGTAGTCCTTGTTACGGTATGCCTCGACACCTGCCTTCTGGAGGTCTTCGAGCTCGTTTTCTTGCACTTGTTTTGTCTTTGACCTCTCCATTGTTGTCGATGAAATTTACAGACTCCAGTTTTGACAACCCAAGGCCATTCCGTCTCGGCACGTGAGACGCGTAAAGTGCTGTGCCAAAGAAGGCTATACAAATATTTAGCCACAATTAAAATAGGATTAGGCAGAGAAGTAGTCTGGGCAGAGAACCTATTTAGTTATTTAGACCTGTCATCAACCGCGACACAACCTAAGTAACGTAACTTATCTCACACTTTCTGGACGTCACGTGTCACAGTTTTATTCCAATGGCACAGTGCTTTCATTTCAGGTGTTGGTCAAAAGCTCATGCCTCCCAGCACGGCTATGCGCCTCCCTCTTGGATAAGATACCTGTGCCCAACCGTCACTGACGTCGATGTGGGTATGATATAAACTAAAAAAGATAACAACTCCGCAAATCCAGGGCGTAAACCCGAGAGGTCAAAAGGGGCAAGCAAAAAAGACCGGCTCCTAGCTTCGCAACTACTTTCATATATATTTTTATATCTTTATTCATAGTAAATTCTTTATAATTTACTAAATGAACTGTATATATGGTAAGAAAGAGGGAGCTACTCCTACTCCGATCCGGAGCCCTCGCCTCCCTCTCATCTCGTTACGGCAAGGACACAAAATCCTCCTTAGAATTTCCCATTCGAATCGGAAGGTAGTCCCCCCTACCATAGCTTCAGCAGACCAGTGTTGGTTAGCTCGCCTAACTCCTTCAATGATTTCTTACTGAAAGGGCTTAATAGAAGTCTATCATATACCTTAACATTAAAAGAAGATGGAGTGAAAGAAAGGGAGGTATAAACGGTTGAGAGGAAAGGAGAAGAAAGAATAAAGGAGAAGAAAGAAGAAAGTTATAGAAAAAGTAGCAGTGTGTGAAAACAATGAATTCCCTCTTCTTGCTAAACTCGAATATATATACAAGAATATCCATAGCTGGGATGGTGTATAGCACCCCAAAAAGCTAGATCTAGAAAACAATCACAAAAGATATACTCAATATTAGCACCGCCCATGATACTCCACCGTGCCACACCCAGCTTTGTAAATGTACTGCACTACTAGTAGTATTTTTGGAGCTGTCTTTCTCCACCACACATATAGTATTGGTGTCCCCATACCCTCCCGCCTTCTCGCACGCTGTATTGAAGTTAGTGTCGCCACCACTATAGCTTAGAGAAGTGTTGAAAAAAAGCTCAATGGTTTGGATCTCCATGATTACGTCTTTGTCGGCTGGGCGACTACATATATACTCAGAATCAGCAAGAATATAAATCTCTGTTGGGAAATCTTACCCGCTCCAATTTCCGCCATCAGCCCAAATGTTAATCATTATTCTGCCTTTCTGCAACCGCAACCTGAGGTAAGAATCAATCCAGCGTCCAATTAAGTTGACAGGGAACTGACTTGCTGAGGAATATTGACTGTCAGCTGGGCAGCCTCCTGCCCATCCCGATAGAATCTCGTAATATCAGGATGCCAATCCCATCGATGTTCTTGCAATTCTGTCCATGGGACTCTCAGGCTGTCTGTGAGTGAAGCATCTGCATAAGATGTATCGGTAACGTAATTATAAGCTGTCACGTCCCAATTATCAGAAAATTTTGGCTCCCACATTTCAAGGACATGCCTTACTGGGCTGCTGCGAGTAATGAATTGTTGTATCGTCTTCCCGCGTCAAAATCTCAATATCTGTTTCCGATGCGTCGCCCTGTAGGTCCCATCGTTAGCCCTTGATGGTAAGACAAGTACAATCATACCGCCCCACATACGTGGTAGAAAAAAAAACCAGACACTGCGCCTCCATTCGTATGCTCCTGGACAACGATTTTATACCTCGCCCTAAAGCTTCCATATAATATATCGTCTCTTCGAGTGACTATCTCTGCTATAGAAACCGGCTTTCTATTGGTTTTATCCTGGTCACTGTATGCTTTTTGCCTCATTTGTAGCAGCCCACCCTGAATCCAGACATTTGAAGGGTCGTTCTGTTTGACCAGGATTGTCTCAGTCCCTCTTGTTGTGGCATTCGTACCCCACTCCTGTACTTCCCAATCATCGAGCTCGTCCCCAGATCCATCACTAATGTCGCCGACGTCCAGGAAATGAGAGAAGTCGGTTTGGATGGCGTTGGTATAGCGTTCGCTCCCAACCTGGTAACCGCATTCACAATCCGCTTTGGTGGTCAAGATAAAACTCGATACCCAAACAAGATTTATAATGCATAGCCTCAGCGACATCTTCCACGCCTCTTCGTCCCTCGACAGCCCAGGTCAGAAAGGCTTTTTGGGCCTGAATAATTAAGCCTGGAATTTAAAAAAACAATTCGTGTGGAACCAACAATTTCAGTTGGCGTAATTTTCTCCTTAATCGTGAAGGGCCAGAGGCCGCTTAGTGCACAGAAGCGGAAACGATTCGAGTATGATAAGTTGAGAAAAAATTTAGCGACGGTGCCTCCGGATATATGTACCCATTCCCTATGGTACTGGCATATCTCGGCGCAGTAATCAGCCCCTTGAAGTTCATAAGGTTCGTACAGAACTAAGATTTCGGATTCATCGTCTCGGTGAACTTTGGGCACTGGTCGTACCCGGGTGGACTAGGTGCGTTCCCTTGCTACATATATACTGTACTAAGCAAATTATGGTAGTTGACAATGCAGGGTAATTCCACAGTCGAGAAAACGAACGTTGAGCTGTCATGGTAGCACAGGGGGGATGTAGTGTGCCCATGTTGTGTTTATTGCTCTAGGTGGCTGACAGAAGCGGCTTCATGATCATTCAGAACCTAGATGTCGAGAAATCATGTGGCACCAGAGTTGCATTTGATTTTTTTCATTCAGATGAATTCGAAAGGGAATTGGCCGGAGATAAATATCCACGTGGTAAAGTCGCAGTTGAATCCTTTATTTAATAAACAGCCCTCTGACCTATTTTAGTTAAAAGATCTCCCCGAGACTAGGCCTTGGGGTGTCATGATCTAGCAGCCCACAAGCAATCTAGCAGTTGTGTCGTTCCACTGTAGGCTGTAACGTTACATCTGCGATGGACTGTGTGTCTTGTGTATCCACAATTCGACACCTAAAATTATAAGTTATCCGGAAGAGGACGAAGGGTGCCAATTTGGTACCTTGAACCCCTCCTTGGGGGAGGGGCTGACTACCTTGAACCAACATTCCGCATCACCGCTGCAGAGCTATTTTCGTTCAGTAACGGTAAGCCTATGGGACTGTAGATAGGGGGGATTAGATCCCTGTCAGAGAAAAGGAAGTGATTTAGGAACTTACACAGCTTTTGAACGACCGACCCATGTTCAAATATTTCCATACATACTTTATGAACTTGCATAAAGTGATGGCAACAAGAGGGCATGGCTTCAAGAACACATACTCACCATCATAGCTTACTCTGCGTCGTATGTCGTGCATGTGGTCTCTTCCCTCTGCCGGGACCTAGATTCGAATCTCTCGACATTCTGAGACATCGAATCAAGACCATCACGCTGTAGGTACCCGATCACTCGATATAGTTAACCCAGGAACCATACACCAGTAATCATGAAGATGACGAGCCGGTCTGAGCCCCACCACAACTGACGTGGATCACTTCTTCGCCATTTCATTTTCCAGACACTACTGGAAGGTTTGGAAATATTGGCGGGAGTAAACTATAGAATTTCCTTGTCGATTGCAATTTGTACATGATGTAATGCAATTATGGTAGTGGACGTCTGGGTGCGTCCAGCCAAGATTTATAATTGTGGAGAAAAGCCCCATATAATAAACTTGATACTGTTTATTCCGTGTTCTAAAACCAGGGGGTTCGTGATTTTAGTAGGATGTTACAGCAGAGGGAAGTGAGTTTTCTCGCTTGGAAGCAGGCTAGAAATTGCAATTGATAATAAAATAATAAAAACATAACCAGTTGAAGGAAGTGTGCTTTCCACGTTGTAAGAATAATGGCCAGAATCCGACCTCCAGTGCGTATGGCAGAAAACTAACCCATGTATCACTCCAGAACTAACTGCGGTATTTCACCATGATCATAGGGTTATCCTTACTATTATGGCTAAAGAGAATATCTCTGGTGGTTGAGCAATTTATTTCATAGAATAACAAATACCCATCAACTGCTGCTGATCTTCTATATCGTGGCTGTCGATATAGCCAGCCACTCGGTAGATCGTATACCAACATGTACCTATTCGTTAGGTTAAAGCTGAAGGTTGCCCATGTGCTCGCGATCAGAAAATATACGGGGTCATAAACTCGCGCAGTTGGAGTCCAGCCTCTGTAGACTCGTCTGTGCTTTCCGGGTATGGTGACTTGCATAAGCATATGCCTATAGCCGATTAAGCATCTGGAGGCTTTTCCTAAGTTAGATACAAAATGTGAGCAACATTTTTTTTTTTTTAAATAAGTGAGCAACAGTAATACCCGCTAGTATTGTCCTGAATGGAAAACAATTCGAATATGGGCCTGTTCCCATATCAAAAATGGATCGATATCCCTAGACCTTCAAGGATCACTAAAGCTCCTGGGTATATTAATGGGAGTCGATGCTGAAGGGTGTTTGGGTGGAGGGGGGTTTGTTACCCTGATTTCGGCGACCAGGACAATTTATAGCCTTACCCTAGTCTAGCACTGCCTCTTGTAAGTAGACGGCTTTTACCCCGCACTCATATGGATTCATTTGTGATCTTTAATAAAGTGTTACTAATGATGTACATATTTATATGCTAAGAATGGAAATTCGCGTTAATGTGATTTCATTTATTTCGCGTTTATGTAATACTCACTGATATCACTATCATAGGCTATACTCCAGTTACCCTCAATCATCGATATTCACGCAACCCCACTACTTTAGTACGCTATTTCCTAAGGCTGGAACCGACTGAATCACGGCGAATGCCAAAATACTTCCGGCCAGACTAAATTACCGGGAGAAAGTAAAATTGCCCAAGTACTTTACATTTACACTAATGTATGCATATTTGCATAATTCTAGGACATAATGTTCGCACAAAATTGCGTTGCAAAACTACAATGACACCAACACTCAGACCCGAAGAGCGCAGGAAAATCGAAGGCGGGACGTCGCCTACCATGCGAGCCAAGACGTAGCGATGCTGGATCTCAGAATCCACAAAGTCCACCGTCCGATGCAACGCAACCACCTACCAAGTGAAGCTCAAGTCCGCCTCTCGAGGGAAACTACCTACGAAAAACTCCTGTGCGAGCCAATCTATTGATTGTTTGAAGTGCATTGGATGACAGACGACAGCCATTGGGGGAGTTATCAGGCCCAGAGGAATCCCAATAACGGAATGAAGCCAACATGAAAAGTGGTGAACAGCTCAGTGATCATTATTAGGTGATGAGGTAGCCTCAAGGAGGCTTCAGTGGGCGTTTGAGCACCGAAATTGGACCGAGGAGCAGGAGGGGGAAGGTGAATAGAGTGATGAGTGTTCTTTGAGAAATCCTCTGGTGTGAAGCCTTCTTTCGGAACACCTGGTGAAAAGGATTGTACTGAATCCCCAAAAAACCTGGAGGTATTATATAAGAGCTTGTTTCGAGACGGGTCCTCTGGTTGAAGTTTGTGGCGGTCCAGAGTCCAAGAGGGGGTAAACTGGAGTTATATTTGAATGAATTGCAGGATTACCTCCCAGAATTTCATTGGTTATTTATGCAAGACAATACCTCAATATATATTTATGATCAAGTAAAGGGCCTGGGTCCCAGGGATGGAATTTATCCACCTGAGCTCAATCCAATCGAATATGCCTGGGTACGCCTTAAAGAAAACCTTCATAAACTCCACCCAGATATTATCAACATATCTGGAGATGCGGAGACTATTAAGTCCAAGATGGCTGATGCAATCATTCACCGCTAGGAGCTTCTTGAACCATCAATATTTGCAGCTTGCTAGAGGTATGCCCAGGAGGATTACCGCAGTATACAGTACCAAGTATTAGTTTTTTGGTGAGAGATAGGAAAGCATGTATATAATAATTAGAATATAGAGGAGTCGCGAGGGTTGCGTGTGCGAAGCCTAATGGCACGGATCAGTTCGGGAACTAACCCTCTGGCTCGCGGTATTTCATCATGATATATGCGTCATAATTAGTGTATTACCATTGTAGCTAATCTCATATGGCCGAATTAGTTCATTACGATGCCTTCAATCCAATGCCCGCCAACGTTAACAAATCCTTCTGGTCAACAGATCCTATATTTCGTCTCCTTCATCAGCTCATCTATTCGATAGCTTGACACTGCATTACAGGCCAATCGTGTCTACTTCAACGCCGCCCAGGGTCGCGCATAGTTGATGGCATCTGAAATATCCGGTGGATTAAAATAATGTAATTTATCTTCTAACTACTAGCCATATCGTCGAGAGTGTTATATAAGCTATATATAATCTATTCTTTCCGATTGAAAATATAGGCGGGTACTGCTATAAAGGAGAGCACAGTTCTAGCTGAGATGAAATAACTTTCACTACTAACAGTTCTGAAGTCGCTCACTGTCTAAAGGTCAAGACCTACATACAAAACACTCCTCCTCACCTAACTATATCCCACCAGGCCTCCGGGCAGCCTCCCTGCGCTCTATTCGTGGTGGTTGAAAGCATGATGAGGAAGCACAAACTAGCACATAAGAAGCGAGCCTTTGTGGTGTGAACGAGTTACAATGTCCCATTGAGATGCGCTCTCCTTGTCTTATAGCAATGGCTTGCCACATAGTAGCCAACTAAAGCGTCTAGTAGGCCATACTATGTTTATATTGGGGGTTGCAGTTTATGTAGTTACCCTCATGTAAACTGTCATCAGCACTTGAGTCTGGTCCTCAATTCCACCTCGGGTAATATACAATCCCCGCCTAAAAGTCTTGGTGAGTCAACCTCCGGGCACTCGCCTGGCAAAACTGCAGCATGGGGTAAAAAAAGACCAACACTTATTGCAGGGGATTGTGCAGTACATATGTTATCACTAAATCTACAAGCTTATAGTATAGTAGAGTTTGTCATAAATTCATAGTGCGAATGATGCCACTTTATGAATCCAACATGGCTGCATTCATATATAGGTTTGAATGTACTCTGTACATACATGTGTACTTGCTCTAGCCATTTTCTGATATTTTGCTGTGACCGTCCGTGCTAAGTCCCCCCGCCATCCGTGACATCATAGAAATTCATCTTTGAATTTCAGTTACCCTCAACCTCTACCCTGTCACCGGCGAGCGAGACCCAATTCCACCGCCACAACAATGTCCACCACTGCAAAAGTAACCTTCTATACCACCTGTCTCCTCTCCTTCCTCACCGTCGCTGGCGTGCACTACATCCAGCGCGCCGAAAAGGCCGTATGCGCCCAATATCCCCACCCCACTTCCCTCCCACACCAGCTAACAACCCCCACAGACAATGCACGCCGGTGTCCTCCGAGACATTGAGCGGCAACGCATCAAAAAAGAGCGCCAGCTGGATTTTGAAGTGCAAGCTACCCTAGAGAGAGAGTTGCGGAAATCCCAGGCCGTGGTGGATACAAGCTCGCAGGCGCCGGAGGGGCCATCATTGGGGATGGGAGGGTTTGGTGGTGGTGAGGGGAGTGCCGGGTATAAACCTAGGCCTTCGGCGGGAGGGTAGTGATGTGATGATGGGGGAGTGAGGTGATAGGGATAGTGGGTTGAAAAAAAGAATGTCGGTGTACTCTGTACATGGAGATGTCAGATAGGGCGTCTCAATGGTTCGACGAGTGGGTATTATCCTCATGTACAAAAAGGACACACTAAAATGCATAATGAGGGAGAAAGCTATATAATATATTCGTAACTATCATCTTATGGGCCCATAGGGACGCCAACACTTCTATTTATGATCTCTTAGTAGGTACTACTTATCATTCTCACTCACCAAAGAACCAGCAATCAGCCCACCACTATGGAGTAACCAAGCAAACAGAATGCAAACTCCACTTAGCAAGCGCGGAAAGCCAATATGCAGAAAATCAACATAAAACATCAAATATTGAATCATAAGTTTACAGCCTGCACCTTCTCCTCTTCCTTCTCCACCTTAACCTCAACTTTCACACCCTTCTCTATCTGCGGTCCTGGTGCATTTTCTGCACCAATGTCAGGCAGTTCGTCCACCTAGAACTTCCTAGCCTTGACCGCGGATCTCCACGTTCCATCCTCCATCAACGTCATCGAACTCGAACCAGGCACCGGCGCCGACGGCTCTGAGGAAATAACCTGCTTCACCTGCTTCACCTGCTTCTGCTGCGGCTGGGACGATGGTGGCGGTACATCATACATCACCCTCGGCCTCGCTACGGGCTGTGACGATGGCAGGGGCGGTAGTGTCAACTTCTCATCTTTTTCATCCCCACTCCCCGTTAAATCGATAATATACTTACTTCCACCTGCGCTCTCTCTAATCTTTGCTGCACTTCCTGCCGGTCCCCGTGCCTTCGTTGTAGCGTCGGTGCGTGTAGGTGGAGTCGAAGATGAAGCAGATGCAGACGCAATAGACGACTTTCGCTTCGAAGAGGAGGAAACCCTTGACTGCCCGGCTGATGCGCCCGAAACCCTGGCTGGCGCTGTCGAAGGAGGCGGAAAAAGGTTGTCTGGTGTAAATATCTCCACGGCCTTAATGCCAGTTAAGCTCGGACGAACCCTTGGTCCAATGATGGTTTTTCTGCCTACGACACGCTTCTTTGGGGTAACTGTGGGTGGTGGAGTGGTATCGGCTGGGACTTTCGCCGATGGAGATGATGCCACTTTCGCAATAGTCTTCAGAGGTACTACCATTGTGCTATCAGCCGGTGTCGACTGCTTTGGCTGCTTCTTCTCCTCCTTTACCAGTGGCTTCAGCTGCGACGACGCCTTCTGGGTCTTAGTGATGAGATAGCCTCGTTCATCTAGTTCTGGCAGCTCATCATCCCAAGAATCTTGACGGGTGAGGGTAGGCGGTGGTCGTTGCTTCAGTAGTTCCGAGTGTGGGGAGTCCTGTGGGGGTTGCGCATTACTCACCTCACTCGAAGGACTTGACGGTAATTGCGGTAGTGGTGTTTCTGTTTGTACCTCCGCTATACTGGAAGGCTGTGAGGAGTCTGGGATTTTAAACTCCTCTGGAAGCGGCGCATCGTTGGATGAATTCTCTTCTCTCGGGTGTGGTATATGTTCGACATTAGCCACGTCCACCTGTGATCCTTCCTCAACCTCTTTGCCGACCTCAATAGACGCCGCGGGATTAAAACGAGGCGGTAGAATGATGATGTTCTCATTCAAATCATCCGCCCAGGGCGTATATTGAGGTGACTGGACAGTATATGATGTAGTGTATGGTGTAGATACCATAACCGGCGCCCCACTATTTACGACAGGTAGCACTTCCTCCTCCTCCTGCTGCTGTTCATTTTCTGCTTTCTGGCGCACACTACTATCTATTGTCCCTCCATCCCCCGTTACCGCTTCTGCACCAGCACTCCGCGCCCCGTTCCTATCCAGCCCTAACAAGGACTCGATACCGCCCAGCTCATCCTTCTCACTCTCCCTCTCCACTCTCTTCTGCAGTTGGCTATCATTCTGCACCTGTCTGGGCTGCATCCTACCCTCAACATTACCCACCTCCCCCAATACCTGCTGCTCCAGCTCCACCGCCACCGCCACGGTCACCCTCACCTCCTCCTCCTGCACCGCAACAACACCCTCATCCGTCCTAACATCCACCATCTCCCTATCTCGATCTATACTCTTCTCCGCCTCGTCTTCAATGCCCTCGGCACCAGCAGCGGCTTCAGCAGCGGAAAGCATTACATGGTCTTGATTATCGAGGTCCATTGCTTCTGCGCCTGTTGTATTCTCGGTGATCAACCCACGCTCTTCTTGATTCAGATTATTTGAGAGATTATTCACCTCTCCACCAGTCTTACCATCATCTGGCACCTGTTCCTCAGCGGCAGGTGGCTCCTGTCCTCCATCCCCAATAACCCCATCGCCCGAGATTTGAACCGGTGTCGCCTCCATGTCTAATTCCGCCACCACAGATTTCACCACCCCCTCCGCAGGCTTAACCACCCTCGGCTCAATCATATCACCAAACATAATATCCATCACCTCATCGTCATCCCCTTCCTCCCCAGGAATCTCAAATTTGCCAAACAACCTCTCCCCCGTCTCCTCATCATACCTCTTCTTTGGCCTATCCCTCTTCGCCAACTTCATCCATAGTGCCAACTCCCCATTCGTCTCCTCCACGACTTCGGTAATCAATGCTGTCCGGTAATCTGACATGATAGGATTGTAATTTGCGTCCATGGTCAGCTGCTTAAACGCCACGACGGCACCAGAGACGACCTGATCTTTAGTGAGCTTCAGGAGAGTAGTAATATCAGCAGGAAGTTCTGGTAGGTCCTCTTCTTCCACCTCCATCTGGGTGGCCGCACGGGCGTTATCAGCCTTCTCAGCTTGAGCCTTCATAGCCGAACCAACGACCGGTTCATCCTCATAGTAATTATAATTATCCCAATCATCACCTGCCCCATCACTTGCCCCATCAAACTGCCTATGCTCGTAGCCATAATGACTTCCATGATTCCTCTTCCCCTTTCCTCTCTTCCTCTTCTTCCCAGCCACCGGTTGAGTAGTGTTCCCATTCCGCCTCCACCCAGGCTGGACAAATGGAAACGTTGGTTGTGGGGCCCCAAACCCTTCATCTTCGCATTCAACCGCACTAAGGACAATCCTACTTCTCCAAGCATCGAGACACCCATTTTTTTCACCTTCTTCCTCCTGTTCCTGTTCTACATCGTCTTCATAAGCCCTGGGGGTTCCAGAGAAATTGGCGAGTGTTGTAGGAACTTCGACCCGATTTCCTTGTTCGTCATAGATATATTTCTTTGGGAGTAGACCTGCCATCTTATTGAGAAAACCCTTCTTCTTGTTTGAGGCATTTTTGGCGTGTTTTCTGATCCATTGGTTGTTTAGACAATCCTGTTCGGGATCTGGTGGGGTGGTTTCGGTGCCACTGGGGGGTACAGCTGTTGAAATGGGTGTTGTAGTAGTTAATGATTGTACAGGAGTGACAGCAGCCATTGAAGGATTTTGCTGGGCAGGGGTACCAGCCAATGCCCTCTTTCGCTGTTGGGCACGCTTCTTCTTCTCATTCTTCTTCGCTTTCTTCGCCTCCTCGAAGCTATGTTGCTTTGTTGCGCCTTCCGCAGTAGGTTCAGCCTGCGGGGCTCCCGGAGTCGTGGGGGTGGGGGTTGCGACTGCAATAACACTTGCATCTACCGCTGCGCGTATAGGAACTGCCGCTTCAACCTCGCCTTCAATAGGGGGTGTATCCTTGCGTAACTCTACATACCCCTTCTTCATCTTCGCCAAATACGCCTGAACCCCTTCCGGATGCTCCCCCAACCATTTCACGAGATCTACATTCGATGACTCAGGTGGTAGAATTCCCGCGGAGACGAGTTGCTTGCGAGCTTTAGCTCTCCTGAGGCGTTCATTTCGAGCGGTGGTTTGTCTGCTGCCGGTATTGGGAGTCCCGGGGATGATAGTTGTAGCGGTAAGCTTCGCAGGCTGCTGCAGGACGCTTTTTTTTGAGGCAGCTTTGAGTTTCTTTCGTACAGGGCTGGAAGATAAGGAAGGTGACGAAGATGAAGATGAGGAGTCCGAATTTGAATCCGACTCTGAATCTGAATCTGAAGCCGAGGATACATCAAAATCCCGGTCGGACTCGGAATCGGAATCCGAGTCAGAACTAGGCGAGCTGCTTGACTCTGTCGATTCCGACTCCGAATCCGAATCCGAGGATGACGATGACGGCGACGATGAGCTGCTCTTCCCTGAGACACTGCTTGTTATTTTGCTCACCAAACTCACCAACGCTTGGCTCTTCTTAACCTTGCCTTCGGCTGTCCGAACTTGGTCCTTCCCTTTTGCTACCACCTTAGGTACCTCTTTTCCCGTTTTGCGAGTCAACCGGGACGGTTCAACAGGAGCCTCAACATCTCCGCCTACCTCAAATTCCCCCGCCTCCTCATCACTGTCACTCTCACTGCCACTATCCTCCTCTCGGTAGTTCTCATCCTCTTCATCATCATCATCATCATCATCATCATCATCATCATCATCATGAACATCATCGCCGTCATCATCCTGCCCTTCCCCAAGTACTGGATAAGTCCAACCCACCTGGCGTACAATCTCCCCATCAGCCTCCTCTTCCTGATAATAATCTTCACCATCAACGCCCCCCTCCTCCCGGTCCTCAAACCTTACCCCCTTTACCGTCCCATCCTCTAGCCTCCTCCTCTTTCCCGGCTCAGGAATCCCCGCCTGCGGTCTATCGCTCGCCCTCCTCAGCCCCAAGAAAGTTCTCCCAAACGGTACCCCATCGACCAACTTTCTCCCCGTGGTACTAATCTGCCTTCTGCCAATCCTTCTTCTCTCCCGAATCTCATGTCCATCCAATGGTCGAATCCTGCCACCTCACACATGCACAAATCAGCCTCATTCTAATCCCCAAACATTCCCAGTACCCTAAGAGTTGTGCACTCACACAACTTCATCCCCCTCCTTCAAAAGCCCTTGCACCCCCTGAAAATGCAACATCTCCCACCCCCCCACTTCAACCACATAATCCTCCAACCCCCAGGTTTCCGTTTCCAACTGACACACCTCATTCACACTCTCCAGCAACATAGAAATTGTCGCCCCTGGTCTTCCCTCATTGACACTAGCTGTATCCCACCATATTTTTGTCGTACCGAGGGAATACCGGCTTATGCTGAGCCGGATACGCATCGTAGAGCCTTTTACCCTTCTTGATGGTGAGATTGGAAATAGGGCTTCTTCTGCAAGAGGGCAGGTAGAGGCAATGATCTTTTGCTGTTGTTGGGGATGGGTGAGTTCGTTTGCTTTCGTTGGTTCAACGCGTGCAGTAGTTTATCACTTGGCACGGGACGGCACGGCTGTGAAGTCTACAAGATCACGTCACAGTACTGGAACGGTACCCGGAACATCTGGACTTGGCATGGCAGGGAACTTCCAACACAATCTTAGGAATATCGTAACGATTTAGCTACCAGAGGAAAGCTGGAGCAGGGTCAATAATAATAGTTGCCCTATACTCTATAGGCTTTTTGTTAGTTAATGACTAGAAATAATACCAAAAAAGTTAGCCAGACTTTTTTCGCCCATACAAATATGCCCAGACCGATTTATTCGCCTTAACCCCGACGACTACCCCTCTACTGACGTTTACCCGTGACTTCAAACCACCCAAATTGGTAATCAATCATTAAGCTAATGACAATTACGGAGCGCCTTGGCAAGTCAACCGACTGTAAGTTAACGCCTGCTTAGTAACATCGAGATCACGTCTGAGCATTATTCAGAGTTTACTGAACTAAATTTAAGGGATTATAGAGCTACAAATATTTACAGGTGCTGAAGAAGCTTTCTGGAGATGACATGATATTAAAGCTGTTGGACGAGGCGTTGAGCATTTATAGAAAGATATTGGTGCGCCGCTATTTGGCTGCTCGAGGGAAGGCATCATGCAAAAGGGATATCGATCTTGAGAACTTGATTAGAAATTATCCAGTCGCTCTACATCTTCCTTCACCCAGTTCCTAAATTCGAGTAGCCTTTTTCCTTTCAGATGTCATTGATGTTCTTATGTTGGTTGATGCTGCTGCAAATGTTGGGTGATGTCGTGATGTCGTGATGTCGTGATGTCGTCATGTTGACTAAGTACAGATTTAATCTCAATTATCTCTAACCAATAGGGGTGGTCACTTCCTAATTATATAAAATTACCTATATCCTCCCACGCGACAAATCTCTCCCAATCCAATATCCATATGTATAAGCTGCTCAATGATCTGTACGTGAAGAGATCACGTTGGGTCGATCGAGGCATTTGGAGAACTTGATTTGTACGCAAGGTGGTCACACATTGTTAATCCCAATTTTTTGCGGTTTAGGACAAGTTCATTACATTTCCATAACTTAGATACCCTACCTAAGAGTTCTATTAAATTTCAATGAAGACCCGGGCCAATGAGCACGAAGCCAAGATGCCAAAGCGCTTCGTAATTGACTGTAACTACTGCTCTACTATAATTATTCACAAGAAATATCCCTCAAACACCATACCATACAAATGCGTGCATATACAAAAGAGAAAATCATAGGTTTAGCATGCTTTACCTCCAAAAATCACAAAAACATCGCTTGCTCCACCTAACTTAGGCGAAGATGCTAAATTTGCCCAAATAATCTATAGGGTTGTTGAATCGAAGGTTCCTGTTCAGCGCAGAGATGGACGCAAGTTCCTCCGGGGTCATATCGAAGCTAGTGGCATTCAAATTCTCCAAAAGCCTGTTCTGGGAGTTAGTTTTAGGGATGACGGCAATTCCACGCTGGGTAGCCCATCGGAGGAGGACCTGGGCAGGAGTCTTTCCGTGCTTCTTGGCGATGGTCGTGATGGTCTCGTGGGCGAAGAGGGTTGGGGTGTCGCTGGCCTTCTGCCACTCGAGCTCAAGGAAGGATTGGGGGCCGAAGGAGGAGTATCCGGTAACGGCAATGTCCTCAGCTTTGCAAAGGTCGATCAAGTCCTTCTGAACAAGGTATGGGTGGTGTTCTGCACCTGATGTTAGTGCCTGGCTTTTTTTGATTATGAAATCATTGGAAAGATTAAAGACGAACCAATCTGGAGGACAGATGGTCTGATGCGGTAGTATCGGAGCAGGTCAAGGACCAATGATCCCTGGTAGTTGGAGACACCAATGTTCTTGGCCAACCCCATATCGACGAGCTCCTCCATGGCCTCCCAGGTCTGTTGAAGTGGCACACGGGCAGGTCGGAAATCGTTCTGGCCATCGTATGCCCATCCTGGTGGGTAGCGGACAGCCGGGTCGACATACTCAAGAGCAACTGCTAGACAACGGGGTGAGCGTTTTGCTGGCTATAAGTACGGGGAAGGAAACTTACAGAAGTGGATAAGGAAGAGATCGAAGTACTCAAGGCCCCAGTCCGCCAACTGCTTCTTTGCGAGCTGCTTGACGTGCTCCTTTGCGTGGAAGGTGTTCCAAAGCTTGGAGGTGACGAAAACGTCCTCACGCTTGACAATTCCCTCATCGATAGCCCTCTTCAAACCATCACCGGACTCCTTCTCGTTGCCATAATCTACACCATTTCAAAAAAATCAGAAAGAAATCCTCAGAACATACATTTCACTCCAAGGAGGTAACAAACCGCAAGCACCGTCAAGGAGCCTGTATCCAGTCTTGATGGCATTGTAGACAGTTTCGGCGGTGTTGTCGGTGACCTTCCACAGACCGAACCCAACCTGGGGCATCTTCTGGCCGGTGGGCTTGAGGGTAATGGTAGGAGTGGAAACCATCTTAAAAATTGTGATGAGGAGAACAGTCTAACGAAAGGTGTCGGAGTGTGGGTCGTTAAGCTGTTTTTACGAAGCAGTGTCAATACACATGATCCAGTAATCCGGTTCCTTGTATAACTTTAAGAGTTCGGAACTCGAGAAAATCAAAGAGCCTCAAGCTGAGAGGATAAGACTGGGGATATCAATCAAGGAGTATAACTCACATTGTCTATATAGTTTTTTAGTGATGCACGAACGGATAGAATAAGATGTTGCGGGCTTATAAAGAGGTCCCATCACTGTAACTATAATGTGGGTCACGGCAATCACGGAGAGTAAACCAGCCCAATGAGCCTATGATGCCATTAGGTCTTTGCAAAACTTTCTTTAGCGTTATGAGATGCCACCTCCCGTCGAGCCTATCACCACAAATCCCCCACTTGATTTTGGGTGGGCCAGTACATACGCGGCTAAATACTCCGCGTTAACAAACCCCTAAATTTATCCGGTTTTGGTAGCGCCTATCCCATTCTAGACGCCGACAAGAAAGTGCTGAGGTGCAGATTTTCGTCGACCCAATCTGCCTGAATCAACGGTGCAAGCCGCGTAAAGGGCATCCGAGTATTTTCCTGGGTGAGACCCCCCATTCGGTGTGGACTTAGGTACCCCTAGGGTCCATGCCGTCAATTGATAGACGGGTCTGAATGCCCATGAATATGGGGTGGACATTAAGGCCATAAGAAGGCTCCCCAAAATTGAATTGCGAATACAGGCGGAAATATCAAATGGCTGATATGCTAAAAGAAGTTATTAAGGAACATTCAAAAGCAGGTCAAGAATGTAATGCACTCACTACCCGTAGAGCCTCAACGGCCAGGCCAAGTGCGTATCATGAGGATTTCGTGGAGGGTCTCTCGGCCTCGATGGTTGGATGGTTTGTTTACCACGCAAAATCCAGAGTAGTATTATAGCAGTACATGAAAACAGCCATGCTGTAGAACTCGTTGCTACGCTAAATGCAATACCGATTTTTGGTACTTTAATAGTGGCGCACCATACAAACGTTCTAGTTGTAAAAAGCGTACCGATTTTGGGCATGTGGCGTTATCAATGCATAAGAAGATGTGCAAATGTAAGACAACTTTAGGTCGCATTTTCCGTTTGGGGTGCGATAATAAGAAATCCCGAAAATAGCCCAAGCCCGCAGATCAATATGTCAACGAATCCACATTGCGATGCGGCGAGGTTTCGGATGGAAAGCCCGAAGTCAGACATCAACATGTCAACGAATGAGTTATAACGGTCCTCTTTTTCAATGCGCTCGCTAGTGCACTTTTTCTTGCATAAGCTCGGCCTATGTCTTAAGGACCGTTGTTCGCCGTGGATGCGGCTAGCCAGACTATGGATGCGGTACCTCCTACAGCGAGGGGTAGTGCAACCAGACTACTCCTACGGAGGGGTCATGCAACCAGACCATCGGATTGCAACCAGAGCTTATCTAACTTTGCAAGTATAGAAGTCTAGCTTGCATCTTTGCCACAGAGAGAAAACCTTTAAAATGCCCTCCGGGTAACACGGACTACTGTAAAATGCCCTCCACTTAGTGGAACATGTCTAAGATACAACACTAAACCACTCTCTCTACTAGACCAACACTCGCTGCTTGGCATGGCTATATGCAAAGGCCCCTTTTTTATGCCAGACTAACACGCGCCCATGCAGTTCAGCATACCCTACCTAGCATACCCAGCATACCCAGCATAACCGACACGCAGCATACCCGTCCCCATACCCAGCAGCATACCGCGCCCATACTCAGCACACTCCGCAACATACTCAAATTACCTAGTACATGGCGATATCTCTCAGTGCTTCTGTAGTAGGCTTGTGCTTCGGGGGGGGTCCGCTAATCTGTTCACGCATATTACAGGCTCCTATAGCTATACCAGTACTACCTAGACTTCATGCGCTTTTTCTATGGCTAATATACCATGTATGATTGCTTTATTACTCCATACACTCTTAAGGCAGGCATGCTTTAAATTACGCGCTGCGATAATTATCTGTTGGTTTGATATGCTTTGTAGTTACCGTCCTGCTTCAGGGTAACCTGGTGTTCCCCACTCGCTTCTATTGCATTTGGTATCTTTAATATGTCTAAACTACTGTAGTTTATATTTTCGCATAGTTTGTAGGTGCGGGTGTCAGAGTAAACCTATACACAGTGTTGAATGAACTTCAGAGTGAGATCTTACCGTAATACCATACTCTATAAATAAACATCACTAGAAGTACAAGTTACCAACATAGAGAGCACATATATGATCTTTAGCCGAGAGCGAAAGTATTTAGAATAATCATCTCTATATATTTTATGATTATACATATATATATTTTGGTGCTATGTACGGAGTATATTCTACTATAATAGGCAATCTATCATTGGGAACACAACTACCTACCGGCAGCGCATGCCTGGTCATACGCCAAGAGCCACAAGCACAGACCTGAGCGAAGATTACCCTGAAGCGTGATTGTAACTGCGGAACCGCATCTAACCAACAGATAGCTATCGCAGCGCGTAATTTAAAGCATGCCTGCCTATAAGAGTGTATGGAGTAATCATACATGGTATATTAGCCATAGAAAAAGCGCATGAAGTCTAGGTACTGGTATAGCTATAGGAGCGCGTAATATGCGTGAACAGATTAGCGGACCCCCCCGAAGCACAAGCCTACTACAGGAGCTGAGAGATATCGCGATGTGCTGGGTGATTTGAGTATACTGCGAAGTGTGCTGGGTATGGGTGTGGGTATGCTGCTGAGTATGGGTGCGGGTATGCTGGGTATGCTGGGTATGCTGGGTATGCTGGGTAGGGTATGCTGAACTGGTGAAGCGCATGATAGCGACGCGTGTTACCTAGTCTGGCATAAAAGGGGCCTTTGCATATAGTCATGCCAAGCAGCGAGGGTGTTGGTCTAGTAGAGAGAGTGGTTTAGTGTTGTATCTTAGACATGTTCCACTAAGTGGAGGGCATTTTACAGTAGTCCGTGTTACCCGGAGGGCATTTTAAAGGTTTTCTCTTGCCACAGAGGGTCGTGCCAAACCTACGCCAAACCAGACTACATCGTAGGTAGGTACAGTACATCCTTGACATGTGATTGAAAATCTTGGCATATGATATTTCAGCGCGTGATCTCAATATCGCCATCAACGCCTCCAGCTTGCCTCCCACGCAACATGCCCGAACTCGATACCCTTGATAGTCCTGCCGCAGATGTCGCTGGCGATATCCAACTCGGCTCGCTTGTCTACCGATCTGCGGCGGCCTCGGCTACAAAAATACATCCCGCTGTCATTGATGAAGCTAAACAACAACGTAAACGCCACAGGGACCCCGAGTCGCCTACGAAGCAAAAGTCTCTGAAGATATCGAAATCACTTCTCTACCGATTCCAACAGATGCTGGACCCTGAAACACTCTTGTTAATTCAAGAAGTAGCCTCGGGTACCCGTGCAGTTCCTGTCGCAATAACTTCTCTCAGCAGCCTTGACACCGTGTGTCAGGCCTTCGGCTTGTTGCACCCAGAAGCTACAGGAAGCTCCCTAGGCCCACCCATCCCTATCGTTGGCGCACCCTTTCCCCTTGTTTACCAGATGGACTGGGAAGTTGCCGAAGGGGATCTTGAGGGTTGGCTACATGAGCGTTTGGAGCCTATCGGTATAGATTTCAAATCGTGCCTTGCCGACACGATTACACCTGGAGCCCTCCTACCAACATTCTCCTACATCTACTACTTTACCGTTAATCGCAACAAGGAGGCATCCTGCAGGCCCTTAGTCGACGTGATACTTCTGATGGCCATCTCCATTCTCACTGGCGTGGAGCGTGACTATCTCACTAACATTGTCCACACCCCACCAGCCGCTTCCAATCCGCATAGACGAAAAGACACACCGAATAGATTCCGCAGCCTGAGACTCTCCTTCGAAGTTGATCTGGACTACCCTGACCCTATTACTGCTAAGGTCTATCGTGGCCGTATGGACCGGTGTATTGGTGTTACTCTCGACGCAAAGAACAAGGCGCTCAATGCACTAGACCCCCTTGTGGCTCCGCAGAGCCGAGGCTACCGTAACATACTGACTGTGATCGAGGCCAAAGTCCCCGATTCCTTTTCCCGAGCGAAGGCTCAGGTGTTGGCGTACATGGGATGCTTGTATCGTATTCGGGAGAAAAACGGACGGAGGGCCGATTTATCTACCTATGGAGTCAGCACAGATGGATATAATTGGCAATTCTTTCGTGTTTCCTCAACTTCATGTTCACCGCCTGACTACGAGACCCAAACCGCTCCCCAGAAGCCTGCGCGGGTACAAGAAAGCCAAATATACAACATTATGCGAAAGGACAGCCTCAAGCTGGTTCTCTGCCACATTTTATTCATTATCCTCCGCTCCTACGACACACTTAGTACCCCATCGTCACCTCAAAAGCACAGCCAACAAGACGTGAGTGGGGAGGACGATGGATTGATCTTAAAACTTGCTAGGGACCCGGCAACAGAGGCGAAGTTAAGGAGGATTGTGGAGACTGGGTTCTAGGGGTTCCCGGAGGTTGAGCAACCGTAAAAGGTTAGGGATATAGAGCTTGCACTGGTGAGCTAGAAGACGAAATAGCGTCAATCAAAGATTTCATCCCCGGTTTTGCTTGATGCTGCACTTTACGATTGGTTTTCGGGCAATTATTACCTATGTCCGGGGATTTGATTAAGGAAAACGCATTCTTAGTTGTAGTGTATCTAGAGAAGTACTGTACCCAACCAGATTTTATTTTTGCTCCTTTTATTGAGTTTATGACCGTAGTTGTGTTCCTGTAGCACTACGGATGATCTATCTCTTATACATATAATTAAAACCAGGAATCTCTGAGATGGTCCGTTTTGGACATGCCGGAACTGTATACCACAATCAGTAAATGCACAGAATCTCGTAATTTGACTCTGACGTTTGGGGCCTTCCGGCCGTGAGGATCGATGCCGAGGAGAAGGGGTATTTACTGAAGCAGATTTAATTTTTCCAACACTCGGGCCGCTTCCGTGAGCATCTAAGCTTCGATAGAACGAAGTAACCTCAAACCTCAACAGATTAGGAATATATTGTGTGCCGTTAAAATTAGAGAGGAAAGTCCTGATGATTTACTTACCTATCTGACCGAGGGGTCGTAACGTTCTTGACAGCTTGTGCTCAAGCTTCAGACTGAGTGGATATAAACTCCTATTGAAGTCCCTTTTTCTCCCTTTGTCCACCAACTGCCATCACGTTCGTTTGTCCCTGTTGCCTTCACGACTTCTGCAAACCCAGGAACGCAATTCCGTCGTTCGTACGAATTCCATATTTACTATATATTTTTAATATTTTCGATCAATATCCACGAAAAAATGAAGTTTTTCTCTGCAAGCAAGGCCGCTGCCATCGCCATCAATGCCTATCCTCTCATTGCTTCAGCCTTCCCTGTCCCTAGTGCTGTCAACTGGCTCACAGGCCGCAACCTTAAGGTACCTCCTGCCATGGCTGCTGAGGTCGACCAATTCCCTAAGCTTGTCCCAAGGACTTATGAAGTCCCAAGAAACCATACAAATGGCACATATGGCGACGCACCCGAGCATGGATATGGCCATACATATCACAAAAGGCACCATGGACTTACACCCCTCCCGAGGAACATTGACGTACCAGAACCGAAGCCGGGACCAAAAATTCAGGACGTTCACCCACCGAAGGTTGATTTTGATCCAGCCACTGGCGTCACCGAGAAGCGAGACCATACTCAAAGCTACTGCCCCGATTGCAACGACCAATAGGTTATAACTGTTATACCTTGATTTTCTAAAAGATAAGGAGGCGGTGGACGGTAGAGATGTTCCTAAGGCCGATAGTCTGAGAGATTGAAGGAGGGAAATGGGGTTTTCCCTGGTGACCTGGGTTCTGAAAGAAAAGAGTGAAACTGAAGACTCGGGGCGTATGGGTGTTTGTGTAACATGTGCCTCCATGTCTCACGACCCGGGAACGTTTTTTTTCTGTATCTATCTTTATGTTGTTAAGATTTAATTATAATACCAACTCGACGTTCTTGTGTGTCAAATAGCTCTCCAAGCTTTGGTCCCAGCCCCACTCTCCGCAAGTGATGTGTCGCCCAAGCCAATGTATCAATCTTACAAGGCCCGACATTTTGAACTGATTACACGTATTGCTACATGTATAAAGGCGGAGGTATTGCCCAATATTATTGAAGACTCCTAGTTCATGAATGAAAGGAGTAGATTAGACTAAGGAACACATACTTTTTTGATTGGCTATGCTGTTACACTTGTCGTATTATTATACATAGAAAAAGTGAGGTTTTTGCCTACGTAGAGAACAAATGCACAGTGGACTGCCGCTTTAGGTAATGGGGACTTGCCAAGCTTCCAGAAATATCGACAAGGCAGCCGGCGTATACACCACAGCCATCTAGGCTTCTATGCAATTTGGAATAGTAAATCGGTAATCATGGGCATCTTTAGGTGTCGTCATGAGTATGGCACTCCTCTATTTCTATTGGCGGCAATTCGGATTTCTTGCGGGGCTGATAACCGGTGAAAGTTTTCGAGAGTATAAAAGCGCCCTGAGAAGCTGTTGATGTTTTGGGAGTGTAGCTAAGCACCAATATTGTTCTACACGTTCACATCCTCACTCAATCTCCAGCGCCTTTGAATCCGAGCCGGGCTTTACTTTACCAGTATCTACCGATAACTATACGCTGTGGCTTCAGAATGGCCTTTACAGTGAAACTCCCCAACTTCAACCAAGCTGCAAGAGATCTACAAACTCGTCCAAGAATATTACAAGGGCTACGAAATATACCAAAGCCAATTTCAGGGAAAGCTCTAATGAGAACAAGTGGCCAAAGCCTTTGGTTATTCGAAGGATGATCTCGACACTAGGGAATCTGAATGTGCAGCAGACGTGCCTTTCACACCCGTTGTCATCGCTTCTGACCACCCGAAAAGCAGCGTGCTTCGGTGACCGATTTTGCGAGGCATCTCGACTTTAATTCCTTGTCTTTATCGTGGCTCCAGTTACTAGTGGTAGTCAAATGAGAAAATCTTTTCATTATTGATACGCAAAACTGACCAGGCCTCCTGCATGAACTAAACCAGATTGAGGTGCACCATTTGACCGCTCTAATTTGAAAAAAAGTTATTGATGTTAATCTTAACGTGCACTAGTCCGGTTAACACTCACTATCAAGCTCACTATCAACATGCCTCGTTCTACCGAAAAGGCCCAAATCCTGCAACATCTTGACGATCTCGAAAGCGCAGTTATTGAGGAAATACTCGAAGATGGGCCTAGTTCAGATTCATCAGCTGATTACTATCACGACCTTCTAGAGGATATTTCAACAGCTTCAGAGAGTATCAATACCAAACGATATCATGTGGTTAGAGGTAAAGGCACTGCAGGGCGCCATAACGATGATATTTTAGAGGATAAAATCGAACGCTATCTAGAGGACGCCTTTTTAGTCTACTTTCGCATGCATCGAGTAAGCTTTTGGCTTTTAATAGAAAAGCTTCGTGAAGGTACTGAAGACTTAGATTTGGAAGATTACTGGCATGAACGTGGAAGAGAGAATGGCAGTGGTAATAGGCCAATGCCTATATACAAGCAGGTTGCTGTAGTATTATACAAGCTTGGTAGTGGAACTGGAAGTTTAGAGCGTGACCGAATTGCATTGAATATTGGAAAAGGCACGGTACAGCAATACCTTTGGCGAACAATCACCTGCTTTAGAAATAGTATCCTTAGCAGACTCACCATTGAACACAACATTTGAAAATTCGGCCCACCGGGACTTCATTGCACTCATGGCATCCTGAGTTGCAGTTGCATGCCGTCGGTTTTTTAGGTGAGTAGCAGAGATATCTTGCTTCAATTCTTTCCGTCTTGCTGCCCAGGCTGCAGCATCTCTAGCCATGATGAAAGTGGGAACCGGTCAAGGTGTTACCGACCGTATAAGCCAAAGGCAGTATGATAGTCGGAAAACAGGAGTTATAAATAGAAAGCAGTGGTATAGACAACAAGAGTAGACAATAAGAGTGAACGTCGTATTTGACTTCGGCGAATTTTCCCAATTCCTCCAGGAGTTTGGGCAGTTCTTCTCGACCGCGAGATTTCTCTATAGTTCTGGTACGTTAAAACCAGAACGACTCGAGCCCACGTATATAGCCGTAGAAGCCAAAGACACCAACCATGAGGCAGTAAGATAGTCGACGAAGCGGAAAATTGGAGATGAGAGTATTGCAGAACGAATTGTATAGAGATTGGGAAAAACAATGGGGAACCAAAGGCATATATATATTACCTGCAGTTGCAAAGCCACAGTTCAAAATCACGTGGAATTTGTTATGCAAGGTATGCTATGCCTGCAAACTCACGTGAAGGGCCCTAAATCGGTATTGCATTTATCGTAGCAACGGGATACCTCAGGTAATGATTTAGTCCCCGAGGCACTCTTAGTCTCGGCACCCGACCCTCGAGCTTGGCAAAAGGCACTCTAGTTTCCATATACTGAGATTGTAATGCATCCTGACAAAAGTTAAAACAAGCAATGTAGAATAGATACACATCCGGTAATTAAAGCAAACAAACTGCATAACCGAGCTCCCCACCTGAACAACACAACAATCACACTTTTGCCCAGCGACCGATATCACAACGAAAATATGTTCCTTATCTTCACCAGTCATAATACTAATTGAGTACAGCCCTACATCATCATAGAGGCGCCACCTCGCCTCAATTTACAGCCTCTAGTCTCCGATGCTTCCAACCAGCTACTTAAGCGCTGGAAAATTTTCGGGAAATTTTGACAATGACTATATAAAGATAATCCGTTAAAGTTCATAGCTAAATAAGGCAGGGGACGGAGGGAGGAGCTCACTATGAAGAGCGACAACGCTGAAAATGAAACCCAAACTGAGAACAAGAATGACAACAGGGTCAACCTTTAACCCGGGGCTCTCATCGGTATACAGCCCTGCGAGTGATTAGGACTTATTCTACTTATATCCATAACTTGAGGACGTCGACAATGGGTGCGCTCACTCAACATAGTGCTGCTACTTCCTCCAGCTCCGGCGGCTCTGGTACTAGCGGGCCTGGCACTGGCGACCTGGGCAGCTCGGTCGGCAGCATTCCGCCTTCGAATAGCGGTCTTTGGTCCACCTGGAGGATTTTGGGTGAACGGTCGACTAGAAGCGGCCGCAGATGGTGTACCTGGGCCACTGCCGGCAGGGTTTGATGAGGCTGCTTGTGGAGAAGAAGACTGAAGCTGCATTAGCAATTATGAAATGATACCCAGAGGATTAAAGATATATATCTGCTAAGTCCAGGCAAGTGGGCAAGGAGAACTGCATGTGCCCCCGGGAAACCAAGGGACGGGAGAAAGTCAGGCCCAGAGGAAGAGCAGCTGCCTGGGATTGTAACCGTTATCCCAGGTCCATTGCTCTACTCCATCAATGCTTCAGACTCAGTCATACGAGCAATGATATTGACCCCCAGATTCTGGAACCCACAGGCCACATATATGAAGTCAATGACTGCCACATATAATGCTCTTCTAGCTCCGGCCACCCAGTAGAGTCATTGGTGATGATCTCCAGTTGTGCAATTTGATCTCCTAGCTCGAGTCAAAATGAATGAAGAACGCTTTCACCCACCATGATTAATTACTGATTGGAAAGGAGTGACGCAGGAGGTCAGATAAAAGGATAATTTATGTGAAACCTGTTGAACTGGTGTTTATATGATGCTGAGTAGGATTAAGCTTCAGTCCTACACTAGTCGCAACATTTGCTTTGTCACGTGCAAATCAAAAATCACGACAAAGTCACGATTGGCATGTATTTGGTTGGGTAAAATATGTCATTACTAAAATGTGGCCCAGAAGGGCGGATAGATAATTGATTCATTCCAAGAGATTCTCATTATTTGTTATTTTAAGATGGTTTGGATCACGGACAGAGAACTAATGAATTTTCTCTCCCCTATTCCTACTGTTTCATCATTGGCACACAAGACAGCTCGAATCACAGAAAATACCCAATCGGATACAACCAGACTATTCAGAGAGATAGGTTCCTCACTTTCGCCATGTGCACCACTTGACTTCCCACGGAGTGTGTAGAAACATAGCTTGTTATTTTGAAGCCCATGTACGCCAGTATTATTTCACACATCTCTTGAAAAGAAATCCTTCGGCGCATCGAGGGAGTATATGAGAGAACCCCGTTTATTTTGGATGCAAGATTCCTAGTCAAGCCTCCAAACCTGAGAGAGACTCGCCGATCAAACTCAACCTAGACCCAAACATCCCCTCGCCGATTTTGAAAACCGTTGACTGAAAACAACCCGTAACGCAAAGGAATATAATAATGCGAACAGACAAGAAAGTTCAAAGAGGAAATGGCATTTAGTAGAAGGTTGATGGCCTCTTGGTGGAGAAGATCTTTCCACCAATGCTGGAGGGGAGGCGGTGAGGAAGTGGGAATTTGAGCTTAGGGGTGAGGAGTTGCTTGATGTATGGGCGCTTGACGTCTTCGGTCTTCTCGATGACAGCAACCTTGAGGATCTGTATCATATTTTTTAGTTTCGCTATCCCATCTGTCTATTCCAAAAGAAACATACGTGGATTGATCGGAATCGAGCACGGTGGCGGGCAGCCATGTCCTGGTACAGGGTCTCAACAGCAGCAGTTCGGGAGAGCTCCCTGTACTCCTTGTACATGTTGTGAGTGCCGGATCGAGAGTCGTATCGGATCCAGATACCGAAATTCTTGACCTTAAGAGGCTTCTTCTCAAGGAGCTATATTGCAACTCATATTAACCCCTTTATCCCATTTCCTCATATAACTCCCTTCCTTGGATTGTGACCAAGCATACCTCGTTGAGAGACACAATCTCACCGGCGCTCTTCTTGACCTTCCTCAACTTTTTCAAGAAGTACCAGAAACGGGACTTAGCGACAACCTCATTGGGGGCGAAGAGACGCATGCGGTAGAGCTTTGGGGTAGGTTCCGCCTCAGATGGGAGGCGGCGGCCAATGACCTGGTACTCATGAAGGCGACCTGAACGGAGAATGGTATTAGTACCATGTATCAAGTAAGTGAAGGGTTCACTAGGCCGCTAATAAAGGTGGATCCGAGTCGAGAAATTCGATACGTCGGTGCAGAATGATTGTAGCATCGAAGCGTATCGTATATCTTAAATTTCTCCCAGCCAGAATTCCACCTCTATCACCGATTCCCAACAAACCCGACACCCAGAATTTCCCTCCCATAACGGAATGTCT
Organism: Terfezia claveryi; assembly: GCA_015179025.1. NCBI lineage: Eukaryota > Fungi > Ascomycota > Pezizomycetes > Pezizales > Pezizaceae > Terfezia > Terfezia claveryi. The sequence goes on from WHUX01000005.1 coordinate 419,104, forward strand.
CCAAGATGTAACGTACCCATTCTGCAGAGAGGGTCGTTAGCAATATGCCGCCTAAATATTCCGATCTGGGTTGCTTACGTTGTTTTTGTGTGTCAAGGTATTGGTTGTCGTAAATTGGCGGGTAGTCGAATTTGGCGTATTCACGGCTGTTGTACTCTCGTGATGTTCAAATCAGTTGTGTTTCGGATCTGTGCGCGCTAGTGTAGGGCAAGCCCTAGAATTTTGCGTGAGCTCTTGGCACCAACACATTACGGTACCTGTTACCCAAATCAAGTAGGTAACATTAAATGATTACTCTTGGCAACAGTTCAGTAGTCGGGATGGAGCTACATGTATATAATTTAAATGTTTTGTCACGCTCCTCATTAACTTATAACCTCAGAATCCTCCCTCATCTCTGTGGTATATCTCAGACAAACACCAGTCATAATGTGGATTGCCGTCCCTATCATTCTCAGTGGCCTTCCGCTTGCCTCCCACCTCAGAGATCCTTTTTCGGTTGCAAAGTGTCTCTTGAAATCCCCGTTTTCCCAGATTGTTTCTTGTCTTTTCTCAAATCGTCCTTCTCACCATCTAGCTTCTTTGTCTCCTCAGATATCTTAAATTCTTCGACCTCCTTCACGAACCAGTTGATACCACCCCACAGCCCTGCACAGAGGATATTCATGGCAATAAAATGATAAGAGAGCGTCGCGTATAACAGAATTAATAAGATTATCTGCAGGAGGAAGAACGTAACATTTGTTGCGAGGGCAAGCGCAGGAGTTGTGCCGGGGGTGAAGACAGAAGCCCACAGATCATGGAAGAAGGAAGCCATTCCCGGTCGTGGATAAGAATGTTAGGGAAAGGCGCTCGGCTAGAAACAGCCAAGGGGGACAAACGAACGGGCTGAGGTCGAGGAGTGTGCGAACGACGGAGTTTGCAAGTGTGGAGTCACTTTGTTTACAAGTCTTGAGACGGACGGAGTTTATCGCTTGGATGGCTCGCGTGCTGCTTTGGGCGCTGCTTATTCAGCGGTTCACTCATGCCAACCGATTTGAGAGATCGGCAGAACTATCGTCATTAGTCTGGTCCAACCCGACTAATCGTCATCCTGGCGTAACGAACATACACAACCTGCGATATTCATTGAAATCTGGCTTGCAACAGTGCTCAATGGCAGCCTTATATTTAGATAAATACCCGTGTATCGTTGTTAATATTGAGCAGTTGAACCTGTTCCTCAATTCAATCAATTGTACCCATCTTCATACACCTTGATTCTAATATCTTTATTCACTCATTCTTATAATACATAACAATAATGAGTGGTGCAGTGGAGAAGCTGAAGGAAACCATTAGGGCTGCCCCTGAAGCAGTTCAAGATCTCACTGCAAATGTGAAGATTAAAGATCTTCAGTCGGATATAGTTGATGTCACCAAGTCTTCGGTGAAGATGACCAGTGATTATGGAGCTAAGCTTTCAGACACAGATCACTGGTTGAAGGTAGTCAATCCTAACGACCCCAATGGGCAAGGTCCTGCTCTACTGGAAGACCAATTTGCCCGTGAGAAGGTGATTTGGCCCCGTCTGTTCTGTTCCTACATTTTTTCATAATATCGAACTTCTCTAATACATAGTTATGATAATCATAGATACATCGATTTGATCATGAGCGTATTCCAGAGCGAGTCGTCCACGCCCGTGGCGTTGGTGCTCATGGGTACTTCAAGCTCCACAAGCCCATACCAGAATACTCCATGGCTGGTATACTAAACGACATCAACCGCATAACTCCCATGTTCGTTCGATTTTCCACCGTCCAGGGTTCCCGAGGCTCCGCAGACACCGTTCGAGACGTCCGTGGGTTTGCACTGAAGTTCTACACCAAGGAAGGAAACTGGGACATTGTTGGAAACAATATTCCCGTCTTCTTCATTCAAGATGATATCAAGTTCCCGGACTTTGTTCATGCTGTGAAGCCTGAGCCACATAATGAGGTACCTCAGGCCCAGACGGCGCATAACAATTTTTGGGACTTCGTGTACTTGCATTCGGAGGCTTCACATATGGTCATGTGGGCGATGTCAGATAGGGCTATCCCAAGGTCATTCCGAATGATGCAAGGGTTTGGTGTTAACAGTGAGTGTCACCCAAAGGATATAGACTATTGACCTTGCTCTAACCAATCGTCACTAGCTTTTACATTGCTCAATGCCCAGGGGCAACGGCATTTTGTCAAATTTGTCTGGACTCCCGAACTCGGTGTGCACTCTCTCGTCTGGGACGAAACTCTCAAACTCGGAGGGCAAGACCCTGACTTCCACCGCAAAGACCTCTATGAAGCTATCGAAGCTGGCTCCTACCCCAAATGGAAATTCGGTATCCAAGTCATCCCTGAGGGGCAAGAACACGAATTCGACTTCGACATTCTCGACGCCACAAAGATCTGGCCCGAAGATCTCGTACCAACCCAATACATTGGTGAATTTGTTCTCAACAGAAATGTTGATGAGTTCTTCACCGAGACGGAGCAGGTCGCATTTTGTACCTCCCATGTTGTCCCGGGGGTTGGGTTCAGTGATGACCCATTACTCCAAGGTCGGAACTTCTCTTACTTTGATACACAAATCACTCGCCTGGGTATCAACTGGGAAGAGCTACCAATCAATCGTCCCGTCTGCCCAGTCATGAATTTCAATAGGGACGGCGCGATGAAACACCGTATTCACAAAGGCAAAGTAAACTACTGGCCCAATCGCTTCTCCGCCATTCCCCTACCCCAGTTTCCGAGGGTGGATACTTGGACTACATGCAAAAGGTTGCAGGAGTTAAAGCCCGCCTTAATGGACCTAAATTCAAAGAACATTTTAACCAAGCAAGATTGTTCTACAACTCCCTCTCCCCCATTGAACAAATCCACGTTCAGCGTGCATTTGCATTCGAACTCGACCACTGCGATGAGCCTATAGTATACGAGCGAATGTGTCAGCGCCTTTACGATATCAACCCTTCCCTAGCAGCCACAGTCTCCAAGATGGTCGGTGGCCCTCTCGAACCACCCGAATCACCAAAGCCCCCAACTGCTCCCACCAAAACAACCTTACTCAAAGCAAAAGCTCTCAGCCAACTCGAGTTTCCTGCAGAGACTCCCACCATCGCCACACGCAAAGTCGCAATTTTGCTTGCAGATGGTTTCGACAATACTGCAGTCAAGAACTTCAGAACTGCGATCACCGCCGCAGGAGCAATCCCTATGATTATCGCTCCCCGAAGGAACAACATCATCCCCCGAGGAGGCTCGTCCGCAGGGGGAATCACAGCAGACCATCACCTTGAAGGAGCACGGTCTACCATGTTCGACGCAATCCTCTTACCTCCTGGCCCTGAATCCATCGCTACTCTCCGCTCCCATGGCCGAGCTATCCACTGGATCCGAGAAGCCTTTGGCCACCTCAAAGCCATAGGTGCCTTGGGCTCAGACGCAGTCCGATTCCTCGGAGAAGCGTTGGGCGGGGATGTCATTGGCAAAGTTCAGATCAGTAGTTTGGACGGGAAGGTGGTGAGTAGTTATGGAATAGTGACAAAGAGTGTCTATTCAGGCGATGAGGAGCAAGAGTGGTGGCAGAAATGGAAAATTGCAAGGGATGAGATTAGTTTTGTTTCTGCTTTTTTCTATGAAATCTCGTTGCATAGGAATTGGCAGAGGGAGTTAGATGGATTGCCTAATTTGGTGGCATTTTAAATGGGCGTGGAATGGAAGGATGGAAATAAAATGGTGGTAATGCGGAATGGAAAGAATATCTTTGAAGATTATTGGGTGAGGCCCTGGGTTTAGGGAACCTCTTTTTTTTTTCTTTTTTTTTTCTTTTTTCCTTGTCACGATTTGTTACGAACCCTTCGTGTTATTCATGGTGGAGCTCCACATACTGTTCTGTGAGCGATTTAATTGGGTGAAATTACCTCAAATTAAGTCCATATGTTCTTATGAGGAATAATAAGCATTTTTTGCCGAAAAACTCGCAACACATTTCTTGAATAAAATTTGAAGGGTATAATATACAGTATGCTACATCAAGACCACTCACCCTCAAGCTTGGAATTATCCCGCCTCCTGCTCCTTCACCATCATGTCCCTCACCATCGTCAGCAAATCCGGGTAGAACTTCTCGCCTACATCTTGGTGGCTCTTAATCCTATTCATCAACGTCGCCTGTCCCAAAGTCTCATACCTCCCCTTCTTAAACGTCATCTCTACCACTTCGCCCGCATTAGCGCTCCTCTGTACCTCCCTCTTGAGCGCTTTTACATCCTCGGGTACATCCATATCCTCAAAACTCGCATCATAGCTCACACCTTGGAAGAATGGAATAGAGATTCTAGCCCCTGAGCCAGCAGGGGGTGATAATACGCGGTGAGTAGTAGCAATGCAGACTCCGCCGGTCATGGCTTCTAGGCCTTGACCGATTGCTACCACGAAAGTGCCTGGGATAGGGGGACATTGAATCCATTCCCCTGCAGCATTCTGTACTTGCAGGCCTCGATGGTTTGTGGCTTGCAAGAGATATGATGAGAGCATAGAATCCTTGTGAGGACCGACACCTTGGTTTTCTGTCCCACCATCACTACCTGAGGGCAATGTAGCCACATCCGGGTATTTTACAATCTTAAGCTTATCCTGCTTTCTCCGCTTAGGGTCCTGCTGCGGGTCGAGGTTTGCAACATCCGGAGGAGAATTGATATCTGGTTCAACCCAGAAGAACTTATCAAAGGCATTTGGGGGGAGGCCGATGGCTTCAGCAATGAGGGAGACGAAACGGGTGGAGAACTCGGTCATTTGGTTCATGTAAGTGGTGTATGTATCCCGGAAGCCGGGGAGGAGGGATTCCGACGGCCATTGGTTAGGGCCACGGAGGAGGCGATATCGGGGTTCGGTGGGTTCAGGAGCGGGGAGTTCGGTGGCGAGGTCGAGTTGTTCTCTCCAGTCAGTTTTGCGGTTGGTGCTATATTTATAGAGGGATGTTCAGTACCAATGGGTTATTAAATACTCCGGCCGTCTTACGGAGGAATGTTGGCTGTAATAGGGTGGATAAGCTCACATTTCATTACCAAGGCGGGAATAGCCGAGAAAATGAGGAGCTGCTCCAACAATACAACGTTACCCTCAACACCCTACCAAGACAGGAGGCTCAAGACTACCTACAATTCTTCATCTCCAGCCTTAATTTCTCTTCTTCGGGCAGATCAAAAAATGCCTTTCCTAGGCTGATGACCTTCTGGATGAGCTCATCATCAACATTGGTGTTCTTGATGTAGAGGAAGCCAACTTCCAGCAAAGCATATTGGAGCTGCTCCAAGAAGCCGGGCTTGGTATCAGAAGAGAGGGAGAGCGAATAGTCGAGGACTGGCACGGAGTGAAATAAGGAAGACATTGTGGGTATACTGTGATGGTTTTGCCCACAAAGGAACTGCTTTTGTGGTGGGCAGAGGGTGTTTTAACTACTCAACTTTTAGCAGATTTGTAATAGAAATACCGAAAAATGACGGAATACAAGTAGGTAGCCGTGCCAAGACACCGTCTAACTGCTGATTTAAAGGACGCTAGACGGTGTGTCGATGTGCTCGATGCGGCATTATTATTACAGTACGGTAGCTACTTTTATATACGTACGGACACTCGACAATTAGAAGTTGATTATCTCAACAACGAGGCGACTGGATTACATGAAAATAAAAATGAAGCTATAAATAGGAGAAAAGGAAATGTAAATAAATACAAAGTCATGGAGTAGTGAAAGCCAGTAACGAACGTACCAGACCTTGCCACGAATCCAATACTTTGCCAAATAAGCGACCCACAAACACCTTGCAACAAGACTATGGCCATACGTGAACCAGACTAGTGCTCAAAAGGCATCTGGCCTCCAAGATAGGTAGCAAGGTCAGGGTAGCGCCCCAAACGTGCTTAATGGGGAGGAACAGAGAGTATGGGGGTGTTCAGCAAGCAGAATTTTATGCCATTTGAAAAAATTCATGAGGCTTAGCTTTAAGGACCGGAGCATTATCTTAGGACTAAGGAAGGACTAAAACTTGCATAGCCTTCGGTAGAGATAGGCATCCATTGGATGAACCACCAAAGGAACAAAAGTGCCACGCATATTCCTCCAGAAGCATACCCATACCATTGATGATGCCTTTATCCCACTTTTCTGAGGGTAATCTCCTTACCCATATTTTGGCCCATTGTTTAGCGGTCGATGTCCAATGACACCTAATAAAATTAGTAGCAAGAGAGAGTCCGCCGGTCTCATGTTCGGTTGGGTCTACCACTTCGTAAGGCATATGTATATGTCACTCTCCTTTTTGGCGTACGTTTGATAAGATATTTTACTGTATTATAAGGTCTTCCAACAATGAAAGAAATAATAGCAAAAGTATATATTAAATGATGCAGCACTAGTATCGCACCTTTCTCTGCATTTTATCATATGTAGTCTCAACGTTTTGGGTGCTATCGCTAATGTTGCGTCGTTATGGAGGTGGAAAGGACAACTGTTCGCGTCTGAAATTCTGATTCAATACTTCGATTTGTGGAAGTACTACAAATGTATGGGGGCTTTAGCCGCTAGACAAAATAACTTGACGGGCTTAGTTAAAGAAATTTCCTGCAAGTGATATGACGTAGGCATCATCACCACCTTCAAGCATTTGAAAGCTCAAGCACTATCAAATTAAAGCTAAAGCTGAAAATACCGGCATATACCTATACATTATTAGAGAATGATTATGAGGAAGATCTTGAGGACTTGTTAACCATGCGAGAGGTTATTGCCTCTGACCGACCTATGTACTATCCCGCAATACAAGTGCAAGGCGACATGATATTGATTTCCTCGAGGCCTATATCCAAGACTACGTATACTGCATTTGTTTTTATATTCCGCATGCATCGAGCCTCCTTCGGGCAGGTTGTTGACATATTGACACTTGCTGGTGGAGAAGGTAATTGGGTACAAACCAAGACAGGACGACCTCCGAGACCTCCGAGACCTCCACGTACATTGCTCCGACTTTGAATTCCGATATATCGATCTTTATTTTCATTTTTGCGTAGCCAAAGTGACCTTACACGAGCATTCCATGGGCAGAGATCCCAACCAAATTGTTTTTTTTTTTTTTTTTAAGAGTACTCATCATTCATACATGGGCCTCTTGAGATCCCTACCAAAGTTTCCTCTCATCCTCAAATCTTGCTAATGGTGGCATGAATTCCTCCATGATCAACTGAGCTAGGAATTTATGCCCTTCATCTTCCTCGGTGATTCTTGAAGCCTAGCGAGCTGCGTCTTCATCTGGAGATGCATACTATCACAACATGTGCGGCGATATATGCATACTATCGCAACGATATTTTGGAACGTGTACAGAGAGAGAGTCATCGTAGAATCTTGCGTCTACGACGTGAAGAATAGTAATATGAAAACCGTTCTTATTTCTACTACTAGTAGTGGAGGAAACAGGTACAATTGAATACATGATGAGCCGACAAGTATGTAAGGGAATCTATCGATATCACCAAGTAAACAAATTTCTCACCCAGCATGTGCTTGCAGAATGGTTCTAATATTGTTTAATTAATTAAATACTATGGGTAGGTATGAGGAGATGCTTTTATAGGCCTATCGACCGGAATACAGTGTCTCGGATCCTACGAAAATTTAATGAAAATCCCGATTTACTTGTCGCAGAAACAACAACAAAATCACCCAAGCGAAGAGGGGAAGTCGAAAGTCTAGAGTTGGAATCTGCACTTGTGGAGTAGTCAATACATTATGAAAGAGATGGAATTATTAGTATAGAACTAATTCGCGAAAAGGTATAGCTGCTATATACTCTCACGTATCCTACCGATGAGATACCTGTCTTAAAGTTCTCCCTAGATAGCTTTAAAAGAGACATGGAATTTACGCACATTGACCCACCCTGAAACCACCTGCAAATGTAAAGGCAAATCTCAAACTCGTTGCTATTCCGGCATGCGTTTGAGCAGGCATGCCTGGCGCTGTAGGGGGAGGATGTGAGGGAGGGGGTGCGTAAGCATGTGGTAGTACCGTAACAATGTTTAAGAAAGTAAACTCGTATAAGATAGGCAAAATGCTCCGACCCGATTTGCTTGGGATATGGATCGCGAATAAGAAAGGAGTTGCTATAGGTAGTAGAGCCAGAAAGTTCTAGCGCTAGTAGAGTATTTATACGCAAACACCACCGCCATCACCACAGACACACCCTCCATCAAGCACAATATGCATCCAAAGCGACGTGGTCCTACATCCCAAAACATAGCTAAACTCCTACGAGCACAAGGCCCTATTCAGCATAAGCATCAGCACCTACAGGCAATCGACGCCCCAAACCAGGCAACTAGTAGCAGTCAGCTTACAGAGGTTCCATCTGGAAATACAAGCACTACTCTAGAACACAATGATCAGGACCTTGCATTAAGCGCAATCACAGAGTTAAGAGAGGAAGGACATGCGAGTGCGGTAGGAAGTGGACAGCACCGCAAGCAATATACCAAAGAGTTTAAGCTAGCAGCTTTGACATACTGGCGAGAGCAGTCTGAGCCAGCTCCTGGGCCTCGACTTAGTAAATATATGATTGCTAAAAACTTGCAAATTATAGAAAAGATGTTGAAAGATTGGATCTCGAAAGAAGATACTATTGTCGCTATGCATTCTAAGCAGAAAAGAGCAACTAAAGGGCGAAAACCACAGCTTCCAGATATGGAAGATCACTTACATACCAAGTTCCTTACTATTCGAGCAACTGGAGTTAAAGTTGGTCGATCGTGGTTTATGGCTGAAGCTAAACTTTGGTATGAGGCTAAATATCTGGAAAAGGTTCTTACAGATATGCTTGGAAGGAAAAGCTATATTGGATTTAATTTCTCTCAACCTTAGTTTCATTGGTTTAAGAAAAGAAAAGGAATCAGCTTACGATGCATTATAAATCGAGCTCAAAACATTTCTGAGGATTCCAAAACTCCAATTCGAAGCTTTCATATCTATATTCGTCAACAAGCCAATCCCAATAAATATCCAGCTCCTCTAAATCCTCTAGACCTAGAAGTACCAATGGGGCCATTTTCAACTTGGCAATATAGCCAATATGGATCAAATTCCTTTAGAGTTTGAATTTCTTTCTGGCTCTACCTATGATACGGTTGGAACTAAATCAGTTTGGGGTCGATCTCAAGGATTAGGATTAGACAAACGACAAGCAACAGTACAACTCACGATACATGCAGATGGAGTTCCTTGAACTAAGCCTTTGCTTGTTTTTCGAGGTAAAGGGACAAAAATTACTGCAAATGAAAAGAAGTTGTGGAACAAACGAGTATGTGTTCAATTTCAGCCAAATTCTTGGGTTGATGAACAAGTTATTGCTATAATGGATTAGTCATCAATAGAAAGCTAGTACTTATATTCTCTCTAGTCAACAACATAGAGAGAGTATATTGGATAACAAGTCCCTCGAATGCTTGTGCTAGATGTTCATAGAGTATAAAAGACTGATCATGTTAAAGCTGTCTTCAAGTCTCTTCATACTACGACGGCAATGGTACCAAGTGGCTGTACAAGTTTAGTTCAACCTCTCAATGTCTGCATCAACAAGCTATTTAAAGATCGAATTAAAGCAGCAGCTGCTGATTATTATCATACACTTACCAAATGGACCGAAGATATAATCATTAAATTCTACTCATACTAGATTCTTACTAACAAATTTTATAGGACATTTTACTGCTTCTGAGCGCAGAATACTGATACAGTGGGTTGCGGAGGCTTGGGAGAGTATCTGCAAGGATCATAAGGATCTTATAATTCGCTCCTTCCAGAAATGCGGTATTACTATAGCACTTGATGGCAGTGAGGATCATAACATTAATATTCATGGGCTAGATGGATATACTGTTGAGGCAATTGAGCTGGAAGAAGAATCTGAATCCTCTGAGTCTGACTCCAGTAAAAGCGAGCCTGATGGGGCAGGGCTCCCATCTCATATTCACTTAGGGGAAGAAATCATTTGACAGGCGGTGGCCGGGGACCGGGGTGGAATAGTAGCAAGAATCTGGGTTTTCATTGAAATTGTATGTTAAGAAAGTAAGGAAGTAACTATGATTAAGAAAGTACCTATGATTAAGAAAGTAACCGAGAATAAGACGCTGAGACAGCTTTTGCCAAAACCGCCGTCCTATAAATAAGACTGCAGTCTTGTCGGCGAGTTTCTACGGTATTTGACATAGCTGTAGCCATCGGTCCGTGCATCGATCTGGAGGTGATTTGGCTAAGAGCTACTTAATAACTTGTGGTGTTCACCGTTCATTTAGCATTTTTGAAGTAGTGCAAAATGATCAGGTTTAATGGTCAAGGTAGAGAAGAGGTAAACGACGATCAGAGGCAAGCATTTAAGTAGAGAGAGTAGCGAAAAAGCATAACTGGGCTCATAACCTAGAAGGTCTGAAGTATGATGATCCTGTCGATATATTCGTGATGAAGAGAATGAGAAGAAGTCATGGTGGATCCGAAGGTTTTAACCTTACGGATCCAGTCAACTATCTAATGACCAGATCGAGTAAGTTGGTAGTATATCCCTAGTGTTGCGCCTAAAGGAACTTTGTTGCTTCAGTTTTCCCTTAGATTTTCACTAGACTAGGTTTTCACATTATCATCATCATCAAATATAGTTTTCTTCACCACTGACGTGAGTGAGTTAGAGGGGCTAGTGCAAGCCAGACTAGACGTGAGTTGACTTTACTCTTGATATTTATCTCCTTTACTACCTACCAGCCTCTCATAGACAAATCATGGGAAAAGACTACCGCTTGAAGTCTTTGAGGATCAAAGCTCATCCCACGTTTTGCGAGAGTGGTAAGCTTATAATATCAACTTTAATATTTTCCCTCTTGAGCTTTTCTTAATCTCCACTCAGGTTTCTAGGCGAGGTCACCAACGAATGACACGCAGCTACGACTGCAATAGCTTCTGTGTCACAGGTAACAACTCCACCAACAGCTAAGACTCCACAACCCGTTACCACAGAGGAGATGTCTCAGCACGCGATACCATTATCTGGACAGTTCACGTTGGTTGTGGCAGACCTTATGGCGGGTACCGGCACGGTTGAGGCGTTTATGAATTTAGCGGACAGTATAGGCATAGGGAAGGGTGTCCAGCAAACAAATGATGTGAATGACTGTACAGAAGACCTTTTGACCGCTCTGGGCTGGGGAATACGTCAGTACGGGCTCGATATTATGCGAGGATATGCCTTTTTTAGAGGACTTGCTCGTCTCAATAATGCACTGTGTAGCAGGTGAGCTTCAAACGACTATTCTATAAGAAACATGCTGAATACTAGTTTTGAAGATTTCCACCGGTGAAGCACCTTGAGAGAATGTGCTGAGGGGCTGATGGCAAACTCTATGACGAAAATAACATCCCGCGGTCATTCAGTCTTACCAATCCGATAGAAAGTGAGGAGAGTTCAATTCAGCAAATAGCAGATCAACTGCTCCTACAGCACGGGGAGGGACCTCTTGGACTCACCACCCTGAATATCGGATTTTCCCAGAAATTCTCTACACCATGTATTGCCATCTTGAGTGAAGAAGAAATTCGGATTGACCCGCCAGTTTGCCTGCTACCCGTGGCAATACTGTATGGCAAATTTACAAGCTTATCTGGACATTCAAGTATTGTTCAGAAAGCCACCAGGCTCCTCGATGGTGATGCTGTTGGACTAGGCAGAAAGTTACGCCACGATTACCTACAAGGGCTTGCTGAACCTCAGAGCGCGAATATTACTGGCCCTCCCATTCTGCCGGGTTCTTCGATTAGCGCGACGAAAAACGATGATTCCACGGGTTCAGCGGGTTCAGCGGGAATCTTTATTCGGCCGAAGATATTTAACGAGACATATCCGCATGGCCAACCCTTTTTACTCACTGCCGCTCATGTTGTAAAGCAACTCGATTCCACACCATATAAAAGCTACAATCAGCCGCTCTCAGCTTCCGTTGAGGATGTCACATTGGCCAAATTATCAGTCCTGGGAAGCTCCATATCTTGAAAAGGCTTAATCAGGTCCGAAATATGGGCCTTTTTGATGCTACTACTTTAGCCCCATGGGTTCTAGCTGCAGAGAAACCTTGTGGTCATGTTGTGGCAGGCAGGTTAGGAGTAGATAAGTCCTCCTGGAGGGAAGACATTGCACTGATACACGTTGATTCTGGATACTATGGCAAAAATGGTGATTGGCACGATCTACCAGAGTTTCTACAATTGCTCGGTGAAATGGGAGGTAACGCTGCTACTTTTGTAGGTAAGATCATGGGAGTCATTGACGCTAAAAATTCGTGGAATAAGGTTTGTTACAAAAATGGATCAGCAAGTGGGTGGTCAGTAGGAAAATTCCACTCACAGAAAGTCGAGTTATTTCTGAAAGGCACTACATTTGCAGTTGAAGGACACGAAGAAGATATACACTCTGAGAATATTGTTCGTGCACAAGTGGAAATGGTGCAGGCGGCTGAGGATACTGGGGCATTTGCGATAGCCGGAGACAGTGGCTCTCCCATTCTGTTTCCGACGCTGGATGGAAGGAATTTCATGTTTTGTGGTATGGTCATTGGAGCATTTGACCCACGGGTGGGCGAGCGGGCTATTTTTGCTGTTCCGCAGTCCAGGATTTTTGATCAGATACATGCTCTAACTGGAGTGGAATGGGGACTGGATATTTGATTGTTTCCTCTCTTCCCCCAAACTGAAGGATTTATAGAATCTAATTGACAAACTTGTTTCCTTTTTTGAGTATTAAAAAAAATTGTTTCCCGTTTTGCTTTTCTCTGATAATAAAAGATGAAATAATTCCAAGGCCAGGTGTCGCCATACAACCATGGTGGGTAGTCTGATTGGTTTATATGAGAGTGGTACTTTATACCACTTAAGAAACATATAACGGTAGTCCAATCTGATGTTCTTCTAAAAATTGCAACATATTAATTACTGTTCTCAATATCTTAATGAAGTCTTTTAGCACTAAAATTTTCTAGACCTGGCGACCAATTCCTAGACACCGAGGAAGACGAAGCACTTGACGTGATAGGACGACACCTTCCTGCACATGGCTGCTATGATAACATGGCTGTCATGACGATGGGACGGTGCCACAGACGTAAGTACAGCACATTACTGGTACCTACTGCATTATCCCTTTATGATAGAGAGTTGGCGACACCTCTTACACATTCTACAGGTATACAGCCAATAAATAAATATCAATGTTTGCTTTGGCTCGGCGTTCTAGACATTTTCTTCCCGTAGCTTGTACCCCACACGTTAGGACGAACGCCCTACTGACAATGCCATTCGCTTGAGCCCCCCAACTAGACTACCCCAACTACTTCGTGCAAGTTATTTAATTTAATTGGGTAATACTTGTAATATTTATTTGATACTTACTTGCTCGGATACACAAGTGAATGAGTTTGGGATTCATGAATGGGTGCGACTTAGTTGTAGGTTAGGCACTCATGGTCGAGATTGCGCACACGTGACATGAACACCAAAGCAAGCACGAAGGAGAACTGGTGACGCGATACAATACACCATGTCATACTTACCAGGGATAGTATCTGCTAGAGGCTGTCCTAGTGGTCAAGAGCCTGGCCCTTCTGGAGCAAAGCATTTCTTCGGTAGTCAAATATAACTTCCTGAACACGGATAAACTTGAAGCTGAGGGGGCAAGTCGGCACATCGACAAAGCTCGGTTCAAAAAGCCACCGATCACACGTTCCTTGAAGTTGGAACGGGATGATCCAACGCTGGATGACCCAGTTGAAAAGAAGGGCAGAATGGGACGGTTGACTTCGAATCTTTGCCCGAAATGGCAGTCGGCTGACTTGAGTTTAGTGTCAAGCGACCAGTTATTTAGTAACGTGCCATCCGAATATTTGTCATACAACTATGTGGCAAAAAAAACCATACGGCCTTATGCAAGCAGTATGCATGTCTTGTATTTAGCGCGCATACTCTAGGCTTAGCCGCGCACAGATATGTATTGTACATAACATACATGAATTCTATGGAACTAGTACTTTGTATACCAACTCTCTGCCTTGATAACGGCCGCTACACAGCGAGGCATTGAGCTGTAGAGACTCTCTAATAGCGACTCTGCAATATCTTTCCAAATCTCTTGCAACGCATCTGCCAATGCTTCCTTTACTACCGCTGGCCCCTCAGGCATCATCAGCAACCAATATAGTTTGCCTTTCGTGCCTCAGGCGACACCGGCGGCCCAGAGGCAAACTGACAATCTGGTAAACCTCCCTCGTGATCTCCGGCGTCCTGACGCCTTCGCTGCCTCCAGACGCCAGTCGTCGACTTTCTCCACCTCCGGACGGCAAGTGTCCACCTTCTCTGCGTCAGGACACCTGGCATCAGCTTCTCTGCTTCCAGAGACCAGGCGTCTATCTTATCTGCTTCCGGGCGCCAGGCGTCCAACTGCACTGCCTCCGGGCGCCAGGCATAGTGTGCCCCACGGGCCCAACCCAACAATACCCCTTGTGCTGTGCAAGTTCAGCCGGGTTGCCTGGATCTTAACCAGACTACCTGGATCTCTAACCATGCCTTAGTTTTTCAGTCCAGAAAGGATGGGTCTTTAGCTTCCCTACAATAAAGGCCTGCCCTGTGCAATCGAGCGTAGGCATGGTTGAGAGCGCCCTGCAAACAAGCATAGTAAATATCTATAGCAGAAATGTTTGTGTTCATGAAAGCTTTAATATCGTAGAAAAACAAACCACGGTACTATCATAACCGAACCTGCGCCGCCTGCCTGCCGATAATGTAGACCTACCAACGATGCTTCCAAATATACTACCTAGGCTAGCCTGGCCCCTGATAATTATGCGCCATCCCATGCATAGCAGTACGTCGGAGACATGGCAGTGGTGTTATAGTAGCCCCGATAAGAGATAGGTAGACAGGTAAATATGGTCCCGTGGCATCGGGTTTTTTTTGTTGGTTTTTAGTTAGCTTAGTTGCAGATCGCATAGATAGATAGCTGAGTCAGGCCTAGTGGCTATATAAACCCTTCACTGAGAAGGACATCATCATCGACATTGAGATCAAGAGAGACAGAGCATGAGTCAGGCCTATGAGAGGTGGCTATAAAAACCCTTCAGCGGTAGAGACATCATCATCGACATTGAGATCAAGAGAGACAGAGCAATAAGAGTCACACCGAGCACACATATACCGAGCACCGTGAACGCAGACTGACGCCGACAAGTACCGGTAACCAAAGGAGCACTCTCTCTCGTTTGCTGAACACCACGAAGTGCCGGACTTTTCTTTCCAACGGTGATTTTACTATACGGCGAACCAGAGACCACATTCCCAGCATACCTATGTGTTTTGGCCCCAGGTTGTCCTTCCTCGCCCAAAAGCAAAGCAATTGGCTCAGTAGGAGTTCCAGTGGCTTCCACGCATGTCTTCTGCAAAGTCCTGACGGCCTTCAATTCTTGTGAGACAGCATGCTATGACTTGCAGAGGCCTGCTCGGTTGAGTTACCCATCGATACAACGGACCTGTCGCGATATAGAAGATGAATATACCGGCCGGGTCGAAAGGGATTTATTGAAGAAGGCTTGCTCGGACATGCAGAGGCCTTCTGTATTGCCACCACTTGGCTTGCCGTATTGGGTACCGAAATTGGCGAAGCCAGTGAACAAACCATGGAGTCCGCAATCACCATTACCCAAGGAGCTGGAAAGGTACCAGGCATGTCAGACGAAACAGAGGCCTTTCCCTGATTGACTTGTTCCAGACATCCAGAAAGCCAGGTCACAATGAAGCTCACATAACTCCAAGCAGACGCTCTTGGGTGACGAGCAATTATAGCAACGACCAGAAGCCAGCTGATGACACAGCTTACAGCTACTTCTTTCTTCTTCTGTGGGGGTTTTGAAACTTAACAGTGTCGACACATTGGTTCCTACAAGACTGGTCTGGGCACAACCTCAACCCGGGTATCCTACAGCTTATCAATGGCGTGATTTGAACAGAATGGATCTAGCACTATGTACCAAAGGTGAGGCAGCCTTACGGAGGACAATGCAGCTTCTAACTGAGAATGGGCAATCTTACGAGGAATGGGAAGGCAAAACAGACCCCCAAGGTAAATATAAACTATATCATGAACGATATATTCACCGTGACCTCTATAAAGTGCAAAAGGCCTTAATAGGGAGGCATGGCAGTGTCGACAATGGAGGTTTGGCAGTGCTCAAATCGGAGGCACGACAATGCTTCTGCCTGTTCAAACCGAACTTGCTGGATCGCCTGGATAATCCTGTGACAGAGGTCAGTTATGCGTGCTCAATTTGGGCCAGGGCAATTCTCTCACCTAAATCAACTGAACTTGCTCGGTCGCTTACCGAATGTTGTGAGATTGGTCTGCTATGCGTGCACTTATTGGAAGCCTCGTGGTTCATGGGTTTTCTTGACTTGTGTTTTGGATGAAATTCCCAATGCCGTATGGATTGAGATGTGTGCCAGCGGAAGCTGCCTCATAGGCTATTGGTACCTCCCAATGCTACTCACATACCATACTAACTAACTAATACTTCTTGCCTCCATCGGACGACTCCTGACATCCCACTACCTTCCATCTCTTACTCCTACAGCTAACCCTCTCAACATATCAAACTCTCCGCAAACTCAATAATCAAACCACAATAATTTACTAATCATCCTCAACTTAACTCTCTATAAATAACCCTTAAAAATACGGAAATCCTTCTTCATCACATCTTCTGATAAAATCATCTCTACTCTCGACATCATCCTCATCCTCCCATTCTTCCACTCCTCTAATCTCATCCGAACCACCCACTCCCTATCTCTCCTTACTACCATTTTCTCCTTCAGAATCCCCTTTATTCTCAAGAACTTCAACAACTCCAGTACCATCGCACTCTGCTTCTTCATCTATCCCTCCAATATCAATAGCAATACCATCACTTACGACTCATCCTCCACCTATCCCTTAACAATACCCTTCTCTTCCTACTCATTGCCCTACTACCAACACACCGCTTCCTCTTCAAACATCAGCAAAGAATTTCTGGCGTCAGGAGGCACTCTACTTTTCCCCTGCCCCCGTGGCGTCGAGGGCGTCCTGTACGTACCTGTCTGACCTTTTGCCTCCGGACGTCAAGATGCCAAGGGCAAGGGTGTATAAGTACAGCTTAAGCAAACCATCGCCCTCGCTTCTATCAATTACACAGTCGATACAGTAGTTTGCAAACGTTGAGTTATCTATTTACGGATACAAGTTAAATAGTCACTGGTGGATCGGCAGGATTTACAACGATTGGTAACGGGAAGACCGCGGCAAAGAAGAGGAAGAGAGACCGGCAGAAGGCCAACAGGGCCGCGGACCACCAAGTCCGAGGAGAATAGCAAGTCCGACGAGAACAGCAAGGCCGATAAGAATAGCAAGTCCAATAAGGAGAGTCAGTCACCACATGAGAGGCCAAGAAATTCCAAGTGGAAGGATTCGTATTCGAAGATAAATATTCGAGAGGCAGAGAAGAGGTTAGGTGTTCGACTCGATGAAGGTTAAGGTAGTAGCTGTTTATTGGGTTTTGGCAGAGCATAGACCTGAAGAGGTGAAGGCTACCAAGAACGGCTTCTGAGTAGATAGTGCGATAACTTGAATCGAGGGATATCCGACGGAAGCAACTGCCGATTTCAAAGCGGCTAAAGTTAGTGACTTGGTCATCAGTCCGGTACTGGTAGATTTTAAGCACAAGACAGGACGAGGATCCGTATGGAGAGGGAGAAAGAGATTTTTTTGATAGACAATGAGACAGGAGAGATGGAGAAATTTGTGGTAGTGGACCGGATTTCGGTGACGGAGGAAAAAGTTCGTGTTGATTGTCGAGGCAAAGAAATCAACTACTGGACATGTGTTGAAGCAGATCATGTTATCCCTAAATGATGCATGGGATAACAACAATGAAGGAGGTGAAGTATACGGTTTTATTACAACGGGAGAGCATTGACAGATTGTTACCTATGATGGAAGCGAGTTTATGATGGAGATTTTCACTGCTTTGTTTCATACGATGGAAGAGACAAAAAGAGATGGATGGATAATTGTTCGGTTGTGGTGGATTGCTTGTATTTCGCATTGGCTACTGGAGAGATTGTGTCGAAGGACGTGGTTGTTTAAGGATAGGTGGTTGTACTTTAGGTACGTTTTGTTGAAAAGTCAGGTTTTATTTTTATGAATAGGAGGTTTAATATTGTAAGAATGGTATGTATTTATTTTGTTATATTATTAGGCAACAACCATATTATGTGTATCCCGAATTTCCGCACTCGGGAACCAGGGAGCGTTCACCAAGAACCTCATGAAATCACAACACTGGTCATCCGTTAGGGGAGAGTAGTGTGATGCCTGAACCATAGGGCGTCGAGAGATACGAACTTCAGGATAAACTGCGTGAATTTGATGCTATGGCACACGTCCATGGAGTTTGTATGGAAAATTAAGAGGTGAAATGTTCGCATGAGAAGGGTTCACGATGCTTTTTACAGCAAGAGGAATGCTAGGGAGGTGGTCATTGTCGTATAGAAAACTAACGAGTCTCCATCGTTTATAAATCCAGGAATAATACAACCTACATAATTCCAAAATAGGAAGTATGGCACCGACTCCCAAGCATGTATAAGTCTATAAATGCAGTTTGACCCAAGCCCAGAATTCAAAGGATATATAAAAGAGAATATGAGACGACAGCAGTAAGAGATACCAACACTAAAGTGAAGGTTAGTTCGTCCCAGGTAACGGCCCCACTGCATGCCACCAATGAACGGAAGGGGTCGTAGAACCTACTGAGAGCATACTGTGCGAGAAGAAGCCTATACGGACGTCAGCACCGTATCACGCATCGCAATGGGATCACGAGCAACTCACGCAGATAAAGCGGACATCTCCACGGAATGCTTATCCAGGGGAGCGAATATGGTCGTTAGATAAATCAGGGCAGTTGCTGATGGTGCTATGTAACAGAATTACAAAATTAGCTTTTGGAATCAATAACTGGCAATTTTATACATACTACCACTCGTCATGATCATGACGAACTGAAGGATCTTATCATCAGCTGGTATCAGAGAGGTGTGCTTGGCCAGTTGTGTTGTCCACACCACTCCAATGATGGGACCTTTGCGTTGTTAGCTTAAGGATCTCTATCGTTGCAGCAAGGTGAGAACTATACCAATGACAAGCTTAAATATAGCCATTACGATAATAGACTTCCAAAATCCTTTGGGCAGGCTTTTGATGGACATTCTGGAGAATGCTGCACCAAGCAGAATTAGCCCCAGAACGGGAACAGAAGGGCCAGCAAATCTAGAAATTTCCATGATGAAATCCAAGGGAGGCTTCTGGTCTGGTGCATCTTCCACAGAGAACGAGCCTGTGTGGATAAACAGAGCTTTCAAAGGCTGTACATTGGCGATGATAATTGAAGCTATAAGAGATATTGATGGGGGGTTAAGAAGAGGCTTAAATGCTAACCAAACCCGTCGACCAGGCGATACTTTCTCCCTCACAGTGAGGTCGGGATTGTTGTTACATCTTTGAGTAACATCAACGGCAGCGGTCTTAGAAAACGGAGTGGGGGCATGATCAACCTCTTCGATGGCAATATCATCAGAGTTGCTGGACTGTTGAGAAAAGTCTTGGGGCTCCGCTTGGGAGTAACCTATTGGCTGCTGTGTGACTACGGAAGAGACATGGCGGGGGGGTTGTGCCAACCAGACTAGAAGAGACACGTCGGCGCATTGCCTCTAAAGGAGAAGCTTAATGTGGGGCTTGGAAATCACCATCAGTACCCTTGGCGGGAACCTCCCTTATTGCCTTAAGCTTGTGCCCAGAGGATTTCTCCAAGTCTGCCCTGGGTCGATGATCAAAGTCCCGTTTAATCAACTGGAGGCCACCCAGATTAAATCTACAAAGATCAGATTAAAAAGGATATATATGCAAATAACAGGAATGATGCGGGGTCTTACAACACGATAGTCTGAACAACCATGAAAATTGAACTGTATGCGGTCCCAAGATCCATCTTATCCAGGAGTTAGCAAATCAAGGACTAAAGTGCTAAGCTTGAGGGTATGAATTCATTACATCTTGGGGGCTGAATGGCTGCGACTTCGTGAGAGTGCTGATATATCCAATTACCTTTAGAGAGACTTAGCTGCATCGCAGGCAGGAAATGTATGCGAGGGGCGCTTTTACAAGATCACCCCAATTCCCAAAGAGACCTGAAGCAAGTTTAGAAACTACCATTTATTACATAACAGAGTGCTCTTACCTGCAGCAACTATTCCACCCTTCCAGGTTGCTGGTATGGGCGTGAACCACCTAACGATTAAACCAAATATGAGGCCCATCACTTCTTTTGGTCAGTTCGGTCCCATTGGCGAGTCAAGGGCCAAGGGAGTTGCATACCCATATACACCACACCGGACAAAACAATTGAAAGCACCGCCATCATTTTGTTCGGGTCGAATGATGGAACTACCTGGGAATGCATCAGCTGAGGTTCAATCCATAAACGTCATATACTGGGTCTACCGTGGAGAAAATCATGAGCGGGAACAACATGCTCATAATTAGGGTTGCATTAGCTCTACAGGCCTCCGGACTCAATACACCTATACGATCTGGTCAATATACTAAATCCGAAAACTGATATTGGTAGGTTGTCTAGATGACACACCCATTCGGGCAAAGAGGCCTCCCCCAAGGGCTATAACTGCCATCTTTATTATTGGTTTCACGGATGTGAAGATCACTGTTTACATTAGCTTACGCGACACACTTCAACCGTTCCGGGAATTCCCCCAATATATCTACCTTCACCAACCAGACTACCTGTGACGTTCGAATTCGCCATGGCTTGAGCTCAGGTGACTGAGGGTTGTTCGTCCAAAGCCACTTGTGCAATTAGTTCTTGAGTCGATGGCGAATGATATCCTATGACGTTGAATATCATGGTAAACTAGGGCTCTCTCCGCCGGTTCAGACTAAACTAGCAACCGCCAACTGAAACCTCATAACCTCGGTGGGTATCCCGTCGCGAGTTACCGGAGCCCTACAAAACGCCTTCGCATCAGGATCTAATATACACTCTCACTAAGTAACTTTTAATACGGAGGCGATCTGTTTCGGCCTCATGGACGTAAACAGCTGGCACATATCACTAGCAACCTAAATAAATCGGCCTGGGCACAGCCAACCGGCACAGTTTAAACGTCCACCATCACTGTCACAATGTAACCAACTATATCTTTCCTTGCCTACATACCGCTGCATAAGAAGCAGTCTAACAGGCTACTTGCAGCGACAGCTTGTATTTTGACGCCTAGGCGCCTCCGATCGCCGCAACAATTTTGCGCATGTGCATGCGCCAGCGGGAATATTCCATAGCATCGAGGAAATGAAAGCATTTAATCACTTATATGCGAGAGGAAGGGTTCAAGTTTGATTTTATGCATCAAAGGTAATCAGTGGTTATAACAAATCAATACGTTGCCAGAAATGCAATTTACACTTATACCCTTCTGATATGTCTATTCACAAAACAGCAAATACGTCAAGAGCTTGTCTAGTTACTGCTGTCTTATTCTTGATTACTCCTTTTTTTCATGGCCTTTTATTATTGAATATCAGATACCATTTTCTCTTGGTGGAATGAGGCACAATGAATGGAGAGAATGTGATAACTTCTTGTCCTCCCTCACACCTACTGCTTGAAACTCATAGTCTTTCCTCCATTTTGTCAATTGGTCGGAGGCAACAGAAAGACTTCTTGCCGTCTTGCCCGGTCAGTTAGTGCTGTTGTCCATCGTTGATACGTACCCCTTACTTCTATGGGCGAGTGCCTTACTTTGATCACACCCACCTCCGAGCCTTTGCAGATAATATATGCACCTGATGATTGAGAATTCATTGATCGTCATGTATCCCTTCGCTCCGATGGAGATATTCAATATTTCATGCTTCACAAGTTTCCCTTTTGGTCATTGGTATGCTTCATCCATCTCACCATTGTTGCGAGAATATTTAGATTACTGTCTTGACAACCGATATATTGTAATGATAAGAGTTTGGAAATAAGAGAGGCTAATATTCTCGCCCAGATTCTTTTTTTTTCTTGCCCACAGTCCTCACTTTGCTCCCAATTTCGTTCCTTTATTCTGCAAGACTGTGGTGTCACTCTTTCCACCGCCGTTGCCGACGCTCTTTCATTCTCTGGTAACGGCTTTACATCCATCCTTACTACCATTCTTTTGAGGACCTACAGCCCTCTTTGCATACACCATCACTTGATCATTGGCTGCGCATTTACGCCCTGCACCTCCAGTAGCAGCTAGCTGGTTCTTGTTAAATGGATTCTGGTTACAGTCATACAGACCCTCACTTTGAACTTTCAGCTTTGAGTGCCACTGAGGACTTGAGCAATTTCTTACCCATCCCCCGCCCTTTAACGGTAGCCTCCATCCGTCTCAGAAAAGTATTGGGAGAGTCAGACGCAAATATCCAACAGATCACGCCAGAAGGTACACCATCACCTACAACTCTGAAAAAGAAATCAGTAAAACTGGAGTCCGGTAAAGGCCTCAGATCTATCAAACCGGTCGCACTGCCACGAGGCAAGAAAGCCCTGGCGGTCGAACCAGACTTGGTCCCCTATCATCAATATCGTGCCCGACAAAGGCGTGATGCTAGTGCTGATGGGGACTCAGTATGGCCCGAAGAGCTCGAAGGTGTCTTCATGGAGGGTATGTGGACATCCGTAGTTTCCCACATTATCATTTGCACTGACATCATATCTCTTTATCTAGCTATCCAGAAAATCCCGCCGATTGGTAGGAAGAAGCTCAACATGGAAGGGAAACCTCACGGCCGCAACGAGCTCATTGCAGATTACATCTACAAGGTCACTGGGAAAAGAAGAACCCGCAAGCAGGTTTCCAGCCATATACAGGTGCTAAAGAATTTGCTACGGAATAATCCGGAGTGTATGTATGTTATCTCAAATGATTATTTGATATTTATAGCTAATATCCATTACAGTCATGAAACACGTGACTATCGAGCCACTATGGGACTGTGACAACTCCTGGGGAATGTCAAGCCCAGCGAGAAATATTTCTGGAATGTCAACACCTGATAGTTCGAAGCGCTCAAGCAACGCATCAGAACATCAGTTTAAAAGCGAATATATGAAGGGAGACTATCGTTCCACCACACCATCATGGCTCTATTCTCAGGATTCGCTGAGCGCAACGTGCAATGTTAGACCCACGCAGTTTATAATGTGGGTTGGTGCATCTGATTATGTGGGGGGTGGCCATGATTGCATCCATACATACAGCCAATTATCGTTTGATATGCCTATTCTCCCAAAGATGGTATTGGATGGAATTCAAGAGTGGGAAGCCCGCTTTCCGTGTTTAATGAATACGCTAAGGACAGGGAAGGAAGTTACTGTCATTTCTATTGAGTCATCAATATCGGTCATGTCACTTTCGGCTCTCGATGCCCTCACCCTTGGGACAAACCTTGAAGTGAATTATACTGACAGTGTAATCAACCCACAGTGGGAGTGTACTACCAGGATTTACGCTACAGGCAAGAAAGTTTGGGAGATGGCCCAAGCTGTGCAGCCTTCACCGCAGTATGATGGCACAACCAAGCTTGCACTTCCATTTGCCTCTGATTTTTGGGCCGCACTTTACACCAGCTTCTCCCAATCGGGGCCATCTCCCTCTTCTCCTGTCTGCCAATATTTGATGGCTAGGAGCAAGGGCAATGAGATCAGTGCTGACATCTCTAGCCTCACTGTTGTTCAAGAGATAGCTAATCTTCCCCCCCGAGTAAATGGTAGCCGCCAGCTGACGGCAGTGCTTCTCTGGGAATTTATGCAAGCCGGGAGGGGGGAACCTGGAATTACGAAGTGGCGCGAGATCATTACCCCACCATCATCCTTGACTCTTAACTACGCCAACAACGCAATGAACCAGATGTTAAACATACACCAACAACAGAGTGGGCACCAGCATTACTCTTACCCCTCTCTATCATTATCATCATTATCCCCCTCGAACTCCAATCCGTGTGCCGCTCAGGTGATGTCCCTTCCATCGCCGCTTGTAACGCCGACGGACGGGGTTAGAGGAGTTACCGGTGTGCATGCTGGGTCAGCTGACAAATTACTCCAATGGGCAAACATTCCTCTGAATTCTCAATTTGCATTTGACTCACAGCTTGGGATAGATACGTCAATGGGTCCATATCACGGGATAATGAGTTCGTCTGTTGGTACTGCTCGCGGCTTAACCATGACATTGAATGCCCTTCAGGGCGCTTCATCCCACTTGACGAGCCAGGAGGCCCTTTCTCCGAGAACCTATTTTGCGGAAGTATGCACACCCACATCCTCATTGTCCTCGTTGTCCTTAGAGTCATCCCCGCCATCCACTATGTCCTCATCGCCAAGCCCTATATCGGCGTCTTCTGCCACTACTGTCGATGGTGCACACAGCCAAAACTATACCTATGACAGTCAACCCCGCCCACAGAACCAACACACCCAACACACCCAAGATCAAGATGCAGATGGGCTATCGATCTCCATGCCCTACGTGTGTGAGGAACAAGTGGACGATGGGACGGGTGGCTGCGGGGTAGATTTTTATGGCGTGGCTACGATGGGAAGAGGAGTGTGGACCGGAGGATTTATCGAGTCCATGGGCTTGACCTAAGATGGAGGTTGCAGAACGGCAAAGAGTTCTATAGATGAGATGGCAAATCGGATAGGCCGTATAAGCTACCAGGTAGGTAGAGACATGAATGAATGTGGGGGGGTGTAGCTGGTAATGTTTTTTCCCAATCACCAAAGTTGCATTTACATTACATTACATTACATATTTATTCTGTGTGTATCCATCTTTTCATATTTATTCTGTTTGTATCCATCTTTTCATATTTTACACATACATACCTCCTCTTGGCTTGTTAACGTTTTTCATTATTTGTTCTGTATGACCCTCTCTCCACTTCATTTCTTTTTCTTTGGAGCTAGTTTCTCCACGTATACATCTACGTTTCACATTTCATATCTCTAGGATCGGCGATTTCAGGAGTTGTATTATTTTTATCTCATATCGTTTTTGTTTACATGTAGGACTGGGCTGCTTGGACAGGGTCCGGCTGGTGTGGAATATACTTGGGGCTGGGAGTCTGCGGGATCCGGGGCGAACCATAGTTGGAGGCGTTTTGAGGTCTTTTTTTACGCCGCGCAGTGGTGTTGGGAAGGCAAACGCAATGACACAGGGTGGCGGTATCAATGAGACAGGGAATATTATAATGTGTGGATTATGGAAATAGGATGTAGATTTGGGAGTGTAGATACGGCAATATTAAATTAAAAATAGGATATTGTTAAATTAATTGATTGGTGAGTGTTGTGTCTCTTCAATTTTTTTTTTATTTTTTTATCTTTAAATTGCTCATGACGCTCAATTGTTCTTCAAGCTGAAGGGGATCGGAAATGATATAAGGTATGAGATTATGATACTACGATATTATGGGATTATGACAATTACGATACTTCACCGGCATCGAACGTTACTCACCTAGGTATAAACACGAATAACCCATCACCCCCTTAGATCTCGGTTTTCTATCTATCTATGTATATGCGCATAGGCAGAGCGGAGGCGAAAGCCCGGGGTTCAAAGTGCAAATGAAAGCTGGGATAGATTATCTAGTGGTCTTGAAGCTTCGTTCTTCGGTATTGGGAACGAATTACAACGCAAGTTGTGGTATGAGGGGGGGAGAAGCCTTTGAACTCCGGTCCAGACGCCGCTCCCCCCCTGCTAGGAGAATCACGGGAATGTACGTATTGCGGGCCGAGTTGCGGGAGGGCAGTGCAGCCAGACCAACTTTCTTTCTTATCCCTGCACATATCCCGAACCCCCCCCCAAGTTTACACTGACATGACAAGACACCCCAGAATATCAGGCTAGACAAACCTATTCCATCATGAATGAATGAACCGTGCGCTCTTCCGCTCCCAATTCACCACAATGCAGAAAGAAACCTAAGAAAAGAAAAAAGGAAGAGAGAAAGAGGAAAAAAAGTAATAAAAAAAAGAAAAAGCGCCCCTTTACCCCCCCCCACCCCCTCCCCTCCCCAACAGCAACAACAAACAATCTAACAAATCTCAGATCCACCCCCCGCCCCGCCGCCGATTAAATTCCATTCGCAACAGCCTGATTCCAAATTCTTCTCCAGCCAGAGCTCGTTACACACAACATTCAGTAACATTGGTGTTTCACTTATTTGTTTTTTTTACCTTCTTTTCCCTTTGGGGCCCTCTTTTTTTTTTTTTTTTTTTTTCCCCAACACACATATCACCTACGCCCCTCCATCTCTCGATCTAAATAAAATACGTAAATTGTCTATCTAAGTAAGGCAAAAGGAGCTTTGTTACTTGTTATTTCGAGACATGCCATAGGCGAGGGGGGTGTGTCTGCTCTGTCTGTCTGTATGTCGTCGGTAGTTTAGTTTACATACATATATAGGCACCACAATTATTCTAGCAAACGCCAGATCAACAATCTCCCATATGCAAACTCGCAACAGCCGTATTTCCTCTTTTTCCTTTTTTTTTTTTTACTGCCATGGGTGTCTGATCCAAAGGGTCTTAGATTGCCGTGACGACTACCTTATTCGGTATGTAGCTTCTCATTTCGGGCTTAGTTTTGTCTGGTTGTGGATTAGGGGTTTTTTTTTTTTCTATTTTTTTTTTTTTTTTTTTTTTCCCCGTCATCATAACCCTGAACAGGTTTGGTTCTAACTCATGCGATGAAAATATGTAAGAAGAAACTACTTACACAGTATGTAAATCTTTATATATTGAAAGTAATTGCCTTTGAAAATATATGTGTAGAAAAAGTATCCACCAGTATTATGTAGCCCATGTACAATCCCCGGTTTCTCTTGCCTCAGCTCCTTGCTCTCCTGTTCAAACTAGGCCTTTTCTCCCTAGCACTCCTCCTCCTCCTCCTCTGCCAGCTCACACTATACGTGCCCGCAACTCGTTCCTGCCTTCTCTCACAATTCCGCCGCTACCACTGGCCTCTTCCTCCTCCCAATTCCAGTCGGTCCCCCACGCAACTTAACCTTAAGAAATAAAATAAAAATAGAGTCATTTTTCCTTCCTCGAGTATACCCCTTAATCCAGTCTGCAGTTGAAATGCTAGGTAGCCCCCAGCCGCATTGACCCAGCCCAACTCAATTTTTTTTTCCAGAGCCTCAGTGTTTTTCCCAGTCATGATCTCTTATCAACGTCCTATCTTCTGCTCATCTCATTTGCAAAAAAGCAAACCAGAACCATCAAAGATGTGGGTCCTGATGCATTGCAGTACGGATCAGAGTGCCACTTATAATTATAATTATGTGCTAAACCCCACTTTCTCTTCAACTGTTCTTCTAGAAGAAGACTATTAAATACCATGTATTATGCTCGGTGATGCAATTGGTAGACAACTTCCACATATTATCCATATGCAATGTATGATGGAATAGGAAATGTCGATGTTGTATATTTGGTTTGAATCGTTTAAAGAAAGAAAAACGAGCAGATTTCTATAGCTATGCAAGATGCTGAAAGATGACCACTGAAACGCATCTGAATTGTGCAGGGAAACATATGATGTGTACCAGGTAGAAACATGTGGATACGTATGAGATATAGCCAATCCATGCAAGATCATGTGCCTAGGTAAAGTAAATAATGAAAAGTAAATAATGCGAATGATTCGAAATGTTGGAAGGTATCTGTAATAATTATGAATCATTCTTTCTGCTTTCTGTCTTAGATTACTCTTATTTGTCTATCACTGCCTCAACGACAATACAATATTTATCCGCTGGATACGAATGGGCAGGCATTGCGGGAAAAAAAGGTAGAACATCTTGTCTAGGCTTACCAACTGACGGTATATTCTCCACAAGAACGGAGAACAGGGGAATAAGTCTATGTATGCTGGTGCAGTTTATGAATTAAAAAAAGCGACACATGTAGGATAAAACCAGTCGCAGAAGTCGCCAATTTTCTTGTATGGTTCATGGCTGGACAGGTCGCTAATCCGTCGCCCAACATTGCCGATCCGGGCAGAACCCAATCAACCTGAAGTCAATGTTCATCGTCTTGAGCATCATTTCCATTGTGAAGTGCTGTGTAATGAACCCATCCCATGTATCACAGGATATGAAGCATTAGCAGTCATACACTCTAAGAGTTCTACACCCACATCCCACAGCCAGTTCTTCGGAAGCCTAGGCTCAAGAAGCGTTGAGGGAAATTTGGTGCAGCACTCACATCATCATCTGTTTGGGCAATATCGACCTCCTTCCGGAATTTACTACTCGGCGAAGGCTCCTCGAGGTCATACTCCGCTATCAGCTGCCTTTTTCGTTCTTCAATCACCTCCGGATCGACATCTGCCCCGTCCTCGGCATCGGCCCAACCACTACTGACACCACTATCTGCCTCACCACCCTCCCATTTATTCTTTCTATCCCGTTCCCTTTCAAAATACGCTCTGGCTCCTCCCATCCTATTGACCCTATCGCCTGCCACACCGAAGAGGTAGTCCGCAGCTTGTCTCGCAGCACCCCTCCACTTAATAATAAGTTCCTCCAGATGTTCGTCCGAATCCTTGTGAGCGGGAGGTAGGGACTCTAGCAGTAAAGCCTGCTGTGACATGGATAAATATGTCTGTGCCGTTTTAAGACGAGACCGAAGAGTTGTCAGCTGAGAATTTAGCGCAGCAATCTCCGGATCGGAAGGAATGGGGTATTGAGTCCGCGGGATTCGAGTAATACGGAACTTCTGGGCTATTGGGGGTTTCATTGACGTATTAGCAACTGTGCTGGTCCCTGGCCTTGCTGGTGTTGAAGAAGCATCTCCACGTCTGACCATCAAGGGAGATCGAAATGGCCTTGCTAATGTAGTCATTGCAGCTTTTGCACTGCTGAGTCTCTGCCGCTTGACTGATATGGGTGAGCTCGCGGACAAGTTGGGCGCCGGGCGTGGGGTTTTCAGTGGATTTGGCACGGGAGGGGGCATCGTCGACGCCTCGATTGGTTTGTCAGTCTCCGTCTCCTCTCCTGAACCCGTGTCCACGTCACTGTACATATTATCCTCCTCTCCATGAGAGCTCTCTTTGATTATCCTGTCACCTGGGGCTCTTGATCTCTTTGCTGGGATTTTGGGAGGCATGACTGGTGTTGGTGCTGACTAGTATGTTAGCTAGTTGGCTACAAATGGCCCTAGCGGGAGTGACGACAGACCGCAGCATCACCGACAGGGTCATGCAACCTGACTCGCCAAAAAAATTCTGAGGCATTGCTGAGGGTAACTACCGAGAAAACAAGTGTCCGCTTCTTCTCAGAAGAAGTACCCGAATTCCAAATTGTCGCACACTGTTCCAAAACCTTTTTTCTCATAATAAGACATCCCAAGTCACCCTTCCACCCCACCCAATCACGGCCTCTCCTCTATCGGCCCGTGGAGTGTTTTCCCTTCTCAACCATCCGCCCCTTTGACGGGAACACCAGTTAGTCTGCTTCACATTAATTATACATAAGCATGCATACCTTTCTTTGCACCACCAATTGTTCAATACTACTGACCAGACAATCCACAGTTAAGAAGGCCTGTCCTTGGCAAGCTTGAGGATATTCCCTGGGCTAGAAGACTGGACTTTGACAAGGAGCCTGTAGGAGGAGCTTCATAAGCTACGTAAAGGCAATAACCCTGACGTCATAACACAAATCTTACTCACCAAAGAAAAGCAATTGCTTCTTGGAGCACGCTGTTGTCCCTGATTCGCAAATTTGACGGAGGGAAGGGGGAACGCGGGAGGTTGATCACGATTGACGAGATGGCAACTCAGATTTGCTGGCATGTTATGTCAGGTATCGATGCTTATTCATTCGGCGTCAATGTCTTCACACTATGACATTTGGTCCCGCGGATCTTATTGAGCTTTATCAAGTGGCTCTTCAGGGTTCAGTTATAGCATGGGCATATGTGTACAAACTGGATGGTTTCTTGATAGAGTCAGTGGATGATGGAAGGTGGTGGTAGATGTATAAATTACTCAGTCCCAGAGTCTCTTCATCCCGGCTGCGCTTAAATATAATCATACAAGAAAAAGGAAACTTGCTGCTTTGGATTGACTTGGGATATCATCATTGATCTGTTTGATTACCCTCGTAGCAACCAGTCTGTTGTATATGGGGGGAGTTACGAGGTCACGAACCACAAAAATATTAACCTGGGTACGAGGCTGCTGTTTGATCACGTTATTTATTTAATGATTACTGCATAAATATCTCTGTAGCACAGAGGACACTAGTCGGTGGGAGTTAGTGGTTCAACTTATATGGGCGATAAAAAAGCAGTTTGCTACAAATAACTGAAGGGACTGAAAGCACTAGTAAAATTTCTCCTCGCTGATACAAGCTATTCATACAGTTAAACATGTACCAAGTGCAAGAATGAGAAACCCCACTGCTGTAAAGAATACCCTAGAAGTTGGCTCCTCTACTCAGGGCCCAAACCCTCGGTCTATTCTCGTTCCAGGGTAAGTGGAAGCGGCAAGATGATTATTATGAGGCTTCCTCCTATTTGTGCCATGTTTGGAGGAATATGCAGAAAGAAGACCATATAAAGGCTCTGACCGGGTGACTAGCACGTGGTCCAGTTGGATGACTCGAACTCTTATGTAGATGGATATTTCGCCGTTCATTACCACTGATGAACTTCCTCTCCACTAACCCTTCCACTGTTGCCTCAGCAACGGCCGTGAATGCCTCACCGCGCCTGGCCCAATATCTCCCTTCCCTGCTACACTAACATCCTTCTATCCAACACCTGCAAGCAGCTCAAACTTCCCAATCCCCAATTTCCCAAAGCCAGCGCATTCAACTCAACTGAACTCACATCTTACCTCACTCCCATCTCCGATGGGCATAGCTCCCATATTGCCTATCTTATATTGTTCAATATGGACTCAATAATCGTATTGCCATATATAGTCTACCACCACATTCAACGCAATTGATATATCGCAGGCTTTGGACTCCTCTCGCAGGCATACCGTACAGTACTAGACGACTTCATTCATTAATATCCTCCTAGTATACGTTCTACATCCACACCTATGTACTCGCGAGTATTTAAAACGTCATTATTATAGGCTTACAACCATGCCGCAGTAACGAGGTGATATGAAAATACTAGATAAAAATAACTACACGAACGCCATCATGGTGATAATGTAATAAAAAATGGAATACCGTGCGTACAAACCTCATCGTGGCCAAAGAGGGATCTACTCTCATCTTCACTATATTCAATAACCTCTAATAAGCTCAAACCCTCAAGCCTTTAATCCTCAGTCTTAGTCCCCGGGAACGGGTCCTTAGAGCTAAATACCATCTTCGAATGCTCCCTGGATATATAACCCTTCATGTGACCCTGCTCCCCAAAAGCAGCCATTAGCACATACACAGAAAAGCAAAACACGAATGAAAACCCAAGGCTCCTTACACTATAAATCATATTCGCCAACAAACACTCCACCTCTTCCGCCTCCATCTCACCCCTCTTTAGCCCTGAACTCACCTCCACCGCCACCCTAAACAATTCCAGTGGTACTCTACTTTTCGTTGTTGAATCCCCCGTTTGGCACATATATGCCTTCCTGAATAAGTTTCTAAGGACGACCTCCCTACACCGTTCAAGAGTAAGGTATATCCGCCGCTTAACGAATTCCTCTTCCCCTGCGGCGAGGGCTTCGTCGAATTTCTTTAGGTTTCCAGATTTGATACACTGCGTGAAGGGAAGGAAAAGTTCTTCGAGCTGGGGATAGCGGGATAGGAGGACCCTTGATGGTAGGAGTTGTTTGTTTAGAAGTCGGGTCGGGATGAGGTATATGAGGATTAGCCTGGAGTCGAGAATTAGCAGTTACCCTGAAAATGATCAGCTGACTTGCCAGGTGGCTGTCGTACTCTTGCTGCTGCGTTGCCCCCTTATAACAGCCTTCGAACGCCTTCATGAGATTCTCCTCCGCCTAACAAAATCATTTAGTAACACCACTACCCATATCTTTCTCCTTACAGGTGTATGACCTACCTCCTCATACTTCCCTTCCAAGAAATGTACCACCCCCAAGTAATACCAAAATGTTATCCTCTGGGGCTTCGGAAAGTCTGTGATATCCGGCATATCCACTGCTGATGCCTGTACCGCTCTCAAAATATTCTTCGTCAAAGCTATCGTATTGAGCTACCTCTCCCCCATCACGCATCAGCAAAACTCCCCCCATTTATATACTGCCAACTTGCTTACTTTGAAGTACATCTTAAACAGCAAATTCGTCATATAATACGTCCCCCACTTCCTCGATTCTTCTATTGGCGCCCTATCAGCTATACATATCGTAAACCCCCGATTAATCACCCTCGCTGCATCCTCCAGCTTCTCCTGGTTCTGCTCAGCCGGTGTTTTGTATTGATTTACGCAGTGATCCGCTCGCACAGCTAGTAGTCGAAGATTATTTGATGTCGTATATAATACTGGCAGGAACATATTCGACCATCCTGCATTCTGGAATCCCCTGATCACAGCCCTAGGACAAATCAGCTATCCTCTCCCCCGAAAACTCGTTCTAGAAGCACTTACAGCACCAACTCCTTCTGTGCCTCCCACGCCTTCACTACATCCGGCCTATCCCCCCTCTCCAACGCACACGTCACCTTCCAGAAACACACAAATGCCTCCACCCAGCTATTAACCTCCGCCGTACTCGTAAACCCACCAAAGAATCCCCTATCCAGGAACCCATTCCTCACATCCCGAGCAACAGATTGGCTGTTTGTAGAGTATGCGAATTCCCGGTTATTGGAGGTTCCAAGGGCGAAGGCTTTGCCTGCGAGGATGCCGTTCTGGGTTTGGTAGGCCTGTCCGAAAGTGTCGCTAAGAACGTCAAATTGAGAACAATTGGTACACGGGGCAGGTGAAAGCTTACTATACATTGCTGCTGGCGTACTTGGTCCCCCGTGAAGCCATCGTGGTGATATCTTGATATCGTGTACAGATGTGTTTCAATTAGCGTGGAGCTCTTTGTTTCCTGGCTAATATTACAGGGATTGTATGCGGCTCTGGTGAACCCTGGCTTAGTCTGGCTTGTTAAACAAAGCTTGTCCTGACGATAAGTATCGTTTCACGTTCACTCGTTCATTACCAAACAATCATAGACAGATAAAACAAAAATGCTGGATGAGATGATATGCGCCTATTCATCTGGTGACACCGCTCACGCGCATTTCATTGCAATTTGCTTAACCTTTTGAACCTCAGTATTCAAATGCTTGTATGTAGCCTGACTAAGCGAACTCATTAAGGGTTTGCCCTAATCCCATCCACACCCAGCCAAGCATCTCACACACCGCATACACACATCAATATACCAAACCACCGAAAACAAAAAATTCCGACTAGAACCCGACGACACGACATATCACCAGCCTCATCACCAATCCAAGCATCAGGTACGCCTACCGGCAAAGCTACGAATTTCTCGGAGTTTAAGGAGACCGGCGACTGATTTTCGACCTACAGAAATGTCTCCATCAAAAGCAGCTCCAAAGAAGGGACGTTCGGCTATTGCCGACGTCGTCGCTCGTGAATATACTATTCACTTGCACAAGAGAGTACGTTACACTGGTTGATGCCCTTGAGATTCGAGTGGAGGAGGAGCGCTGGAAGAGGAGGGATATGCCGATATTTGGATAGAGAAAATAATTAAGGATTCTGCATGGGGGACAGTATTTGGGGAATTAGATAGTAAAGAGCTGCGACTCAAGAGCCTGGGCATCTGGGAAACCTATGTCTCGGGAGGAGCATTTGAACCTCGGACCCGTGTGAAGACTACAGCGCATACACGGGCCCAAGTTGACTTAACTTAGCCGAACGGAATGCTAATCCCACTTCCCTTCCTTAGGTTCACGGTGTCGCCTTCAAGAAGCGCGCCCCTAAGGCTATCAAAGAAATCAAGGCCTTCGCCCACAAGGAAATGGGTACCGAGGACGTCCGCGTCGACCCACAATTGAACAAGGAGGTCTGGAAGTCCGGAATCAAAGGTGTCCCATACAGACTCCGCATTCGTGTCTCCCGCAAGCGTAACGATGAGGAAGGTGCCAAACACAAGCTCTACTCTTTGGTTCAGGCTGTTGCTGTCAAGAACCCTAAGGGTCTACACACCACCTTGGTTTGTCCCCGCTCTGCTCCCGTCTCCCATTATCAAAGCCTATTTACTATGGATTTTTGGCTAACTTAGGGATCAATTGTGTAGGTTGAGGAGGCATAAACAACCTAAATCTCCATTATCGTGTGTCACCTATTTTGTTTGGTTACAGTTAAACAGTTCAAGAGCTATATGGTCGGGTTCATGTCAAAAAGGGCTGGGTATTTTCAAAAATCCTCTTTTGCAACATTGTATTCTTCAGCATACATCATGTGATAGTTCAGGGTGAAAAAAAGCTACCTTGGGAAGAAGTCGTTGGCGTGCGGAGATGGGGTGGGTTAGACAGCTTTTCTCAGAAAGGTTTCACCGTGCCATTTTTTCTTCTTTTTCCTTTCGTAATTCCAATGGCGTCAAACAATGTTAACTTGGGGGTTTCGCGGTTTAAGCTTTTCTTTTGATTTCGAATTTAGACTTTGGGGAGGTTTGTAAGATCACGTGACTTTCTATCTATCTGATGTGAAGCAAACGAATTGTCGTAATATAAGAGCAGCAAGACCGACTATTCACGAAACCTACAAACGAATCAAACTGGAACATGCAGGATAAATGCTAAATTCCATTTTCGTATACAACTGCCCCCTCTAAAATTTGTAAACCTCCTCTGCGGAATATCCCAGCTCCTTCAGGTATCCCGTGAGCTCCCCCTGGTCCTTGGGGCTCTTCTTACCTCCACTGATAGCCTTGTACATTCCTGGCGGTCCACAAACAAAAATCCTGTTGTTACCTTTTCCTGGTTCTGGGAGTACCGTCTTGAGGAGCTCCTTGGTGACAAATCCTTCACTAGCCCAGTTAGACCCTTCGGGTTTCTTGTCGAGCACGTAGAAGGCCTTAAAGCGCTGCGGATAGGTGTTTTCGAGGGCCTGGAATTCCTTCTTGAGGATGATTTCCTAGAACAGGGAGTGTATGCGTCAGCCACCGTAGTGATGTGGTGAAGACCAACAAATGGCATATCCTGGTACTTACATCTTCGTTGCGGTTGCCGTAAACCAGGGTAACCTTGGTCTTGTCGTCTGGGTTCTTGAAGATAGCCCTGACAAGTTGATACATCGGAGTGATGCCTACATCCGTACCAGTTAGAATACGATCACTTCCCCACAATTCCCAGCGTCCAGAGTATTCGGCGGCAATGCAGGCCCAGGCAGAAGGAAGGGTCATGCTAACCAGTTCCACCTGCTATCAATGCGATGTGCTCATGCTTATTTGGTGCCCATTCGTACTTGGGAATAGGTCCCTTGAAGTCCAACCTCTGATCTATGTTCATGGAGTGAATGTGAGTGCTCATTGGTCCATTTTCATATTTCTTCACTATCAAATCAATGTAGCCGCGGATGTCCTCGTCAGATACGGGGGTGTAGGGTCTAATCGTGAGTTTTGCATCATTAGGGCCCTTGAACTTTGTAAGGAGGCAAGCTGCAGCCGGGCAAGAGTTCCAAAGTCAGTAATCAAGCCCGAAAGCTAGACGCAAGTAATGTTCAAGAATAAACAAAGCCAGCTCAGAAACAAAAATCGCCCTGAACTACCAGGACAAGGCAAGCGGTGACATACAGGCAGTCTTGAGCCCACTGACATTGTGCTCTTCAGGAAGTGCAAAGCGGAATCGTTTCGTAGTTGGTGTCAATATTTCAATATCGACAAGCTACACGTGTGCTACAAATATTAATAAAAATTCTCCGTGATAACTGTACAAAAACTGTCTCCATTAATGGATTGACACAGGACCGGGGGCGGGCGGGCGGGGCGGAGCGGACCGGGGCGGTTCCAAATCCCTAACCTTTAGATCGATCCATCGATCATCACCCGTGAAGGCTGGGGTAGCAGGAGGCAACTCCTTAGCCTTGTCAACAACCTTCTTCCCAACACCCGAATCCCCGATGGCAAGGTAGACCAAGCCTGCACCAACAACAACAGCTGAAGCGTAGAGAAAAGGCTTCGGTAGGATATTAGGAACCCGTGTCTGGCGGGCGAAGCTGCGGACATTCTGAAATAGGATATGTCACATGTAGTTAGCCATTGAACCACGTAGGACTATAGACTGGGATTGTAAACCGAAGGCGGGGGCAGCAGTTCATGGAACAAGTAGTGGGCTGCGATTGGGCAAGTCCCCCGGGAAAACGACGAACATACCTGTTTGATAGGTGGAGGAGCCGCACTTCGAGACAAGCCTCGCAGCGAACCTGCAAGGAAAGAGCGAGGGAACATGATACGAAGCGAAACGTGAACGGTTGGGTATTGGTATTCGGAAACACCCAGTTGCAGAATGAACTCCAGTGATAAGAGATGGAGATTTCCGCCGTCTAGGGAGGTTGGGGTATCTACAAATTGTTGAAATGAGGGAATCGAGAACAAAACAAAAGCACTGCACCCTACACTCCACGGTGATATGAAGGTGAGATATCAGCAAAACGTGGAGACTTGCTTATGGACCAGACCTACCCGTACCTGAAAATTTGGCTTACCAATCAAAGCTAAATTCTGTTTCAGTCTTGGGTTAGCCGTTTGGAAGGGAAAGCCGATCAGGTCAAAGAATGACGTTATGCCGAACGAACGAAAATATCGCATGTATGCACAAGTACTGTACAAGTACATATTGCAACAGAATCCATCGGGATGTCTGTTCTCGTGCCGAGATGCCGTAATCCAGGAGCCAAGCGTCGATCGACGCTGCAATTGGAGCCTTATAGCTTTCGGGTGCGTCTCTATCGCGTACAATACATTACCCTGCAAAAACAAACCATCGCGATCTACATTGCCATTAGGACATATCCAGTCTGCACCGGATACATAAAAAATTAGCGATCTGGCAGAGCCTGATCGTATAGCATGTTACTTTTTTTGCACCTCTTCCTATGTTCGCGATGAAGCTGGCACTATCCTGTGGTTCCGCATGACCACGCCCAGACAATTCCTTACGCAAAACCCGAGAACCGAAACAGCCCCGAACCACTCGACCTCCCAAAAGCTAAATATACCATATATCAATCGTACAAATTATCTTTCACCGTCCTACGCACAATTAGCTGTATTAGGAATCATACTGGTACACACGCAGTTAGTCTAGAACGTTTTTCTGTCTTAACGCAGTCACATCCCCACAGTGGCGCACATTACCGCCGTCTATGGCTGCCATATCCGCGATCTCTATCTCTATCCCGGTCCTCTTTTCTGACCCTGTCCCGCTCCCGGTCCCGCTCCCGGTCCCGGTCTCTGCTTCTGTCTCTTCTCTGTGAATCCCTGTCTCTGCGTCGGTCATCGCTCGCCCTAGGCCTTCTGTCCTGATCATGACCATTTCTGTGATGGCGGTACGGGCTCCGTGTCCGACTTCTGCGGCTGTGATGTCTGCCCCTGTCACCCCTCCCATGCACCTCTTTCTCATCAAACACCATTCCATATTTCCCGTCCTCTCTTGTACGGTCCGCATCTCGATATTGCTGTCTCTGTGCTAGCCGAGACGATCCCCCGAAGCCACGTGAATTGGCGACCTGCTGGCGCTTGGCGTTGGTGTCGCTACGCCATACATCAGAAAGCTTTGAAACCTGGTAAAGTAAGCAAAGCTGTTCGCCCAGGAAACGGCTTGACCTGGAACTCACACTTTGAGAAAAATCAACATGAATCCTGTGATCGTCAATCAGTACACCCTGCATCTTAAAGTACGCTTGTTCACAGTCCTTCTGGTTCTCAAATTCAATGAATGCATACTGCAAGCTGTCCCCGGTGCGGCGGTCCCTGATAACTTCGCACGAGAGAATCTTTCCAAAGCGGCTGAAGATAAGCTCCAAATCCTCATCTAGATAATTGAATTAGAACTGTGCCATTTGTTCTTTAAGCCATTGACCGTTCAAATTAGGAAGAAACTGCATAATTTGAGGGATAAAAACGAACCTTGAGTCACGGGGTTCAGCTTGCAAACGAACAAAACGTTCTCCGGTGGCTTGACATCAGCAAATGGCAAGTCACCAACCATTTCCAGCGTCAGAGCTTGTGCCCTCGCCTCCCTCTCCCTTCTCCGCTTCTCTGCCTCCTCTGAGCCCACTTCTTCTTCGAGAATTTCATCGTCACTGATTCGCACAGTAGCCAACTGGGCTTTTGTGGGTGCAGGGCTCTCCGGTGGTTCCACCAGGCCGGGGGGATCGTCAAAGGGATCGTCGAGAACAATTGTGTGACGTAGCCGGATATCCTTCAGAGGTCTCCCCGTTTCATCACAGAATGCATCATTTATCTTCTCCAGCGTATCGAACCCCTCCACGACCTGCCCAAAAATGGACGACTTGCCGTCCAGGTAATCAAGATTATCGCCGAGTGTGATTATGAACTGACTGCCACTGACTCTCTCGTCCTCATCCCCCCCTGTCTTCAATGGAGCAGTAGCCATGGACACGGTCCCTTGCATAGTATGCTTCAATTTAGGGTTGAATTCTGAGCGGAATAGCCGCTTGGAAGGACCCTTCAATACACCCCATACTGAGGAACCTCCATCTGACTCGGGACTAAAGGGACCAAGAGGGTCTCCAGTCTGAAACGAAAAGTCTTTCTGGATATTAAAGATTGGTGAGAAGTTGTAATATTTCGTCTTACAGAGCTTCAGAAA
This sequence comes from Terfezia claveryi, assembly GCA_015179025.1. NCBI lineage: Eukaryota > Fungi > Ascomycota > Pezizomycetes > Pezizales > Pezizaceae > Terfezia > Terfezia claveryi. Next base: position 458,207 of record WHUX01000005.1, read on the forward strand.
GTTCAGGCATGTATTTGGTGCAAGCTCTGTGTGCAGGTCGATCACAATATCGCCCACGTTGAGTTCTAAAAGCACTGACATAACACCCTCCCGATCCCGTTCGGCTTCCCCCTTCCACAGCTTCTGTTCCCGTTAATCCTGAGGCAATGAGTGAAACAGTAGATTGGCGTTCCGAGCGGCCCAAGCTTTTGCTGCTGGAGTATTGCGTTGGCGTGGATTTGTAGTTTGAAGTTGTCCTATGATACACGCGAGCTCGCGCAGACAAGCTTCTTTCAGAGATGAGTAAGCTATTGGTAGCCAAGTGCCAAGAAATCATGGTAATTCGTGTATTTGATTGATACGATCAAACCCCCGATCCCCTCCTCTGGAGATCTCGCCCCTTCTGCTCATGATATACATTCTACAGACCGGAGATGATATCATCCAGGTTTGAGCCAATGAATCACATGTTATATCCCTAAGTTTTACAATCTTGTATTGAAATATGAAAGGTTGCTGTACGCGCTTACACTCGGTTGAATATCCTGCTATTAAATGAACTTCCCCCATGAAAAGCAATAACTCTGCAACTGCTGGTTGGCAAGAGCTGCCCGGCAGGGTGTAGTTCTGAGTGAGACTGAGCTCTTCAGTTTAAGTACAGTAGCGTTATAACATGAGAAACTTCAATTGTATTGACAGGCACCTGGGGTGAAAGCGTATACAGAGACCAGTGCTCATTAGTAATCTCTTGCCACCCCCGCCCCCCCCATCGATCCTTAGGATGACATGGAAGGCCAATTAGTAGCGTCGTAAAAAGGGCCTATTGACTCCGCTGGAAGAAATTTTTTAGATGTGAGTTGCTGAGCGTGGGAATTCCCTTTACGTTAGGTGCCAGGGGTTAGTCTGGTTGGTACGCCAGGGGTTTGGCCGTGCTTTGACGCACATTGCCCAACATTTACCTAGAAACCCAGCTCTACAGTATATCAGGTTGTACTTATCTAAAGCCCTAGGCAAGCTAGTCCCATAGCTTTCGGCTGCCTATGAAGTACCACGGAGGTGCTGGGTAAGTATACATACGTACATGTACAGGTGTCTTAGGCTAATTCGGTTTATATTATGAATGTGGTATCTTGTCCGCATCGTGCCCAACGATTTCCATTAGAGCTGATTGAGAATATACGGTAGTATAGAAGTTGTATATCATATATCATATACTTAGCGTTTGGGGTACAGACCATCGGAGTCAAGCACTCGTGTTAGCATTGCCATGCAGCTCGGCAAAGTGATATCGACACCCCTTTTGGGAGAACCGGGCCAACTTCCTCGACGCGTCTGTTAATCCATGGCTGAGAGCAGCGACTCCAACAAATGTTGTAATGAATGAGGATGGTGGATATCAAGAGGCAACCACTTTCCATTTTCCACAAAAGAATGGATAGATGGCGATTCCATGTTACTGCTTAGAACTCAATAAGACCTTAGTGCTGTATATACGTTTAATATCGTATATTTATTTGCTGTATGGAACACTGAAAAGAAGCCGAGATCCCGATATAGTGGAAGGCAGTTAAGTAGGGGGGGTGATCATAGATCCACAAGATCCATCATCGGTCGGGAGACCAGCAGGCTCGAATGAGCAGCGGAGCGAGATTACCGCGCGTCCGGTATTCTGTATGATTGGCCACTGAGACAGCCATTTGAAACAGTTGGGTGATGGGTATATAAACGCAATTCTTTCGTTTGCAGGAGCTTGACTCCAAAGTTTGTAGATGTGTATGTTACACACACACTAGTCTCACAATCGAGAACATATTCGCTTGGGGTTTGTCCTGTCGCATTTTTGCACAGCCAGCGAAAATACTCACACTACAGCCGCTATTTTGCAGTTGCTGCAGTTCCTTTGAGGGGCAAAGCAGGTCAGTATCAGAAATTGGAGATTCTGTCAAAAGAGGACCTGTCGCTAGACCTGTCGTTGGCGTGCGATCACCAAGCTACCTACTCCAGGCTAGACAAACTACCTCTCCCTTGTCTCCCGTCAAATCCCTGTGCATCTCAAATCCGAGGGGTGAAAAGAACTTGCAAAGATACATGTCACCATTGTATTGATGAGAAAGCAACAACGCCATGTGAGTGAAAGCTCTTCCTCCCAACACTCACCCACCCACCTATCTAGGGTGCATGAAAGGCAATCGTTCTCATCTCCTTCTGGGAGATCCTTTCTTTGCCTGTTGTTTGCCTTAACTGGGCAAAAGCCAAATGGTGTGCGCTGTTTCTTCTCGTTGTAATGATATGCTAATTGTTAATGAGGAGCTACTAGTTGCAATATGTCCCTTCCTGCGGCCTAGGTACTGATTTGGCCCGAGGGTGGTCGTATAGGAGAGAATTATTGTATATACAAATGTTTCAGAATTGTGAACTGATGAAAACAAGTGTTCTGCTGGTTGCTCCACATCTGGAATGCATTGCAACAGTTTGCATCTGCATACCCTTGAAGTCCATTCCGTGTACATGTTCACGAGACCACTAAAGTACCAATCGAGGTACAATATATCTACAACAGAGTTTATAATCTGGCAGTCTGACATCTGTGTTGATCTAGCTACTCCAGGACTAAGTATCATGGGACAGACATGCCAATGGGTCCCGAAAAGTGCTCACTGCTGCTTACTTTAGCTTTATGAGCTACCTTATGCGGCGAAATCTAAAGCAAACTCTGGTTTTTGAAAATTTCCCTCTACGGCTGTTCGGTAGGTGGGGCTTTAAAGCCTTATTAGGTGATGTCTCGTCAACACATCTGTTTCACTCGGCTAACCTGTTTGCCACGGAAAGGTCGTGGGAAAGAAAACGCTCGCCATGATTTGGTGCCTTGAATTCCAAGGGGACCGGAGGACATGTATCCGCAATACAAGGTCGGTCTGTCTAGACACGCGAAGCTGTCACAATCAACAGCACGACTGTTGTCAGTGAAACCGTCCCCATCGTATGGCTTGTGATACCTGAAGTTGGGGTCGGTATATGACCGTGAGAAAGCGAAGGAAGGCGCAGAGTCGGGCATATAACAACACACGCATGGGTTAATTTAGGTTGGGCTCAAATTTGAAATTCTGCCGCAAATTTGCCTGGCTGTGATAAGTGTGCCCTAGGTGTGGGTGTTAATCAAGGAACAATGGATGCACCTCTCTTCGAGACAAATACCATGGCACATCCAGTTACAGCATAGACGCACATATTGACTATGAACAGCTTGCTTTGCGTTATGCAATCATTTAAGGTCTTGCTGCCATGGATTGGAAGTACCCAGAGCGAAATGATGTGCTTGGCTCCCTAAAGGGAGCAGATTTGGAGTGTCTCGCTCATTGCCAGATCTGTGCATTCGGGTGGAATTTATACCAGCTGAACCATACGAATAGAGCAATGAAGGCTTGTGTTGGACATTTAAGAGGGGTTGCAAAAGCGGACACAGATATCGTGTACAGCCCCAGAAACTCCATAGGAGCGCGAATAAATGGGATCATTTCTCCTCCATGAAGCAGCAGGGCCCCACACTACTGGTTCCTTTGTTCGCCTCACGGACTGCGATGTTTGGACACAACCATGGGCTAGAGACTGAAGATGGATGCCGGACTGGGAGGACTTCTTGAGTCCTTAGGCATCACCATTATGCCGCTCATGGGGCGCCACTTAGGAATATGCATCTCTCCGCCCTGCTAGTACCTCAGAAGGGCTTGCTCATTTTGCCTTGCTTTTTGCACATCGGAGGGTCAGCCAAGTTTCGACACTGCTCCTGTTATCCAGGTACTTTTTGTTACACGACATCGACATTTATGTATCAACTGACCTCTGTGAGAAGTACAAGCCTAAGAGCAAACGGCACACCCCCTCAACCCCTAAGGTTGCAAAACCACCTTACATGGCTACGGAGCCAACTATCTTGCCACATAAGGCGCTCAAAGCAACTCCTGGTGATTGTCACAAGAAGCCTAGATTGTTTTGCATCTTACATCAAATCTGAACTAGTGAATTTTGTTGGAGGACTAAAAATTCTCTGAGAATCGGAGTTCTAATGTGCTTGTGGATCATCGCAAACCAGCGCTCTGATGGATACACCCAATATACTACACAGGAAACATACTTTTGATTTTCATGCGTTTCCCATCTGGTAGATCCAAAGATACAGGTTTTATTCCAATGTCGAGCCAGGCAGAGGAGGGCTACTAGTACCAGGAAGAGTACTAAGAACAATATGCATGTTTGTTGGCACTATTACTTCCTCCTGAGTAGGCCCCTTCTTCATTCTCCTTTCCATATTAACGAACCGGTAATCTTGTAGCCTTGCCACCTCTTTCTTTTACAGGCCTCTGTTTCGGTTCTCCAGAGGGAAGTTGCATAGGGGAGTTCATATCATAACTCAGGACAAAGGTCAAGGAGTGTCTTGGTTTGGAAAGTATGGTCGGGGTGTGTGGGGGTCCCAGAGGGCACCTACTGTGTACCTGGGCCATCAAACTTCGGCTTGTTGAAGGGGGTCTTGAATCCCCTGCCCGCAAACAGCATGGCTAGGAAAGGGAAGTCACACGCCCACCACACCATCATCCTACTAGTAGGGTAACTTATGCCTGCGTCGTCATTCCAAACCATTCTGTCAGACTTTGCAGCAGTCCAAATTGTGGACTCGCGCCTGTGATAGCTGACCACTATAAACTTCGATATATCCGCACGTCCCACCACGGTACCCTCGTTCTTTTTATTTCCTTCCTTTATTCCGTCGGCTCCTTAGCTTTCAATTCTCCTAGACTTATAGCTCCGCCCACTTCGGGCATTCTTCCAAAAGCTTGTATACATTTTACCTTCTCGGCCCAATTTTCACTAATCTATTTACTCTCGCAAAGGCGTTCATCCTCAATGGCAAGACGGACTCCAGTCAACAATCTATATGGTCAGGGCGAGGAGGAGGAAGACTATGTACCCAAATCTGGCCGCTCCCACGACCGTTATGCACTGGCTAGACCGGACCCGAGGGGGACTATGCAGTCTCGCTCACACTCCAATACGAATACGCACTCTACTGGGAACAATAACCCAACAGGGAGTGCAAGGCGGAGAATTCCCGTTGCGGTATGTCTTCATTGGCTTTCGGTTCATATGTATTGGAAGCCACTCTAACTAGTCCTCACAGTGTGGGCGGTGTCGACAGCGGAAAATTAGATGTAGCGGGGATACAGAAGGCCTAGGCTGCACCAATTGCAGGGGAGCATCGATACTACCTGCTTTGTGCACATTCTTGAGGGTGCAGTTTCATCATGAGACCTTTGAGGATAATGTTCAAGTACTTATGCAAAATGCTTTGATACAGGCGGGCTCGAATGCATTGGAGCTACACCCCTATGTGGCAGCTACTGCCTCGGCCTCAGCGCCCTCCCTCGCCATGAATCCATATGACTCGGTTCCACATAGCCATACACAATCGATACGCCCAAGTCATTCTACCACCTCATTAAACCCTAATTTCCACAATGGAATTAACGACATGACCCCACTGAAGTCATTATATCACCTTGAGGCTTCACATCACAACGGTCAAGAGAGCCGTAATGGCGCCTTGGGGAGTGATAGTGATAGTACTTCAAACGTGTATGATGGCAGTTTCCCACAGTTCATGCTTCCAGAGATTGCAAATGGTGGAATGCAGCAGGATCACTTACGTCAATGGACCCCCCTCTCAACACCTAATCATCGCCCAAGCCTCTTCCTGGACCCAGACACAGCGAACAGTCATTCATTTCTCCCTAACTCTCGCATGTCACCAGGAACCCTTGATGTTTACAGCGCTCAAGCCAACATGTTTCCAGCGTTGGCAAATTTATCTGACAATCTACCTTCAGGCACCGGGTCGGCACCAGTGCAAGCCTATATCCGTGGAGATTCGAGTTATGTTAAGCAACCGGAGAAAATCACCCTGCCAACGATCCAGGGGTACTCGCGACCACAGGCTCTCGATATAGGCTCAATGGCAACAAGGACAACCGGTTCCACCACTCTGAATGAAGCCTCCTTGACCTATACCCCTTCCCAGTACAAAAGCTACTCCTGGGCTGCAGAGCCGAGTCTCAATACACCAGCAGCCCCAGTGTACGCATTTTCCGCACCACTTAAATCCCGCCAACTAACTGTTGGTAGTTCACATTATTCCCGTGAAAGTATTTCGAGGAGTAGTCCACCGGTTCTACTGCCTGCATCGACGTTAAAGTCGACCAGCCCAATTGGTCGTATTGGTCCTAACTACGCTACTGGGTATTCTTCTCCGAGCTATTCAGGCCAAAGTCATCTACCATTTTCTCTCTCTTCGGCCAACACATCATTACTACCAACACATTCATCAACTGTACTGAATTCTCCCACCATAGTCACATCTGGCCCAGGTCTAGAAGGAGACAAAAGAGGCAATGGCGAAGGTTTTAAAGGCCCGTTGTCAGACTCTACTGGCTCGTCGGTGCCAGCATCGCCTTACTCATCTTCACCAACGTCCACTAGTACGCTATACGAGACCTCACGGTCACAACCAGCGACACCAGTCCCTACAAGGTCTGCAAGCGATAAGGGTTTGCATACCCATTCCTCTACACGGCGGCATGTGAATAAAATTTACTGATGATGTTTTACTCGCGCTCAGGTTAGTTCAGCCCATTTGCAAATCACATCTCCAGTCGTGATTGTGCCCCCTTCCTGTCTCACGCAACGATATGCTCCAAGTCGCAATTCCTTGGGCAACACGGTGCCTAATTAGAATTGCTCGTTGCAAATTTTTATTCGAAGCATATATCATAAATTCACCTTGAACGGAACAGAATTGCTGACTTTGTTTTTGTGCGTCATTAGACTTGGGATTATGCGATTGTGGTGATCATGTGAAAGCTGGATCTTTGCTTGACGAGGACCAAGTGAAGATGCAAATTAGCTACACCCTGGGGGGTGGTGCGCCCTACTACGAACAGACAGGCATTGATTGGACTTGGGACGACCTCGAGAACTAATTCCACCATCTACGATTCTCTATTTCCTTTATTCATGCATTGGCGGTTTTATGTTATTTTCATTGGTTGGTTTGCATATTTCATACCCGACACTCATTTAGTGGATATTTTGGTTCTTCTAACCCTGTCCTTGTGAAAATATTTTCCCATATCCCATTCCCATCTGCATGTTTTGTGTCTTTCAGCCACTTTCATCCACTTCATAGTCCATACACACTTGGGGGGCAATACTTCGGACGGACCGAGATTTCTGGGGATGAGGGTCTAAGGTAACGACGGCTTAGCGTGGGGCGTTCGGTTGCGACAAGATTGGGATTTATTTCACTGGATTGGCGGATAATTTAGTTTCTTTCTCTCACTATCAATTTCCTTTTATCGGTCGCCCTTTTCGCAATGTCAGGACACAGCTCTTGCTGTCTATTTCTTTTCAGTGGGACATTCTAGGTAGGTTCAATGCGAATATTACTCAGGAGGCAATCACATAAGTAACTGTATGTCGGATATGGTGTGTTTGTACAATCTGTATATCTTGCCTTTTTTTTTGGATTGTGCTCCTCCACTGCACACCTGCCTTTTCAGAGCTGTCAATTGCTATTCTCCTATCCCATACATATGGAGGTGCATACTGTCACTGGTTGGGTCTGACTTGTATGCCATACTGGCAATTTCTATTTAAGAAGCACGGTCACAGAAATATCATACTGGGTCGTACATATTACGACAGTTGTTTGTTTCTGACTCTTTCTCCCAAAACTCTAGATTCGTTTGCATGGACTGCCTGGTGGAAGAGTTGGCTATACGGTTGGGTTTAAATGCGAGCATGGAGGCAAATATGTGAGCTCTAAAGTTGGGCTTGCAGGCAAACAATCGACATATTGGACATCTATAATCCGTGTGACTTGCTCTTGAGTGTTCACGGTACAGGCGGGCACCTGTGGAGTCCGTAACCACATCCCACCCTTGCACAGGCGTTTCATTGCTTATACCTGACTTCATCTCGGGATCTCTCACTTAGTATGCCTCGCCCATTCTCCACAATTGCATTATCTACAACTCGAATAGACATCTTTATGCAAGCTTCGTACCGGGATTTTAGACTACTCCTTCCCCACATTGCCAAGGAAAACTTTATTCTCCTACGCCAATCACTGGAGTTTTAGTCCGGTGAGTTTGATGTTGTAGATCTAGGCGTAATGTAAGGCAGGTGTTTTAGCTAGATCTCAAGTGGAGCCGGATTCTATATCCTTGGAGAGCATAGTTCAAGCCATGCAAATGATCTATACTCGATACTACCTATATTGATGCATTGATGTCGTATGTTTAGTTTACATGATCGTAGCATGAACCACTTCATGATAAGGATAAGCAAATGCAACCTGAAAATCCGATTAGAATAACGTACGAGTTGGGCTTCCAGGATAGGTAGGTAAATAAAGTAAGTATGATAGGTAGAGGACCAACTAAGCGTGCTAATTATAGATGCATATGTGTGTATGCAGGATGTGGAACATATATCAGCCCAGAGCTATAATATCAAGTGTATGTTCATATTAGTCTGGTTGGCAGTATGTTCATATGTATGTAAATGTATGCTAGAGTTTAGCTTAGGGTTGTGTACCTATGTATAGCTAGCTGATCCCGGCCGCGATGGAATTCCACGAGGTGAGGGGGCCAGCGCCACGAGATGAGGAGGAAGAAAGTTGTGTACGTGTGTTTCTGTACGAACAAGCAGGAATAATGTAATTGTGTGTTGCATCTTATTTGGATTGTGAGGGGTTAGTGAGAAGCTGAAATGTGAGGAAGTGAGGGTGTACAGATGTGGGTTGAGAACAGAGTAGGGCGTGCTTGTGGCTTTGGTTTTTGTCGGCTAGGAGAAGTGTAACAATAATTATGCCAGGGCGAAATGATGGATTCACGTTGTAACACGTTCTTGTAAGCTTTTATATACTGATCTGCCTACGCAGAAGGAATTCTCACAAAAGATTATTGTAGATTTATGATATATTCTATTAACAAGCAATTGCAAATTCTTAATAATTCTAAAAGCATACATCGTACCTCTCACCAACTAAGTAGAGTTCGTGTTTGTGTCTCACAATAATCTTAATAGCTGGGCCCAGCTATTACCTACATTCCGTGCCCCTCTCACAGAGCCTCAACCTCGAGCTCCCATCACTGCCCTGTTCCGACCTCACCCATTCACCGGTCGACTAAACTGTAGCCAAAAGCATGGCGCGGGGCGATCGGGGAATTAGAGTGTGGGGATTAACCTGGGGGCTGGGAGCCCCAAAAGCTAATTACCAACCTTACATTTGTATGTGTACTATACATTATGAGTCCTTATATGATTTTTTTATTTCTACTACGCAGCCTCAAACAACTTTGGTTCCACAGCATCAAACATACACACATACAGTACGTGGGGGGGAATGTCTTTACACACCCCTTTTTATGCATGGATCACACTATTGTATGTCTCATTAGAAATAGCGAGCGCTACCGTAGGGCTGGCGCTGAATATTATGCAGTGAGGGGTGCATAAAAACTTAATACAAGTGGGTACAGATGTGCAGCGGTAGGTAGGATCAGTATACTGTTACCTACTCAACGTTTAGATGGTGGCTTGGTAGGTATACATAGAGGTAGGTGCCTGATGTAGGGGTGGGTTGGGGTTATAGGGAGGTGATTTTGTATTGTCTCAAAGAATAGATGAATTTCACAGTTTGTGATATTACCCTGAATCAAGGAGCAGTGACTAAAATATTTCACCCGCATTTTGATTTCCACGCATGTGCCGTCGATAAGTTACTCATAAACAGTAGCTTTTAACTGCATATCATCTCCTTCCAAGTACCACTCCCTACATGCATTTGTATCTTTTCTCTTGCTAAAGCCCAGCTCTCGTACCACCCATTGATATCGATACGAAGTGATCTGCGCCAATACAGTGCACACATAATAATTTAGCTCTACGTCACATTTATTCTTTCTCGTCACTCCCCACTCTCTCACATCAATATCACATTACACAATCCTCAGTTGTGGAAAAACAGGGGCAATATAGGATCATGATCATCGATCTATCGATCTCATAGATACAGCTACAGCTACAGTCAAATCATTGCATTTTAATTACCAACCAGATGCTTACACAGTGAATTACATCGCAGGATGCATATGCAAGACCGTTGTGATGGGCGTCGCATGTGGCCTAAGAAACTTATTACTTTACCGTGCCCGCTGCCCATGGAAACTGAGACGGTTCATCATAATCTCATCAGGGAATTATGACCTGAATGAGACTCGGCCACTTATTGTTTGTGACCCTGCATTGCACTCCTAGCAGGGCTGGCCAATGTGATCACTTGTGTGAGCTGAGGAGTGGATTGCAGTGATGATCATCCATATGCTTGGATCTGCATTGGACAATTGATTATCTAGTTATTTATTTGCTTCTCTAAAGAAATATTCAGAGTTCGTGTTTATATTTAGCTTCAATTCTTGGGGCGTGCAGTATAGCAGAATATATGTATTAACGTTAAGTACCCTCATACGTAAGTACTCATGAGCGCCAAATATAGCACCATAGGGTCTTGTAATTGTGTAAAATCACGCATGGTACAAACTTACTTCTATAAGGCACATATGATAAGAGTTCTACTATCTGCCACAAACAGGCGGTTTTATGGTACTTGAATCCCGCTTACCTAGGTAGCAAAGTCACCAATATATTAAATCCACTAGCTATACATGCAAATGTCCCCACCGCTCGACAATAGATATTGTATGTAGAGGACAATGGGGTGGCAGCACCCATCCGGGGACGGCCGCTTGCGGCCGCTCATACGAATCAAACACACCCCACATAATCTCTTGTTTAGGTCGATGCGTGCGCAACTCATATCCACAAGTTGGAAAGGTTGTTTCTATACCCACTCAGAGCCCCACAACGTATGGGATAGATAGCCTCCCCCCGTTCATGCCGTGACCCGGGGCTAAGTGAGATCGGGTAGGATGGGTGTGTTATGTTATGTGTACATAGCTGTCAGTGTTATAGCCATGCTACACATGCACGTAAAAGCGGGGAACACCTGCCGTTCGGTAATTATTGGGCTTGGCATAAGACTATGAAACAATGATATTAAATTGCGTCCGCATTGGGTATATTCCACTTGTCTCATGAAATTTGCACATATATCATCAATTCGTTAACTCAACAGCTAGCAAACCCCACCTATGTGCCCGATGCTGAAATTGTGTTCTCTGGAGACAAAAGTGGGGAAAGCTCCTGTGAATCTGCGCATGCCTCTTTGCATCTTTGAGTTATTCCTCAAATTTAATTCATGACCTCCTGCATCATGCCCAACGCAACTGTACACGTCTCTGGATCTGCGCGCACACGCATGTCATTATTGCATCCCACCAGTACTGCAAAGCCTAAGCAAAACTTTAATTAAAAAAGGGTAAAACTTACGGACTGATGATAAAAAATATCTTTATGATAGACAGCAGGTAGAAGCCTAGTAAGTATTACGTACATCCATCTCTCACGTTCGTTTTCTCAATCAGCATACACTAGCTGCGCCTAAATTATAGGATGCACCAGTGTCGTCCTCGACCAAGACTGCCCTGTCTGCACCTCGGAATATCGAGATCTATTTCTCCATGTGGCTAACTCTGCCTAAAACGGTAGTCGCCAAGTCCAACTCTACAGTCGATTTCCTGTTTAGGCAGTCGGGACTAAAGTAGATAAGCGCAGTAGTTGGTGCATACCAAGTCACCAGAAAGTAACTGTTACCCTGAACTGAGACTGAACACCCGCTACCCAGTGCTATTTTTTACACAGGGACTCTAAGGTCACTTGGCTTCGTTTCCTGCATGCACCGCTGTGAATTCACAGTTAATTGCAATTATCTAAAAGTAACCGCCACGCCGGGTCTTTGTGGGCGTTTCAACTTGGGGTTCCGGCTGGCTCGTCATACATCATGTGCATTTCACAATTACTTGAGGTATCACAACATCACTTAACATGATACTAATGTAAAATACTTCTTAGGCGATGCATATGCTCCTCAAATCTAGTGCATAGTATGCAAATAACTGCTGCTACACAATATGCAATAGTAATGCATACCAATGAAACTTGGAAAATGTGATTTAAGATTTCATTCTCAATTCGCTATGATTATTCCACTGATAATTACACCTCCCATTTACACCTAGGGCTGAAATGACCTTGCCATATACCGATAGCCAGGGAGGGATGCTTCCTGATCCAAGCCTCTGGAACCTTATTCAGCACGTTTCTCTCCCTTCAGTTTCCTATATCAATTGCAAAGCGAAGAAACCCCAAAATAGCTCGCCAGGATTAGCACTCCCACGACCACCTAAGCACTACAAATATTTCCGACTTGGGACCTTAAGTTGTCCAACCAGACTTTGCGTTATTGTGTGTTGGGTATACGCATAGGTTCTAATATGTAGGTGTAGTAGTGCTAGTGGGGGCACTGAACTAGCTAGACTGGCATTCATCTAAGTAGGGGCATAGTCAATCTAGACTGGTCATAGGTTTGTATTTTCCATCCTAGTTTGATTGAAAATTACTATGTATACAAGCCCTATCAAAGGTTTCTATAGCACGAATGGAAGATCAAATTGACAGATACGTTATTTTCGGGTGCAAAATTGCAGTTCTACGGGTATCAGATTTAGGGGGAGGGATTGCAAGATTCCACCGGCGGTTTCTGAGCCGGATATCTCTCTGGATATATCTCCGGATAAAATCACCGTGGAAGGTTTACAGAGGCACGAGGCTAGTTTACTGACGCATCATTACAGGGTAAGAGGCAAAACTGGTAACGGGACTAGGCAGAAACGACTGTTTCGTAATTTTTTCACTTTATATAGTCTGGCCTCCCTAGGAGCGGTCGGGTTCGAGACTAATAGTCTGGTTGGCACGACCCCTCCTAAGCTTTATACTACGAGTTGGAGAGTGTAACCAACTAGTACAAAACGTGATCAGTGGGTGCTACGCTCACGAGCTACCGACTCCAGACTACCGACTCAATAGTAATAGCGTGCCAATTAGAGCATGGGACTAGCTTGGTTACTTTACCTTCGCTATACTAGTCTGGTTGCACTACCCCTCCACGGTTGTGCAACCAGACTAACTAGGAGGGGTCGTGCCAACCAGACTACACCTACTACTGCTGCGAGGGTAATGCAACCGTCCTGGTACACGGTCGATTAACACGTAGCAGTCTGAGAGATAAAAAGGTATTTGCCTTAGGTTCTTAATTACTTGACTTCCCTCGTCGAATGATATTAAAACTACGAACTCCACTCCATCCCCCCAACCCTCCTCTTCACGTTCTCTGCTACCCTCCAGCATCTTTCTCTTGAATTCTGGTCACGAAATTATCGGAAGTTACCGAGAACACCGAAGTCGTCTGAAATATCAGAAGCAGCCTCTAAACACTTCGAAACTACTGGAAACATCACAAGTACGTAAGCGTACAAAGAGATCCGGACTGAAACAACATGTTTTATATCTCTCTATGGAAGGTTTCTGAAACCGCTAGTAATTGCAAAGTACAGACTCGAAAGTGTGCCATCGAGGTACTTCCCGCTGTCTTTTTACTTATACTTATTCAATACCCCATTAAAAAGGCTTAAGCTTGCGCATTAGGATCTGTGTACCGAAAATTCCCAAACTTGAACCCCTAGCTAATTATGTACATTCAACATAGTTACTAGTGGTGGTCAATTCTTAAACTGGGTAATGGTAACCCAGGTTATGCAATGCCAAGAAATAACAAAACTAGCCCCAATAGAGCACAACCGCAAATTTTCAATTGACCCTCCGAAATAAAGTTGTGGTAGAATTCTGGGTAACGTGTCTTTAGTCAGCTTCATATTACAACTACATACCACCTCGCCAGACTAATACCACTTATAAAATGCCGCGCTCTACTCAACGGAGTCTATTACTAGCCAAAATTCTTAAGATGATGGAACAGCTTATACGATTGATTAAGGATGATGGCGGAAAGGATCTTATCGAGCTACTTGAGGAGCTGTGGATAGTCTATAAGGGCATATCGGCGCATCGCTATATTGCCAGTCGAAGAATTAGTGCTGGGAGGCATATACATCATGGAAGTGTTGGTGGAATATCCATTTTGGAAAACTTGGTTAGGAATTATCCTGAGCCAGCATTCTTAAATCTATTCAGAATGCATCGAAGTTCCTTTTGGACTCTTGTGGAGACCATAACTCCAATATGGCCAACAGAACCTATAGGAAGGAAAAAACCTCGTCCGATTTATCAACAGCTAGCAGTAGCATTATATGTTCTTGGAAGTACTGGGGGAGGAGGGTTGGAGCGGTCGAGAATTGCTTTGAACATTTCAAAGGGAGCTATAGGTACATACCTATGGCGTTCGCTTTGGGTTCTTAGCAAGCTCTTACCAATATATGTTAAGTGGCCTTTATTGGAAGAGCGTATGAAATCTGCTGAAGAGCGGAATATAGGAGGATGTCAAGAGATCTTTAAGAATTGTGTTGGGTTTCTGGATGGGTCAATTATTATTTTACATGATAAGCCTCAAGTAGATCCAGAAGCTTATTTCTCTAGAAAGAAGGAATACGGTATCAATCTCCAAGCAATTTGTGATTGGAATCGATGCTTCATATATATCAGTATGGGGCATACAGCAGCAACACATGATTCCACAGCATTTAAGAATTCAAGCCTCTACAAAAACCGCATATCCTACTTCAACAATCATGAATATCTTCTCGCAGATAAGGCCTACGCCCTTGAAAAGCATGTGATAGTGCCATTCAAGGATCCTTATGCTCGAGAACGACCAAAAGCCACCTTCAATTACCAACTTTCTATACCTCGAGTTAAAATTGAGCATGCATTTGGTATCCTTAAAGGCAGATTCCCTTCACTTCGATGCCTACCTGTCAAAATCAGCATAGATCAATATAGAGGACACCAACGAGTTATCCTGTGGATTTCTGCATGTTTAGTCCTTCACAATTTTTTGCATAGCATCCAGAATGAGCACGAGTGGATAGAAAGCATGTTAAGACTAGGTACACAGGATGAGCAATCCCAAGTTGCCAACGAACAAGCAAATTCCAATGAAACGACAAAAGCAGACATGAGAGCAGGAAGGATCCGGCGGGAAGAATTAGTGAATAGAGTTAGTGAGATTCTGGGTTCTGAGGAGGTTTAGCTACCATAGCCATCATTTGCATGAAAGCTTGGAATTGCTTTGCTTGTGCCTCCGCTTGAATCTCAGCTTGTTTTGCCTGCGCATCTGCCTGTATTTTGGCAATTCTCTCTTGTGCTTCAAGTTGACGTTCAAGTCGCCGATCTTCTGCTGCTATTCGCTCCTTATGTAATTCTCTCTCTAATTGAATTCGCCTATCCTCTTTCTCTAAATCAAGAATCCCTCGTTCTGTCATAATCTTTTGAAGATCTCCCCCTTTATCCCGAACAGCCTTTTTTAGATATCTTAGACCCAGAAGTAGAACTAGAAGCTGTAGGTGCAGGTATAGGTGTATTTGCCGGAGGCAGAGTATCTTCCCATTCAAAGTCTTCATCGTCAGACCCCTCATCTGCCTTTGGCGGTGGGGTCGGATCTTGTTGTGTCGGATCTTGAGTTAAATCTGCAATCAAAATCGGTGTCACATTTGGTCGGGTCCCCCAGATCTCATCCAGTCTCCAAAACAAAGGACACTTGGATTCCAAAAGAGCATTGAAGCTAGAAACTTGATCTTCTGCACGCACTCCAGATCCTGACTGCTCTCTTAATTTTCGAGCTTCACTCCAAGCCTTCTTCATGTTATATGCTTTATCCCGAATCCGGGTTACTGTCATCTCTTTATCCTCTGCAAACACCTGTGCTTTCACATCCTTATGCCATATGGCCTGCTTTCCACGAAGGCTTCCCTGATTCTCTTCCATCCAATATACAAGCCTCTCCATCTCTTCCTTTGTCCAGTTCCGCTGGCGAGGACCATTTTGACTAGTCGGAGGCATGGGTATTTCGCTGTTCGGTGAGTATTTCGCTGGCAAGAGGGTATTTCGCTGTTCGGTGGGTATTTGGCTGGCGATGGGTATTTTGCTGGCAAGAGGGTATTTGGCTGGCGATGGGTATTTCGCTGGCAAGAGGGTATTTCGCTGTTCGGTGGGTATTTGGCTGCTGATGGGTATTTCGCTGGCAAGAGGGTATTTCGCTGTTCGGTGGGTATTTCGCTGGCAAGAGAGTATTTCGCTGTTCGGTGGGTATTTGGCTGGCGATGGGTATTTCGCTGGCAAGAGGGTATTTCGCTGTTCGGTGGGTATTTGGCTGGCAAGAGGGTATTTCGC
This sequence comes from Terfezia claveryi, assembly GCA_015179025.1. Taxonomy (NCBI): domain Eukaryota; kingdom Fungi; phylum Ascomycota; class Pezizomycetes; order Pezizales; family Pezizaceae; genus Terfezia; species Terfezia claveryi. The sequence continues at coordinate 474,602 of WHUX01000005.1, forward strand.
TGTTCGGTAGGTATTTGGCTGGCGATGGTGGTTGTATCACACAACTTTAACATAACCCAGAACTCGTTACCACACTCGAGAGTACGGTGATGGGTTCTGGGTTATGTTAAAGTTGTGTGATGACACTGGCCAATCAGCGTGAAGGCCAAGGGGCCAAGGCAGTGCCAAGAGGTTGCATAAACTGGGTTACCATTACCCAGTTTAAGAATTGACCACCACTACTGTAATCAAATACTGTCGTGTAGCGGCAGCAGCTAGCCTAGAGAGCTACGAGGGTTAATGCAAGTCAGACTATGGACAGCCTGGGTGCGACCGGGTATGTTTCCATGATGTTCGCAATTACCATGGGAAACAAGATGTTTCGAGGCGTAATAGCCCATAGCTTCTTCCTTCCGAAATCAAATAATATATAAGATGCAGGTGTGGTCCATCTCTGCTGCTAGCTACTTGTAATGGGACAGTCCTACATTTAACTAATACCATATTCACTATCTATGTATGTTGCCTCTTGCAACTTCGGGTAGTCGGTGCTGCTGAACCAAAGGTTAGCCAACGCTATATCTTCACCTCCAATCGAGACTAGCATACTCAGGGTAATTGAGCTAAACTGAGCGTAATCGATTATATTACTATTTAATAGTTTGAGATGACATTTCCCATTTACAACATTCTCAAGAATGCCTGAACTGCAAGTGGTTTCTGTTGCTTCGGATGTACAGTGGCCTTTGCAAAACAGGTTGCTATACAGCCAGTTTAGATTACTCATTCCGTCATCAACCAAGTACATCAACGAAATGTGTCATGAGTAGAGCTCTTAAGGTGCCTTGAGTACATGAGCTATAGTCAATAAGTGGGTATCCCCTTCCAACCCAATGATCAAAGATAGAGGGCGCAGAAATTGACGTCTAATGCCTTGAGTTGGGGGGCTAGAGGGAGACTTTATAGACCTTGCTCTAGAACTCTTACGTCCTGGCTGAGCACTGCAAACTGAAACTCTCCCAGGGCTATAATTCCCGGTAACGTTCGAAATTACGTTTTTAAGGCCGGCTGAGCTATTGCTTCCTTATGAACCTTTCGACTCCTCCGACCGTCCTCATACAAATGTTTCTCCCACGTAGGAGAATTCTGGCACAAATAGCAAAGCTGATGGCCTCAAAGCTTGCACCAATGTCCCGCCCGATTGGTTTCTCAATTGTGACCGGAAAATCAATATTCAGTGGTGAATATTCGATGTTCCGTGGAGATCAAGGCATGTATTATCGAGACTTTTGAGATTCTCAATCCGTTTTGAATAGATTACGTACGATCATGATGATCTGGTGAACTCAGCCTGCCATCACTTATTGGAAGGCCCCAGGCATATGATGAATGATTAAGGGAATTGCGGAGGTCAACAACCCATATCTATGCTTGATGCTGATTGAAACAATTAGAGGTAGATTCAATTCTGCGGTCACTGACCAGGGGCCTTGTCCTTTTTTGCCAGTATCAGTCAGCCTCGGCATGTGCGGTGCTTACCCTGCTGCCCAACCTCACTATAGCCAGGGACAATTTATCCTGGAGTAATGTGCTGGCCCCATCTGCCCCTATTCTGCTCATTCAGCGTGAGCCACGGGTCGTTTGATTTCGGAAGCAGCTAGACTTCCAACTCGCAGTTACTCAATCACTCTGATTCTGAAGAGTAAAGATATATGGAATACAACAGTCCCCGCGACATTTTGTAGTTCTCCCCTGCTGTACAACACCTATCATAATGGACTTAACGGCTTCGACGAGCTCACAGATATGACTGCAAGAAACCAGGAATAGACTTGCCTATCCATCACGTATGCTGGTTGATCAATTCATATGAAACTAGACACTGAATAAAAGTTAGATGGCTGTACTATTAACTTATATGTGAGGAACCCTTTTCCCCGGAGGTTGCATCTCCTGCTTTGGTGAATGTGCATGGACAGGGCATTTGGGGATAATCGACAATTCCCCGGGGACGTTACAGATGATGATTTTCACTTTCCTGTCGCATATGCCTAATGAGGGCCGAGTGGGACCAGGATTCCTGATTAGGATGAATTTCCCTCCTGTAGATTGGTGGTGATTATCCAGAGTATTGTGAGAGCAACAAACCCCATAAATGGCCATAGGAGGAGTGATTATTGTCATCGCGACAGCGGAAAATAAATTGTCCATAATGACTGGTATCTGATCGAACCGATGTTCGGTTAATCTGCGGGTTCCCCACAGCCTTTTCCGATTGGTCGTTATGGGGAACAAGCCGATGCAACTCCGACGAAGCATTCTCCCGAGGCTAAGTAGTCTTGGTAGGGCTAGGTTTTTTGCACAGAAGCAAGAGCACGCAAGCCTAAATTTGATAACCAGGACTATTTATTTGATACAACCTCGACGAATTTTCTCTCATCGAGGTTTTCTGGTTGGATTTCAGTCGCTTTATTCCCCGAATCATATCCCGAGCTAGTCCCGAGCAGCGTCGCTGCACTTCCCGCTTTCGGTGTCGCATCCCGCTTCAATGTGCCGTCGCACCAAGCTTAAAGGAGCGTTCCGATAGTCGCCACCGTGGATCCTGGAGCCATCAAGAATCGTTTGCTGTTTGTATCCACCATCCACCACTCCGCTCCCCTGCCCCAAGAGGGTAATCCCTGGTTTAAACCCCAGTAACCTGAGGAGGTGCCTTTCCCGTTATTTTTTCAAGAATACTGAGGTCAGAATTATCTATACTTCTATTTCATTGTATTGGCCACAATACCCTCTGCTCATCGCATCGGGAAAAAAAGCATATATATGCGGTATACGGCTGAAGTGCTGGTGAAGCACACTCAATAACTACTCTCTTCCGACCTGAGAGGCGTGTTACCACAACGCCACCACAAAGGCCGGTCAATTGCTACTTCCATATGACTCTCAGGTCCGTGGAGTAGTGCTCGAAATATCTACTGTACCTATCAAAGCACAAATAGAGAGTAAAGCCAGGCCTGGCTACACTACACGCGGCTGCAGTTTATACCCCCCCCCCCCCCGCATTACTAGTGAGGTGAATTTACCTAGGATAGTGAATTAAGCTTGCATAAATCTCAGACGCGGAATTGAAAGAGGCCTACATTCGACCCCGCGGTCTGGCGTTCAAGGTTTCTCAAGGGTTAGAACTGAAAGGGGGGGTTCTGGGGTGGGAAATAAGCAGCGTCCAGCCAGCAGAGAGAAGGAGAAGCGACGATCTAAAAGCTTCGAGATTTTTGTGCTGTTAGGGCTGCAGTTCGTTTCGACGTCTACAAGAACACTTACGTTCCCTATTAATCGCAGTCTCGAAACGGCAGCGGGGGTTACGGCAAGCGAGGTATAGTCTCGATCTACAAGGAGGATCTCCACAGCCGGGGGTTGTGGTTGGGGCCGGCACGCAAGTTTCCACTTCAGAGACTTATTCTACAAGAGTGGACCCCCTGGTAGGTGCGCTCTTCCTTAATACCCTGGACATATGGGTTCCGCCAAGGCTAATTGCCCTCAACCGTAGCTCTTTCGTCCCGACAGGCCGTCAGTTCACTGGTCCCTGCTATCGGTCTTTCTAAACCCCAAAAACAATTTGGCACATTGAGTGAGCCCGTCCTTGCATCTCCGGCAGCCCTAGGTTGGTTACTATCTGCCTACCTCCTTACACCTGACAAGCAAGGTGCCAGACAACGGGCCCAATAATGCAAGCAATAACCTAACTGAGTCAAGCAATCGGACGTAGATATACATACAAAGCACGATAGAACACCCCCACCGGCACAAGCATAATTACTGTCACCCTCCATAGCAATTTCCTTCCTCGACAGCGTCAGTTAAGACGACTAGAAAGTACTACTATCCGTTGAAGCATCTATACTCTTCCTGGTCATTATAACTCTCGAAGCTCTGGCTAGGATTGGGCGTATAGGCAGCACTTCCCGATTACTTGCTTCCGGAGGAACGATCAGAATTATAGGCAGGACACTGGGACGACAATCTATCCCCGCCGGTAGAGTCCTCCCAATCATTGCAAGTTCGGAGGGAGGGCGGGCGGGTCATATCACCACTCACCACAACAGAAAATTTACCCCCATACGGTGCGAGAATTACCCCACACAAGCCTAGACCCTCCAGTTGGTGGCCCCTTGGTGCCGCAACTTCCATCTTAGCTCATTACCGGATTGACAGAAGCACATTCCTTTGCCCATTCGACCTTGAGAGTACATCACAAGAAGTGTCAGAAGCCCGAAAAGGAGTCACATTTAGCTGGCATCTTGAAATCTAAAATATCCCACCGCACCTGATTTTCCATTGTCTTGCTAGGGGGATTTGACATTGCGTTATTGTCCAGGTACGCAAACCTACTTCGTGACATGATCTGTTATTCATTTATCACTCACTTTTTGTCCCTCCTTGATAAGATCTATAATGCTGATTATGACCTCGCAAGTTAAGTTCATAGATCGTCTTCATCACAAGGTTGTTACGTGACCTTTGTGCACTACCCCGCTTTTATTCTCTACAATCTATGTGGTTTACCCGGATGTTTTTTACATCACAGAAGACCACGACATCGACTTTGTCTTTCTAGAGAGGTCTTCCATACCGGTAATAACTTTACTTTGAGAGCTGTTGGGGAGGTGGTTGTCCGCAGTTAACATAATATCAGGACTTAAAGGGACAAGGTTGGTGGAAGATTAATGGTGTCGGTAGTCTGGTGTGGTGTCTGGTCATCCAAGGTCGCTATTACGCCTCCACTGCCCAATACGCAGACTCGCTGCAAAATCACCACTATCTCCGGGACTGAAAATCCCCCCCGCACACACCCCACCCCCCCCACCGTTAAGCTTATACGCGAAGATCAGCCATCAAAGTCCCCGCAACATACTTAGTGAGGCTTCCGCTGGAATTTCCCTCTGGCTACCCAGCCAAACCAGAATTGTTTCGGTGCTTCCGCGGAGATACTCTCAGGTCTGGTCGATTGGAGTTGAAAATCCCAGGAAATAGGTCGTAAATGTCCACTAGCACAGCATGGCCGCCTCACCGATTACATTGCCGTCATTCCCAACTCATTCGCATCCATCCAGTCCATCAGCATCATCTAATAGGTCGAATTCGCTCTCTTCACCAACAATCAACAGAATGATTTCGCAAAATGCAAAGCCAAGTCACAAATGTCCATCATGTGCTCGGCCGTTTTCCAGAGCGGAGCATCTCGACAGACACCTCACAACTCATCTTCCCTCCACTTCAAAATCTTTCATTTGCCCATCTTGTGGGAAGGGGTTTACTAGGAAGGATGTTTTGACGAGGCATGTGCGAGCGGTACATGAAACGAAAAGGTCCGACGTGCGTAAGAGCAGGAGGCGCAGCTGCCGGCGGTGTGCAGGATTCAAGATTAAATGCTCTGGAGGAGTAAGAGGAAGTGCAGATGGGTCTAGAGGTGATGAAGCATGCGAAGCTTGTAAGAAGCGAGGGGTAATTTGTGTCTATGACTTTGGATTACACAACGATGGCAGCACTGCTAGAGGAGACGTTGGAAAGAATTCTGGTACTGGGAGTGGAGATGATGTCTTGAAGGACTTCTCGGAAGAGGAGGGGAGCAGGCGTAATGGGACAAGTGAGAGAATTAGCAAAAGGAGGAAGATCTCTGATGCTTATCCCGGTCAAGGAACCACTCCGGCAGTGAGCAATGTTTCTCACCTTCTCTCGGCAGCTAGGATTGCCAGTCTAGCCTCCCCCCAGCGAAAAGCAGCAGATTTAAGTATGGATGATGAGTCGTTCACCTCAGCAGCGACTGTCGCGGGATTGGTGAACTCCACTGGCGAGAATAGGCAGCGGACGCCAGATATGATCTCCGCTGAACATTTACTGTCAATGGTCACCAATAAGACGTACGAAGATTTGTCTGGGAAACTTGTGTCTCCAAGATTAGCTTTCGCGAATGGAGACAAATCCTCGTATTTCTCTCAGCCACCGTTATTAGCACAAACAAATAAAGGTTCTACTACGCACTTCAGACAGGACACGTTGGAGGGTTCACCACTTTCCCGGGCATCACTTAATCCTTCCCATTTCGTTGCCACCTTGACACAGCAAGCAAGTTCCAGTCCGTCGCAGCGACAGTTTCCGGTGAATAGCTCACCGCTAATGAATTCAACTACTAGTGGTAGACGTTCAGACGAACCGTTCAGCAATCTACGGTCGCTGAATTCTTCCTTAGCCACAGTGTGTGTAAGCCAAACTAGTGGGTTACCTGGCATTTTACCCCCCCTTCCATTCAATGTGGCAGGCGACACAGGCAGCAGCCCAAAGGTGTTCTCTAATGTGCTGCACAGTCTAGGGGCCAATAGACGAGATGAGTCTTTGGGAGATTCAGTTCATTTGGAGAGCGACGACAATTGGTTTTTTGATGCTGGAATATTTGAGACTGATTGGCTGAGATGGGGTGGATTCAGTAGCGATCCACTACCTGCCCCAGAAGTGGAGCAAATGCCGACTGGGGTTCCTCTTACAGAGCGGCACATGTCTACTTGCTCCAATATATCTGCCAGCGGGAATGTCCCTAGTCTGACCAACTCACGCCCCGTCAGCGGTATTACTTCAAAAGATATCTGCACTCCGGCGTCAACACCTTCAGAATACGGCGCATACCCAGCCAATTCAAAGGATGTAAGGTTACCGTCTGTGAGCCCAATTAGGGATAGTTCCGCTGTTGAGGATCTTCTCCCGTGGGGCTGGCGTGCTACAAGGGAAGAGCCCAAAAGGCGCATAACATTGCCACCGCTGAGACAAGTTTTGGAAGATTGCTCTTCAAAGAGACTCGATCGCAGTGCTACTGCCTCCAGCCCTCGGTTTATCTCGGCAGATTTTAACAGAATGGCCGCTCGGATCGGCACTGTGAGCGACAATATTAGAAACGATTTGATCTCAGTGCTTAAGGTTCCATATGCCAGACATCCTTATTATGACGACTGTGATATTGAGCACAAATTTCCGTCGAAGGAACTGATCGACGGGTTTATCGTTCTCTATTTCGAACACTTTCACTCCATATTGCCCATGATTCATAAACCTACCTTCAAAGTTGAGAAGTGTCCTAGCATTCTTCTTGTAGCAATGGCTAGTATTGGAGCTAGTTATAGTGATATAGAGGGAGCCAAAGGATTCGCAGATGGACTGAGCGAACTCTGTAAAAGAGCACTTACTTGGATGGTACGTTGCTCGTCACGGCGGCCTTGCATCTCTCCTTCATACTGACCTATACTCATACACAGGCTGAGTTCGATAATGAATACCTACGCTCAGAATATTATCTGACCGCGTTCTGTCTCCAGCATGCATATGCGTTGGGATCTGGGCACCAAGCGCTATACGATGCTGCTGATTCTACAAGAAGCTTTCTTGTTGCAAACGCCCGGAGATGCGGCCTGTTCTCGGACACCACTTCGCCATGCACCCGCCCACCGTCTGTGCCAAGTTCACCTCGAGGTAACACAATAGACATCGAGGAGTCATCATACCGTCGGGGAAGTTTAGCAACTCTTTGTAGTGACGAGCAGCAATTAAACGCACGATGGCTTGCCTGGGTCGAGCAAGAGAAGCGGAAACGGGTTGTGTGGGCAATATTTAGCTATGATTCCTCGTTCTCGACGTTATCAAATCGCCGTGGTGACATTTCGTTAAACGATATTAAGTCACGATTACCATGTGAGGAAAAGATGTGGGAGGCACCTACTGCTGAGGCATGGGCTGCGATGTTACCAACCCCTACTGCCCCTAATGCAAGCCTTGCATACCGTGGAATGCCTTTTTTCCCAACGCTTCGTGATGTAATTACAAGAAAACTGGATCCCAAGGAGATTCCAAGTTGGGGAAAGGAGCTATGCGCATGGGCATTAGGAAGGATGCTCTGGGATTTCAAAGAGATGGAACAGACGGCTCAAGGGTGTGGTGTCAATGGCGTCAGTGGCCTCGGCCTCCCTGCGCTTACTGAAGGATTAAAACAGACTAAGGAAACTGCGTTGGCTGCCCTCACGGCTCTCGGTGAAGCCGCATGGAGGAATTGTGGGGGCGAGTGTGATAAAGTTCATTCAAAGTAAGTCATCACTCCAAATTTAAAGTCAGCCTCAATATTAACAAATCGTAAGTCTCACCTCACTGATTGCCCATTATTCCCATCTTCACTTTGGGGTTCCAACAATCTCCCTCATCCTCTCGCTGGCTCGGAACCCCCCACCATCGCCCTGTATGAGCAATTGCCCATCAGAGACCGTGGAAGATGCCCGTATCACAAAGCTTAGGTCAATTTTCTCTGAAGATCCAGTACACGCAAGAACGATTGCATGGCATGCTGGCCAGATTATTGGTATCTCCAGACGCCGGCCCGTACATACGCCCGCAGAGACCATGAGAGTATTTCTTGCAGGTGTAGTCCTTTGGGGAGTTGCTAAGTGGTTTGTGGAGTGCAGATCTATGGCAGCGGCGAACTCCTGGACTTGTGGTTTGAACAACGGTGTCGACATACGACTAGACAAGATACCCATACCCTCTCCGTCTAATAATCCTGAGTCCTCCTGCGGAATGCCAGCGGTGGTTTCTCAGTGGCTCAAGACCGGCAAAGGAAGAGCAACCATCAGGAAAGATGGAGATGACACAGAGACTGGTGAGACTCAATTATGCTCAGAGCGTGGAGCGAAAGAAGTTCTCCAAGTTGTCGTGGGCATTCTTGGAAAAATGAGAATCTGGGGTTTAGGGGCAAAATTCAGACGAGTGCTGGAGGTGATGGGAAAATGAAATATTATAGAACGTATATATCCGCCCAGGTCAGAAGTTGGGGTTTGAAGGATAGAAGTGCTTGTATATTTTTCTCGGAAAAATGATGGATGCTTAAATTGAGCTGATCTGGCGGGCTTAGCTGGGTTGATTTTCGACGCTTTTTCGTCCTGGATTGTCGAGTTCATGGTTGCTATATCGGCTGTTCTTATTATTGGGTACTGTTAGGTGCTATTGGGGATATCCCTTCCTTTTTTCCAGCTTCTGTTTGTTTCGCGCATGCAGCTCAGATTTTCTTAGGATTCTTGTCCATTTTGATCTCTATCTGTTGATATTTCCGCGTCATTCGTCCGGTGAGGGTGTTATAAGATAAATTTGGGGGTTTAGTTACATTGATTTTGTCGTTTCGTGGGTTTGCTGTTATCTGATTTTCTGGGGGGGAGGGTTGTTGTTGGGAAAGAGCTGGCGCTTGGGACAAGTTGTTCGAGGGCGAGGTTTCTTGCTTTACTTTAACCACCCTGGTCGACGCATCAACATACACGGCTTATACCAGTAATTTGGAAATACGACTTAGTTACTGGTGCCGGGAGACGTCTGATTTGTTTTATCTTATCTGGCTTTCTTAACATATGTGTTGGACAGGGTTACCTTTCTGCACGTGTCTGGTTTGGGTGAAAGCTTGCTGACATCAGTTCAGTATTTTCTAATATTTATATCTCCTGCGATAAAAAGAGTAGGATGGAGTGAGCAACAGCATTAACATACAGGGTGATAAATTGTCGACACAATAATGGTTCATATTGGCAAAATCTGCTTCAGTGTCTCTACGTCCCAAACATCGGCGAATATATAGAGAATAATAGAAACCCGCCAAAATGTTCCGATTTTCATTCAATTCATTGAAAAAAAAGAACTTTATGGGTGTTGCACTGGCAGTGGGGGGACGCAGTATCCAACCAAGACGTAATATGAAGACTAGGGGCTGCGGGCATCACATGAAGGAGAGACAAGTATCTGGCTTCTGGTAGAAAATTGTATTGGTTCCTAATGAAACTTTCATTTGAGCGTTGATCTCATAATGAGAAGGTCATTAGTGTGAATATACACAAACAGGTAGGACATATTACTTCTACAGGACCTATATATAGTGACTTTGTATATTTGTAGATATTAGTATCATGGCTTTCTCTGTGGCGGTTGGGAAATTCGAGTATGGAAATTTTGTAATTGCACATGCTGAAATTCTTGATCGAGTCGACGTCCCAAGCCTGTCACCGAGCACGAAAAGACCCAAACAGGTACCGGTATGTTCTTGGGATCAAAATACCTAACACGAGTAGGCACGTACGCCGTCGCTATAACTGTAGACTGGGTACCTACATGTCTCGTATGTGTCGTATAAATTATCATTGTTGTATGAGATCAAGGGAAGCCTGATCTTGAATACGAGACAAGTTCAAGTTTGATAACTCAATGGGACACCGTGTGTATCAAGTTTCACTCCTACTCGTTGCCAGCAGCGGAGTAGACTTCCCATATCGAAACTGCAATTGCATCGGTATCGAATCACACCCCTGCACTTTGTTTAATGACCTATGCAACATGTAGACATCGATCATAGAATCATTTGGTTACATGTGGCATCCTGTAGGGCAGTTAGCAGCTGAAGATTGTGTGCCTCACGCCTACGGAACTCCGATGCCGGTTTAGGTCGGAGGATTGGCAAGGACTAGTAGGAGGGTTACGTACGATAGCGGACTTGAAGATGTCGGGTTTCGTAAGAAAGTCATTCATTGACATTAATCAATATTATTGTTGCATTTTCGTCGGTCGGAGAACACTTCACAGCGACAAACAGAACGAAACAGAGCTTCTACAACTCGATATAAACGCATCGGGAGTCGCCTTTCCAATTTTCAGGTGAAGAGCTCGAAAGATTTTAATTCCGGTCCACAGGATTGAGCTGCGGTGAGTGTTCTTGGCAGTTGGGAGGGTATAGATGGGGCTGTGGAGTAATTCGTCGGGAGCGGTGGCCACAATGGGGGGTCTAAATCATAAAATGAGTACTGACATGAATCCTTGGTTTTCGGAATTTAGAGTCGGAAAATATGGGTCTTACATCTACCATGGGGTCTATGGTGTCGTTGGGGCTGTTGACGGTTTTGTGTTGGTTTGCGGTACCTGTGCAAGGTAAGTGATCCTTTTAGTGCATTACCAGAGGTATTACCCATATCCAGAGTCTTTATTCTAAGATATCGTTTATACTGACGTTCATAACCCTTTAGCATTTGGCGCTGGAAACATTGCCTCCATCTCCGTCGCCGAGGGTACGCAATGGCGTCATGGAGACATTGAAGATGTCCTCCTCACACTCACCATGGCAGCCTCATGCCACAGCAAAAAATTTGACGCTCTCCATGTTAAACGTGTCTATTTTGGAAACTGGCTTCGTGACTACTCTCAAGCTATCGACGTTGGGTCTTTAAAATATGTGGACAAACATACAATTCGCATGCTTCTATGGGTTCTTTCATTCATGACATTTGGCTATGCTACGGGTGAGTTTGAAGTCACGGAAGAGAGGCTTGGGTGTTACCGCCCGGAGGAGCATATTGATAATCCGAAGGGATACCCCTCGGATGCACAGGCTTATGATGAGAGCTTGAGAGGGCCGGTAAATGAGAGGTTGGAGTTGGCAATTGATCCTGAGACTGGGATGAAAAATTATATTGCGAATGAAAGGGTGGGAATAATGACAAGTGCGAATTTGATTAGGAGGATGATTGGGAGGTCGATTGAGTTGGGGAGAAGCTATGCGAGGACGGGAATTAAGAAGGAGAAATATGAGGCGTTGAGGTTACTCGGGACAGGGCTGCATTGTTTGGAGGGTACGTTATGAAGCACGGGGTAGCTGAGCTGAAAATGGGAATCGAGGGCTGACTTGGGTCTAGATTTCGCGGCGCACTCAAATTATATCGAGCTTGTATTGAGAGAGCTCGGTGAGGTGGCTATCTTCCCACATTGCGGTACTGCTACCCAGCAGTGGATTCAGGGTAAACCAATTTTCCCATTGACTACGGGAACTTTCGGAGGTGTAGACTTGCTACACTCCGTCCTTGGTGAGGCCTCAGATAAGATCGCCCAGTCCGAAATTCAACAACTCGAAAACAGTATCATAGCCTCAGAACAAGCTGCAGAGCAAGACGGTGGTGAAGGATCTGTATTACAGGGACTTCTCAACATGTTTCCAGCTGGCCTATTCAGTGGCGGTGGCGGTGACAATGATCCAGATGTGGGCAGAGAAACCACTAATACAGCTGACCTTGGTGGTCACGCCCTCAACTTGGAAGCCAGGGCAAAAAAGAAGAAACAGACAGGTGACGACGGTACAGGAGCTGATCTTGCAACTTCTCTGTATGCTATTATGGAGTTCCATGATACCATCACAAGGGCTATCAATCGTACAATTGAGTCGATCCCTGGCCTGGCGGCGCTGGTTGAGAGGCTTTCTGAGTCTGTCAGCATCTTTGTCTTCTCTCTGCTTGCGCCATACCTCATGCCCATAATTAAGCAGGCGAAGGGTGAGTTGAACGTCGCCAGTAGCGAAGTTATTACCGAGGCGAAGCAGGAGCAGCATCATATCTTTTATGACCCTCACTCGAGTAATCCTACTCACTCTATGCTCAGCAAGGACCACTTTACCAACCGACTGAACGAGCCGGCTGGAATGGTTGCGCAGGAGATTCTCCGGTTCTGCGTCCCACTTATTATGCAAGCGTGGGATGACGAGAGTATTGATATTGAAAGCTTGCTGAATAATATCATTGCTATCTTACATCATCCTGCACTGAGGACGCATCCCTATGGACCTCATCCTGCTAGAGAGGCGATGTTTGAAGTTGTTAGGCGTTGGTGGCAGGATGGGAAGAGTGAGGAGGAGAGGAAAATGTTGAGGCACGCGCTGTCAGCTCCGGGAATCCAAGCGGGACTGAATCATAAGGAAGGTCACGATACGGGTTCTGGATGCGCAGGGCATGCGCCGATTACGAAGTTGGCTACTACACATAAAAATCGGAGTGTCGGGCCTGAGGGGATTTTGGAGAGGAGCCTTAGTGGAGGCGCTGGAGGGCTGCTAGGCACGTTTGGCGGTGTAGCTGCAGCGGGCGCCTTAGAGGGATTTTTCGGTGGAAAAAAGAAGGACAAGCAACCTATGGCGGCTGATTATCGCTACCATGAGGCGATTCCTGGTGGATATGTTGCAGGAGGAGAAGCTAGTACTTACTATGGTGGTGAAGGCGGTGAATATCAAACTCAGTCTCAAGGACATCATTACCAAGAGCCTCGCCAGGAGCATCATGGAGGAGAAATGCGTTATGGTGGTGAGGGCTACGTTAAAGAGTCACATAAGGAGAAGAAAAAGGATACGAAGGAGAAGAAAAAGGATAAGAAGGAGAAGAAAAAGGATAAGAAGGAGAAGAAAAAGGATAAGAAGCATAAGACAAAGGATAAGAAGGATAAGAAGGATAAGAAGAAGAAGTTGGATAAGCAGGCACCTGCGGCTGGGCTCGGGCTGGGTGCGCTTGGGGTTGGTGCGGGGGCGTATGCCTTGGAGTATAAAGCGGATCAAACAGCGGAGGGATTTGCAAGTGGGGGGGGGAATAATGTGGAGAGTGAGGACGATGAGGGGAAAGGGTACTATGTGACGAAAGAGGAAGGGGAGGAGGAGGAAGAGGAGGAGGAGGAGGAACAGGAGGAAGAGGAGGAAGAAGAGGAAGAAGAGGAAGAAGAGGAAGGAGAGGAAGGAGAGGAAGGAGAGGAAGGAGAGGAAAGTGAGGATAGTGATTAGGTGAGTAACGTACCCGGCTGGGAGGGTAAAAAGGTAAAAATAACAAAATCCGAGGATTAATAGATTTGCTTCATAGATACTATAGCCATCTGGCGCTAGCTAAGCCGAAATATTTTATTCACTTCTATCTCTCATTAGATGCAACGACCGTCATAGCGGACTTGTATATGGGCTGATGGGGGTTCCTAACGTCACTCTGAATTGAAATAACTGTATCCCATCAATTCGTTTTCCAACACTGTGGACTGCAATGACTTGCAGTCAGAGCAATCCTGATGTGGTGACAAAAGCAACGAATTGACAGCAAGTAAACCATTCCAAAGCGATCACAATGTCATAACCACCTGTCCTCTCTAGAACAGCCTGCAAGATAAGGCAAAGCGGCTGCACTATACTCCAGAGTTAGAAGTGCAGCTCATGTATTTTATGTACGGATAACCAGGGACTGCATATTGAACACCGTGCAGAGGTTTATTTCTGGTAATATAATACTGTGGTCTTAGCTATACGGTTCTATAACGCAATAGATTTATGGATTCAGAGATTCTTTCGATATATCAATCAGAGCAGGAAATAAGACAAAGCGTGTGCAATACGGAGTATAGACCTGAAGGTGCAACACATGCGTTTATGTACGGACAACCGGGAACGATATATCGAAGAACCTCTCGACCCATGAATCTATTGCTTATTAGAATCCATTACCGGAGGTAGTGCTACGCTAGATAGTATTTTCCCAACTTCTAAGGCAGCTTTCCATTCACCATATATTGTAGTAACCTTCTATATAGATCCGCCCCGTCATATTGTTAAGAGCACAGTAATATATCTACTGCCAGAAATAAGTTCTGCAGGTTGGTCGGTATAGCATTCCTGGTTATCTGTTACCTAAGCACATGAGTTGCAGCTTTAACTTTGAAGCATGGTGTAGACGATTTGCCTTAGTATCTACCGATAGTGCAGGCTGTTTTTGGGAGGACGGGTGACTGTGACATTGTAAGCGTTCTGCCGTGAAGTCTTTGCTTGATGAAGTCTTTTAAGTATGATGAAATTAGCTAGTGGGGTAATGTTCCCAACCATGCGGTCATTGTAGTCTGGGAGTCTGAATGGTTGGAGCCATTGAGGGTAACTTGTATTTGGGTAAGGTTAGTAAATATATTATAACGTGTATGGCCTGCCAGTCTAGTCTCGGGATCGTAGTAGGTCAGTTTTTTTGTGGGGGTTTGGAGGAGGCAACCAGCTCCTTGCAGGAAATAGGTAGGTAGCCTGGTTGGGATAAAGGTAAGAGGCGTATACAAGTGGCTTAGTAGCTTGAATGGGGGTAGGAGGGACCTTTTGGTCACCGCCGAATTGAAGATTCTGGCTAGGGCTAGGGCATAGGGCCCTTCCCAAGTTTTACAACGAAAGATCAGATCTTATCAGTCTAATCAGATTGTATAAACTGCCATTTGGAGTCGGGTGCCAAGATTAAGAGTTTTGTTTTGGGGGGGGGGCTGGTTGGCACGGGGGGGTTTGAGGGAAAGTAGTTAGTCGTCTATCGAGCAAATCTGATTAGAGATACACCTAGAAGGGCAAAAAGGTATATATCAGATCTTGAAACTCATCATCGGCAGTAATTTGCCAAGACATCGGGGGGGGAGGGGGGACAGGAGGTTCTGAAGGCAACAAGGAAGACCCGTTTGGATCGCTTCTCACGACGCTCGGATTCAGGGTAAGAAAAACCTATCTCCTTTAAAACATCAGACGCGCTCAGAACTCGCAAATTACTTTTTATCCTCACGCAGAGAATTTTCAATTCTCTACCTTCCTAAGCGTAAGCTTAATTTCTGCCTCTCTAGGAATATATTTATGTACAAACTTTACTAGTATCCGACTGTATTGCATCACTCAAAGGTCTATAGGCAGTATAATTCTAGGTCATGAGTGTTAATACGAAGCGAATTTTTACCAAAACCACTAGTCTCTGAGGAGGTTCTAAAAATGAGTGATTGCCCCATAGACCTTATCTTTCCCAAATAATTAACCATCAGATTTGAAACGAGATTGGGTTCACTAATACGTTGTTGAGAGAGTATGGAGGGTGGGTATATGGCGTTGTCATACAAATTTGTATGGGGGAGCTACTCTGAGAATTTTCGGAATTTCTCACGTCTACCAAATAAGGTAGGAATGCAAGTAAATCACATAAACCTCACGAACCTGATAAGTATTTATATTTAGAGACCATAAGTCCGTTAATTCGTGGTGTTTGTGTAGCGTGCATTGCGTTTGGTTAGGCACATGCTATATAGACGCGTAGTGGAACATGGGTGTGGTGGATGCAGTGACAACTGTGGGGTGAGGAGCGCGGAAGGGGTTAAATGGGGTTTGACAAAGGAGATTGGGAACCGGGATGGCCTTGCTGCCTAAGAGCCCGAAGGCAGTCGTCTCGGATTTCCGCAGACTTCTGCCCTGGGTATTATAGGAGATAAGAGAATGTTTGTATAAGGTTTTCATGTACTGTGATGCAAGCCTTCACAAGAGCTGTTACCCTGAGGTAGCAGAATAGTGGCGTACAGGTTCTCGTTACAAAACTTTTTTTCCTTTTTTTTTTTTTTTCCCTCCCCATAAAAGGATCCTTCACCCACCCCAGCCCTGTTCTGCCTTCACGCTTCAGTAGTAATGAGAAAGGTGCGTAGGATTCCGACAAGAGACGTGTACGATATCGTATTCGTAAATCTAACCGAACAAGCAAACCCCAATCTGCACTGAGATTGTCTCTTCGTAGTCTAAAGATCACTTACGCGATAGTCTGATCTAATAATTGCCTCCTGTGGTTAAAATGCCCCGAGACACTCGGAAGTCACCGTATATCGCTTATTATTAACCAGAATACAACATTTAGCGAGCGTCGTGGAACTTAACCCACCGCCGGATTTAGAAACTCATACCAGTAGCTGACCCCAACGTTCAGTTCCAGTGCCATGTATTGCATATATTGGGAACTGCTTTGTCTCAGTTCGGTTCGGGGACCCTGGAACACGAAATGTCTTGCGCTACCGATACGAGGGGGCCCTGAAGTACTCCGTTAGATACTTTGCAACGTTTGTAAATGGGATCGACAATCAGAGATCCGAACAAGGAAAAGTGATTGGGCAGATAGTTTTACTTTGGGGGTTGACCGGTGCTGGTGACATCATTGTCTTGATATTTAGGTTATATCTGAGACAGCCATACGAGGAGCCGTTGAGAGCCGTTGGCGGATTTTCTATGCATGTCCCATGATTGATCGACCTGGCGAACCACAATCTGGAATGTAATATGCATCGGCTAATTAGTTTTATTCATTCACCGTATGGATCCATGTATTGTCTTGGAGTCACAGTAGTATATTGGGCATATGTAGGTTTTACATTCCAGTTTATTTTGTGGTCGGTGAGGGCCCACTTTGGCCCGTCTTACTGTGACGCAGAAACAAGCATCTCGCGGGTTCCTACACACCAATTCCCAGATAAACTTCCAAGCTGATTCCCGACCGACCGTGAAGCATAAGCATGAGCATAAGCATGAGCATGAATACATCATGCCTGGGATATAAAAACAGTTGCACCTCGGTAGGTGAGAGAATGCCTCGACTGACCTGCCTCGGCATGATATAATTGCTATATTCCATCATGGCCGATTTCTAACCAGTCTCTTGCTCTAAACCTGCTTGAGCGCATCCGTATCCCTGTCTGGGACTCCATCCCTTTTCGTATACATACTACTCTACCCTACCTATCCACACGTCCTTTTTTGCGTCTACACCCATCTGGCCGTAAATCTCGAGACGTTAATGCCATTGACTTCCATCGAGCTCCCTCGACGGTCTCCCAGTGCTTTCGCTCTCTGCCCACCCTAGAATTCCAGCATCGCAGCCTGCGGTGTTTGTTCTATAGCTAGCTGTTGCGAATTATATATACCACTGGGCAAAGACGTATCCACACCCGTCAACTACAACACACTCGTTAGAATTTTTGCTAGCCTTAGGAGGGCCGTTTTCCACGTGAGCAGAGTATATCCGAAGTTTTACACAAGAATTGGGAGGATGCTGAGGTTGGTACCTTCGTTTCCACCCTATGAGGGTCCGCACCAGGTCGGGACCGTGGAGGTTGAAATTCCAGTGTCTGCGTTGATGGACGGCTTAAGAGAGGATGAAGGGATTCGGGTAAAGTTTGAGCAAAAGGAGAGGACGATTCATACGATTCTGTTTAGGATATACTATCCTGCGACGGGAGCCCATCCACATGAGAATGTGGAAGGGAAACTCCATGGGAAGGGATGGGGCAACTATTTGCATGGGTTGATTAGGTGTGGGAAGAAGAAGCCAGTTTATTGGGTGCCAGAGCCGTACCAGGAAGAGTTTTTGAAAGCGTATTTGAGGTTTGGAGGGCTGTCGAAGGAGTGGTTAGTGAATTGGATTGGGTATGTGTTTACCACTGAGAGCCTCTGCGATTTGGCACAGTTCATTAACGCAATGTTGGAGTAGCGGACGTGCGAGTCTTTTACCTCATTTCCTCAATAACATTACCATCCCAGCCATAGCAAACTCGCCTCTCGAGAAACAACCGTCTACAACCTCCCGCTTTCCAACTATGATCTTTTCTCATGGACTCGGAGGTAGCAGACTCGCATACTCCCATATTTGCTCAAACTTGGCAAGTTACGGAGTTGTCGTGTTTGCCCCAGAGCACCGGGATGGGTCTGGGCCAGTCTCGATTATCCGTAAGAAGAAAGCCAATGGGGAGAAGGAGTTTACTACGGAATCAGTACCCTACGTCAATATTCCCCATAAGCTCACTGAAGAGATGTCTGAGGGACGGGATTACCAGCTCTCAACCAGGCTCACGGAATTGAGCTTGCTGTACAAGGCAGTACAATCTATTAACGCGGGGATAATTCCCAAAGGGACTATCTTCGGCCCCGAAGGCGAAGAGGTAGCTAAAGATGACAGTCAATTGAGTATGTTCATGGACAAACTCGACGTCAAGACACCTGGGCGCGTTATCTGGGCTGGTCATAGCTTTGGGGCGGCTACCATGGTGCAGTTTATCAAGAGCATATATTATATGGGTTCTGAGGAATGGAAGACCCAAGCCCAGCTATTCACTCTAAAGGAGCATGAGGTTGTAGAGCTTAGGAGTCAGATTACGAAAAAGTCACCATTACTCCTACTTGATTTATGGAGTTTGAGTTTGCTTGGGAGCAAGAGAACATATTGGTTATGGAAGAAGCCTCTTCCACAAGTGATACCGCTGGATAAGGACGAAAAGGATGGAGAGGACGCATGCCGACTTCTTACGATCATGTCTCAGCAATTCTACATATGGAAGGAGAATATGTGGGCTGTCAAGTGGGTTCTATCCCGAAACCCTGGTCTTCGGGACGGTGCCGTGAGGGAAATTTTCGACTATGACCCAATTACGGGGAAAAAGATCGATACACCAACCTCGTCAACCAACACCTCTGGGAGCGTTACACCCGCTCGGGAAGGGGAAGTCACAGGGGAGAATAGTGATGGATATAGACCTCCGAAGCTGTACTATATTAAACAGTCGGCACATCTGTCGCAGAGTGATTTCAACTTGTTGTTTCCGATTATGTTCCGCAAGGCGGTCCCAGATCCACAGAAGGTATTTGGATTGAATATCCGCGCGGCGGTGCAGTGGTTGAGGGAGGCAGGGTATAGGCAAGGGCTTGCGCCGCATGAGCAAGAGGGGGGACAAAGTGATGATGGTGAGATCTTTGGGTGTGCCGAGGTGGAGGAGGGGGTGGAGGGGTTGGGTGTGGAGGTGAAAGGGGAGAAGGGGGAGAAAATGGTATTGGAAGGCTGGGTGAGATTGGGTCTGCATGAGGAGAAGATTAAGAAGAAGGCCGTGAAGGAGGCGGTAAGGGAGGGTATGGGTGCTGGAGGTGAGGCGGATTTGGAGGCAGAGAGCGATCTGGAGGAGGGCAGAGAGAGGAGAAACAAGATTTGAATTTGAGGAGTTGAATCGTCGCTTTGAGGCTCAGGGGTTGGTCTCAATACTTCTTGGAAGGGTGTGGTGATTTTCATGTAAGGATATGTCCGATGGGCCCATAGATTTGGGAGTGGGCAGTTGAGTCGTAGGAGCAGGGAACTGATAAAGATGTAGATGGTGTTACTATGGGTGCTGGTGTTTATATTGCTTGCATTGATTAGAGCATATCCTGTAGCGCAGGTCTACATAATGAATATCAAATTGTGATCGCGTCAATACTCAAATCGTTATCCTAATCCCACTAAACCAACATGGGACCAAACAGCAACAACAACACATGCACAGCACACCATCCGTATGCACACTCACGCACACAGGCTCCCTACCTACTGGCTGTCTGATTTGTGGAAGCTGGTTGGTCCCTGAGCTTTGAGATTTTCGTCGGCAGGCGTTCTTCGAGATACCTTACCCCAAACTAGACCTAAGCTCTACCTCATAGCCTTGCCTGAATTCGAAGTCTAGCTATAGTCACTTAGCTCCCTGGTCGACAGCACAAGCTCTCGGGTGGAATAGGAAAAGAGGGAGCCTTGATTGTGGGGAAGAAAGAGGGGTTGAAGGTTGAAGGTTGGATACGGATTCGAAATCAATTGCGACTTCTATTGGGTGCAAATACTGGACGTCCGAGGTTTTCGTGCGGACAGGCGGGGCTTCGAGGTCTAGAGATTTTTGAAGGCGATAAACACTTGGGATCGAAAGCTCGAGATCAGACAAGCCGTCGCATAGCAGAGCAAGTAGTTACAACAGCCAAAACAAAATCACCATGCCCCGCCAGCGGGCTCCCTCCAATGCATCGACTCTTTCATCGAAAAGTGGTGCGGAGGATCAGGTACGCTTCCCCCCAACCGCCCCCAACTCCGCCTCCAGCCTTACCCCCCCAACAGATGGATGAAGATTTGGAATGCTGACTACATTCTACCTCGTGCTACGACGATAGGAGCTGGGGAGTATGTATGATTATTTAGCAAAGATAATACTACTCGGACCGAGCGGCTGTGGGAAGAGTTGTTTACTGCATCGATTTGTTCGTGGGGAATGTACTGCAACCCCTCTCTCCTCCTCCTCCCGGCCCCGCTAACCTACCCCTACAGGGAAAGTCCTAACATCACAAACCATCGGCGTCGAGTTCTCATCAAAAATAATCCGCGTCGGCACAGGGCGCAATAGTAAACGGATTAAACTCCAACTCTGGGACACCGCTGGGCAAGAACGTTTTCGGAGTGTCACGAGGAGTTATTATCGGGGTGCGACGGGGGCGTTGTTGGTGTATGATGTGGGGAGGTATGAGACTTTTGCGGGACTAGGCACGTTCTTGAGTGATGCGAGGGCGTTGGCAAGTCAGGGGCTGACGGTAGTGTTGGTTGGGAATAAGGTGGATTTGATTCATGCTGAGGGAGGAGGAGGAGAAGGAAGGGGAGGTGGTGGAGGAGATGGAGGTGGTGGTGGGGGAGACAGAGGGGGGCTCGGGGGACCGGGAGTGGTTACATTTGCGGAGGGGACGAATTGGGAGAGGGATAGAGATCGCGGGATAGGGATGGGTGTCGGTGTCGGTGTAGGCGTGGGGGATAGACATCATATGAGGATTCCAACTGGGTCAACGATCGGTGGGGGAGGAAGCACCGCGTATGGATCTGTTGCATCGACATTCTCTACTTCGAGGTTCCTGGATAGCAATCATCACCCAACATCCTCATCGACGTCGTTTCATAACCTACAACCCCCTAGCGGCGCCGTTGTGGGGATAGCGAGCTCAAACTCCTCGATCTACTCCGACACGACCGTCTCCGATACTAGCGATACAGCATCCATCGCCTCGACCATCACTCCCTCAACATACCTCCCCAGCGTCAGCAATACCTACGCCCCTCCTGGCTATGCACAGCAAAACTCTCAGTACCATCACCACCATCCGCACCACCACCCACCTAGGTTTGTAACAGGGGAAGAAAGTCATAGATTTGCGAGCGCGGCAGGAATTCCGATGGCGCTGGAGGCGAGTGCGATGACGGGGGAGAATGTCGATGAGGCGTTTGAGAGGTTGGCAAGGATGATTGTAACGAAGATTGAGTTGGGGGAAGTGGATCCGGATGATCCGAATAGTGGGATTCAGTATGGGGATTTTGGGATGGGGTACGAGGAGAGTGATGGGAGGAGAGGAACGGGGAGAAGAGGGAGTGGAGTGGTGAGGGTGGTTGGTGGGGGCAGGAAGGGTGCATGTTGTTGAGGAATACGTCGAGGATGGGGGTTTGGGTGGGAGGAAGAGGGCGGAGATGTATAGACTCTCTGAAAGGTTAGAATTGACGGAGTGTGCCAATGCTTCTTGTTGGGCAGGCTTGTTTGATTTTCATTTGATGGATTGGATGAATGATAAAGTGGGGGAATTAATATCAAAGTTCTCTTTTGGGGTTTTCCAATGGGTGGTACTGTTTGCATATATCTGTTTCTTATGGCTAGCTAGCTACTTGCAAAGTACCTCATTTCTGTCTGTTGTTTCTTCTCTCAGTTTGTGATGCCTTGTTTTGTTTTGTTTGACGTCTCGGTTGTGTATAGGTTCATTGATGGTTTTGTATATGTGTACTCTCTGTGGGCGGTGTATGGGCACTGTCTTTCTAATGATATCTGGCAGACGAACTGATGCATAGTTTAGTAGTAGTAATGTTAATGTATGTATGTTTTTAACTTTGTTGAAATTTTTTTTCCCCTTCTTTTGGTTCAGCTTGAGATTTCAGCCAACCTCCTTCAGATAGTGAACTTTGACCCCACCGCTTGACCTAACTCTAAATTAGAGTAACCTCCTCCTTATTCTTAGTTATATTCCGCCGTTAAAATACCTTTGAATCTGGATCTAAGTCTCGCTGAGGGCTGGGTTGAGTTGGGGTTGGGGTGTTCATTCGAAAGCGGGGGAGTACCTAGCAGGATGTTGGGGGGGGGGGGGGGGGAATGTTACCCTGAGAGTTGGTTTGGGGTTCGGTTCGGGTCAGCCCACGGAAGGAAGGGAAGGGAGGGGGAGGGCTGAAATTTTGTTCGTTCTAACACCTCCCCCCCACAATCCCCCAAAAGAAAAAAAGAAAAGAATTAAAAGAGACAAAACAATCAATAAAATGAAGAAATAAACAAATCCCTCGACTTCAAAGATGTAAAAAAGTTATTTTTTTTTATCGCCGCGGTAATATACTGTAACCATTAAAAAAAAAAAACCCATATACAGTATCAGATTCGGTGCGCGGGGGGGGCGGGGAGGAGGGGAACTTATCCCTCTTACTCTCTATATCTCATAGAGCAAGTTTTCTCTTCATATCAGTATGTGCCTTTCTACTGTACTGCTCAACAATGTCCATTTAGATCTAGTTGTAGATAGCAAGTTACATTCCGTATTCTAGTATAGTACAGTAGACACAAACCTTAGATAAACAAAAGACAAACAATGTAACCCACAGAAACAATCATCACCAAAATCGCTAATTTTATTCCCACCACCCATGGCTCACCCATTTCACTTTCACTCTCTCCAGCCCATATTACCCATCAATCTCCATTCTGTCCCCCTCCTCCTCCCCCTCCCCTTTCCCCTCCTCCTCATCCCCTTGCAATGGCGGTCTAGCATACAACCCCATTACCCTCTCGAACACCTCCGCCAAATCCATCATTCCATACACCATCTGCATACTCTCCACCACTCCTCCCTCCCCACTGGTGGTCCCCACATGCTCAAACAACACATTACTCAACATCTCAGAGCTCACGGGGGTCCTCATATCCAGATCCACCTCCACGTCCTCTGGTATCATGTACTCATCTTCCCTCACTGGAGGAGCAGCGTAAATCGCCGACAAGCCCCGCGCGGGAGGAGGAGCCTCTACTGCAGCAGAAGCCGGTTGAGAAACCGCAATTGTTGAGGGAGTCAGGTAGTTAACTCTTGCGAAACTATCCAGGTATAGATACCCACTCCCTACCCCAGTCGGCTCTGCAGGTATGGGAACGGCCTTCAATGCACTCATCGCCACACCGATTCTCACAGTGTTAAACACCGGCAACGGTTTTGAATATGCAAGGTCAAAGACTGACAGCACCAATCCCCACTGGCAGTGTTCATTTTCTTCCCTTCGACCAAATAATGTGACTTCCTCCTTACCACTTGCAAGTTGGAAATTTACACCGACGGCAATCGTCCCCTTAGACATGTCCGCATCCATGAAAAGCTCTTCTGGTCGGGGATTCTCAGAGTGTTGAAGTAGGCGCATGATTGGTAATTCCCATTTGACGCGTCCCCGGACAAGGTCAAAGACGATCAGTTTATTCGTACCTAGGATGACTAGATTTCTGTCAATGATGCGTAGCGAGGAGATACTCCCCGGCTGGAGCCCAAGGAGGGTATGCAGAGTGAGACCGGTAGCGGGGTCAAGGACATAAATTGTGCTGCTGGTCGATGCTCCTGGGGAAGCAGTAGCTGTTGTAGCCTCAACAACATTTACCGCCACAGCAAGAACACTCCCGTCATAGCTAACTGCTAGAGCCCCACTTGAGGAGGTAGAAGCAATGGCGTTGCCCTTCACGAAGTGAATCACCTTTCTGCAACCCCAATTGACTTGCACGATATCCTCGCCAGACTTAACCCCCCCTTTCTCCAAATCTTTATGTTTGACTACCACTCCCCCACGGGTTCGCACCCGCGCCTTCCATATCCTTACACACCCATCCGCGCCTAAGGTTGCAAACCCGGCATTCTTTGCACTCGGAAGGGCTACTAGGTCAAGTACCTTTGCCCCTCCATTGAAGGTTGTAGTAATTGTATCCGGATGTGGCGAGTCCACTCGAGTAACGAGATCCCAAGCAGCATTATCTTTTCGCCAAAATTTAAGGAAGACCTCTCTGCCACCCGGTGTAGGGGTGCTTGGGTCAAGAAGTGCATGGTCATAGGTATCTTGCATAGGAGGCGACCACTCGTCCAAGCTTGCAAGCCACTCTCCGTTCTTCGACACAGACAATAGCCGTACATTAGGCTCCACGAGCGAGTTTCCAGATGGGCCAATCTTAACATCTGTTGCGTGCGTACGAGTGAGTGCCTGTTTCGCTACAGGTCGATCAGAGAAGATATCATACGTCTGGAGATACGGGCACGATTCCGCAGTAGCTGCTTCTGGTGTGATTAAGAGTGAGGAAGTGGAATGGCTTGAGGTAGCAAGAAGCAGCTGACTTGACTGGGTGGGGTGAATAGCACAGGGAACTCTTGGGGCTGAAAGGCGGGATGTTAGTTCAGGGACTCCGTCATTTTCCTCCTGTTGCAGGATATCATTGGCAGTGAGCAAACTGGCATCAGGCTGGCTTGGCAGATACACCGGGAGAGAAGCGGCTTGGATTCCAGCGATGTTTGCCTTCGGCTTGAGCTCGGTAGTTGAAAGGACCATGACGGAGTTATCAGAGAGGCGGATACCATACGATGTACCGGAAGGGGATACAACGATGTGCTCAATTGCGGAGGTTAAGTGCGGGAGGAATTCCTTGTGACCAGTATCGATTTGCCATAAAACAAGGACGGTTTCATTACCTCCGGAGATGAGATAGTTCCCTTTATAAATGGGTTAGGGTTAGGGACTTTCTAATGTCAATGACCAGGAGTTCTGGCGCGAGTGCTTACCATCTTTAGAGAACTGGACCGACCCCACAACATTTCTATGCCAATGCAGCCGCCTCATATCTTTCAGCTTCTCTCCGTGGCTGTCGTGATTTAGTATATTGTGCCACATGTATATTTGTCCCTTCACATCCCCCACGGCAACATATCCCTTGGCTCGTCCATCTCCCTTCTGTTCACCCTTCTTGTCAATTCTCAGGTTGACATCGAGAACGTTCACATCCATGCAGCTGATTTCAGAATCAACTGTGTAAAATCTCCATGTTCCCCAAACACCCTTTTGTTCCTCCTCAGTGACTCTCGATTTGTTACCTATCCATAGAGTGTGCCCAGAGATTGCAACTATCAAGGTTCCCTTGGCCAGCACCTTGAATGATGTAACTGGCCCCGGGACCTTGTGTAATTTCCGCAGCCGTGGTCCAGAAATACTCTTCTTTTTGGTTTGTTCTGCTTCGAGGAAGGTTTGGAAGAATCCCCATGGTGACTTCTTCAACTCCTTCTCAATCAGCTGATCCGTAAATGATTTATGATTCTTGTGTTTCTCTATAGCCTTCTTATCGGCAGATTTTCGCGGCGTTTCGGTCGATTCCTTGGAAGGGCCCTTCTCCGGTTCCTTCTGATTCTTATTCTTCACCAGAAGTTGGTCTCGCGGTTGTGCTACGAGATAAACCACTCTCTTCCCGACAGTAACCTTTTCCAAATCTCCTTTCTTCTGATCCTTTGCTATTACCTCTTCGTCTGCACAAGCCTCCATCAGGAGAATGTCGTAATCTGTGTCCCATTTCCCCATAAGCTCTCCCTCGGCCCAGTTCCACAAGAAAATCTTCCCAGAGTAGGTTGTGACAAATACCTGGTTCTCGTTGGCTGGGTCGAGACAGTAGGAGACGATACGCTTCTCGGATGTAGGTGGTAAGTCGTGATTGCTGCCTGGAATGTTGAAGATACGGTTCAGGAGGGAAGTTTTCGTGGAGTAGACGCGGAGGGCGTGTGGGAGGGCCAAAAATATGTATCTGAGGGAGGATTAGCAAATTCGATTGGTAGAAATACGACGAAATCCGGGTAACAAACTGTTCATCTTTGGAAAATGCAGGCGCAATGGGCAGAAATTTCCCCCCTCCAGAATGGAAAGTTCGGTACATCGGTATTAAATCATCCTCCTCTTCAATCTCCTCCCGCTCCACCTCACTTTCCTCCACTGGTACCACAGCCTTTGCCTTTGCGTGGCTGTTTTTCCTTGATATTCCCAGAATCGATGCCTGCTCCTTCTTACTGAGCTTCGCGGACGTATCCTCTGTTCTTATGAGCTTGCCATTTTCCAACTTTATTCCTTGTGCTGCTCGCAATGCCATAGCTTGTTTCTTCTTGCTTATTTTCGCCCCATCCTTCAGAATATCACCGGGTATCTCTACGAGCTGAATAGGCGGACTAGGTACGGGTGCCTGAAGCTGGATAGTAGGTTGCTCGGTCTTCTTGTTGTCTTTCTTCTGCTTCTTACCAGGTGGTGCGGGTTCTGGAATCTCAGCAGCTACCACCGCCTCGAGTTCTTCCTCCCAGTCCTCGCCCAAAGACTGCTGATGCTTTCCCACCTTTCTCGCCTTCACAGTGGCCGTTTCAGCAGCTGCTTTACTCGGGGCGGCCTTCGTCTTCCTGTGCGCAGTCACAGGGGTCTCCGAGTAGGGAGCCATTGCGGTATGTAGCTGGATCGGGCACTGCCGGACCGAGACGATTTGATGGTGAAGAATTGTGGGGGTAATTTTTACTGTGCTGAAACCGAGGACGAATCTTTTTTGCGAAAGGCGAGGCTCTTGCGAAGTTGACAATCTTGGCAGCTGATGCAGCATCACGTGAGGGAATCTTTGTGTTTAGCCAAGTCGCATCGGCATAGCATCGCGAACTTTCTTTCATTTATCAGCAACAAGTATCCAATACTCCATCACGGCATAGCCCAGATCAGTGTTTGGACCATTTCATTGAACCGCAATCTATCCGCTTCGCCGGCAAGATGATTATTCCAGTTCGATGCTTTTCTTGTGGAAAGGTACACAGGCCCGTTTCGAGACTGCCATCACTAACTATTCACCGCCGGACTCCCCCGGCTGTCTTCTACTTCTCATAAACTGATTTCTACCTCTACGCAGGTTACCGGCGACCTTTGGGAGCGATACCTCAAGCTACTTGAGGAAGGCGTCAACGAGCAGGGAGAGAGAATGAGTGATGGGTAATATATCCCACCCTTATACACCACTTCACCCCACGAACCGTCGTCTAACACTGATCAAACAGTGAGGCAATGGACAAATTAGGCTGCAAGAGATACTGCTGCCGACGGATGATCATGACGCACGTGGACCTCATTGAGAAGTTTCTCCGGTTCGGCTCCTCGCTGCAATATTGCTGGCGACCCTGACGACTAACTCTTCCTACAACTAGGTACAACCCATACGAGAGAAACCGCCAGGCTGCATAGGAGTCCTTCAGCTATTGGGATCAAGCAAGCTTTATAACTATAAGCTTATGGTTTGATGAGTCTTAATATGTGTAGGAGTAGGAGAATCAGTTGCAAGTGCAAGAAGGACTTGAGAAGCCTTGTAGGAGGTGGCAGAGTTGAAGATAACTGGTGTATTTTTTTTCTTCTGTTTAAAAAAAGGCCCAGTACTCGTGTGCACCTCCATCGGGGGAGGTATGACGAAGATAACAGTGTACTTTTGCAGGAAGGACCCTTCTAAATTGTATTTATATGATATCTTTACTTCACACTCGCGTACTATTGGTCTTTTTGTGCTGGCCTTGTGGAGCCCGCTGAAGCTAGATTGAATATGAATATTGCGCAGTTCAGGGTAAGGCGGCTGAGGCAAAGTAGAATCTCCAGGCTCAAGTATTTCTCCGTTTAGTATCTGTTGGTACGTGATAGTTCCTCGCTTGATTTCTGATATTTGCGGTTTTCAACCGAAGAACTGAAAGCTTTTCGAAAACCCCAGTCAGGGGACAGCTGCCAAGTAAGAGAAGACCAATTACCCTGAACCCCACATCTCCCTCCTCTCCTATCACCCAAGAGACAGACTACACTACAAGTGGGTTTACCTACACAAAGGTTCACCCCAAAAGTACCAACCAGTACTTCATTCCGTGGCAATCACTCTCTCCTCTTTAAAACGGTGCCAGCATGGGATGATCAGAATGACAATGATAAACGCGATGCCAAAGGAGCTAAGGTATGCAACTTCCACAAACATCTCTAGATATCATAGTTTGGAGGACAAAAGTAGTCAACTGACTTTGAAATACAGGCGGGGGTACGGTTCTGCGGGAAATAAGAGGGAAAGTCCTCGACATAAAGGAGGTGAGGCTGTAGTTGTGTGGGAAGTCAGATATCGAGCGATTAGGGTATGGAGGGACAAGGCCTATATTTGAGCGAAGGTAGTGAACCTGATAGAGATGGGTCGGGCGAGTAAGATTTCAAGGATGCAAGTGGGGCAGGGTTTTGTTGTGCAGATGGCTTGGAATACTTGGTGCTGGTTCATTTACTATGGAGTTTGCTGTGGTGTTGATTGATTTGCTGTGTTGGTTGATTTGCTGGATTAATCATGCGGTGATGTTGGCTATTTTAACGTAGCTTCTTTAAGTCAGTTTTCTCTAGTTCATAATGTCTGTTGGGTACGATAATGGGAGAGAAAGGTGAAAGGAGAGAGCAAGATAGATGCGTTTGAGGTAAGGTAGAAGGTATCGGATGTGTTCGGCGTGGATGGTAATGAGACTAAATATTGAGGATGTTGCTGATGGGTAGCCTCATGATACTGTTGATGGGCTTGAGATAAAGAGGTTCGGAGGTTACTTGATGGAGAGAGAGATCCATTATTAATCAATTCATTTTTGCTTTATCAGTGGGACGAGGGCAATTTGCAGTTTATACCATTCATATTGCATGCATAATATGAGTAACTAGAGAATTTAATGACATCAGAACTGGTATTGATACATGCAATGACTATCTGCATTATGCTGTTCATCATTACCCTCATCTTGTAGAGCCAAGACGCTGAGCCACCACTATTTCAACCACCACCCTTCCCTCCTCTTCCTCTCAATCCACCTCCCTCTCTCTTCCTCCGTCCACTCCTTCACTTCCCCCTCCCAAGTCTCTAGCCCAGACCGATGCATATTCTCCCACGGATCCCAAACCCCGGTATTCGGCGAGATTCCCCCCGTAAACAGCGCATGGTGCACGACATAAGTCCTCTTAATCTTCCCACTCCCATCCATATTCTCTACAGGTACATTTGGGGGTAACTTCTTGAAAATATTCGGCAGCCATTCCGCCGTTTCGGCCCACATCTGGGGATACGGGATTTGTGGCGTGTGGGGTTTGGGGAGGTAGGTAAATATTTCAGGGCGCATTTCTTCGGTTTCAGTGGGTTGACCGGCGCAAAAGGGGAGCGGGGCGAGGTAGACGTGGATTTCGAGGATGGGGAGGTTGTTGTTTGTGATGAGGAAGGGGGTTAGGGTAGATGACGGGGTGGTGAGGGGAGCGAGGGATTCAAGGAAGAGGATGCCGATGGGCAGGAGGGAGGTTGGGGCGATAGTGAGGGTGGATTCTTCCTGGAGGGAGGTTAGTTTGTGTGTGGAGAGTGGGGCCCGGAGAATAGTCCAGGTGATTTAAGTACCTCTAGCTCACGGGTAGCACCTTCGACGATAGTTTCCCCGTGTTCGACTTTCCCACCGTAGCCATTATCTATGCACCAGGAATCGTGTTAGCAAGATATCTTGTTTTGCTGCTGTGTTGCCCGCTCAGGGGCTGTACATATTCCATGATCTCAGGGCTAATCTCGCATCCAGCTAGAGCCGAGCAACAGTGATCCTCCCAGGCCAATTCCAGGGTAGATTGGGTATTTGGGAAAAATACTAATACATACACTTTCCAACGCCAAATCCCCTCTTTTTATACCCTAGCACAACTATTCCCTTCTCAAAGTCGATTGGGTATATTAGGGTATACAGTTTCCGGGGCTTGTCGTAAAACTCAGGATTTTGCATCTGGTATGCCGCTGCCTATGTGGTGGACGGGTATATATACTTTCCGTTGATTTAAACAACTAGGTACTGCGTCCTGCAATAGCAATGGTAGCAATGCCGAAAAAAAGGAGTATCAAGCAGAACAGGGAGAAGGCGAGCATAACACGAGAAATAAGCAGAATACGAGAAGCAAGCATAACACGAGAAGCAGAACCCGTGAAGCAAGCAGAACACGAGACCAACTGCTTGCAGTCACATGATCCCCCGACCTCTATGTAGCGCCATATCTGATAGCGCACCGCCAAGATTTACACCTCAAAGCGGTTAAGCTCACGACACAATTAACGAGTTATTTTTTTTTGGACAAGTTAAGTTGCAGCTTCCGAACATCGCACAATCTCCTACCCACCAATTGCAGCCCCGTCAATAGCACAATGGGGGTCAAGAAATCAACCAAGAAGTTCGAAAAGAACAAGCTCGGCAAGGTCCTTGATCAGCGAAAAGTCGCCGCAAAATCCAAGCAGTTGCATGCGTTGAATGAGAAGAGGAAGAAGAAGAGGAGGGTTGAGAGTGCTCGGGATGGAAGCGATGAAGAGGGTGAGGGTGAGGTGAAGGAGAAGAAGGTTAATGGGGATAAGGTTGGGATTAAGGCGTTTGAGGGGATGAGTGTGGATGACTTCTTAAGTGGGGGATTTGAGGTGCCGGAGGTGAAGGGCAAAGGCAAGAGCAAGAAGGGAAAGAAAGAGGACAAGCGAATGGGCAAGAAGAGAAAGAGAGCATCTGATGATGATGATGAGGAGGAGGAGGAGAAGGAGAGCGACGATGAGGCGGACGCAGCTTCAGCCGATGGTACCGAGGAGAGTGATGACGGTGATGCTGTTACAGGCAGCTTCGAAAACCACAAAGCCGACATTGCAGGATTGGCGGAGGCGGACCCGGAATTCTACAAGTATCTCCAGCAGAACGATTCTGAACTGTTAGATTTCGACGAATTGCCCAGTATTGGCGAGCTATCAGAAGGCGAGAGCTCTGAGGAGGAAGGGGCAAGGAAGAAGAAGTCCAAGAAACAGAAGAAAAAGAAGTCCGACGGTGGTGATGATGGTGCTGAGGAGGAGGAGGAGGAGGAAGAAGGGGAGAAGTCCAAAGCCGAAGAGGTTACCAAGGCACATGTGAAGAAGTGGAAGAAAGCATTGACAGAGGAGAATTCATTGAGAGCATTGAGGAAGTTGGTACTGGCTTTCAGGGCTGCGGTTCATATGAGCGATGAGAGAGATGATTCACATCAATTCAAGTATTCTATCACAAATCCTGATGGTATGATATCTTGGTGAAGCATTTTATAGACATTTTGCTAATGCGATTTGTCAGTGTACAACGACCTCATGGTCCTCGGCCTACAACAGATACCCGTCGTTCTCAGCCACCACCTCCCCGTCAAAGAATCCTCCTCTGGGCGTGTCCGCCTGTCTACCGACACAAAGAAGTTTAGCGGACTTACACCGCTTATTAAATCTCACTCATCCTCGGTGCTCACTCTCCTTCCAACCCTTACCGATCCAGCAACGCTTAAACTCCTCCTCACATCTTGCACATCCCTCCTTCCATACTTACTTCCCTTCCGCAAGCAACTAAAATCCCTGCTCAAGGCTGTTGTCGATATCTGGAGCACGTTTTCCACATCCGGTAACGTAACCACAGCAAAGGATGACAGTGTGAGAATCACGGCGTTTTTGGTTGTTAGGAGAGCCGTGGTGTTGGGTGATGAGGGAATCAGGGAAACGTGCCTTAAGGCGCTATATGCGGGTTTGGTCAGAGCAAGCAGAAATACCAACGTCCATACACTTGCATCAATCAATTTAATGAAGAATAGTTGTGCAGAGATTCTGGGTTTGCAAGGAGTGGAGAAGGTGGGATACGTGGTTGGGTTTGGGTCTATTAGGCAGTTGGCAGTGCATTTGAGGAACAGCATCACAAACAACACCAAGGTATGTGGTAATAAATACTGTGAGAAAGGGGGAGTAGCTCATATTCTTTTGATGTATCTAGGAGTCCTACAAGGCCATCTACAACTGGCAATATGTCCACTCCCTCGATTTCTGGTCGCGAGCCCTCAGCAATCTCTGCTCGGTTGCTCACCTTGCCGACCCTAGTACTTCACCCTATCATCCCCTCATCTACCCCCTTGTACAAGTCACCCTGGGAGCTGCCCGCCTTATCCCTACAGCGCAATACTTCCCTCTCCGCTTTCAACTTATCAAGTGCCTGCTCCGTCTCTCCTCATCAACAGGCACCTATATCCCTCTCTCACCCTTGATATTCGAAGTCTTCTCTTCCACTGCCCTCCGCAAGAAAGCCCACGGCGGTAAAGGATCCGCTCTTAAGGCCCTAGATCTCGAAACCACCCTCCGCTGCCCGCCAACCCACTTGAAATCCCGCATATACCAAACCCAATGCTCCGACACTGCGGCTATGCTCCTCGCTGAATCCCTCAGTATCTGGTGTATGTCTCCCGCATTCCCAGAGCTCGTAACCCCGGTAATCATCGGGCTGAAGAGGCTTATTAAGAGAAATGAATCTGGAAATGCACAAGCTATTGCCCCGCTCAAGGTCCTGGTAGGGAAGATTGAAAGTAATGCCACTATGGTTGAGACTGAGCGGGGAAAGTGGGCGGCAGAGTTGGAGATAGCTCCTGCAAGGTTAGGTGATGATGGGGTGAGGATGGTGAGTGCAAAGGGTGGGTTTGAAGGGTTTTTGAGGGATAAGGAGGAGGAGAAAATGCCTTTGGGTGGATATGTAGCTGCCCAGAGGAAAATTAGAGAGGAGAGGAGGAAAGTATTAGAGGAGGCAGTTAGGGCGGAGGGGGAGCAGAGGAGGAAGGCGAGGAATGGAGGGGATGAAGAAGATGATGATGAGGAGGGGGGGTTTATGGAGGGAACTGAGGGTGAGGATGATGATGTTGATGATGAGGGGGAAGAGGTTGATGGGGATATGGATGAGATGGACGAGGAGAGTGACTAGGCTATGGATAGTGGCTAGGTTGTTTGGTCTTGATGTATATCTGTAATTTTCACTTGGCTTTGTTAGGACTGATTGGTTAAGTGTGACTTGTACTACGTATGGGCACGGGGGAAATACCGATGTCTTATTAAAAATGCTGATTTGTCAAAATGCTTCTCTTTTATGTCCTTGTAGGAGATATTGCGCCCTGGCGCTTATACTTCATGGCTACATGCAGCTGCTGGTTTTGTCATAGAGTTTGGTCCTTCAATGTTAGTCCTGCTCCTTGTAGATGTTTGTGGAGAGGCGATATACGAGATGTTCCACCATCATTCTGCTATAGATATACCAGCAATACAACTAGGATGTAACCCCCTAAGCTTCTTTCTATTTGATGTTCCTGAGGTGGTATCATAAGCCTTTAATCGCGACGAGAAAATAACCGAGTACTTTATATTCCCACTTGGGAAGTGACTGCCCAATTTGGGTATGCCAAGATTGATGCATTCCTCAGAATTGCATACCTACACGGACGGCATTGTCCCAAACCACTAGATCTCATGGCTGCTGCTTGCATGGCCAAAATACTAGGATCACCGGTGGAGATGTTCAGAATGTGCGTATATATCCATCCTACATGGAGGAGACCTCAGACCTAGACGTAAATATTATATTACCTCCCCGCACCTATAGCTACTCCAGGACGCATACGGCTTGCCATCTGTTCCTCACGGAAACTACTGTCGTGCCTTCGGAGCAAATATAATTCCAACATATGAGTCTGGATTCCATCAGCTCTTTGACTAGCAATATTCAAACCCCAACTTCTTAAGCACAACGCAATTCCCAAAAGTGCAACCAGACTATCTCAAAGTACAGAACTGACAGAAGTGCAGCATGGAGGCTTGGGGCTTGGAGGGTTGGATGTACCCGAGGCTAACTAGTAGCCTTATATAAGGTGGAGTGCTTTGTAGGATCATTTGAGAGATATCCAGATCGTCCCTGTAGCGGCTCAAAGGCTCCTTCGGTATGAGTTGGGATTCCGCCAAATATAAATCCACAGTGAGGGCAGGATGACCATGTATGAATAAAGGTGTCCAAGAAGCTCCTCAGAGGTTCTTCTCAAGCTCATGTAGATATAGATGGCTCTTTTGGGCTCGGAGCTCCCACCAAATTTAAAGAGCAAAGGAATATTCGACTAAGCCTGTAATGTAAGCACAGTTAGAAAGCTACTCTGGTGCCATCCACCAGGACCTCGTCACGCCCATAATGAACTTGAACTACTAGTTGTATGGGAATGATTACGTCTCCCTCTACGGCAGTACACGTAGATGCCAATTCTAAGCCTGACTTCCATGATACACAATAGATATGAGAGGGCAATTATTTCAGGTGAAGGTAGTAGCCCGAATTGTTCCCTCTGGTGGAGAAACCTGTCGCTGGATGCCCAATCGTTTCCATGTGGAGGATGCTCGGGCATTAGCAATCTCTATAAAGTGATTGAAAACTCCTGCCAACATTTTCCACCGTGATGGAATATCTCCTCGGCATATTACTTTTATGATATCATTTCACATGTCACAGAGGTAACTAACTCAGCCATATTTACCGAAGGATATACAGTATAAATTCCTACAATATAGGGATCGAGAGAATTTGAATAGCTTGGGGGCCGGAAGGGAGCGAGCCTAGGATATCCGCTAGGCTTAGATTCCGATTCGCGCCCTTGCATCCGGATCATTTTGCCCAACTGTGATAGAACCCCGTTACGGTATATGGCCCTGGCTGATAATTGAAGTACGACATAGTAAATGGAATATAAACCCTCCGTTGAGAAGGCAGAGGTATATCATGTAACGAGATCAGAGTACAGTGACATAAATATACGGAATGTCGGGAGTTACGCCAATCTCCCGAGAGTCATATGAATTACAGTAGTGCGACCCAATGCAAAAATTCAACTTGCGCACATGCTGAATCCTAGGCGAGTATGGTGTGTACGAAGTTTTCCCCCCGGCCATATTGCGCACGATTCAGGGTACAGATTTTGATTTAGGTAGGGTGCCACAAGAATTAGCTTTTTTTCCTCACCGTCCCCTGAACATACAATACATAGGTAGAACAATTGAGTCTCAATCTGTGCATTTGGGGCACACGCATATGATTTAAATATGCGAATGCAGCATTGGGGGGGGGGGGGGGGGGTGTTGGGCCAATTTATGAGGTTTCAGATTAATGATATGGGGTGGGGTGAACACGTGAACACACACATAAAAACTCTATTTTCTTTTGTTTTTTTTGTGCATGTCAATTGAGTTTCATTTACCCATCCCCCGTACAAATGCGAACAAACTCACCAGAGCCCACCGTGTGTACGTACACCCCCCCCCCCTGCTCCACCACCAGAGGACAAAAAAAAAAAAGAAAAAAAAAAAAAAAATGCAGTGAGAGAATTGCGTCCCGGTATCAGACGACTATTAGATCGTTACCTCCACGACGCTTGTATAATTTCATATTTAAATCTTAAGCCATTTTTATTTAAATGTAGTGGCTACAACCTATAACTAAACCCCCCTGCTGAGTTCTCATTCCACTATGTATGCCAGGAATAAAAAATACATGGTAGTAATTAATATGGAGGAGCTTTACTCCGTATTTAAATCCGCGGGTTTATATATAATCCCTGAAAAAAATCTGACATCACAGGGATCCATACGTTGAACAAACGATATTAAATATCCGTACGATTAGTAAAATCCCAGTTTAGGTTATATTGATCATTGATATGTATATACCCGCATACCAGTAAGTGGGGAATAGTTGATCTTGTAGAGCAAAATCTAGTTCACAGGCGGCATTCGATCCAGCGCTAACACAGTGCAACATATATAACAGGAGAAAAAAAAAAAAAAAAAAAAAAAAAAAAAACTCTAGATCCTTGCCCCTGTGATCGAAAGTTCTATGGAAGAAGGAGGGGAGAAAAGAAAGAAAGAAAAAAAAACTGTCATCAGTAAATCGTGCGCCTTTTGGGAACTGTAGAAATTGTTTCCCCCCCCCCATATATGTGCATAATATCGACGGATGCAGAACAAGATATTTGCATTTCTATATATCCGCCCCCTCAGCTTATAGAATAACATAGGTAGGAAGGGCAATACCAAACGCCTCCGCCTTGCACTTGAAGTTGTAACACTAGAAAGGGGAAAGAAAAACGGGGGTTTGTTTATCTAATTCAAATTCCAAAATTCAAGCTGTATAAACGCGCTGAAAGTGAGAAAGAAGAGACTCCAGTATACTCCAGACAATAGAGGTAAAAGTAGTTGCAATATAAAATCAAGTAACCCCAAATCCTAGAATCCTAAAAAGAGAAAACCCTCCCATGCTCCACGTTGCCGGCGAAGCAGAGGATTTCCCGTATGCCAGAAATCAAACCGAAGTAGTAACACCAATGAAAATAAGTACATGTGATGGTTCATGGGCCTTTTACAGGCTTGGTATACGGCTTTCGCTCTCATTGATTTGTTCCCTTAAGGGAAGCTTGTGTAGTTTCAGCAATCTTCAAGGCCCTTGTCGAGAATTCCACGGTCGGTAACAGCGACAATATGCTTCTGAATTGACTTCTTCTTCGGGTATGGTGCTTCAAAAATCTCGTTAATCTCTTCTAGCGTTCTGCCTTTGGTCTCAACGAAGCTGTGGAGTTGAAGCATCAGTCAGCATATCGCCCAAGTATGAGAAAGGAGTCCACAAGGTTAACTTACAAGAAGTAGATGAAGATCACCTCAAACGCATCCCAAGCAATGTAAATAAAGTAGAATCTCCACTTCAACCTCCCAAACACGACCGGGATGGCGTAGGTGTTGAAGAACGCTGCTATATTGACAAACAAATTATACATCCCCATACCCTTCGCACGGGTTTCATACGCAAGACACTCGACTGGATAAAGTGCCTGTAGGGGTGTGAAGGCAAAAGAGTATGTGATACCAAAAACGTAGATGAATGCAATAGCCGCTCGGGCACCAGGAGCAGAGATGTTGGTGTTGGATAACTCGCCTTCACGGCCATAGAGCGCGGTGAGTGTGACGATTATTGTCCACCAGAGAACGAAGAGGGAAGTCCCAATTAGTAGTACGGGCCGACGCCCGAGTCGATCTGTGAAACGGGCACCTACAGTGGCCATGATGAAGGAGATAACGTTGAGGACGGCGTTGTAAAAGAGTTGCTCCTTGGGGTTACCAACACCAATTGTGTCGAGGAGGATGGGCATGAAGTAGGAAACGGCTCCATTACCAGACCACTGTCAACTGTGTAAGCTTAAGACGCATTTATAGCGCATAGAGTCTAGCTTACCTGACCAAAGAATGCCATACCAACAACGCAAAGCAGTCTCCACCATGCCTGTCTGGTATTCACGAGATCCTTATAATCCCACCATCTTTTGTCTGAACCTTCTGTAGCAATTTCTTCAATCATTTCCCGGTACGTGAGCAATACTATTGGAGAGTTCCTGTCTCCCTCTCCGTGATACCTGGCCATCACGCGAATAGCTTCTTCGTGTCGATCATGGGAAACGAGCCATCGAGGAGTCTCTGGGCAAAATAAACAACCAAGGAGAACCAAGCCTGAGGCAACGGCCTGGAGCCAAATAGGGAGACGCCATGAGAGATCCGAATCGATGCTTGCTGCACCAAAGGCTACCCAGGTTGCTGGGATCTAGATTCCCCAGACTCAGTCAGCTAGGACTATTGGTTGTCTAGAAAGTAAAATTACGTACTCCTCCTAGAAACCAAAAGGTATTGTAGAGACCAGTCAAGGTACCTCTCCACGCTGGATGTGCCATTTCAGCAACCTTCAAATGTCAAGGTTAGTTCTTTCCCTTTGTAAATATCATTCGCGGCAGAAACCTACATATGACGGCCCAGCTGTAGCACAAGTAGCAACTCCAAATCCAAGCACGAACCGTCCTCCAATAAACATCGATAACGAAGTTGAAGGTGCCTGTATGCAAGTGCCAAGAATAATGATTGATGCACCAATAAACATTCCCCATCTTCTGCCCCACCAATCTGTGAATGGTCCACAAAAGAAAGACCCAACAATATTGCCAATTGTATAAGCCGAGAACACAATTCCACTCTCTTGCCCTGTTTCCCCGACATGGAAATACCTGCAGGATAAGTTAGCATCTGACAAATTTCAGTTTGCCTACTCCTCGGAAGACAGACGATTGGTAATATGTCATGGCATTGATTCCACTCATGATCGAACCATCATATCCGTTTATGCATGAGTTCAAAAAAGCCACCATCAAAAAGAAATACAACTTAAACATTGTCTTCGTCCATGGCCTGGGCTTTTGCGATATCAAAGCATCCGTAAATCCAACATGTTGCACCGTTGTAATATGTTGCTCTACTATCCGTGGGGGTGCCTGTTGACTCGAAAACGAATCTTGTTGATAATGCCCCATTCCATATTCCCTCTTCGGATATTCCCGTTCACCCTCGTAGTAGTTCGCCATGACCGAATAATATTCCAAGGCTCACGGTCTGAGCGAAATCGGCTCCTCAATTCTGAAATGACTGTACGCCTCTACCGTTTCAGGTCAGACAATGTCTGATAAGGGCTGTCGGGGGATTTGTCGAAATAGTCCTGAAACAAAAAACAGATAGTTGGGAGCCCATGGCACTTATACATAGTGGGCGGATGGCAATTGAACCAGCATCATCCTAGGGATCTCCCTACGTTGCTCAAAAGGCAACTCCTTCTGGCGGTGTTCCATTACCCTGTCCACCAATGCCTTGCAGCGGCCCTGTAGAGCTCAAGCCTATCTTCCTGCCTCCCCTCCGTCAGCTGGGTATAGGAGACAAATTCAAGGTAGTTATGCATCAAAAAACGGAGTGCATTCGACTAAAGATCCGAACGGCGGCTCTGACTGGCCTGGATATCCGGGGAATACGATTTGATTTCTCCACCTTTTTTCTCGTTCTAGCTTACAATAGGTATATTAGCTTTACCTCCATGCTTGCCTCCATGCTTATCTCCATGCTTGCCTCCATGCTTGCCACGCGGCAGAATTATTGCCCGCCTTGGGAGTATGGGGTATGGGAAATGGCTGTACCCACTTGCATCTCTGGAGTATATGCAATATGCATACCTCCTATCCGAAGCGGTACAGTACCAACTGGGTGCTTGTTGTGCACCTATAGCTATGGGACGTTTCTAGGGCCCAGGGGCAATACTTTTATAACTCGTGAATCCCGGGCCCAAACATCATCTGGGAAAGTAGAAAATCAAAAAAGTATTACCATACAAGTTGGATCGTATGGACATGTGATTTCTCGCGTCATTTTCCCCAGACCTGTGTATAACAATTTTCAGAATATCCGAGCCAGTGCCTAGCAAAATGCGGGGAGATTTCATGAAGTAAAAACCCCCCAGGAACCAGACCCCAGTCCGTGATCTTAAAGCATAAGAAAATTCACCTTTACCTCGTCATCTTGCCCCACACCACCATATTGTTCATAGCCTGTCCCCTTCTGTAGTTATAAGCGAATATTCCTAGCTTCTAGCGATAGAAGCCTCTAGGCTAGTTCGTATAGCCCATGCGACTCCAAAATGTTCTGGAAAACCCTCATGCTCTATTATTGCCAGCTGGAGCCTAGCGCTGACCAAGGGAAGCTACTTGTCTGCGAGGGGTAGTGTAACCATACTAGATTGAACCATAAGCTGTTATTAGAGAATTTAGCCTGAAATTAAGCTGCAATGAAACCCTGTCGTTCCGAAGGCTGCACCTGGGATGGTCATAATGAGTACCCACGAAGTGGTAGAGTAAACATCTTACGAGAGACGTGATTTTTTGGAGTGGGTTAGCTCCATTTAACGATTTTGAATTACAAGAACCACTTTTACAGCTCTCGTTCACTGCATACGCAGGAGTTGTCAAATACTAAGATACGAGAGCCGAGTTGATAGATGCATGATATCGTTCATCACCTGAGGAATTATAATGTTTATTCTAGAATTTTATTTGAGCTGGGCAGAAGGAGGTTACTCACCTTTATATTCTGCTTTTGATGCGAGCAAGAAGAGTCTCAATTGCATGTTCAATGACCAGACTATACATCTTTTAGACCATTATGGTACTGTAGCTATGGAAAACAAAATATGTAACCAAAGACTCTTGAAATTAACCCATGCTCACATACCTCTCGCAACTTGGCTGGCTTGTACATTACTGAATCCGCATATTTATCTTGCTACCGGACTACCCTGCAATACACTCAATTCGGACTACCTGAATTTAATTCCATCAACTGCATATTGTTAGGGGCGAGCCGGTGATCAGGCGATATATGTCGGAATATAGCATTTCTCTACTTTATAGGTCTTGCTAACCCAGGTTCCGTCCCAACTCCTTCTGTTTTCTTTTTATAAATATATGGCAACGGTTCTGTCAGCAAACCTAGTCCCCGAAAATCTCTAACCCCTTCCTTCCTCCCCTCTGGTCCTTCATACTGAGGGACTATAACACTTCTCTGTTGCAATAATTTACAACATCAGCATGCCTCAAATCACTACTTCCTGTATCACCAATATGAAACTGGCTTCCTGATATCCATACAATAGTGCCTGCAGC
Organism: Terfezia claveryi; assembly: GCA_015179025.1. Lineage (NCBI taxonomy): Eukaryota > Fungi > Ascomycota > Pezizomycetes > Pezizales > Pezizaceae > Terfezia > Terfezia claveryi. The sequence goes on from WHUX01000005.1 coordinate 515,536, forward strand.
CCTTAAAGACGATCTATGTGCTTGGATTCGATCACATCCCTGGTATTCCACCACCCCTTCCGCTGTTGTTTGTCGGGCAATATGGCGTTCCTTGCTGGCTTCGTGTTTGAACGCAACAACAGGAGGATGAATGGTAAAACAATTGCCAGGATATACAGTCAGTTGAGCATTAGAAGTTGTTTCTTGCGTAAACTGTGTAGGATCAAAACTTGTACCAGAGCTGTAGACTGTCAAATATTAGTAGTATTTCGGAATAATAGATACACACATACCATAGTGGAGATGATTATAGTACTCTATTGGTAATTGGTCAAGAGGGAATAGTGCTGATAGTCTGGATGTGGGAGAGTATGGTTTGTTGGAACAGCGTTGATGGGATGGGTCTGGAATTACCTGAAAGTGATGGCATAGCAGATTGCACCACTAAAATACAGATCATGCTCTGGGTACCCGATACCATGTCCAGGAGAATTACTACCCAGATTCTCGCTTGTAATCCGGTCAGGTCGCTCTGGAAATACTCCTCAATATAGCCGCAGGCTTGGGCAGGCGGAGTGATGCCATAGTTAACTTTAGAATTCTTTTTAGGTCCGTCCGGGATTATGTTTTCTCATGCCAGAAATTCCAGGGAATGCAAACGCAACACAAGGAAATGCGCAATTATTAGTTCCCAAAGCTCATTACTCGATACCCGAAGGTTAGTAACGTTGAATTTTGCCTAATGTGGACTGTGCGCTAGTGGCTGGTCTATAGGCTTGGCGTTTTCTAACCTTTGCATATTGCGAATTTGATTCAGACCGTTGTATGAAATCAAGGTTCTACTTGGTTGAGGATCTAGCTAAAAGTAGATGCGTGCATAACCGAGACTACTCCAAAGGAGGGTGTTGTGCCAACTAGACTAGAGACTACCGAGACTAGAAATTACCTACTACCTGGTCTCGTATCTAGAACCTCGTAAAGACTAGCCTTCTAGGTAGGTGTTACGCAGACGCAGGAATAATTTTTACGTTAGTCTCAATAAATCACCATTAATAAATTCGAAGAGAGTAGCGTAAGAGATTTCACTTGACCTCCTGAGCTCCTCACACTGTTAGTTTCAGCCGGCACTCACCGGGGGGGGGGTAGGGTAGGTATTCCCTTAGAGAAACCTGCGAATCAGCTGCACAACCAATAATTGGAAGCTCATAATTGCTGCTGTGCTTGTTTGATCGGCACGCAGACGGGTGCGGGGTGCACTCGGGGAAGATCCTGGCAGGATAAGTTCCCATTCGGCAAGTATTCCTGGGTAGTTTTTGAGTTGCAAGTCAAACGAAATCCTCCCTCGACCTAAATTTCTAACGTTACCAATTACGCATTGTGTCGAGAGTCTGTGGAATCTAGTAAAGGAATTATCTAAGTCTTCTGAAGTCAGATAGAACACACACATTCCCAATAGCGTTGGCATCAACAGAGAACTATATATATACCCTTGTCAGTGGAGTTAGCTGTTGTCCGCTGTGCAACGGTAAAGTGGGGTTCTAGAAGTCGAACGGAACCCAAGGATTATAAGTTGCAATTGCAAAGATCAGGCAAATACCTAATTATAAGCACTCATATCCTGTCCTATGCTCCGGTGGGAAAGATATACTTGACGAAGCCATTGAAGCCAGTGTTAGAAGGTACTATTCTGCAAAACACTATTTTGAGAAACACAGATATTGACGTTCTTTAATGAGTTCCTTCATTCCTCGACTTATAGAGGGCTATTCAAACAAACAAAACAAAGCTCTGAGCTCTAGAGACAAACCAGCACAGTTGCCTGTGATCCTATTTCTATCGCTGCTGCTGTTGAAAGCGCAGCCCTAGTCACAATGTCTTCTACTTCCCTCACAGCCCTCACGAACACAACTACAATGACTGGGAAACTTACCTCCACTGCCCTCGTGGCAAATTGGACCTTCCAACAGGTCGATGGAGACAAAGAGCCACTCGCAGTTGTGCAAATGCCTACAAATATCCACCTTGACTTGATGCATCACGGAGTTATCCCTGATCCGTTTATTGGCAAGAATGAGATTGATGTGCAATGGGTGGGTGAAGTAGACTGGGTCTACCGTACCACCTTCTCTAGCCCAAAGTTGGAGGGTGGTGAAAAGGCAGTATTAACCTTTGAGGGTCTGGATACCTTTGCGACGGTGCTGTTGGACGGTAAAGAGATTCTGAAGACAGACAATATGTTTATACCAGAAAGGGTTGATATTACTGATTTAGTAAACCAGGGGGAAAATCACAAATTGGAGATCATCTTTAAAAGTGCATATTTGAAGGGAAAAAAGACCCAGGAGCAATATCCAGACCATAAATGGGGTTGCTGGAATGGTGACAGCAGTAGATTAGGTGTCAGGAAGGCACAATATCACTATGTGAGTATACCTTTCGTTCGCTGGATGAGTGAGAAATCAAGCATTAACGAATCTAATTTCCCAATAGGGATGGGATTGGGGCCCAACTCTCATGACCTGTGGTCCATGGAGACCAATTATCTTAGAGACATATACTACCAGAATTTCGGATCTTTCGTTTAATATTGACGTTCCAGATTCTCTTACTGACGCCTTGATTAAAGCAAACGTAGAGGTGGAGCTACCTCCTGCCACTGCTACTGTCGTAGTTTCTGTCAGCTTTGACCTTTCCTTCAATGGTACATCGATATCTACAATCTCCACACTAAATGCGGCTGATGGAACTGCAAGCACTACCTTCACAATTTCTGAGCCAGAGTTATGGTACCCTCATGGCTTTGGAGAACAGCCACTCTATCACCTTACAGCTACTCTCAAATCTGAGCATGGTGAAGTGATAGATGTGGTAACTAAAAGAATTGGTTTGCGAAGGGCAAGAGTTGTACAAAGACCATTGAAGGATCAACCAGGGTCGACATTTTTCTTTGAAATTAACGGCATTCCAATTTTCTGTGGTGGTAGCAACTGGATTCCGGCCGATAACTTCATTCCAAGGATCTCGGAAAAGAGATATAAGGATTGGTTGCAACTTCTTGTTGATGGCAATCAGGTCATGGCAAGGTTGGTGCATTGTGGGCGTTTTTCTGAAATGGTCATTGTGTTAATATTCTGTGTAGAGTCTGGGGTGGCGGTATCTTTGAAGAGGAGATTTTCTACGATACTTGCGACGAACTTGGTATTCTTGTGTGGCAAGACTTCCTATTTGGCTGTGGGAACTACCCTACCTGGCCATCTCTCCTCGAATCCATTGAGCGTGAAGCTACGGAGAACGTTAAGCGGCTCCGCCACCACCCTTCCATTGTCATCTATGCAGGAAACAACGAAGACTACCAATACATGGAATCGGAGAACCTCGAGTATGACCCCAAGGATCTTAATCCTAGTAACTGGCTCAAGACCTCTTTTCCTGCACGTTATATCTACGAGAAGGTCTTAGTCGATGTTACAACCAAGTTAGTTCCGGAAACATACTACCACTTTGGGTCCCCCTATGGAGGAAAAGACACCCGGGATCCAACTGTTGGCGATATACATCAGTGGAACGTGTGGCACGGCACACAAGAAAAGTACCAGAACTTCGATAAACTTGCTGGTCGCTTTGTCAGTGAATTTGGTATGGAGGCTTTCCCTGACCTCCAGACTATAGAGGGATTCTTGCCAAAGGGCAAGGAAGATGCAGATCTATATGCGCAGAGCTCGACTATGGATTTCCACAACAAGGCAGACGGCCACGAGAGGAGAATTGCGCTTTACTTGGTAGAGAATCTCCAATACTCACCATCACCCATTGCGCAATATATTTACTCAACGCAATTGATGCAGTCAGAGTGTTTATCTTCGGCCTATCGCCTTTGGCGAAGAGAGTGGAAAGGCCCAGGGAGGGAGTATACTGCTGGAGCGTTGGTATGGCAGATAAATGACTGCTGGCCTGTAACGTCTTGGGCTATCGTTGATTATCACCTCCGACCTAAATACGCTTACCATACTATCGCTCGGGAACTTGCGCCCGTTACAGTCGCCATGAAGAGAGTGGAGATTGATACCCCCAGGGATAAATATACCAGAGTACATATCAAGCGGGACTACAGACTACAGATTTGGGCGAGCAACTTCAAGCTTCACAATATCACTAGGATAAAACTCGTCGTGAAAGGATTCGACAGCACGAATGGAAACGAGGTGTACAACGAGACTCTCGCCTCAGATATTACCCTCGAGTCAAATCGCACATCTGAACTGGTTGATATTTCAATGCCAGGGCTGGGTATTGATTCCCCTAGCGATGATGACGTCAGGAAGGTGGTTCATGTTGCATACCTCCAGGATAAGGACGGAAACCAATTAGCGCGAAGAGTGAGCTGGCCTGAACCCTTGAAGTATCTCCACCTAGATAAGGATGCTCGAGGACTCGTGGTAAGGTTGAAGGACGGAATATTGGCTGTTAAGGCGGAGGTGCCTGTGAAGGGTTTGGCGTTTGAGATTACGGATGCGAAGGTGGCGGATGGTGTGGTTTGGGAAGATAATTTGGTGGATTTGGTGCCCGGAGAGGTGGTGGAGGTGAAGGTGAAGGGGCTGAAGGATGAGGATGTCAAGTATCTTGGGTGGAGATGGTATGGGATGGCCTAGGTGTCGTGGAGTTTCCGTTGGTTATTTGTAGCATAAAGGATTTCTTTAAGTAGTATGTTGCTTAATAAGGGGAAACATGAAGGCCAGTTACAAAATCTTCAAGGATACCTACAATACCGCGCTTCTATCATCATACTACATCAAGTTTACCCTCACAATTGTACTTGCCGACCTTTAGGGCTTTTGTTTCAAGTTCAGGTAACAACAGCTATGAAAATGCCTTGAGCCAAATGGAAGCGATCATACCATACAACTGGCGCATATATGTAAGGTGAGATAAAAAAGAATAACTAATATGTGCTTAAATACACTCAAAATTTCCAGCGATTGCTGCATATTTAGTGGCCGTCCTATATGCAAACCAGGACATATTGTAAATAAAAAATCGTTCTAATATAAGCATCTTGGAACTTCTATATGTACTAGAGTAAATTATAGGCTCCATCTCCTTCTCTTAAGAAGCTCCAAGGCCAGGACTTCTACCACTCTAAACCCAAGCTACGTCTGAACCTCCCTGTCATGGTTGTACAGTAAGCCCGACTGCAGGTTTGAACTTCCTCAAAAAACATGTAAAGTCCTGAGGATAACGGAACAAATCTCGGTTTGTCCCCTGACGACTTATTACCCTCAGTTACGCCAAGCCGTTGTCTGGGCAACCGCCTGAATGTCGCTATAATGTAGTGTTTATCATGTCTTTCTTTAATTTGGAGAGCTCCCTAAAATACCTACATCGATGCATCCCCACGGAACACTTCCCGCACGCTTCAATTCCCAGCCATCCACAATCTCAATCTGCGTGCTGCACCTCGGACGGCTGCACCTCAATGGGAAACACAGCAACCTGAATTTCTCTGATAATAAATAATGTCTGAAGCGCCGCATACAGTATCAGGGTCACTCCTTGGGCATCCTCTCCAAACAAACGGCGCGACAGCAGGCGCAGCGGGTAAAACAGTCGGGGGGGTGGCTGCAAGTGGGACGAGCATCTGGTCAACCACGAAAGGGAAAGTAGTTGTGCTGTCGGGTCTCGCTTTACTCGGACTTGTATTGGGACTTTCGTTGGGATTGACAGTTGGGAGACGGAATAACAGTAATACCTGCAGTCTGGGCAACAATTCGACGGGACAAGGCACTAACGACAATGGAGGTCCGAAAGATGGAGTTACAAATGTGCCCGACTATAGCAGTAACTGGAAGCAACCCGAGAACCTCGCGACATCGGAGGGATGGTTTCCCGCACCAAGAGGTGGCAGTGACCCTGCATGGGTGGAGGCATACCGAAAGGCAGCGAAGTTGGTAGGAAAGATGTCATTGTTGGAGAAGGTTAATGTGACTACGGGGACGGGATGGCAGATGGGTCCCTGTGTAGGGAATACAGGGACGACGAGTGTAGGGTTTCCGAGTTTATGTCTTCAGGACGGTCCACTGGGGATTCGGTATGCGTACCCTATCACTGCTTTCCCAGCAGGGATCACGACGGCTACTACTTTTAACAAAGACCTGATGCACTCCCGTGGAAGAGCAATGGGTCAAGAGGCTCAAAATCTTGGAATCAATGCCCTCCTTGGACCGTGCATAGGCCCACTGGGGCGATCACCACTAGGAGGTCGGAATTGGGAAGCCTTTGGGGCTGATCCTTATCTCCAAGGGGTGGCAGGGCAGCTCACTGTTCGTGGTATCCAAGAATTGAGGGTAATGGCTGTGGTGAAACACTGGTTAGGAAATGAACAAGAGAGATTTCGAAGGAAGGGTGAGTTAGGGAGCTGGCCTAAGGTGAAGGAAGCAATAAGTGCGAATATCGGAGGGCGAGCCGCGCGGGAGGTATATGCCTGGCCTTTCCAAGATGCTGTGCGGGAGGGTGCGACTGGGGTAATGTGTTCCTACCAGCAAGTGAATAACAGTTATGCCTGTGAGAATAGCTGGCTCCTGAATGGGCTGCTGAAAGATGAGCTGGGATTTCAAGGGTTTGTGGTCAGTGACTGGCTTGCGCAGCGATCCGGTGTAAACAGTGTCATTGCGGGAATGGATATGACAATGCCAGGGGATGGGTTAGGTTGGGCTGACGGTTTATCGCTCCTCGGTGCGAATCTCACAAGCATGGTCATTAACGGGACTGTGCCTGTCTCCCGCCTCGACGATATGGCTCTCCGTATCGTCGCATCATGGTATAAACTCGGTCAAGATTCCCCAAATTTTCTCCCAAAGCAGAAGAAACCACTCTTTTCAAGTTGGTTAAGGGATGAGATTGGCCCATTATACCCCCGTTCCAGTGATCAGGATCAACAAATGGTTGTGCAAAACTACTTCATAGACCCACGGGGAGGAAATCTGTCACAGATTCAAACCGGGGATGAGGATCATGCAAAGCTAGCAAGGCAGGTTGCCGCGGAGGGTATCGTGATGCTGAAGAATGTCAACGGGACACTTCCAATGTCTGGTGGCACTATTAGAAAAGGTCCCTACAAGCAAATTGGGATTTTTGGAAGCGATGCAGCTCACAGCCCCATTGGTCCAAATGGCTGTATCGACCGATCGTGCAATATAGGCACCCTAGGGCAAGGCTGGGGCAGCGGCAGCGTCGAATATGCATACCTCATTTCACCACTTGAGGCCATTCAAGCGCGAGCAATACAAGACCAGACCACAGTGGACTTCGTGTTGCAGGACGGAGGTAATTCAGTTAACAGCACGGCATACCAAGTCAACAAACGCGGAAAGGACGCAGCGTGCCTTATTTTCGTAACTAGTGATTCCGGCGAAGGGTATGTCAGTGCAGAGGGGAATTTAGGGGACAGGAACGACCTGAAACTATGGCACGATGGGGATAAAGCAATTCTTTCGGTCGCAGACAATTGTGAAAACACAATAGTTGTGATACATTCAGTTGGACCGGTGCTGATGGAGGCCTGGGCTGATCATCCCAATGTCACGGCTATCCTGATGGCCAATCTACCAGGACAGGAATCTGGATCCTCACTGGTCGATGTACTCTACGGAAATGTCAATCCTTCTGGACACCTCCCATATACCATCGGGAAATCTCTAGCTGATTATGGTGCCGACGCGGAGATTATGTGGGATCCTAATTGGGAAATTCCGCAGCAGGATTTTACAGAGGGGATTTATATCGACTATAAATGGTTCGATAAACAGAATATCACGCCAAGATATGAGTTTGGCTATGGAATGAGCTATACGAGTTTCAATTTTACACGGCTAGAAATCACAACACTTTGGAACGGAGAATTGGCGGAGGAACCCCCATCGGCCATGGGGTTGAGTGTGAAGAACGCCGAGATCAGTAATTCTACGTTACCGAAGGGGAAAGATTTGCTGTTCCCCAAAGGCTGGAAGCGCCTCGGTTACTTTGTATATCCATACCTTCCCTCACAAACCGAAATGACAACGCTAGTGCCTACTCCCTACCCCTACCCTCCTGGGTACTCGGATTCCCAACGCAATCTCACATCCACCCACTCCTCCAGTGGCGGCTACCAAGGCGGAAACCCTGCCCTCTGGGACCCAATATTCCGGGTTGAGTTGCTTGTCACTAATACTGGGAAGGTTGCTGGCAAGGTAGCTGCCCAGCTATATCTTAGCTTTCCTAAAGACATCGAATATGATACGCCTGTTAGGCAGTTGAGAGGCTTCGAGAAGGTGGAGTTGGCAGTGGGTGAGAGTAAGATTGTGGTGTTTGAGTTGACGAGGAGGGATATTAGTGTCTGGTCGGAGGAGAAGGGGGCTTGGGTTGTACCAAGGGATAAGGAGGGACTAGGAGTGGGAAGTTATGGAGTGTTTGTGGGGCCGAGTTCCAGAGGTAAGGGAGTCAGCGGGGAGACGGGGAAGATACCGAGCGTGGATTAGGTGAGAGATGATGTTAAGAGATCACGCACTAGGTTAAGTAAATAGTTTGGGGATTTTCCTTTTATTTCTTTTACATTCAAGTTACGAGGATATACATATACCCAGAGTTTGTACCTTTTCAAGATTAATGATATAATCAATAATGCTGGGGCTTCAAAGCTATGAGTCGAAATTTGTTTCTCCTAATTCAATGGCATGGCATGGCATAGATCTAACTTTGAATAGAAAACTGCCTCGAGCTTACCAATTGCCCGAGGGGGATCTCTCCATGTGAGAGAGGCCTGTATATAAAAGTGAGCTGCCTATGAGGTTTCCAAAGCTGTCTACCGGCATATTGTAAATAGAAATAATATAAAATTACACCAATTAACCGCAGCTAAGAGGTTTTTCCTCGAGAAACTTGGCTCGGATATCTTTGAAAGCTGCGGTTCAATAAATATAATAGGGCTTACTGTTGAATCGGAAAAGATATCATGGTAATTAAAAATCTGCATAGTTGGGTATACTCAAAACAATTTCGCACCCCCCCTCTCTCTCAGCCTTCTCATAATAACGATATATATGTGTTACAACAACAATTGTTCTGGGCCGCTCACGGGCAATTAAATATTACTCAATTTGGTGTTTAATGCACTTGTATTGATAAAGGTTTACGAGTACTGATTTACCCCCCCAAAAAAAGAAATGATAACGGTATACCTAGCTGGAGCTATCCCAGCGACTGGAACAGATTCATGTATTTCCCAGTCGACTAGACCTCCATCTAATATTGCAATTTGCTTCAGCTAGAGCTGAGAGGTTAATACAGTCATGATCTGTTAACACTTTCGTATGTCAATAAATCGAGAATTTCAGATTATTCCTAAAGTAATGATGATTATTCCGAACTTCACTGAATTCCACATAGCGCATCGATATTTAGTACAAGATGGTCTATATAGCCTGAACCATAAGGCCCCATATATTAAAACCCCATAGATAAGAACCCATAGATAGGAAACTAATTTTCAAATATCTATTGCATAGGAAACGTTGCAACAGTAGCAAGAAACTCAGTATCCTAACTCTCCATTCCAGTCATCATCAGAGACGAAGGTGATGAGTTGTTAACTACACAAGCATGTACTTCATCATTTGAAGGGCTTGAGGTAATTTTTCCGGAATTCTCCCCTTGTCCAATGTCTGCCGTCTCCCTGTGATGTGGAAGGGGTGGTCAAAATGACTTCACAGGGTGTTTTTTGAGTGTAGCAGAATGTTTTGTTCGATTCACAGTTACCAAATTGAGGTTTTATATTAATTGCCCGCGAGCGGCCCAGAACATACATATATTGCAAAAAAAAAAAAATTGCTTCTACATCTATAGGCATCAAATATATCGAGAATTTGGTATACTTGTGCCGTATGCTGGTCTTCAAAAACGGTATATATCGTTCGTGATGGTTTGTTCCCCGGAATAATGCATGCGCACGGTATAGATCTATAGGGCATGTGTAGTCTATGCCTGCGATCTCCAATACAAACCCATGAGATCATCTATTGATAGTTTCCGTATCCCTCGTATAGTTTATGTCTATACTTAAACCTAATTTCAGCATAATGAAGCCAAACTACGAGCTTATTTTTATGAGCATGGGCCAATATCGATCGACCTCAGTAGGCACCAGCACCATAGAGACAGAGCATATATAGTCTTATAACCCCGATTCCTACGGTACTATACGCCCTTTATGGACCAATCGTAACTGCTAGACTAAGATTTTTTTTTTGGGAAAAAAAAAAGCACTTTTCTGTGACTATTACGTTCCAACTAAGCACCGTTTTTGTATTCATCTTCAGATACTAATTTCGAGATTTTGGCAAAGCCTAGTGTCCTAGTTCCAGGAAACATCCCAGACGAATCAATTAGAGAGTTGAAATTGGAGCTACTTTGTCATAATGGCTGATTGCTAGTAGGTATTTCTAAAAGCGTTTCAATATGTTGATACATCGACTGCATATACGTAAATGGCCATGTATGTAATACTGGTTATCAAATTCAGACTTGAAACCGTGTCTCTAGGGTAATTGCACGATCTTCTCGCGTAGAGAGTCACTCATCTGTGGGCCGAATGGCTGAAATTGTCGTTAGTTGTATTTTGCGTAACTGTCGGAATCTCATTCAGATGGAATACCAGATCGGGAAGTCGCTCAATTTCCAAGCAGGGTAGTCTGGTTCAAGCAGGGTTAGTCAACGGCTATCTGACTCATCAAGTCAGCCTTGGATTCTACCTTACTTTAGAGTGCCCCGCACAATGACTTTGTAATCAATGAGACTGCAAGTTTGAAACAAAACGAACATCCTCTCAATCTTCAGACTCCGCGTTTCCCATAAGATTAAGAACAACGATGAATCATTTTGCTAGGGTTCGGAAACTCCAGCTGAGAGTGCACTCCTTTGTCTAGATCTGCCTAACGGGTAAGCTTCCACTTTGCTCTGCACCCCCCATGACCATTACAGGTCTGAATCGTCTTCAGCTCGTTTGCTACCGGAGATATTCGATGGTGCCTTGCAGCACCTCCTACCGGAAATAAGGGTGACAACCTGGTTGCAAAGTCCTCCGGTACCGGTACCGGTTTTGATTCACCGAGCAGCAAATGCATTTGGTTTCTCCAGGATTTGGCTACAGCGACTAAGCCATGTCAAGAGAAATGCTTCAATTGCCGTTATTCATGAGGATCGTTGCCGTATACCACATGACTGGTCCAGGGATTTGAGTCAACGCAATATCTTCCTAGACTGGCTTTGGTAGGGTGTACTGGCTTCAAGTCACCATAATCAGCTGAAGCGTGCATAATCTTACAGCATATACATACATCTGTAACGGGCCCGGGCATAGCACTGTGTATCAGTTTGAGCCTCAATTATTAACGGTTTCCCATCCGTCATGTACGACGTTAACATTCCCCAACACATGAAGTCTGCTTCTATCCCTTGGCTGGAGCTAATTCAGTGCCGGTGGAGGCCTCTCACTAAACCAAAAATTTACTTGAAACTATTCTACACTGGTATTTTGGTCCAGTTCCAGTCTTACCAGTGCTGTTTCTCCACTGGTACTGAGTTTACTCCTGTCTTACATGGGTACACTGCAGGCTGAAACGCCTCGCTGAGCAAGTGTTACAAGTGTTACAAGTAGTGACATACAAGAGTTGGGCGCTTTTGCATGTAGTATGGGAAGCTTCCCCTCGCTAAATACCACTCATGTACATTTGATCTCTGAATGGTTATTTCGTTCTGTAACCTGCATGACGCTTATTATATGCATACGTGAGGCATACAGTGCGCTATTGCAATGCCTAAAGAATATCGTGTGCGTATACCCCCGCCGGAAATAACACGTTATCTAATATGGAACAAAAATTCTATCACCCTTGATGAGAATACAACATTGCAAATGGATCCTCAGACCGTTATGACTTGATCATTTCTACTTTTTAAGCAATCCTTGATGATTTATAGTTGTGTTTGGCTTCTTTAGATATACAAGATAGATTGGGGGGTTTATTTTCTGCCAAAACCTACTGTTTTTGAGGAGGAACTTTGGATCTAATTACAGGGCCTCCTGGACTGACCTTGTGGAGCCTCATTCTTACCTAACTCAACACCGTTATATGTTAACAGTTCCGAATGAAAGAAGCACCGCCGACCCCAGTCTAGTGCTAGGGAACTATCACAATTCGATTTCATTCATGTATTTTACATGGGGTGGTGACATGGGACCGAGGTATTTCGGCAGTAAGAGTTGATGATTACTTCTAATTCCGTTCCAATTGTTCCACGCAGATGAAATGACAACCAATCAATCATACCTTAGTTCGTGGAGGCTCTCCATACCTTGCCAGCAGCACGATTACTGATCACTAAAAAAGCGGTCGGATATTAATATTACCGTGCTCAGCTTATGCATATACAGGAGTACAGGTCGGAAAATCCCTCTAGATCAACTGCGACGGAAGAAATCGTTTTCGGGTGCTCTCTCGTGAGTGTGGCCTGGGGACTCAAGGCCAATACAGCTCTAGATATAGTCAGCGTGGCGGCTATTGAGCTCGAGAGGTACTGCATTCCAGAGATCTGTCGAGCTTCTGTATATTGGACATCTGCATAAAGACGGATGCTCACTGTCAAACAGTACTTGTCCCTTTCTCTTTCAGCCTCATGTGCAATCACTCGTGCTCTTGCATTAGCACGCACTGAGTGTGGGAAGGGTGCCCTGCCTTCCTGCATTCGACTCTTCGCATGCTGGTCATAGTGTTCTCCCCAGGCCCATCTCAAAGGCAAGCCGGAAGAAGCCTGCTGGTTTGCCCAGGTTGGGTGTTTAGGAGTATTGTTGCCTGTGGGTATTCTAGATTCCATCACTATGCCTTGTGTAAATTGAAGCTCATTTATTATAGTCCGAGTTACATAACACAAGTCCCAAGGGTTTCATCAATCTATCAAATGATATAATGGCGACTCTCGTAAATTCCTGCTCCACGGGCCTCGGATTAGGCTGTCGTAGTACAACTACACAGTCAGCGGAGTATTCTGCAGGTTGTTTCGGCGGCAAGTCGAGACACCTCGTCACACCATCCGGCATGTGTGGATGGTACAAAAGGTCGTCAGTCTGCCATGAGGAAAAGCAAATGCAGTCGATGGTAGTCCTAGACTATTTCCAATCCAGCCCCAGCGCTTCTACGCGTTTAAGACTAAAAATGACCACGAGGCAAAACCCGGAATTTCTCGAGCTGATGCCGACCTGAGATACTTCCCGACAACTCTTCTCCTTCGTGAATGACCCTCAGTCAAAAAGATGCAGATACCCTAAATTTGATAAATATCTCCTGGGATAGGATTTATATGAACAGTAGGAGAACCCCAACTCTAATTCCTCGATCATCAGATTTCCTCCACCGAAGACAACCACCTGGTACTTGAGACTTCCAGACCTGCTCGAAGAGTGAATGAACCTGGCCTCACCAATGGATCACTTAATCTCTGACCTTGATTTATACTATCTCTTTCAGCATGTCCCTCAAAGGAACGATGCAGATAGATCCCAAACGTACTTACCTGGACAGCCTCCAGCTGGAGTAATGGATGAAGCTCCACACCGTTCATCAGACAGCCTGTCGTTGAGTAACAGCCTTCTAAGTCACCAGCACCTGCAGCAGCAGCACGAGCAGCAGCACGAGCAACAGCAACAGCACCAGCACCAGCACGAGCAGCAGCACCAGCACCAGCACCAGCACCAGCACGAGCACCAGCACCAGCAACATCTCCAGCACCAGCACCAGCACGAGCACCAGCACCAGCAACATCTCCAGCACCAGAATCTTTATCAACCATTGAGGGCAGTCACAATACACCCGTACTATGCGAGGACTACTGCTCCTATTCCCTCGCAAATGTATCTCTCGAATATCGAATCCCCACCCCCCGTCATCCTATCGAGCTCATCAACCTACAGGGTTGGAGCACCGAGAAGTTCAAACGATATTCCAGGTCACCTTTTCGTTGATTCTATGGAGCATGGGAGGCTTGATAACCAAAATACTATTCTTTCTGGATGTGAAGCATACATGGAAGAGGTTCCTGTGAGAAGTGAGCAAGAAGCTGACAGGGTGCGGTTGCCGGAAAAGCAAATTGTTGACCAAGGATACGCTGCGCAAGACCCTCTGAGAAGGCCTGAGCCTGTAAAGGCTGAAGGGAAAAAGAGACAAGAAACGGATGATGAGATGAGTGAATTGGAGATCTCAGATTCTCGAAAAACAAAAAATGATGCCACAAGGCAAAGAGGACGACCCAGGCTAGATACCCGGGATGAATCGCCGGCTGAGGTAAGTTATTTAACACACCACTCCTACTTTCTCACGATTGTGCTAATATTTTTGCAAGCGCCGACGGACTCAGATTCGCCTAGCGCAACGGGCCTACCGATTGCGTAAAGAAACCACAATAGCTTCTCTTCGCTCTCGGGTTGCAGAGCTCGAAACTGCCATTGAAGGAATGCAAGATGCCTTTACAGAATTGCACCACACCACAACTGCTATAGCGGGCAATAATGACCACACGCTTACGAATTTTTTGGGATCTGTTACAGAAAGATTCAATACCCTTTCCAGGATGGCGTCTATACAGAGTTGTGAGGGGACCAGTTGTGATGAGGATGCTGATGCATATGGGGCGGACCAGAGCGGAGAAGAAACGATTTACTCGGGTAGAAGATCTCAATCATCCCGAACCCTGCGGTAATGCGTGTAGGACGGAGTTTAATATTGCGGATTGATGCCGCAACCAACCTCAGATCATGAAGGTCATAATTTTTAATATGGCAGGCTTTAGGTACGATTGGTTCCTAAGCACTATACTTTCCAATACCCAGAAAGCTGGAAATTCCGAGATTGTGCACATGCACGTATCTAGCACACTCCAAGTCCGCGGAACATGTTGGACTTGCCAATATGTGCTGCCACCCGCACGCACTTGTAACCTACATAACAAGCAGATGAAATAGTTTTGCTTGGGTCAGGTTGAAAGCAGGTGGGGGGCATCATCTGCCGGCCTTTTTCAGATGTAATGTGGTTGTGCACGTTTATGCACATATGTGTCTTTCCGCCCAGCACTCCCATAAAAATATAGAATACATACTCCACTAGAAAATTCCGCTAGAACGAGATGTTGATTTAAATTAACCATGTGTGCAGTGCCTACTAACTCTCCTGATATATAACACACCTTGTAATATTTTGTCATAAGGGTATATTTGAAAAATTTAAAAAAAAAAAAAAAAAAAAGCAACGTCTCCGATAACGATAAAAACCAACAAAAGTTATGGAGTAAATTACAGTAGATCTCCAACAAAGAAAAAAAAAAGGGGTTGTGTTGGCCAAATATTTTAATTGTTTTAAAAAGTTAACGTAAATAATTCTACTCTATTGTGTGTGTTTGTATGTGTTGGGGAGGAGAAGGGGGGGGGGTTTCAAGAATAACCGGAACTTGTCAGCACTACGGTAGTAGCGTAAAGTAACTTTCTTGCGGGGGGGCGATCCCCAATCCCGGGAGTGCAGATAGGGCAGCGAGTTCGCGGTAGGTAGGGTAGGTAGGGTAGGTAGGCTCACATCTGCACTTAGGAGTAATGTAGGTAACCTACATTGCATCCTCACCGTTTCTTAAGCTGGGGTCGGGGGGACGGCAGGGAGAGAGGGGGGGTGGAATCAGACCTACATACAAGTGATGTATGTAGGTAGGTAGGGAGGGGTAGGTAGGGAGGGGTAGGCCAACATCCATGGTAGTGGGATCTAAAATCGGGGATATTAATATGTATGTTATTTTTATGGTGAGGGGAAAAAAATAAAATAAATTAACAGTATTGTTTATTTTGGGGTTCGTTTAAACAAATTTGCACCCCCCCCCCCCCCTTTTTTTTTTTTTTTTTTCCTCTTTTTTTTTTTCAAAAGTCTTATAGCCGCGATCGACATGAGATCATGATGAGAAAATTTGTCCCCCTATCTACATACTCCGTACTATTCTAGATTGGAGACTCTTTTTTTTTTTTCTTTCCTTTTTTTGGGGGGATACGGTTGGAGTTGAAGGCACAATTGAGGAAAAAAAAAAAAAAAAAAAAAAAAAAAGGTATTACCATTACCCTGAAGTAGCGCAGCGCTTGCCCCCCCCCCCCCCCCCGCGCGCAGTAACAGGTCCCCTTCCCTTCAGCATATCTACGGACCCCATGCATATGCATACCCCTGCATTATTGGAATTAAATAGTTTACCGGGGGAGGGGTAAACCTTAATTGTTCATTCAACGACAGTCATTTCTCTTTTAATCGCCATTATCTCAATTCACCATTCCCTCGCCCAACTCCACACCAAATGCGCACTCTTCCCCATCTTACACGCTGCTTATCTCTGCGCCGCGGGGCAGCAAAGCGAGAAGGAGCTGCTGGGGAGGATTGGGGGGGAACCATGGCGGAGGGTTTGCACAGTGCGCTGGGGGGGCGGTGGTTGGGCATGGAGGGGATGCTGTTCAAGGATGGGAGGGGCTGAGAGGGAGGCTGGAGGAGGGGGTAGCGGAGTGATGGTGATGTTTGGATGAAGGGCGTTGTGGGGGAAGGGGAGAGAGGGAGAGGAGGTGGAGGGAGAGAGGGAGGGGGAGAGGGAGGGGGAGAGGGAGGGGGAGAGGGAGAGGGAGGGAAGAGGGGGAGGGGGATGAAAGAGGTTTTTTTTTTTTTTCCCCTTCTTTCTCTCTCTCTCTCTGTGGTGTGTAAGTGTGTCATGTAATGGCCTTTTTTCCCATGTACGAATTAATTTTTTTTTTCTGTTTTGTATTTTTTTTCTTAGCAAGAATACCCAGTATACATGGGTACAGGGTCTATTGTTCCTAATCCGATTGCACCCCCCGGGGCCCTTCGTAGACAGAGTATCTAGTACCAGTATCGCACCGCACCATACTTTTTATCTACCAGCGATAGGACACGTAATCTTGAGTATTTGTATCGGCGTCGTCGTATCGTAATATAATATCCTGGGCTCATGCGGTACCCACAACTCGCTCGCCCATAACAGGGATTGTCTTTCTTTTATAAACAACCGAGTTAGTGTATACCGTACATTATTACATTAGTAAAGAAGAGGGGGCAGGAATTTACCCAACTCCTTCAAAAACACCTCAAACGTCTCTGGATTCCTTACTGTCGCAGCAACCAGGACCTGTGCGTGAGGGTTTTTTTGGGTCAGGACGTATTTCAGTTCGGTGACGAGCGAGGGGATGATGCTGGCGTCGTAGGTCTATCAGAACCGCGCGAATCAGTAATCTCTCTCATTTAGATATATATGAACGGCACGGCACGCACCACATCTGCAGCTAGGACGACGTCGGGGGTTATATACCCCTTCTCCCCCCCGTTGTGCTCTGCGCTAGGGTCGGGTTCTAGATCTGTATCCTCGGCATTTTCCACAACATTACCGCTCCCCCATAGTAGCCTCCCCACAGAAACTACGCGCGAGACTTTATTCTCAGCCACGTTCTTCTGTAGGGAGGAACATACGCGCCAGTCGCCGTCTGTGGCGAGGACTTTATGCGCGCCGAGCTTGGCGCAGAGGATGCTTAGGAAGCCGGTGCCGGCGCCGAGCTCGAGGATGTGTTTTTTAGGGATGGGGGTAGTGAAGATTGTTGAGGCGGTGTTTGGAGGGAAGGTGAGTGGGTGGGTGGTGTGGTGGTGGGAGGAGATGAGCAGCTCGCCTAGTGCGAGGGCCGCTTCCCAGGTGCGAGAACCGGTGTGCCCAGAGGAGGAGATGATGTTGCGGGACTCGATGAGGGTGAGGGATTCTCCATCCGCGTGAGTAGTGGTGGTGGTGGTGGTGGTTGGGGGGACGATGGTGTAAGTTACATGTGTAGTGCTGGTAGAATCTGTCGGTTTCGATGCAGCCTCAGCTGGAATAGTCACAATCAGGGTCGCATAGAAATCAATCAAATCCTCATCAATCTCCTTCCCTCCACCAAACCATCAGTATCCGTACTGCAGGCCCAGCCGCTCACACTCAGCAATCCACCACAGGGGTGGTTTGCATACATACAGGACATGCATACCCCTCCTTCCACGCCTCCTCCTCAATCTTCGTGATCAACCTCTTCACCACCCTCGCCGTGTACCTCCGCGGCGGAGGAGGGGGACATTGGTGCGACTTGCGATTGGGGTTGAAGAGGTGCGTGTAGAGGGTATGTTGGAAGGATTGGTCTAGCAGGAGGGAGGGGGGCAGGTGTATGAGGGAGATGTCTGTTGGGGTGAGGAGTTGCAGATATTGCCGGCGGAGGGCGTCGAGGATGGTGTCCCCGGGGTGGGGTGTTGGCATTTGCTTGGGGATTGAGGTGGGGGGGGGGAATAGTGGGGGCGTTTGAGGAGGTGGCGGAAGAATAGTATAGCTGTTTACTGCGCTGTAGAAGTGTGATTACCGAGAGAGCGAGGGATTGGGGGAAAGAGAGAGATTGAAAGGGGGAGAAGAATGGGAGGGGGGGTGTTGTTGTATGTTATATGGCAGTGGCCCTGAGTCACATGAACGTTGCAGTTAGTCACAATCCACGAGCCTCTCCTCAAAGTATATTGCAAATACAACAGACAACAAAGTACAGCAAAAAGAAATCAGGTAAACAACCTCAAGATGTTTGAAACATTCCTCTACGATTTTGGCGATGCCGTTGCCGAGGTCATGCTTTACGCTGCGTGATCTAGGGATTCTACTGAACAGTTCAATTCACCAGTTGCCAGCCAGAAACTCTACGAGCACGTTTACAGACTTTGTGGACCGGCATATGTACTGGTTTTATTTTTTTCACTGTATGCACTTACGAAGATCGAGGCCGGCGGAGGCCAAATTAGATGCATCAATTTTTTTCCGTTTGTTTAGGTGAAGAGATGAAGTTTTGGTCATTCTCCTCCATGTCTCTACAATGTGAGAGAGACATCTAGATTGAGCTTGGGCAACGGTAAAGATTGACACGAGGCTGGCAAATATTGAGAAAAGGTTTCCAAAGTACTCTGTACTTTCGAGAGCACAGTACTACACGCTTGGGGGCAAAATCGGCGGAAGGTATCAATGTTCGGTGACAGAATTCATCAGGTTTATACAAACGAACTGTCAATCACTTCAATTTGCTGAATATGGCTCAGCAGTTGCTGGATTGAAATACGAGTGGCCAATACATAAACTGTACAGTGAGCAGTGAAACGCTCGGCCGGTCGACCATTAGTCTGGTTGGCACAACGACCTCTGAAAGAGGTGCGGTTGCAACATAACAGAGCTAGTCTTACCTGTGTATGTCATGGTTTTTGTAGATAGAAACAGAAACAACCCGGTCCTAAACACACTTCCTGAACACACTTCCTGAACACAATTCCTGAACACAAGTAACAAAGTATCTACCAGGCTATAACCTATCATATTTTCGGTCAAATCAATGCCTCCGAGAAGGGGAAAAACAGTAGCTGCACCACTATTACCGGTGGTGCAGGACAGTCCAATACTGGAGTTGCCTAAGTCGACACCCAACCAAAAAAGAGCTGCTACAACTGCGGCCAGGGCAGCTGCTCGAGGAGCCGAGGTCAAATTCCAGATCCCTATCACACCTACGAAACTAAATGTGCCAGCAAAATGTGGAAGTGGGAATACAATTGATGTGGATATTGATGATAAGGAAGAGGAATTGGCAATTGAAGTGACTCTAGTGAATGCACTACAGTTATATCATGATGAGCATAGGCTAAAAAGAGCCAAGTTGGGAGGAAATACAATCACACCGGTGGCCTTGAAGCCGTTATCGATGATCATAGCCTTCCATTCAGATATAAAGTCAGATATTGAAAGAGCATTCAAGAATAAGGGGGACATTAGCCTAAGAGTAAATTTCCATATTCATTTGGCTGGGTGGCATAGTCTAGACATCCCCAAAACGGTTCGACAAAATTGGGTGCAGGCGGCGTTCGGTATGATGGTTCGCCAAATACAACAGATGGAAGATGAGGATAGCCTGAGAAGTCATGGAGTGATAAGTAGACCCAAACCACTCGGAGTTGTAGTGGGAGAGCAAATGAGGAAGTATTCGAATATGCTAAACAAGGCTGTAAGGGAAAATTTCCTTTATCTCTTAAAGATGTTGTTCGAGTGTGAAGATATGACACAAATGCTTGGGACTTTGTTGTTTTCGGTAAAGGCACGAGGTACACAAGCCTTTAATGACAACTACTCCGTAGTTGATTATGATGAGATTAATGAGAGTTTTATTAAAGGGGACATTCTGTTGGTTGTAGATATTTAGAACCCTATCTTGGATATTGCAGAGAAAGCCTACATCTTAAATGCCCCTGATTGGTCTAGGAAGTTTTTAAGGCAGACCTGCGTAAGTTTGGCATGGTTCTTAACATACTTTTTCAAAAGTCATGACAAGCCTAAGAATATCAGGGAGTATATGAAGAACTTTGATGTGAGCTACATTATATTCAACGGCCTCTGAAGGAACAGACTAATGAATATGATACTACAGCCTCATGCTTCTGGTATCCCTATTGAAATGCAGGGTCAAGCCTTGATGAAAGGGAACAATACTCTAGATGGCACGTGGCCTGATATTAGGAAGCTGGAAAAATGGACTAGGCACCCAGTGATGAATAACTACGGACGTCTGAAGTATACCAGGTTGAGTAAAAAAGAAGCGGAGAATGTTGTCGAGGATCTGATTGAGAGCATCTTGGGTGATAAAGTTCAAGAATCAAAGTTCCAGATAAGCCCGAGAGCTTGGCTGAGATAATGGATTGTATGAGTAGCCTAGAGCAAGAGGAATGGGTAATCCAGATACTTAAGACGAAGTTATTATGTATAAGTCGAGTCGAAATAGAGTTGAGTAAGAGCAGACAGTCAGTGGAGAAAAAAACTGAGGAGGCTGTCTTGTGGATGAAGGAGTTGAAGATGCAACAGGGGGCTACTCGAGATATGAGGATGCAAATTGCTGCCACGGAATGATTTGAAAAGGAGGTTGAAAGATTTTCACAAATACCGAGGTAAAGGAAAAGGCATTAGCTATGTGGAAGGACTGTTCAGGGGAAGAGCAGTTGGGAGGCCCAAGTACCACCGAAATTTGGGGTTCGGTCATTGCATGAGTTGAGTTCATGAGAACTATTAACATGTTTAAGGGTGTGGTGGACAGCTTTGAAAAAGGTGTTAGGCATTATGTGCTAGCGAGCAAAGCTATGGAGGCTAATGCAATGGGGGGAGCGAATACAAATACGATGCATCCTATGTTTCTTCCGCCTGGATTTTGGCCTCAAGCACCTGAGGCTATATAAGGTATAATGAATCCTAAAGCAATGTACCGAGCATAGATAGGTCATGCCCTTATGGGGCAAGTACCTCCAGGCACTACTGTTAGGGAAAAGGCAACTACGGAAGAGCCTAAGGAGGATACGCTTTCTGCAGGGGAGGACCTAGAGGGCCCTGAAAGGGTTACCAACTATGATAAGTCTTCTGAAACCACTAGCGCTAATAGTGCTCGCGTCAGTCTAGGCGGAAGTACAGAGTAATATGAATAATCTAGTTAGAGCATCTTTGTGAGCTAGAAAAATTATGTACATAGCTCTCCAAAGAAATAATATAGCTGTAATTCGAAATAATCATCTGGTGCCTTTGCATCAGTGTACGTACATGCAGATTTGAGCAATGACAGACATTATGGGAATAACCAGACTATATGGGAATTAGTTTGGTTAATGGGAATAGTCAGTATAATCTCATAAGCAGCCCATTGCCCCCCACCTTAGGCATAATGGTCAAACTGTTCATAATGATGATGGGCGGTATGAAAAGTAGTGGTTATTGTTACAGGCGGGCTGTAACTACGGATATACAAGTTGGCGGAAAGGGGACAAGGGGTTATTTGGTGATAAGTGCAAGTATAAACGCAGTAACAACTCGGGTGTATTGCAGACTCAATAAGAGTAAAGCTATATGAGACTTAGAACACCGCTTGGGTCTTATTGTATTAACTATGTAAAAGCAGTGAGTTAAATAGAAGCTTAGATCTGATAACGAGTAATCAGATCTGGATGGTACTTCCTATAACAGCTTAGTAGCATTGACGTCAGGTCGTTGCCTAACTAGGAAACCACTTCCTATTTAGGAACACTGCAGTCTGACATATATTGATTAGGCAGCCTAAACTTCAACGCATTGCAGTCAGGCTGACATACAGGATAGAAATTCGAGTATAACCAATAATGATATCTAGATAACAAGCATAAGAATATAATGGAAACATATCGAAGAGAATACATGTATGAGAGCCAACCTCAGAGACAGACACTTCCATAGCCAATCCCTTTAACGCTTTATTCCCAAGTGTGCTACCCGCATCTGTATGGGTGATCAGTCCATCACAGTTAGCAGCTATAGCAGGGTATCGGTTCCACTGGGGGTGTAGGTCCCTTACCTGAGCCATAACATTACTCCCTATTTCAAGGCAGCTGCCCTCAGCTGAATAAAACTCCTTCTGACCCTGAATAAGACAAGTATTAGTAACAACTCAGGTAACTTCCTGGTGGTAGGCACTAACCAACTAGCTAGATACCTTCACTCCCATTTAAGGGTACTACAAGACCGGTGTGTCTACACATACATGCCATGGCCGTTAAAAACCAAACCTCTCGCCAAAAAACCCACAGGGAAAAGGTGACGAGTAGGAGGGTAAAAGGTACCATGTCTTCATCCATTAAAATTTCCTGATGTAGAGCCAGCCTCATATATCTCTTTCATCTCGTAGCTTATTAGGGAACTTTTCTCGGTACTCTCTGAGCTTCTCTGGGCAGTTATTCAACTTGTCAAAGGTCTCCCAAGTGTCTTCAAACTCTGTATATCCTTCCCAACACACCCTATACTTGACTATTCCTCTATTCTTGCAGGAGTCCACGATGGATTCAACTTCGAAGATATCCAGTTCATCTTTGTCCATATCTTGTGTCTCATCTCGTTGTCTAAATGGCTTCAGGAGGGTAACATGAACGACGTTGTGCCATCGTGTACCTTGTGGAACTTAGAGCCTATATGCATATGAACCAATAGCTTCAATGACCTTGTAGGGTCCTATCCACTTGCTGGTAAGGGAACAGTTGTTCCCAGCTTGTATCTGTAGGTTCCGGCAGTCAACCAATACCCAGTCATCGATAGCAAACCTGCGTGCCTTTTCGAGGTGTATAGCACTTCTTTTGTGGTTGATTTGCTTGAGAGTATCATGAATTTGGTTGTGCACAGTTGTCATTCGGTCTAGCCATTCTTCTGCAGCGGAAGAAGAGAATTCGTAGTCATCTGAAAGGTGAATGGTGCGAGGGTCGAAGCCATACAAACTTTGGTAAGGGGAGTACTTATGGGTAGAGTGGGCGGTAGTATTATAGGCAAACTTGGCTAGGGGTAGCCATCGTTTCCAATGAGCTTGCCTATCGTGATAGTAGATGCGGAGGTACTGCTTAAGTGTTTGGACTGCTCGTTCAGCAAGTCCATCAGTCTGAGAGTGATAGGCAGTAGAGAGGCGGAGGGTTATGTTGAGCTTTTGGTTGAGCTCCTTGAGGAATCTAGAGGCGAATTGTGGACCACGGTCGGAGGTGATATGTCTGGGAAGGCCATAAAGTCTCCATATCTCGTTAATATAGGTATCAGCAACATCGGATGCTGTCCATGTAGTCTTTGCCGGAATATAGTGTTGTACTTTCGTAAACCGGTCTGTGATAACGAGTATGGCATTAAAACCTTCTGACTCTGGTAGCTCACCAACGAAGTCCATAGCTATTTTCTCAAACGGTCGTTCTCCAGTTAGCATTAGTACCAACTTTGTTTGCCTGCTATGCCTATCTGCCTTTGCTTTCTGACACTTAGTACATTCTGCCACATAGTTCGCTATATCTTCCTGCTACTTATCCCATATAAAATTTCTTGACACTAGCTCTTGAGTACGATGTCTTCCCCAATGTCCTGCCACTTGACTATCATGGTGCTGTCTTAGTACTTCCAACTTGAACTTGGAGGGTACCACCCATAGTCCATCCTTCTTCTGCCATCCGGCCACATCTATTCCTTCCACTTCAATATCTTCGGCTTCCTCTTCATCCTCTTCCCCAAGTACCATTAGCTGTCCATCTTCGAAAAATCTAGCATCCATGCCTGATTTCTCTTCCCCTGAACGTCTAGACAGGCCATCAGGCTTACCTATCTTCGAACTGGGTCTGTAGTGAATATTGTAGATGAACTCGGACATGCGGAGGTACCAGGTAGCTTGACGGGAGTTGAGCTTCTGTTTAGTGTTGAAATATTGTAACCTTTGGTAGTCTGTATAGATGTTCACTGGAACGCCAACCAACCAATCTCGCCACTTCCAGAAGCAATCCACAATTGCAAACAACTCTTTATCGTGGATAGGCCAGTTGCGTTGAGCTGCAGAGAGGGTTTTTGCATAGTATTCAATGGGGTGAAGCTGCTTTCCTCCATTGACAATATGATATTGAGAGAGGATACCAGCGATAGCTTGGTTGCTAGCATCAGTCTCTATAATTGTCTCGAGTTGTCTGTTAAACTGTGTGAGGATGGGAGCAGTGAGGAATCGTTCTCGAAGGTCATCAAAGGCTTGCTGTTGTTTATGTCCCCAACTGAAAGGAACATCTTTCGTTAAGTCGATTAAGGGACGTGCCTTTGCACTATAGTTGGCAATAAATCGACGGTAGTAGTTAGCGAAGCCTAGGAATGCTTGAACCTCTTTCTTTTTGGTAGGAATGGGCCACTTGGACATAGTTTCGAGCTTGGAGGGGTCCATTTGGACATGTTGACCATTGATAATATGACCAAGGAATAAGGTCTTGTAAGTGTGGGCCAAGTTAGTAGAGGTGTTCCTGAGATGAACACAGCTCTACCAACGTGGTTGGGCAGCTAAGCACACTGTCTAGGTCCTATACAGGAGTCCCAAAGAGCGGCTGGCTGTTGGTGTATTTGGGAGGGGGTGTTCGGGAGAGTCACGGAGATCTGGAGAAAGAATATTACCGGTGTAGCTTGTATATTCTGATGTTGCTCGACTAGATGGTACTCAAAGAGATCCTGTCCTATCTAGAGGCCGCGGAAATAAGGTCTTTAATAGACACTAGATTTATGAGGCTATGAGTCTAACGAACTCATGTAAGGACAATCATCAAGACTCATTATGATACCTGATCATAATGGATACAAGATGGCTCATTCTAGATACGTTCTGTATCATAGATGACGCCAGAGAAAGTAATAGAAACGAGACTGACAATAGAATAGAGAATAAGACATGACATCAGTTGCTGAACAAGATAGGCAACTGGAACAGGAGAAAGTGGTTAGCTTGCTGACCACATAAAACATGTCAGTAATGAGTCAGTGATAAAGGAAAGAGATAACGTGCTAAAGAAGACAACACTAATACATGAGTAATCCATATACTAATCCAACTGAGGGAAATACCTAAACAAGTAAAATGCGTCCTAAACATTAGCTAAAGAAAATCCTAAAAATAGCCAAAGAGATTCCAACGTTCAAACAAGACTTATAGTAAGGAGAAAAACAAGTATTCCTTACATCCTTCCCTTCTTAAGAAAATCCTTCACTAGAAAATAGGCCACAGAATTAATAGGAGGAAAAAAATATCGAAAATATCAAACCTAAATAAAACTAAAAGAAATTATTTCTTGTTCCCACGCCTATACCTACGCTTCTTAATCTGCTTACCCGCAAATGACAAGTTTTTCCAATACTTTTGCACTGCATCAGCTGGGATATTGTCTGCCGGTTCCCAAGTATTATCCTCATTTCCCCAACCTTGCCACTTGATGAAGTACAAAGTACTACCATTCTTTTTGACAACATGTTTGATAATACGTTCAAACTCATACCTTGGGCCTAGAACATCCCGTTCGACAGGACCTGGCTTCGGCAAGGCCCTTGCTGGGAAGGTGTTATCAGGGTTAACATGCCATGGTGCAAGAAGAGAAGTATGGACCTTGATATGTCCAGAGGGGGCAAGAGATGTTTCGATAGTATAGTTGTCGATGTCTGGATAGATGGCGAGGATCTTGTAGGGACCGAGGAAGATAGGTTCCAACTTAGAGTACTGAGATTCTCTACTGAATGCAGAATGATGAATTTTGACAAGGTCACCAATCTTATACTCAGGACTAGCTCTTCTCTTTTTGTTAGCTTGCCTAGTTATCTCAACTTGACTAGTATTCATCTTTTCCTGCACAGCAGACCATAAAGCTTGCGTTAAACCATCTGGCCTTGGTATAGGAATATCGGAGTGAACTGGAGTATCTTGATAAGTAGGAGAGAATCGAAAGACAAGAGTATGAGGGGTAGTGCCCCTAGTTGCATCCACGGTATTGTTGATAGCTTCCATGACGAGAGGAATAGCTGGCATCCAACTGCCGCCATGTTCTTCCTGTTTGGCTTGTAAGATAGTTAAGATTGCTTTATTAGCAATCTCAGACTGACCATCTGATTCCGGGTGGTAGGAGGTAGACATAGATTGATGAATATTGTTGATAAGGCAGAATGACTTCCAAACACTAGAGGTGAAGAGAACATCCTGATCTGTAACAATATCTTCTGGATATCCGAAGTGAGGATATACATGATTCATGTAGTTGTTGACTAACATGTTGGCAGTATATCCAGTTTGTAGAGGGATGATAATAGTATACTTGGTGAGTCGGCATACTATTGTCCACACGTGATCCACCACTACATTGGAGGGGCTGAGTTTAACAGGAGGAAGGGCAAGAAAGTCCATAGTAAGATGTGTAAATGGCTTACTAGGAATAGGAAGAGGATGGAGGAGGCCATAAGGCTTTTGAGTCAAGTTCTTTGTTGTTTGACATGTAGCACATGTCTGACAGTACAAACGGATATCTCTTCCCATCTTAGGCCAAAAGAAGTTGTTGTTGAGTGCGTGATA
Source organism: Terfezia claveryi (assembly GCA_015179025.1). Taxonomy (NCBI): domain Eukaryota; kingdom Fungi; phylum Ascomycota; class Pezizomycetes; order Pezizales; family Pezizaceae; genus Terfezia; species Terfezia claveryi. The sequence goes on from WHUX01000005.1 coordinate 542,543, forward strand.
CATCTTGGTAAATCCAGGATGACCAAGGGATGTATGGTATTTTTCGAGGAGGATATTCATAATATGAAGGTTGCATAACCAGGTATTAGGGATGAAGAGACGGACCTGATCATTGTAAGTATAGTAAAGAATACCATGACGAGTACAATAACCATTGCGGAGAGGAGATGAGATAATCTTTGAAAATGCAGGATCTGCCTTATAACCTTCAGTGAGGAGGTTTCCCCACTGAGCATAAGTTGGAATAAGGTTAGGAATATCAGAAGTGCTTCGTCCTAATGCCAACGCTTGATCCACCAGGTTGTTATAGGAATTATGAGATAACCATTGCCAATGCATATCATCCCCAAAGGGGAGGAGGGTATAAGGGTCCGGAATCATATCTGGGTCTGGAATAGTGGAGGAATTAAATGCCAGAGTATGCTCGATCTTAAAGGGTCCTTTGGGAACGTAATAGGGAACAATAAACTGGTGTGTAGGTAACTCAGAGCTAACGCTAGGAATAGAGATGGTATCACTAGCATAAGAAGAGACAGAAGGAGATTTATCTCGAGGGGCTAGAGGAGTAACAGGAATAGTAGAACGATAAATGGAATCTTCGAGATCAGTTAGGTCTTCGTCTGATGAGAATTCTCGATCGAGAATTGCCTTGTCTTTTCCCTTCTCAAGTTGAGTCCATCCAGTAGACTTTGGAGAGGTTTCTGGAGTCATTTCTGGAGGTGAAGTTGGTGACAGAAAAGGTGAAGCTGGAGGAGGGTACTGAGTAGTTGACGAGTTTTCTGCTGCTTTGGCTGATGCTTAAAAGTAATCCTGATCAGCTTGATATATGTTGCAAATATAGGTATAATGACCACGTTCATCACAATATGAGCAGTGGTTATTATGAGGAGTCCTATTCTGATTTATGAGAGCTGATCGATGATAGTAACAGCCCCCATCTTTGCATGCCGTCCAGTGCATAAGTGCATGCTTAGCCCTGAATCTAGCTGCATTGATGGAGTCTTTACTAGCCGGATTGTGTTTTGGAAGGGTAATAACTCTTTGCTTAAAGGCGGAGTTGTTAACCACCATAGGGAGCAAAGCTTCTGCCGTACTGTTATCTGGAATAACTGGAGGGTTTGCTGGAGGAGCAGATGTTGCCTTAGGAGGGGTATTCTCATTATTAACTAAGGGTCCACTTTCTGGCCTTGGAGATTCGGATTTGGTTTTGGTTTTGTCTCTGCTTTGTATCTTGTAGTTGCAGCAGACATAATGAGAGCTGGAGGAGGTGGTTGTAGGTAAACCAGAGGCGTAGAATCTGCTGGTAGCACCTTCCGTTTGTAGGAATAAAGCCTGAAGGAATAGAAGGAGGGTGCGGAAATCTAGAGGTATGGGAGCTTGAGGAGTATCGATTGAGTGTGGAATAAAATCTGAGAGAGTAGGGACAAGTGATGGGTTTATAAACACTCGAGAGAGAGCATCTGCTATCACGTTTTTGTCTCCTTTGAGGTGCTGAATTGTACACTGAAATTGGTGTATAATTTGCTGCCATCTAGCTTGTTTCCCAGTTAGGTCATGTTGGAAAGGGAAAGTGACTAGTGGTTTGTGATCTGTAAGGATAGTGAATGTACATCCACTAAGCTCGCTTCTAAAGTGCTCTAGTGCGTCCACAATTGCTAGGAGTTCCTTATCGAAAGTAGAATAGTTTTCTTGTGCTGGATTAAACTTTCGAGAGTGGAAACCTGCCGGGATAATTAGTGAGGAAGTAGGTCCTTGTCCTAACCATGCACCAGTTCCAATTAAACTCGCATCCGTAATGAGATAGATTGGATCAGTTGATTCATAGTTGATTGGTTTGACTGCTGGATCTGCAGATAGGGCTGCTTTCGTTAATCTAAACGAAGTGGTATGAGTAGGGGTCCAGTCCCATGTTGCAGTAGATCCAGCCATTTCCGTTAGTGGTGCTGCAAGTGCTGCAAGATGAGGAATGACGCTACTGAAGTAATTAACCATGCCTAGATAGGCCTGAAGTTGCGTTCGATTTTGAGGAGTAGGCCAGTCTAGGATTTTAGTAATTGACTTAGGTATAGGAGATATACCTCTTCTAGTAATTACATGTCCTAGACATTGTAAAACGTCAGGAAGAAATTGGGATTTCTCTCTGCTAGCATAGAACTTTGCTTCCTAAGTTTCTTTAGAACATTTCGAACATGTTCTAAATGTTCCTTATAGGTTTTGCTAAAAATAAAGATGTCATCAATGTAAACATATACAGAGATTCCTAATTCTTCTTTAAACAAGTTGTTCATAGCGTTCTGGAAAGTAGCCGGCGCGTTGCAGTCTCCTTGTTGCATAACTCGTGTTCTGAATACACCAAATGGTGTATTAAATGCAGTTCTTGGTTCATGTGCTTCTATGACTCGGACCTCATGATAGGCATTGCTGATATCGACTTTGGTCCTGAAGGGGTGTCGTGCCACTGTATTCCTAATCAACGTTTGACTTGGGATAAGACTTGGTTTCATAATTGTCATAGCATTCCGTGCTACTAAATCATGTAGAAATCTTGCTTTGCTAGGGTCATCGGTTTTGGGAATCACAAACATGGCACATGCAGATGTGTCATTAGACCTGTAACACGTCCTGTCTTCTCTTCTTCTCTGAGTTTTTCCAATAGCTGAGGGAGAATTTTTCTTTAGGCTTAATTGGTCTTGGTTTCCATACTGCATTTGGATCTTTCAAATCGATCGTATGGTTCATTCCTTCTCTTAGTGGAGGTAGGTCTAGTATTTTCGTAGCTGGAAATACGTCAGGAACTCATCAAAGACATTGTGATGAGGTTGCAGGGTTGTTGCAGCTGAATTAATTTTCTGAGGTGTGTGTGGGTCTGGGAAGTGAGTAACAAGGGTTTTTGCAGGGATCGGGAGATTAGTGTTAATCTCCTTTTTTCTAGTATTTTTCGTTACTGGTGTGACTGTCCATGGGGCTAGTGTAAATCGAGAATGTCCAGGGGGCTGAATAGTAACACTCATATTACCCATGTTGATCACTGCTTTAGTATGTCTTAGAGATGGAGACCCTAAGATTACATCCCAATCTTTGAGTGCAGCCACATAGAAAATTCGTTGCTCTGACCATCCCAACCAGTCACAATTTGCCTTAGTATAATGGCTAATAGATCCTTTAGATCCTTTCATAGTCATCTGCAAGGTGATCGGTTTTTTTAGTGCCTGCAGGTGGAAATTATGCAAGGTACAGAATTTGCTGCTAATGAGGTCGGCACCTGCAGTTTGCTGATCAACTAAAGTCTTTGCAGGTTGGTCGTTGATCTTCGTAGTAACTAGGAGGTGTTCCTTTGCTGCATCAATGACAGGTGTTACTGATTTTCCTTTTGTATGTAGAGCAGGAGGTTCTTGGTCTTGAATGAATTGAGCTGCAGAAGTAATCTTATCTGGGTGATTAACTTCTGTAATTGCGTGCTCAATAGTGCCTGCGGCACTTCGAATTTGTTGCTTCTTGGCTGGACAGTTAGTAGCTTGATGTCCTAACTTCCTACAATAGAAACATCCACCTTTCTTGGCTAGCTCAACTTTTTCTTCTGGAGTTAGCTTCTTGAATGTCGAGGGTGAGGTTGCAGGCTTGCTGAAAGATTTAGACTTATTGAACGTAGTCTTAGAAGGTCCAGGATTAAAGCCTGTCTGATGTGTCTGAGATTGTTGACGCACTTTCTGACCATTTTTAGGCTTATGATCTTTTTTTGAGGCTTGGAAGTTGTGCATAACTGAATCATGCTTACTGCAGAGTTCAATCATCTCGTTCCAATCCATATCTTCATTAATATAAGCCCTAACTTTATGGAGTAAGGAAGAGTCCATAGCTTCCAACAATTGATGGTAACACTGCCAATCCGTTATCTTAGTAAGAAGGAGTTGCATCTGCTTAATCTTATTTGCAACTTGTTGGATAGGTTTAGTGCGTCCATTCTGCGTCTGTCTGATAGCTTGGAATTCGTTCCAAAGCTGATCTTTGCTGGTAAAGGGAATGCAGAATTTCCGAAATTCTACAAGGAATTGAGCCACTGTGTTGTTCTTAGTTTTATCGTCTTTTCGGTAGGAACTGTGTAGAACTTTTGCGTCTCCTTCTAAGTGCCAACCGAGCCAAATCATAGCTTCTCTAGAGTCTGGATCGAGGTCTCCCACATCTAAAAGATCCTTAGCATCATCTACCCAGTTGTCAAAGGTAGCTGCTTCTTTCCATTTTCCAGCTCCATTATTCATCTTGAGTTTAGGAGCTTTAAGTTTGCTGCTTCCAAAGACTGAACTTGATGTAGTATCCACGCTTTGAGATCTTCTAATGCGTCCAATAGGAATTCGATTGTTATTTCCTTCAGATGATTCAGAGTCTGATCCATCTGAATCATCAGGGTTACCGATCTAGGAGGAGCTGACAATCTAACCTTAGCTGGAGTTTTGCTAGGTGTTTGTGGAGGCTTAAGAGTAGGTGGAGGAACGTGTTGAGGTTGCTGAGGTGGTGGCATAGTATTAGATGTAGTAGTACTAGCAGGGTTCTGAAATGAGGTTGTCTGAGTTTTGGTACTAGTGTTTATGCGAGATCCAGGAGGGGCTGAAGGGCTTCTTGGAGGAGGAAAGACTGGAGAACGTGGTTTCGGGTATTGAGAGGAGGAACTAGATCCACGAAAAATATCTAAGGATTCTTAGGTAAAAAGGTTTCACGGAATTCCTTTTTTGCATGAGATAGGAAGCTCGGGTGAGTTTCCTTAGTTTTCTGTGGTGCTGTTGGAATTCCTAAATGATCTGATCCACGTCTTGCTGGTTTTTCTGGCGTGATCGGAAATTGTCCTGGAACATTTTGTTGCTTGAGTTCCTGAGCTAATTCTGAAGTAGCTTTGATTAATTGAATAAATCCTTCATAATCATTACTAAATGTTTTAGCTCTTGGTTTATGCTGGTAATAGAACGCAGACATGTTCGTAATCATATTGAATAATTCATTTTGATCTTTGGGTTCAGGCTGAAAGGATTGCTGAGGCTTGATTGGAGTAGGTTGCTGAACAACTACTGCTGGACGTTTTCCTTGAGTTGATGGTTTAGGAGTTTCTTCTTCCGTTTGATACTCTTCTAACTCATCATCATCCTGTTCGAGTTCTTCTTCCTCATCTGCCTTAGATGATTGTCTAGATGTGGTTCTAGAACTAGGATTCTGTTTGAGAGGACTAAATTCAGGGTCATGGCCTGAAAGTCTGCTAGAGGTTCTAAGAACTGAGTGTTGTTCTGACGCCATTGGGGCTTGCTTAATTTCGTTTGCAAGGCTTTTACTGAGATTCTGAGACCGTGTGGTTGCTAAAGAGGCTAGTACTGAATAACTAGTGCTGACAGGAATATGATGGCGTTTTTCTGGAATGACAAGGGAGAACAGTGACTGACTGATTCACAGGCCTTGTTGAGCTCGGGTTCTGGAGTAGCTGGAGTAGCTAAAGAATTGTCTAGAGTGTTTAGACAAGGTTCAAGAGGAACTAGGGGTGATCAAGCCCTAGAAAAGAGGAGGAGAAATTTTTAAAGCTGGTTTGCAGGTAAAAAAAATGTAAGTGTGGGCCAAGTTAGTAGAGGTGTTCCTGAGATGAACACGGCTCTACCAACGTGGTTGGGCAGCTAAGCACACTGTCTAGGTCCTATACAGGAGTCCCAAAGAGCGGCTGGCTGTTGGTGTATTTGGGGGGTGTTCGGAGAGTCACGGAGATCTGGAGAAAGAATATTACCGGTGTAGCTTGTATATTCTGATGTTGCTCGACTAGATGGTACTGAAAGAGATCCTGTCCTATCTAGAGGCCGCGGAAATAAGGTCTTTAATAGACACTAGATTTCTGAGGCTATGAGTCTAAACGAACTCATGTAAGGACAATCATCAAGACTCATTATGATACCTGATCATAATGGATACAAGATGGCTCATTCTAGATACGTTCTGTATCATAGATGACGCCAGAGAAAGTAATAGAAACGAGGCTGACAATAGAATAGAGAATAAGACATGACATCAGTTGCCGAACAAGATAGGCAACTGGAACAGGAGAAAGTGGTTAGCTTGCTGACCACATAAAACATGTCAGTAATGAGTCAGTGATAAAGGAAAGAGATAACGTGCTAAAGAAAGACAACACTAATACATGAGTAATCCATATACTAATCCAACTGAGGGAAATACCTAAACAAGTAAAATGCGTCCTAAACATTAGATAAAGAAAATCCTAAAAATAGCCAAAGAGATTCCAACGTTCAAACAAGACTTATAGTAAGGAGAAAACAAGTATTCCTTACACCCAACCATGTTGGTAGAGCTGTGTTCATCTCAGGAACACCTCTACTAACTTGGCCCACACTTACAATAGTACTTCCAAATACTATTTAGTACAAAATTGGTTAAGTCTTAACTTAGACTTATACATGTGAAAGCATGTGATAATATGTGAAAGCATGTGAAAGCATATGAAAGCATATGAAATATTAGCAAGGCAGACAGAACACAGAATGTTGTGTGTTTTGAGATACTTGCTGAGTAAGAAAATACATAAGAAATACATTTGTGAGGGAGAGGGTTAGTCATAGGGTATAAGTAAGCCACTTCCTCACAATAAGTGTTTCTATATCTATACCTAAACTAGTATAATTACCACTAATAACTACTTAATTACTAGCATAATTAAGCTTGTATGAATTAGCTATCCTAATATTAGCTCCTAATACTTTTCTATATAGTCCTGGTCCTACCTTCCATATACTGTAAGAAATTTTAAACCTTTATTCTAAAGTACTGTAGAGTGGTTTGGAGGAAAGAAGGGCATATGTACTTATCTATACCTATATTATACTATAGGCTCTTTGTTTGTTAGGTTATAACTATACTTATGATACAGGCTATAACAAACTTTCACTATTTAATATTTTCAGTTTGCAATAATCAAGTTGTAGACATCAAAAATCTATAGGCTATTTAATTAGGATGTGGCCATTCAAAGTAGGAATATATTTTGATAGAAAATACTATATAAGTTTCAATTACAAAGAGTATCTTGTATTGAATAGAGATATATTAAAGCATTTCTTTGTGTATATTATCTTTAGTATCTAGTAATATTTTTATTCGTGCTAGAGGGTCATTTTTGTCTATCTTTATCAAGACTAGCCAATCTAATTCAATTTAGATTAGTTTGTAGTAGAACTATTATAAAAATAGCTTTCGAAACATATATTTAATACAATTTAGTTTAAGACTTAAGTATATATAGTCTGAATTAATACTAAAAAAAATATTTTTAATAAGATACTTACTAGTATAGAAATATGCTTTCAAGCTATTATAAATACTAAGTCTTAAGTTAAATATAAGAAGGTAAGGGAAGTATATATATAGAGCTAGTTCTATTAAAAAAAACAAGCTACTAGTACAAAAAAGAAAGTATCCAATACCTCTAAATCTACTAAAAAGAAATTTGAAAATCTTAAAAATTTAATTATAAAACTAAAGTAGAAGGTAAAAACTAAGTCTAATACTAAATCTAAACCCAAATTTAATTCTTCTTTTAAAAAAGAAAAGGAGCCTAGCTAAGATAAGATCATTTATACAATATAGTAGCCTCAGTAGAAAGGTAGATAGTACATCAAGTATAGGGATAAAACCTATATAATAAGTAACTATACTATTAGCTAAAAACCTATAGTAGAATCAAAAGAAAAAGAAAAAAAAAAAAAAAAGTAAAGAAAGTGGTAATAGTATCTATAAAAGTAGCTATAGTAATACTACTTAAAGTTTAGTTTAGATATATTATCAGTAAGTATAAATTAGATTATAAAAAAAATTTACACAATTAGTAATATAGACTATCTAGTATATTAGGTCTAATAGTCTTATAGAATTAGTTTTCTATTTATATTATAAGGAATAGTATCTTTATTAGCAGTTAAAAGAAGAAATATAAAAGAAAACTTATAAATATTAACTTTATTTTGATTAGTTCTATATCTTGTAATTTATCTTCTTCTATTATTTTTTTTTTTTCTTTATTAAATAAAAATACAAAAAAAATAACAAAAGAAAAGTAAATAATAAGATAGCTTCTTATATTAGTATACATGAAAAAAAATATAGAAGGTAGTAGTACTGAATATTTTATTAGATAGAATAAAGAATCTCTTTTTAGTAAGAAAATTAGGTGTAAAGATATTAAAGTATAAAGAATTAATACTTTTTATCTTTATTAAGTTATTTTAAATATATGGAAAAAATAAATAAAAAAATTCTATTAATACTTTAGTTGATACTGATATAAATACTATGATTTTTGATTCTTTATTTATTGAACAGATGATACTACCTTAGGTTAAGAAGGAGAAAAAACTATGACTAGCAAGTACTAATAGTTTAATTCTTAAGAAATTTAGTATCCTATAGATTTGAAATTTATAGATAGAAGTTCCAGATATAAGATTAGAGTAAAACAAACTCTTAACTAAGTAACTAAATTTATATGCTTCAAACTAAGTTTCTACTTATTTTGATGATAGATTAGATTAAAGCCAATTATAATAATCTATAAGTTACTACTCTTTATAGACTTAAGCTAAAAAGAGTATTAGAAATTAAGAAGGTTACTATATTAGTAAGAAAAAAGTGGTATCAAGATACCAAGTAGTATCTCTAGAAGATAAAATTGTCTTTTATATCTTTTATATCTTTTATATCTTATAAGTATCTCCTAAGTATCTCTTATATATCTCCTAGTATTTTCTAATATCCTTTAAAGATACTGGAAGATATTTTACTAATTGTGAAGATTCACTTTATCTCTAGTAGTAATAGTGTCTCTAGAGATATTAAAAACAAATTATTTTCTTTTTTAATATAATTTTATCAACTTTAATAAAGGATTTATAGAAACTTAATATATTAGACTTATTAAAATAGAGGAATAGAATTATTAAAAGTTTACTAATAGAGATATTTATAAGGTTATAAAAATAATAGTATCTAAAAACCTTTATAAACTTACTGATTAATTATTAATATAATATAGAGCTTTTATAAAAATTTTTAGTAAAGAATTATAATCTACTCTTCTTATATATAGTTTATAAAATATAATAATTAAGTTAGAAAAAAAAAATTCTTCTATTAGGAAAACTATATCCTTTCTTTTCTAATAAACTACAGCTTTTTAAAAAATACTTAGATAAGATACTTTAAACTAATAAGATAAAACTAAGTAAAGATGGTACTAGTACTCTTATATTCTTTATCAAATAGCTAAATAGCAAGCTCAAAATAGTTATAGACTATAGAAAGCTTAATATTATAATCAAAAAAAACAAGTATCTTTTACTATTTCTAACTACTCTAATAGAATAAATTGGTACTTTATAAGTTTTCTTTAAGGTTAATCTTAAACTTGAATTTAATTTACTTAAAATAGTAGTTAGAAATAAGTAGAAAATAGTATTTAAGATAAGATATAGCTTATACAAATATATAGTTATACCTTTTAGGCTAACTAATATACTATCTATTTTCTAGTAATATATTAATAATATTCTATTAGAACAAATTAACTAAGGAATAATTATATATATTACTAATATCTTTATTTATATCCAAATAAAAAAAAAACATATCAAACTTATCTATTAGATATTATAAAAACTAATAGAAAATAACTTTTATATCAATATAAATAAGTATATCTTCTATATCTTAGAAGTTAAATTTATAGGATTTAAAGTAAGTATAAAGGAAATACAAATAGAGTAGAAAAAAGTTAAGGATATTCTTACCTAATAGGCTTCTTAGAATATCAAAAAGGTATAGAAGTTTATTAGTTTTGCTAATTTTTATTACTAGTTTATTTAAGGCTTTAGTAAATTAGCTTTACTAATTTAGATACTAATACATAATAGAGTTTCTTAAAACTAGATATAGTAGTTGTAATAGGCCTTTAATAAATTAAAATATAGGTTTATAACTTCTCTAATACTATACTATTATTAACTTAAACAACTAAAAATACTTAAAATAGATATATCTAATCTAGTAAAAGCTAATATTCTATTCTAAAAAGAACTGAATAGTTGTTAGTATCTAGTTGTATACTATTCAAAATACTTTATTCTAATAGAACTTAATTAAAATATCTTAGATAAAGAAATAGTTATAATTGTTAATTATTTTTAGGAATAAAGATACTTTTTGATAGATACTCTAGAAAATATAATAGTATATATAAATTATAAAAACCTTAAATACTTTAATTCTACTAAAATACTTAATTAAAGGTAGACTAGATAGATAGAAATACTAAGCCAGTTTAATTTTAGAATTATTTACTACCTAGATAATAAGAATAGTAAGGTAGATATAATATAAACTAGTTCTAGTTACTATATAAATAAATTATAGAAATATAAACTAACTTTTTCTGACTTTCTAAAGTAAGAATAATTACTTTATTACTTTTAAATAACTTAAATCTTATTTATAGACTCTATATTATACTATTTAAACCTAAATTTATAAATATTTTAAAAACTTAATTAGTACTATAGGTCAGTTTTTTATCCTAATTTTGTTTTTTAATATTAAAAACTACTCAAAAATCTATCTATTAACCTATTTAAACTAATTTATTTTGCATTCCTATTATATATTAATAAATCTTTATATCTTTATAATATATATATATTTTACTAGATATAGTTCTGTTTATTTTGTAGCCTATTGCTCTTTTCAAAATAGACTAGCAAGAGTTCCACTGAGGCTAATACACATCTCTGTGATAATGTATTATCTAGTAATATATAGTTTAGTACTACATAAAAAATGCTCCTAGTTTAGTATATTTACCTCATAGTAATCGAAGTAGTACAAATTCACCTAAGTAGTTTAAGTAGAATTATATTAAGAATCTAGGAAGCATAGTTCTAGACTAAGTTCTAGACTGATTTAATCTACTACTCAAATAAATTAGTCTAGGTATAAAAATACCTACTACTGACCTATAGTAGATATTATATAAGATATAAGAACAATATGAATATAGAGGATTATTAGAGCATATTAGCTTCTAGGAAGATATAGGAGAATAGAAAAGACTACCAGTTTGGTAGTAGTATTCCTAAATAGTCTGATTCTTTTTATTGTAAAGGGCAGTCAGAAAAGAATGAAGATTAGAAGATGCTGGCTGCCAGTAAAGGTATATAATTTTGAATAAGGAAAGAAGAGGCCAGAGGTATAGTTTGAGGACATGTTATAATATAGGTCTTCTATAGCTTTGTTATATTAGTAGTATATAGTTATACATAACTTCTTTCTATTATTTTATAGGTATACCAAGTCTCTTGAGATGAGAGAATAAGATAGTTACATAATATTAAGTCAAATCAATATACAGACTCTAATAAAAATATAAAAAAAACCAATTATTTCAACAAGCTGAATTGAACTACAGTCAATTAATCCTGTGCATTACATATATTTGCATAACTCCTTTTTCTCCTTTCCAATGAGGTATTACCCTCAGAAAGCTACTTTCCTATTTTGAATAGAATTGTAGTCCTTGTATTTAGTCTGGTTGGCACAAGACCCTCGTAGAGAGCTTGTATTATATAACTAGACAGTTACTGTGTTCCATCCGCCAAAGGGACCTATAGCCGGTTGATAATATAGCAAGCATCAATTATTGTAAAATATTCCGGCATCGTCATGTCTTAGAATTTTTATCATTAAAGCTTGTCGAATATCAATATTCACGACATGCCAGGTCTGTGCAAACGACCCAAAGGAAGGTGCGTCAAGTGCAGCCAATGACGAGGCCTAAATCCACTATTTAGATATATATTTAATTGTAGACTAGTACGCCCAGACCATCGTTGAGCTAATCCCAATCACCTCTGTCACAAACCACTGCATTGTTTCCTACCTACCCTGCTCCACGAGAAAACAACTCAATCAATTTCCACGAGAAGTATCTCGCGCCGCCACTGCTCCCTAAACTTCGTCGCATGCTTCTTCACATGCGCTCTGACCTTCTCCTGATATCCTACCTCATCCCACAAGTAATTCAAGGTCGTCACCACATTCCTAGGTATCCCACCTACACATTAGCAAGCGTCCAACCCTGCGGCTTCCCAGTCCTCTCCAACTTACGCAAAATCATCCTTATTCGGTACCAACAGCAGCGACCATACCACATTCAACAGTGTCCCTATTGTCATATCCGACGTCCAGTCGCGGTCGAGGATACTGTGACATATCCTTCCGTGCTTGTTGATATTTGGGTGGAGTATCGGCGTGACGAAGCGTGCCTTCGGGGCAGACCGCGGATATAGGTTGTCCATGTCTAAATAGAGCAAATACGTTCCACCTGCATATGTGCTGTCTGCAGGCTAGAGGGCAAGAGACCATACGAGTAAGTATTATGCTCGCTGTCCGGACGATGCATCGGAGTAGCTTACCGCTTCCATAACTACCTTCCAAAACCGCATGTTACTCTCAGACACATATACATCATAGTAAGGTTGATTATTGCTGGCAACCATTCTCATCTACTTATAGGTAACAAGCCATTGAGTGTATCAGCATTAGACCTCTGTAGGGGAAGCTGGAGGAATGGGGCGACACCATTACCTCTTGCATTAATCTACCTTCCCCCAATCTCATAGGCCCCGTATTGTTGTTTCCTGTAGACACGCCTTTCTTAAGCATAGCTGATATGGCAATAAACTCCCCTTGAAGATTAGGGTGTTGCTTGCGGGCTGGATATGTATCCTCATTGACAACATCTGTGGTCTGTATGCTCACCCCTTGGTGTTAGCATGTAATCAGATGTAGGGGTACAAGTTCGTTGAGTATCAGGGGTGCTTGGAGACGTACGGCAATGCTTGCATAACGTCGGAACTCGCTAAGGTAAGTGTCAATTATTAGCTCTACGTGCGGGAGAAATGTCATGGAAAAGAAAGGGGAGGGAGGGGGGAATACGGGAATTAGGGAACTAACGTCACTGGGGCTCTCATTTTACTTAAAAGAGGCGATATTAGGGTACGTTCCGGACGCTCTCCTTGGCTCAACACAGTCTCGAGTTCGCAGATTGCCACTGCGCTTTCCAGGTCTTGGGGAAAGAACCTGTAGCCAGAGGTGCTAGTTTTTATATATATCTGGTCAGTTCCTCCATGTCATCAAACTACAGAACTGGATACCAAATATTTACCCATACGATAAGGCACGTAGATTCTGGTTATTTTCATCTCCAATACTGATTGAGTCAACAACGATATTACTTTCCTGTCCATTCACATCCGGGTCAGCCCAGGTTGGGGACCGGCAATTAAACTAGCACAACTGTCTTATGGGGTATTGATAGTTACCTGAAAACGTTTACAAAGCACCCAATTCTGCGTGGTGGAGTTCGTGTCGACCCCATCTGACAGACATAGAATCCTTTTCTTAGCCCCCGGGAATTGCGCACTGTAGGTCTGGATGCATTCAGATGCCAGGTTTAGTGCGTCCCACATGGCAGTGTCCCCTCCACATTCAATTGCATTAAGAGCATTGCGGAGGTCTTCCACAGCGCCATTAATAGGCTGTTTGATTGAAGGTCTGGTCGCGAAGGTTATCAATCCTGGAATATTTCATATCCTTAGACGGAATCCCTTGGACCGAGGAAAGCTTGCCACTGGATATACTCACCAATGTGGTTTGTAAAATTGTATGCCAGAGTTCTATTGATGTAGTTATCGAAGACTTGTTTGACAACATCCATCTACCACATAAGATTTGATGTCAGCAATAATGAACGTAGCTGGACACACGCACAGAAACCCTACGCGTGTAAGTGTCCGACCAGCATGTATAGACTTCCATTTCGTGCTGTTCGTTAGATTTTTCCTGATAAGCAGCAATTTCAGCACTTTAACTTTCTTCGCGTCAACACCCTGGCCATCTCGAGAGGGCATAGACTCATCTACACCTTCCTTCTCATGTAACGGATCCTTCTCCGCTGTAGTCCCATCAGTTGCGTAGCGAGAGAGCAGGTTTGCCAAAGGCTCCCATGGACATTTGGGGTTACCAAAAAACCTTCCGTCCCCGCCATATGTATTGGACGCCCATACCTGGAAGACATGAGGCGCGTTTCCTGCCAGGCCTCCAGCAGTCAAAGCCCAATACCGAAAGAGTATTGATGCAACCGTGCTCCGAGTGTTTCTCAATATCCAGAATGTGAAAGCTGGAGTGTGGTCGCGTCTGACAGTGTTCTCGTTGTATACCTTAACTAGGACTCGCTCGCGCTCCTTCACATCCGGCTTCGTTGCTGCAGCTGAGGCTACACGAGGACTTTTAGATATGACAATACCCATACCAGCTTTAAGCGATACGATATAGGTATTGGCCCGTGGCGTCCACTCTCCCTCCACCAGCTCGCCCTTGTGCATCAGCGTAAACGCGGAAGTCTCTCCTCTTAAACAGCGGAAACCAAGAGCCAGGAGAGAGTCTCTCCGAATTCGTTTCGGCAGGAGGTATTCCCACTGACTGGTCTCAAATAGCATCTTGATTTTGACAAGTTGTGAGACAGCTACTTGGGAACGGGCACTTCGAGCAGCTTTGAACTCCTGTGTTTCGACTTTTATTATATCCAATCCTTCACGCCACTCCCGAATTTGTGTTGCAAGGTTGCGGTTAGGAAGTAAGACAGTTCCTATGGCGAGCCCTGTCATAGGTGAGCTACGGGTTGTCTGAAACCACCTCTCGATTTGAGCCTTGTCGTATGTGAAGCCGTCTTCGGCGACTACAGGAACTGAGAGTTACCAGGAGTCAGCGGTGCGGGCGGAGCAGCCAGTGGTAGCAATTCTTACTATTGAACAGCTCGTAAGATATTGGGCACTGAAATTCCTGGAATGCATGTCAGTCTTCTCCGCTACAGCCAATTTGAGGAATCCAACAACAAACTAGAGGTAGCTGCAAAACCCTTGCGCTCTCGTTAGTGGCTGTTGTCGGCGCATGAACCTCCTGCTCATTAAAATCCACCCTCGAGTCCCCCGCTGGCCTGGACGCCCTCTCCAGCAAAAATTGGACTAAATGTGCCTGGGGCACCTTGGACAAACACCTCACATACCTGCCGAGCTTATCGATCCTCTGAACTATAACATTTCCCTGAAGGTAGGTGGTAGTACGCAAGAAGCTGGTAGTCAAGTGCATCTCGCGCTTACGTCTAACAGACTTATGTTCAGCGAGCTCTGCCGTATAGATTGCAATAATCGAGGCAAGGGCTTGCCCGGCAGCGGTAACCTTGGCAAAGTTAAACATTTTCCCACGGATGGTGGTGAGAATGTCAGGGAAGCATTCATGAGCTTTAAGGATTCCCTGGGCCTCCCCGTATGCACCGGGATCATTCGCATCATCGTCCGCATCACCGAGCTCGCTGTCATCGCCCTCACTACTCTCCTCCGAACTCTCCTCTTCCAACTCATCGTCGTTCAGGCCTTCGAATCCAGCAGGCTCTCCCATGCTCGAGCTGCAGTCCACGCACAACATGATTATCTCGCTAGGTGAAGTGTGTTTCTTCCCCTCCGCCTCGCCAAGAGAGTCCAAAGATATACTTCCATCCGCCTTTCGCTGCTGTAGGATTGGCTCCAGCTGCTGGGTGATCACAGACACGTCCACATCCACTGCTCCGCCACGGGTCGGGCGGAAAATTGTAATGCTGTGCCAGAGGTCATGATTAGCTCCTATTCAACCCGCTAGCTGCGCTTAGCGAAAAAGGGAAATAAAAAGTTTAGAGGCGGGATGCCGTACTCTTTGTCTGGTGGCGCACACGCCGGTCGACCGACATATACAGCCATCAGTCCCAGTCCATCTAACGAAAGCGCCGGTTCCTGCACCCTAGACCGCAAATTCATCGGTGGCACAACCGCAAATGTCCCGGTAGCTGATTGTTGACAAAGCTCTCTGACATTGTAGTTCAGTAACCGTGGACATGTTGCTGCGGCCTCCAGGGCTGTTGCCGGACGGCTGATGGCATCAGCCACCGGGTTTCTTAAGCCGCGTTCGGCGCTCTGCAAGGTCAGGTGTAGCATATCGCTCTCAAACATCGTAACCCCCGTCATAGTCCCCGCTGTACGCCGGATAAGCTTGAGCACCTTCATTTCCTCAGCATTAGGGATTGTTCGAATAACAGGTACGGGGGCTAGGCCCTTCAGCATCCCGTGGGTCAATGCTTGGAAATGTGCGGCCTCGACAATGCCTATATTTGTAGTGACCGGGTCCGCAAGTGGCAGGAATGTCTCGGCGTCTGCAAGGCTAACAAACTTCATAGCATCTAGATACTCGGTGGCAGCCGCATTTTGCACCCGGAGCCCACCAGCTAGCTCCAATGCGAGGTGGTAAAAGAGGCGTGAGGCCTCGAGGACCCGGTTCTGCTTGTTCTCGATGAGCCATCGCGCTGGGGCTATCAACTCTCTAGTAAGCTCGTAGATGCACTGCACCAGTACGGCGGCTTCTGGGGGAGGGAGGCTTCTCCCATTCATCAGGGTATGTAAAGTACGGAGGATTGGGGGGAAGTGAGTCAGGCGCATGAAGAGCGCGAGCACTGCATTTTGAGTCGGCACATCTGCTTTTGCGATACGTGAGGCAAATACACGCGTTGAGGAAAGGAATGTCCCAATTCCACGCTCAGTCTGAGTAGAAGAGAGACTCTGTATACCCGTTATGAATGTCAGCGTGCTACATGAGATAGTCAAGCCCTCACGATTATGCAAGTGTGGAAATCCAAGCTTACCCAACAATTCCGGTCCATGAACATCGCATCCATACCACTGTCTTCCAAATTACCACGGCTACCATCAGTAGCTTCCGCCTGCCGCCGAACTGTAACAAACAAGTTCACCACACCTCCCACCATACACTCATCGAGGCGAAGCGCTCCCAGTTGCGTCTGCGGGTCGACACAAACTATTGGTGCATCAGCAGTGTGTATGTCGATATCATACATAACCCCAGTGCTGCTCCAACGACTACTTCCAATACTAAGACCACTACCTGGCTGTGGCAAATTAGTATCCCACAGGTCGATCAATGCAGCTGGTGGCCTCGACCCCTGCGCAAGTTGGTGCTTTCGTTTAGAGCATATAGAGACCACACACGAATATTCGAACAGCATCCGTCTGAACATCGAGCCACCTGGAGGTGACTCAATTTGGGCCCCAAAAACATTAGCTACCTTGTCAGCCAGATCACACTGCGCACTCAACGCCGTCCGGAGTATTGTTCGAAGGTCGGTGACTGATAACCCATTGATAGAGGAGGGCACCGATGTACTACTCGAAGATGCCGATGCACTATTCGAAGACACGCCAACTGTGGGCGGTAGCAGCAACTTTTCAACCTTACTCCGGTCCCAAACCAGCACCAGGAACCGCTGGGTAGTGTCGACAGGAATGTATTCGCGCTTTGGTGCGCCGAGTGGGTCTGCATTCTGTAGAATTAGTATGGGCTCTTCTCCCATATTTTGTAGCCCCCGGGCAAAGTGACAGGATAGAAAAAAAGCAAACACTGACGAGCAACGGGACATTTGTCTCCTGTATCCACCCTATCTCCGCAATGCTGATGAAACATGTGCTGGCAGCTTACATTGCGGACGTACCCGCACTGCACAGATCCTCTACCCTCAATTCCAACACAATCTACGCATGGCCCACTCAGCTCCCTTGTACACAGCCCGCACAGGAGGCTATGCTGCCCTGTCCCAAGAAAATGCACCTGCTCCGTCGTTCCCCCACGGGCCACCTTCCGTGCCAAAACGCAATTGCACACCTCGTGGTGATGCTCATGTTCATGACTTCCATAATTGTCACCCAAACTAAAAGCATACTCGGCGATAACTTTCTTGACTTCCAGTATCGTTGTTCCCCACCCAACTCCAAACCGTGATGGCAGCGTAGGGATATCCTCGATTCTATTTTTGAGCTTTGCCTGCTCTGGACTGACGATGCGGAGTACGAGAGGTGGGGGAGGAAGCCTGGCAGGATCAGCCTCGACCAGCACACACCGCTTCTTGTCAATCACTATGTCCCCATTGGCACTACTCTGGCTTGCCGACCGAGAACGTCTAGCTCCGCCAACGCCAGATCCTTCGACCTCGGTCTCCGGAAACACCAGCCAAACAGCCTCTACATCGGGATTCAGGACGATATCCTCAAGCAGGTCGTCGTCAGAGAGTAAACCCCCGTTCACACCGCCAAGTCGCGCGACTGGTGGAGCACTGCTACTCGGTGGGACAAACTTCATCCGTCCCACACGGGTCATGGCGGATTGGCAGAGGGAAAGTATAGTAGCGGCCCACGGGTGGGGAATGACAAGGGTAAGTGTTTTGTTCGTAGAGGGGACGTGGACGTGGACGGTGAATCGCCCTTTGGCAGGCTTTGCACAGCGGTGATAAGTTAGTTCAGAGGGCTGTATAATGGAAGAAGTACCTACCCGTCCGCCCTGAAGCTGCCCTTTTGGGGGCCCTTCCCCCGGGCTCTCCATGCCTTCTGTTGTTACAAGAAGGCTACAAAGTGAACCTCAAACTTTCTTCAAGCCAAACTAACTTTCTTCAAGCCAGACTAAACTTTCTTGATAGCTGCTATTAGGCCACGCAAAACAAACTAGAGTTTGTGCCAATACCCAAAGTGATGTTGATGATGAAAACCAGTTGGAAAACCAGTTGAAAAACTAGTTGTAATGCTTGTCGAAGTTGTGTTTGGTGAGATAGATGTATATCAGAATGTGAAATTGCCCTGTACTTTCAGAGAACGTCACCCCGCACATTCGTGAATTTATAGGCATTGTATTCTGCGGCTGACTGCCTATACATGTCAACATACCATAGGTAAGCAGCTCATACATAGGGACGAAGGCCCACCGCTTTTTCCATGAAAGCATTGGTTAGCATTGTGCAGATGTCGACGCACATGACGGGAAAACTTATGCATGGATTCAGAAAGCAAACGAATTCCCAACAGATGCCGTTGCTTTTTAGCGATTGGTACAACAATTGATAGGCAACAGAACCAGAGGGGTACGCCCCACGAGCAGGAGAGGGTTCCCTTGCAATATACGTGCCAAAACTTGATATATGATTTTTTCCAGGTGGGTTTGCGCATTGTCTGTTTTGTGATAAGATGGTCAATCGTCGTCTGGAGATACGAGGGGCTTGTGCCAACCAGACTAGTCTGGAGATACCTAGAAAACTTCAGCAGCACACAACAAGCTCTTCCGCTTTCCCTTGAAATATGTGGGATAAACTGCAATACGCAATACAGTACGCAGCACCATGGCCCTTGGCAAGTTGGCAGAGTATTGCTGAATTAATATCCATGTCGCTCCGTACCGTACCGAAATACCCACATAAAACACCACCGACTCTCTGCATAATAATATATCCACTAATATTTTATCTTTCCTGCTGCCTCGAGCCCCTCCCCACCCCACAGAATGTCTTGTGAGGACGGCTTTGGAAGTCGCAATTCTATTCCCAGGGCTTGATTTGATGATGGTGAGTGCCCTTGCACGTGGTAGGAGAGTCTGCTAAAAGACCCTATGCTAGGTTGTTCTGACGAACGCATTCACTCTTGGCGCATGAGACTAATAAAATAAATGGCGCAGCTAGTGATGATTATGTAATTTGGTTGACGTGAATACGAACATGCCTTCAAGTATACATGACAATACAATACAAATCATTCCACAAATCAATAGATCTAGGCGTAAATTTTTCAAGAAGTGGATACTAATAGACATGTCAAATATCCTCAAATCAAATAAGGCAGAATTTTTCCTTGGAAACGATATTACAATCCGTGGGCATTAGTCATGGTGAAACCAAAATTTGAGCCTCAAAACCGGCCCTGCGCCACTACGTCAAGATCTCAATTCTGTGCTATATCTCAACAACTATATGTCGCTCAAGTATGAAATGAAATATGAAAGAAAGTATAGGTAGTGAAGAAACAAAGCTCAAAGGTTCAGCCAAATTAAAGAAAAATTGCACAAACAGAAAAGGTTGAAAATACAGCTAATAGCGAGTGTACCAGCCCTTAGTGGCAATAACAGCTGTAGGCATACTGCTCCACAATGATTGAAAAACAGACTCCGGAATTGATTTCCATGCCTCAGGCAAGACTTCAGCAAGTCAAGCTTGAACTGCATCTGGCCCTCCAGAGGTGTTGGCAATGTCAAGATACTTTGCATGTAAGAACTGCTTCAGATGAATCCAGACATGTTCGATAGGATTGAGATCAGGGCTATAGAGAGGGTGTCTGTCAACTGAAATATTATGTCGCTTAAGGAACTCAGTCACTAGCTTAGCTGTGTGAACTGGAGCATTGTCTTGTTGGAATTTGGCATTGCCAATAGTGCGATTGATGTAATCAATGACTGGAAGGAGGAGGGACTCAAGCAGGCGACAATAAACAGAGGCATTAACAGAACGTACCACCAGAGGTATAAAAGTACCACGCTGTTTCCCCCAGAAGCATCCCCAAACCATTATAGATGTTCCTTTTCCTTTTGGGATTGCATTAATACAATCCTTATCCCACTTTTATTCAGGTGTACGAAATACCCATATTTGTCTTGCATGAGCGGACCGTTCTACAGTGCACTCATCACTCCAAATCGTACTTTGAAAGTCTTCTATAGTCCAGTCCTTCCTTTCTAGTGCCCATGCTAGCCTCTCCTTAGCTCTTGCCGCATTTAATTTCAGTCTTTTCTTTGCTAGCCACTTGCGTAGGCCATTCTCTCTTAGGTAGTGGTCCAAGGTATCTAGTGACACATGAGGGCAACAATGTTGTCGAATTTGCTCTCTAGTCCATGTCACATTCTTCTTTACACATCGAAGTATTGCCCTTCTATCTTGTTTGCTGAGCTTTTTTGGTCTACTGGGCCTAGGAGCATTTTCAATATGCCCCCGTTCTGTTACCCGATTTAGGAAATTTTTGATCGTTGACCAAGGGCGGCCAGAAATCACGGAAATCATGGTGATTGTATATTGTAAATGGAAGAGAACGAGGATAATACCTCTCTCTACTATAGTCATCTCTCGTCGCACAGTAGAAGTTATGGTTGTTGCGGTATGGGGCTTAATGTCCGTTGTCGAGTCGGTGATTCTTCGCTTTTTCCCCGCGCCGATCTATGTTTCACCATGACTAATGCCCACGGATTGTATAAAGTTCCTCAAAAGCAAGGTGGGTGCCTGACCAAATTTTATGCAAACTTACTAAAAGAAATGCTCCACAAATTATTTGGCAAGCGAGCAGCTACAATTGAGAAACTAGTAAAGCTGATCAAGCTTCTACGAGGTATGCTACCAAAATACAATTTCTCATACCTACACTTTACACAGCCACAGAAAACCTCTGAGAAGCTGAAGGGATAATGCACCTCACGATCCATCATCCATGGAGGAAGCCACAACTATCCACTTGATATATGAAATTCGGATCACATACAAATATTAGTATCACAGACACTACATCTCTGACATTTGTAACTGGGGGTTGAACGGGATCGGACTCTACGGGCCTAACTAAACCAGCGGACCCCACCAACAAAAGACTGCATCATCCCCGCCTCTGAGGTTGTTTATGGTAACTTGGATGTCTTCTTTGAGTATTATTTTTTAGTGGTACGCTCTCTAATTCTTCCGCCATCATTCCCGCTGTGTGCGTGGAGTCTTTTTTCTTCCATCAGATTTTCCTCACCGACTCCATGTTGCCACTGTGCCTCTCAGCATCAGTTCCATTTACCCGCATCTGACTAAGTTGTACCACCCTCCTCCTGCCTGTCATGGTTCCCTAAGGTCCTTACTTCTGTTCATCTGCCGTTACCAATCCTTCTTCAGCTCTAAGAATACCATCTTCCCATCCTACATTCATTGCCTCCTTGTGGGCCTGTTGGAAAAGCTTCTTCGCTGTTTCACGATCTCCACGTTGCAGGCGAAGCTCTGCCAGGTTTATCAATGCCGTGACGTGCGCCTGCATACATTCTTCCAATTTAAGAATCTCCTTTAACTCAGGGCTGGCATCAGGCTTCAGTGAGGTCAACTCTCCTGCCATTTTAGCCCAGTATTCGGCTGCTGTGGAAGGATTTATCGCAGGCGGTGGTGATATGACTGTTCCAGGAATGGGTGGAGCGACTGGTAGTTCGGAGATCGCAGCTGAGACCGTATTCATGATAGTTGCTGCATGGCATAATCGTGCTGGGTCGTCAAGAGGACCAGGAGTGTTAGGGGGATACAAAGTTTGGATGGCGTGAATAAGGAGGGGGGTAGCAAGCTGTGGGCGGCTGGTCGTCAAATAATGTGTTGCGAGGGCTGTGTTTTGTCAGCGGTTCTGCTGCTGAAGTGACAGGGAGTAAATAGCCATACTCTCAAATGCTGATGCCATTTCGACTTGCGTAAGCCACCCGTCCTGCAGGGTATTTTCTGTGACTCCTGAAGGCTCACTTTTATTCTTCCTTCTCTGCTCCTCTGGTATGATCATTGCTATGGTCGACTCTAGCACCCTTTCACCTTCCTGCATCCGCTGCTTTTCCCTCAGCTCCCCGGTCTGAGCTTGCTCCTCAGGCCATTCCTCGAGCAATAAACTCCCGAGCTTCACTCCTGTTCCCACCGCCCTCCGCGCCAACTCAGCCCTCTCTACCTCCAATTCAGCCATTCTCTGCTCCATAGCAATCGTACCAGAAGCCTTTACCTGAGCTGGTGCCTTCCCCCCCTCTTTTCCACTTGCTGGCTTCATACTCGCATTCTCAGCCCCTTCTTTCATTCTTGTATCCCAGACTTCTAGTCCTGTACGTAGCGAATTCCAAACATCTCGCAGCACCTCCACTGCCTTGTCTTTTCGCCCACTCTCCTCACACAACCTAGCAATTTCAATCTTTACCCCCGTTACTTCTTTAGAAAGCGGATGCATTCCCTCCTCTCTTGCTTTTTCCAGGGCTGCAATAAAGTGTCGGGCTGCATCCTTGGGGCTATACGATGATGAACCAGGATTGCGGGAATAGTAAAGGGCCCGACGCAGCTCCTTAGCTACCGATGGCGGATAATTATGCAGAGCTCGAGCCGCCCATTGTTGGTATTTTGTGTACCCGTATAAAATGAGAAGCAAGCCCACGGTCGTACTGCTTCAGATGGGGATTGGAGGGTTAGAGTGCATGTAGAGAGTTGCAAGACGGGGACAATTACGTGAGGATAGCGGCCACAACTGGTACCCGCAAGGAACGCCAATTGCCAGTCTGGCGCTCGTATTGCACACGCCGGCGATACTTGTTGAATAGATTTCGTCGTTGTTGCTGAGGGTTGGCGCAGAGCACCTGGAGGGGCAATTGCCTCACACTGGACTGCCGCCCCAGCAGGCAGTGGATCTGGCAATTGGCGGAAATGAGATATGGCGGGGAATAGCGCCGCAGCGTCCCGGCTATTCGCTGCCGTAGCATAACGTTACTGTGGGGATATATGATCAATGTAGTTCCTGTTTGTGCATCCAGCCTGGATTGTCCATGACCACCGTTGCCAAGCCGCGATTTCTTTAAGCACATTATGACGTACGCAAGGTCTTGCATATACAGTCATACCTACCGTAGTCCTTTATGTCGCATATCTTGGCAGTGGCATTACGTAGATGCTTGCAGAACTTCACACGCATTTTATAAACCCGGACCCTACATCTCCCAACAGCAAACATGTGTGGCCGATACGCTCTTGTACTGGTACGTAATCCGCCATCAGAGCTTAGTTTGTCATGGTAATTAAATAACATAAACCTCAAACCTCATAGCGCCCACCTACGCTTCGAAGGCGACTTCGCGAATACGGACTCCCTGTCGCTGGACCGCTAGACACGGATCCTAGCTCTAAACGTCCTCACGACGGTAATGGTAAGGGGAGCAAAGACAAAGAGCACGCATCCGACCGTAATCGTACAGTTCACGATGGGAAAGCTGTAGAAGAGCTTGATTCATCAAACGAGAAGGACGACCCTGAGGGCATCCGACAGAGCTATAACATTGCCCCAGGGTATATTGAGCCAGTTTATCGTGCTATCGTGCCTGGTGATGGTGACAATCCAGGGCCTGAGGATCAGGGAAAAGATAAAGCACTACAGGGTAATCAAGTGGTCTATATTTTGCAAGGCATGAAGTGGGGTAAGTGCAACCCAGTATCCCCACCTGTCCCAGGGCATGTCACATTGACCATCGTTTCTTAGGCCTAGTACCATCGTGGACGAAATATAATCCGGACTACCGTTCGTACGTGTGTTTCCTCCAAAGTCTTTCCTTCTGTGCTCACCAAGAAAAGCATAATGAAAACTATAAACTGTCGTGATGACTCCCTCCTCCATAATTCCGGCATGTGGAACTCCATGAAGAAGAAGAAACGATGCGTTGTTCTCGCGGAAGGGT
Source organism: Terfezia claveryi (assembly GCA_015179025.1). NCBI lineage: Eukaryota > Fungi > Ascomycota > Pezizomycetes > Pezizales > Pezizaceae > Terfezia > Terfezia claveryi. The sequence continues at coordinate 567,014 of WHUX01000005.1, forward strand.
TCTACGAGTGGCAGAAGAAAGGAAAGGAGAAGGTAGTCCTCCTTCATCATCATTTAACACAAACTTACCCGCCTTGTAGATACCACATTACATTAAGCGGAAAGACGGAAACTTAATGTACATGGCTGGTCTATGGGATTGTGTGACCCTCCCCGATTCGGACACGGGCCAGCCAATGCGATCTTATACTTACACAATAATTACCGTCCCTGCATCATCTCAGATGGAATTTCTTCATGACCGTATGCCGGCACTTCTGACCACCCCTGAAGAGATCTTCACCTGGCTTGACCCAGCCACAACTACCTGGACTCCGGAGCTTCAACGTCTCCTCCATCCTTTCTTAGGGACATTAGAAATTTACCCAGTGCCGAAGGAAGTGGGAAAGGTGGGAAATAATGATAAAAGTTTTGTCCTGCCCAGAGATTCAGAGGAGAACAAGTCAAATATAAAAAATTGGTTTGGTGAAAAAGGGACAAAGAAGATTGCAATAAAGACCGAAGGTGTTGAAGTCAATGCTGATCCAAATGAGCATAAGGGTCAAACGGAACCAGACGAGGGGAACGAGAAAAGGCACGAGAAAAACTCTAAGCAGGAGATAGAGGAATCCAAAACGAAGGACTCTGTGCTATTACCGGGCACTGAAGAAGTCCCGGAGGCTAAAGAGGCAACACTCACGGTATCAAGGAAGAGGGCACTTGCGAAGACCTCCCTCTCTGAGGATCAAGCGGTCCCACATTCAAAGTGGCAGAGGCGAGCAATATCCCCTATACATTCTTTGAAAACGGTTGATTCTGCTTCGAAACCGCAACACAAACTCAGATCGCCGACCTCGAATAACAGGCCTGCCGGGAAGGGTGCTCGAAATCAACCAAACAAGAAGAAAGCTGCTGGGGATGGAAGCATGAAAATCACCAATTTTTTCCCAAAATGAGAACATTTTACCCGACCTCACAACCTCGAGTTGACAGCCATTATTATCAACTACTCTTACCTCTTTCCTAGCGCTTAGCGTTTCTTTTATTTCTGTTTTCTTTAGGATTCAGTAGTGACTTCATTTTCCTCTCCAACATCGCCTTGGAGATGCAGTCGTGCCTCTTCACACTCCGGCTGTGAGTCTATTCTGGGGGCTAGGTGGAGTGATATATATATTATAATCTGCGAACGTGGAAATGGTTAAAGTTAGCTTGAGTTATCAAGGTTTTACCATTGTTTCCAAATGTGGCGATCTGTAGTCACACGAAACGACATGAATTCTCATTGTCAGTATGTGAAACGAGTTGTGCAGGAGGTAGAGGGAGATCATCGTTTCGAAAATGTATTAGGTTGGAGAAACAGAAAAAGGAATATGGGAAATCATCCTTGAGATGGCGAGGATTTCAGCCTTGCACGTCGTCATCCTTCTGGTTCACCAGGGGACCCTGGCATACATGACAGGACGGAGTATATAGTACGTAGGCCGAGATTTATGGTGGGACGCTTGAGGATGTCTTCGAGTCATAGCATTTCCGCGTTGATTGAAGTCTCATGCCCAAGCAACAGGCCGCAGTGTTTTGTAGTCCGGATGGCATCAAGGGGGATAGTCCAAGGGGGTTCAGCTGAGGGAGTGCAAAAGAGCACAAAGCTAAGACAGGTCGGTACTAGCCTACCGGTATCCTTCCAGACGGGGTCCTGAATTTCACATACCTAGGTAGTACAACTAGAATACAACATTCAAATTCAACGGGAAGCTCAGCGTAGTAGGCGTATATCTGCATCAGCATCCGATCGCAGCGTTTGATTTGCAGTCGTGAAATAATGGTATGTCCCGGAGGTGAATCTTTGCACAACGTCCAGGTGGAAGATCCAACCACGACATAAAAAGGCGGCCTCCATAACCACCCGCTGCAACGCCGCCGAAACCAGCATCCCTGCAACTCACCCCTCCTCAGCCAACACCCCACCCCGCCCGCTGCTCGCCTTTCTCCTGCCGTTCCTTTCCCCATCCCTTTCGGCCCCCTTGACTAGAGCTCGCTTTACTTACACAAGCCTGTATCAACCGATTCATTAACGAGCAAGTGCGACCGCCGGTCCAATCTTTTTCTCAATCTTTCGCTCTTGCTTTCAGCTTCTTGTCTTGCTCCGTGCATTCATTGGAGTCGTATGTACCTCCTACAAAACCGCTTTATTTAGTGAGATCCAGAGCTTAGTTTAGTACGGACGAGCGAGCTTACCTTTGCAGTCGCGTGTTGGCAGGTTCCTAGATCTTGATCTGGAGGAGAGTTTGGCTCAAGAGCCCCTTAATTGATATCACAGCGTCACGCTGCTTTGGCTCAGCGCCCGCAACGCTATCGTTATTCACTTCACTGGGAGTACTACGGTCGTTTCGATATAATACCCGGCCCAGCCCTCGTTAGCCCTGTTTTGAACATCAATACGACAATCTCCACGATGGATTTGCAAGGACGAAAGGTCTTCAAGGTCTTCAACCAAGACTTTATTGTCGACGAGCGATATACTGTTACAAAGGAGTTGGGCCAAGGTGCTTACGGTATTGTCTGGTTCGTCCGGATTTGGTCACCTCAAATGTAAATATTTCTACATGGAGCTGATTACCTCTTGTGTGGAAAATAGCGGTGCAACCAATGTGATAACGAGAGAAGGAGTAGCGGTGAAGAAAGTAACGAATGTATTTTCGAAAAAGATTTTGGCGAAGAGGGCGCTCAGAGAAATTAAGCTCTTGCAGCATTTTCGAGGTGAGCTCCTTCCGGACGTTCGCGCAGGGGCAATTGAACACTAACTTACATCAAGGGCACCGCAATGTTCGTTGTTGAAGTTCCATTCAAGCCGTGGGCGAGGTCTACTAACCAGTCTTTAGATTACATGCCTCTATGATATGGATATTCCTAGGCCTGAAAACTTCAATGAAGTTTACCTCTATGAAGGTTCATATCCATGGTGATCTACTATTGAGTGATCAATGCTGATAATTTCTTGACAGAGTTGATGGAGTGTGACTTGGCTGCTATCATAAGGAGGTATAGCTCACCCTCCGGTAATCCAACAAAGTAAAATACTAATGAGGTTTTGTGTACAGTGGTCAGCCTCTAACAGATGCTCATTTCCAGTCCTTTATTTACCAGATACTATGCGGCCTAAAATATATCCACTCAGCCAACGTTTTGCATCGTGACTTGAAGCCAGGAAATCTCCTTGTTAACGCTGACTGTGAGCTGAAGATTTGTGATTTTGGACTGGCAAGAGGTTTCTCGGAGAACCCGGAAGAAAATGCAGGATATATGACCGAATATGTGGCTACCAGATGGTACAGAGCTCCAGAGATTATGCTGAGTTTCCAAAGCTATACCAAAGCTAGTAAGTGGGCCTTCCAGAATTTCTCTCTAAGTCTTCGTTCTGACACGTTTCTTAGTCGATGTGTGGTCTGTTGGCTGTATTCTAGCCGAGCTTCTCGGAGGGCGACCATTCTTTAAGGGTAGGGACTACGTCGACCAGCTAAACCAGATTCTCCATTACCTCGGGACCCCGAATGAAGAGACCCTCTGCCGCATTGGAAGTGCTCGCGCACAAGAATATGTCCGCAACCTCCCCTTCATGCCGAAGGCTCCGTTCTCTCGTCTTTTCCCGAACGCAAATCCGGATGCCCTTGACCTGCTTGACCGAATGTTGGCCTTTGATCCATCATCTAGAATTTCAGTCGAAGAAGCTCTACAACACCGTTACTTGAGTATCTGGCACGATGCCTCTGATGAGCCATATTGCCCAACTCCATTCGACTTCTCATTTGAATCCGTCAACGAGGTTCCCGAGATGCGGAAGATGATTCTTGATGAAGTTACTCGATTCAGGATTGCTGTGCGAAAGCAGCCATCCCCTGCAAACTTGAACTTGTCGCAAGACGTGAAGATGGGGATCCCCGAGGGCCATTGGCCCAGTGAAGCTCCCAGACCACATGAAACAACTGGTGCCGTGGATGATGTATTGGAGAGAGAGCTGGCTGGTGGATTGGACGCTATGCAGCATTAGAGTTGCGATGGCATGAGCGCAGAAGCCGAAGGGGTTGAAGATACAGGATATGTGGGGTGTTTATACAAGTTATTATTCTGTTTGCGCCCAAGGTCCTATACCCAGGAGAAAGTATAGCATAGACGAAGGAACGTCGAGTTACTGAGAAGACATCATCATTATTAGTTTTGTTACGTTATTGTAGCGAGTGGTTGCGTCGGGGGTGCTTGAGTATCTTTTTGTTACAAGTAACGGCTCTAAATATTTACACGAGGGTTGGAAAATGTTGAAATTTTGAATCGAATGGAAAAATTGCCTTCCCCGAGTTGCACACGTTACAATATCGCGCATATTAGTGCTGGTACGGAGTACTCCGTGCCAACCAGACTCCGTACCTGAAATATGTTTTACCGACTTGGCGCAGGAGGTAGGAGTGAGAACCCTGCATCGCAGTTGGCACATCGCAGCCCAGGCAACAGGCAGCCATCAGCCCATCAGCCATCAGCCATCAGCCATCAGCCATCAGCCATCAGCCATCAGCCATCAGCCATCAGCCATCAGCCATCAGCAGTCATCTCCACTCGTTTTCATACTGGGCAGGGCATCCATCTTAGATTGTGCCAACCAAGACTATCTTAGATTCGCATCCTGAATGTCCGCAAGCCGTTGCACGCACCATAGCGGCTAGCTTCTTCCTGCCGAACTACGAAGTCATGCCGACCCCAAGCTCCACACCGTCCAACTTACAGGCTGGGTCGCAATACATCGCCTCCAATAGCTCTCCTCACCGGCGATTACATGCCCCCAGCGCCATGTCGTCTAAAAAACCAACGGCTTCATCATCTACACAGCATGCACAAAACCAGTCGCCACCCACAGCTTCCCCTCGGTCTGCAACAAATATATGGCAGCTCATGGGGTACCCAATTCCACGGGGTCCATGCAGACATAAGCCCGGGATGCTGAGCTCTGCGTGCGCGTGTCTCCGGTTCATGCTTAATCCTGTAGTCGCCGGCAGTACATTCTGCTGTGATGGGTGTGGGCATCATGCGAGCTTTCATATACTGAAGGGGGAGTATCCTGCTAGCGAGGTTGGGGAAGGGATGATGGGGTTGGGGGTTGGGGATATAATACAGTCGCAGAATCAAGTGCATGGCAATGGACAGGGGCAGCTTGTCAATGGAACCCCGGGAAAGGGAAGGGGGAAGAGAGTAGTAGAATTGGAGTTTGAGGATGATGATGGGGATGATGAGTGGTTAGGTGATGAGGCAGGGGACTTAATTATTGTCCCGACGGCGAAGGTATTACCAAAACGAAGGATACCGGGGGCTTTCACAAATGGGACTGCAAGTGGGAGTGGGAATACGAGTGGAAGTGGGACGCCATCGGCGAAGAGATCGAGAGTTTGATGTTATAAGAACTCAGACGCAACAGAAGTCGCATTGTCAGGTGGCGGATGGTCATTCGGTTGGAAAAATAGGTACCCTCAGGCAACCAGTCTACATGTTTCTTTGCAACTGTTTCCATAAACTCTTTCATACCCTTCCTTTCTGGCACGGTCTCTGGTACTATTTGTTTTGTTGCGTTCTCACGCATGCTTGTATATCAGATGTATTTTGCTTGATCCCGTTAATGTTTTTTTTCTACAATGGTCTTTATGTTGTGGCATGATTGCTAGACTGTAACATTATTGTATTGTCTGTTTGGGATTATATAGTATCTGGGTGTTATTAACACTATACTCTTGCTATATGAGCGTTGCTCTATCTGCAACCAGATCAATCTATAGTCTGGTTGGCACATCAATCTAGTTTTGCCTGCGTACCACATTCAGCCTAGCCCAGCCCGTCTTGGCGAAGAGGTTCCACGAATCGCAGCAGGCCCGATTAGTCCATCGTCGACTGATATTCACTACATCTCCACTCACTTCCGTTCTATTTCTGTCTAAAGCGAATACTATCTGGTACGAGCATTTCCGACTCCTCCGCTGTCTTCATCCTCCCCATCCTCTGCAACGTTGTTGGCATGAAGTAGCTTGGCTAATATTTACCATTCCAGAAACCTACGCTTTAAAATCACTGCGCCGCGAAAATGATTCAACCGATTGTTGGGCGTTTGAGAAGGGGATTGATCATGGATCTGTCCGTTTCTATGGGTACGGGCTTCCCTCCTTTTCCCTTTTTCTGGGTCGGCGATTGTGGGTAAAAGGGACAAAAATTGAAAGATATGATACGGTTTTAAGCTATAGCAGGCGGCTGGGGCGTCGGAGCGGACTGAACATATACTGATGAGCTACCATCTGGTACTCGTATAGGCCTCGGTATGGGCTTTGGCTACTACTTCTGGTACGGATACCATGTACCCAGCATTAGGCGCCGAGACGCCTTCTACGCCAAGTTGGAGAGGGAGAGGGCTGCTGCTCTCCAGGGTTAACCATTCTTGTGCCATGGTTCTTGGGAATGGAGTAGGTCTGGAGGGAGTGAAGGCGGGCAGCTGGGCAGAAACTGTAGACTGGAGGACTGGCGTGGGGGGAGTGCAGTGTACATTTTGCGAAATTGCGAGTGGAGTTATAGGTATCAAGGGTGGAATATACATTACATATAGCTGCGACACATTCAGATGGTTCTGATTCTTGAGTCTAATGTTGATGTTGATGTTGTGGATGTGCCGATGCGCTGTGGATTGATGATGATGAGTGATGTCGTGCATAAAACGTAAGCAAAGAATCAACTCCCCGCATCCAATCGAGCAGGGCCTTTGGATGGCCACTGCATAGTACGGTACTTCCACACCGTGGAACCAACCTTCACACAGTATATGCCAGTCGACGGAACCACAGAGGGGGGGCGGTTACATCGTTTATATTTAAGGTAGCTCATCTTAGGTTTGACATCGTTGGTTGAAGTCGTATGCAAGATCTGCGTCACTACTTGCTGCAATAATGAAGTTCGGGTACTAATTATTACCCCTCTGTCCACAGAAACAGTTGACGGTTAGTTTTTGATCCCGACTCGCTTCCCGGTGGCCATCGCCATTTGCAAGACGTTGCTTGCTATAAGTTTCTGTCTTATACATAATCGGGTATATAGTACATAAGGCCCTCCATCTGTTAACAGTCCGTCCGTTTTGGGGTCGTCCGTTCCTGAGGCTGCGCATAATAATATCACATCTGCAATACGCTGGGTTTACGTTATGTGGAAACAAATAGCAAGCAGAAAACGAGAGTAAAAGGAAAAGTGGATTAAACCCCCGGTCCTTAGCCGACTCCTGTTCTCGTTGCCAGCCGACTCCGCAATTTTTCTCGCTCTTCAATCCAACGGTACCGTACTCAAACTAACCCATCTTCTGAACCGCGCTGTAGCAAGCCACAGGAACAAGTAATTGTACCCTTCCTAACTATCGCTTGCTTACATTCCTATTTCCTACTCCCCGCCACCGCCGACGCATTAAACCTCACCCCCCCCACACACTCTTACTACCCCCCCCACCGTAGTCTCGGAAACCCCCACCGCCCTGGTAGCCTCTCACACGCACTCTTACACACAACATTATCTCTCTCTCACGGTTCGCCTGGTAGCGCAGACATGTCTGCTCCTCAGGATCCAGTTACGTCGCTACTGCCGTCCACACCAGTCTCACATGCTGTAAGCCGAGCAGCCGTGGAACCGTCGATATGGGAGCGAATCTCGAATTACGTCTCGGAACATAAGGTTGCTGTGTATACGATCGGAGCAGTGGTGGTGGTGGCTGGTGCCGGAGGTGTCTACTACTACTCGGCGCAGGCATCATCTAAGAAGGCAGGCACAGAGTCAAAGTCGGGGAAGGAACGTAAACGAAAGGGGGATAAGAAGAGGAAGGAGGCGGAGGCAGAGGCGGAGAAAGAGGATGGTGAGATTGAACTTGTCAATTGAGTTGTTGCGGGTGGATGATTTTGCACACAAGATGATGCAATCGGGGTCTGAGGCAGGAATGACTGACGATGGAGTTGGGGTTGTGTAGTTAAGGCTAAGCCGGCATCTAATGTGGAAACGGTGGAGGAAGAGCCTCTACCGGAGGTCACTGAGGAGTCCGTTGGGTCACTTACGGACGATGTATGCAATGCCCCCCATATCCTCATCCCCGGCTCCTTCGGGTTCTCCGGCTTTCACTCACACCAGATGATCCTCGTGCTGTTGCTCTCAGCTGACTGTGTTCTTTTCCGGGAAAATATAGCAACGAAAGGACTACGCAAACCGGTTGAAGCTTGCCGGAAATAAAGCCTATGGTGCAAAGGACTACCCTCGAGCAATCGATCTCTACTCTAGGGCAATCCTCTGCAGACCTGATCCGATCTTCTACTCCAACAGATCCGCTTGTTACAACGCACTTTCAGAATGGGGGAAGGTTATCGAAGATACTTCTGCAGCACTTGCCCTCGACCCTGAATACGTCAAGGCCTTGAACCGCCGAGCCAACGCTTATGAGCAAATAGAGAAGTATAGTGAGGCTCTCCTTGACTTTACTGCCTCCTGCATCGTCGATTCCTTCCGGAATGAGGGTTCAGCTCAGAGTGTGGAAAGGTTGCTTAAGAAGTTGGCGGAGACAAAGGGCAAAGCTATGTTGAACAACAAGCTAAGGAAGCTCCCATCGGCGACCTTCGTCACCAACTACCTCCAATCATTCCGAGTCAAGCCAACCCCAGAGGGGCTGGAAGAACATGCTACCCTAAATGATACAGAGGGTGACTACTGGCTGAGGGCGGGTCTCAATGCTGTTGGGTTGAAGACAGCAGCTGCCTATGATGAAGCGACCACTGCATTCGACAAGGCAATGGAATTGGGGAACAGCCATGAAGCATTGGCTTTAAACTGGAGGGGAACTTTCCGTTATTTGAAGGGAGAGTCGAAGGAAGCATTGGAAGATCTTACAAAGTCAATCGAGCTAGAACCACAAATGACACAAAGCTATATCAAGAGGGCAAGCATGTCTCTTGAGCTTGGTATGAGAACCCTCTCGACTACATAATTGTTGTACTGAACTAACAACTATCACAGGTGACCGAGATTCCGCTGCCGAAGACTTCGCGAAGGCTGTTATCCAGAACCCCAACGACCCTGACATCTACTACCATCGTGCGCAACTCAACTTCATTTGTGGAGAATTTGGTGAAGCCGCCAAAGATTACCAGCGCTCCATTGACCTTGACCCCGAATTCATCTTCAGTCACATTCAGCTTGGTGTTACACATTACAAGATGGGCAGTATCGCATCAAGCATGGCAACCTTCAGACGGTGTATCAAGAATTTCGAGAAAGTACCGGACGTTTATAACTACTTTGGAGAGTTGTTACTCGACCAGGGCAAGTTCGAGGAGGCGATTGAGAAGTTCGATACTGCCATTGAGATGGAGAAGACGGAGAAGCCGATGTGCATGAATGTGTTGCCACTAATCAACAAGGCACTAGCGTTGTTCCAGTGGAAGCAGGAGTTCTCGGAAAGTGAGGAGCTCTGCAAGAAGGCACTCATAAGTATGTAATTCGAGATTGTCTTGGCAGTAGGGCAGTGATGCTGACGTTGGCTATAGTTGACCCTGACTGCGACATTGCTGTTGCAACTATGGCGCAGCTACTGCTGCAGCAAGGGCGAGTGACCGAGGCTTTGACCTACTTTGAGCGAGCTGCCGAGCTGTCCAGGACAGAGGGAGAGATCGTCAATGCTCTAAGCTATGCCGAGGCTACAAGGACACAGTTGGAGGTAAGTCGCCACTCCAGCGCCCAAGGGGAGTACTAATTTGGTCTTCTAGGTGCAAGAGAAGTACCCACAGTTGGCAAGCAAGCTACAAGGTGGGATGGGTGCCGCTCTGGGCGGAAGATAGAGCGCCCACATGGCCTGCACGGATACGGAAAGGACTTGAGGGTAACTATCCCCATTTGAGTTATCACATTGGATGATGTAGTAAAATACGGTATGGTGCACGGTCACGGAAGGGCATCATAAGGACGGTAAGGATGGGATTGGAATTTATGGTTGGTTTTTCAGGTTGCAGGATTGTTTTGCTACAAACTTATGGCAAGTTGGGGTACAAAAAAATAGAATTAATTGAAATTCACCTCTTTGTACCTGTAGGATAGTTTATTGTCTTGAGCTTACCACCTTATTTTATTTCTTGTACACATCTTTTTTGTCAACACACCCATTATCTATTACTTATCATTTGTACTCCCAGGACCTCTATGTCTTTGTCTGACTTCAAGTACTTGATTTTAGGCATTGTACTTTCAATCTCCCCTCTTGGTTTCCTACGGATTCTTGTGTCGTCTCATCTTCTCTCGCTTCTCCACATTGTACAACTTATTTTAACTGTAATGTATAAGATACATTTGAATCCTCCCTCCAAACATAATTTCCACAAGTGGTGCACGGCGGCGTACGCAGGAAGAATCTTGTCTACATTTGTCTAACAAGAGCGGGCTCCCTGATCTTATGCATAGACTCATAGGTGTATAAGTAATGCCCAGGCGATAAGTGCTGTACGCGATATCAATTATTTTCTTCAGCCTATAGATCTCCTCATCTGCCAAGATTAACAACTTTAGTACGACTCCCTGTAGCGCTAAGTGACATGCAGCGCGAAGCGAAAAGTTGCACACAATTGACGACCGGATTATTCGAACTGCGATTGCAATTGTGCCTACCTCAGTTTGTGGTTTATGGTCGGGCCGTTATATTGGATACCCTTAACTACGAGTTCGGAGCGAAGCAACATACAGACATAATGGCTCCGGTGGGAAAAGGTGGGAGGGTTGTGAAGAAGGAGAAAGATGGGAAGGAGAAGAAAGTGAAGGAGAAGAAGGAGAAGAAGGAGAAGAAGGAGAATAAACATCAGAAAGAGAAGATAGACAAGGTGGAGGAGGTGGTTGGACAGGTGAAGGAGGTTCAAGGTGAGACGAATGGGGTGGAGGTAGTGGAGAAGAAAAAAGACAAGAAGGGGAAAAAGGACAAGAAGGCACAGAAGCAAGCAGGTGAACAGGAGGAACAGAATGAGGACAACAAGGGGCCCAAAAACGACGAGGGCATTATCCCTTCAAAAAAGCGGAAACGCACACTCCCAGAAGGCGAGCTTGCCATCGATATCACCCTCCCTGAACCCCCCTCAAAAAAAGCCCTTCGTAAGCTTAAAAGAACGGCACCCACCGCTGACCCCAACGCCCCCACTCCTAATACTACCTCCACCACGACAAGCATCCCACAAACTCACGGCATCGGTGCTACCCAGAACCGCTCCAAACACGGAGTCTGGATCGGTAACCTCACATTTACTACGACTGAGTTGCAAGTGCGTGAGTTTTTCACCTCGCCAGGATCAACCGGTGAAGCAGGCTCGAAGCGTGAAGTCCCTCCCCCACCAGGACTGGAAGTCGGGAGAATCAACCTCCCAACCAAGAAAGCCTGGAATAAGACTTCTCGCAAAGAGGAACTCCAGAATCAGGGGTTTGCATACGTGGATTTTAGTATCCCAGAGGGGGTTACTTGGGCGGTGAAGTACAAGTCGGAAATGTATTTGGGGAGTAGGAAGGTTTTGATCAAGGATGCGAATAACTTTGAAGGGCGGCCTGCGAAAGCAGAAACTGCTAATGCGGATGCAGGATCTGATAGAGCTATGGGTGGTGGCGGAGGAGGAGCAGCAGTGGCAACAAGGAACCCGCCGAGTAAAATTTTATTCGTTGGAAATCTCCCGTTTGAAAGTACAGATGAGGAGATTCGAGAGCATTTCTCCTTTGCAGGAACCATTCAAAACGTCCGTCTTGCGCGCTTCGAAGACTCAGGTAAATGCAAGGGATTTGGATTCCTCGATTTCAATTCTATCGAGGAAGTTGAGCGTGCAATGGAGGGAGCTAGTCTTGACGACCCACCCATGCCAGGGGACGACGGAGTATCAGTTGAAGGGAAGGAGGAAGTTAGGTTGCACAGAGAACGGAAGAAGCTGAGGGGAGATAGGAGGTACTTCAAGGGTCGTTTAATCCGAATGGAGTTTGGTGAAGATGCTGAGGTGAGGTATAAGAAAAGATGGGAAGGCAAGGGGAAGAAGGGCGGTGAAGGGGATGGCGAGGAGAGAGGTGGGGATAGGAAGAGAAGGAGGGTGGATGGGGAAGATGGCGGAGAGAGGACGTCGAGGAGGGGGGGCAAACAGAAAACACCAAGGAAGAAGGAGGAGGAACAGGAGAAGGTGTATGGGAAAGGAAAGGATAAAGCTATGGTGGATAGAATGACGGGGACGGCGGTGCAAGCGACGGGGAAGAAAGTTATGTTTGATTAGTTACATGTCGTTAATTTTATACATTATAATACCCTCTGCCTAAAGACCGGTATAGTCCCGAAATATTGGGACAGGAAGATTGTATTTTATGCTAGTTGTTAGGTTGCAATATTTGCCATAAAAAAAAACAGTTGCACAAGTATAACTCTATAGACTAGATGAATATTTTGCAGCGCACCTAACAGGTAACAATTTTCCATTTCAATTCCCAGGCAGAGTAGCTAAAATTACAGAATTTCAGAAAGACAAGCAGAGAAGTAACTATGAGGGGATGATTGACGTAATAGACAACAGATGAACATTATGAATCTTATAACCTCACCATATCATAAATGGGGTATAATAAGACATTGTTGGTTGATGCCCCTGAGCCCATGTAGAATCAATCATTACCCTGATATAGAGAAACTCAGACAGCTATCACTTTCAAGAACCTTCATGAAACGCCATTGCAACCACATCACACACTCTTCTTGACATCTATCAGCGTTTCTCCCCCTCACCCGGTCCTCCATTACCCCCCTGTGAACCCTGTCCAGGCGGGAATCCCCCAAACTGTGCAGGATGCGGTGGCATCCCAGGCATTCCCGGCGGTGGAACGGCACCGAATTGTCCCGGCGGTGGAACGGCACCGAATTGTCCCGGTGGTGGGGGGCTACCTAGTCCTCCCGGCGGAGGAACGAACCCTGGGGGAGGAATTGGGAACCCTGGCATACCCGGCATTGGCGGAGGGAACGCACCAGGTCGTGGTGGGCCACCAGGTCCTCCTGGGGCTCCGGCAGCGAAATTTGTGGGTGGGATTGGTGGTGGGAACGGCATGCCTGAACGTGCTATCCCCAACGTTAGCAGCCTATCCCCAAACTCATAATGCGTGTGTACGTACGTGGGAAGCCAAAAGGCGGTGGTGGGAACCCTCCAGCTCCTCCTGGTGGTGGAATCATCCCCGGCATCGGCAGTGGCATCCCGGGCATTCCGGGCAACCCTGGAATTGGCATCCCCGGAGGTGGAATAGGAGGCATCCCGGGCATCCCCGTCATCGGCATTCCTGGCATAGGTGGCATTCCCATCGGACCTCCAGGCGGTGGGACTCCAGCACCAGGGAACCCCATAGACATGCCTGGAGTTTGCCCTTCTGCGCCATATGCGTTGGTGATAGAATCGATTACCGACTGTGCTTTCTCATGACCGATTTCTACATTTCCCCATTGTCAATTCAAATCGTTCCCCCGGGCTTTGAAAGTGGACTTTAGGGGCCAACATACGTTGGTAATATTCAACAACATTCCTCAAATGATTCCTCCCGCTATTGTGCGCCCGTCGCACACTTATGGAGTCGTGGGTGAGGTATACATCGCAGTAATCACCTAATCGCGAATCAGTTCATCGGGTCCTCTATCGCGTACTATGCTGGGGAAAAACCTACAGAAGAGTAGACACGGAGTTAGCTGAGCTATCACATGAAATGGAGAGAGGGGACTTATATTTCGGCATTGTGTGGATAGAATGGACGTGGCGACTTGCTTGAGCTGGAAGCTTTTCAAGCTGGCAACAAAAGAAGACGACGTGAGAGTTAGAATCTGGACTGCGGCTCCGTGTTGGGCCTAGTTTTTGAGCCACTCATCTAATCCGAATCTGCAAGCTTCCAGCTGAGTAATACACACTCACAGGAAAGCGCCAAGTAGATACTAATTCAGGGTAACTTTAAAATTGTTAATATTGTTGGACGAGCGCTTCGTTCCTTTCATATTTTGTATTTTCATTCGGACCCCATGGACCATCCATCACCCCGACACCCAAACAATGAGAGAGAAAGCCAGCTAGAGACATGAAAAGGAACAGAATAAACAGAGAAGAAGAGGATGAACACAAGAAAAAGTAAACCCTAGAATGCCGATACAGAGAAAAACTATCTTAATCGAATTTTTCTCTACGCCGTCACTACACTCAACATACCCTATCCCAATGACTATAGTGTTGCCCCCAAACAAGAAATTGCCACTTCCATTTTGCCGAGTAATTGAGGTGATATTCAGATTTGTAGAGAAAATACTTCTGTTGCACTCAAAGGCTTGACATTACGACACCCCATGCCCTGATGATATTATCGGTGTAACCAGCAAAAAGAGTAGAACCGTCGGCAGACCAGGCCAAAGAAATACACTCTGGCTCCCTGCTCTTCTTGCCGACAGCTGGGAACTCCGGCTTGAGCTCATCGATCTTGCCCTTCTTCTCAAGGTCGAAGATGATGATCTTGGAGGCGGTGGCGGCGCAAAGCCAGTACCTGTTGGGGGAGAATACGAGGGCGTAGATCTCGTCGCCGGCGTTAAGGGAATAAAGGTGCTTTGACTCATTGAGATCCCAAAGCATGGTAGTGCCGTCCTTGCCACCAGAGGCACAAAGGGATCCGTCGGGGGAGATAGTGACAGTGTTGATATATCCGGTGTGTCCGATGTGGTCAGTTTGAATTCGGCAGGAAACGAGCTCCCACACCTGATATTTCAGTTAAGTTAGTTTCAAGGACTACTGCCAAAATGTTTTTTTTTTGAATATCGCAAGAATGAGCGTAAAGAGTGATGATCAGAAGTTTTGGTGAAAGATTGTCTCATAGGGATAGATGGTCCCTCTGAAGTAGCAAATACATAGAAAACAAAACATCATATAGCGTCTTTTCGCTCGGCGATCAGTTTTAGGGGAAATCAGAGACAATCCCTTACCTTGACCAACTTGTCCCAGCCAGCGGAAACGATGACTGGGTTCTGTGGGTTGGGGGAGAACCTCACACAAGAGACCCACTCAGTATGCCCCTTCTCGGTGATGGTGAACTTGCAGTCGCCGAGGGTGTTCCAGAGCTTGATGGTCTTGTCACGGGAACCAGAGACAATTTGCCTGTTATCGGCGGAGAAGGAGACAGAGAGGACGTCTCCAGTGTGTCCAACAAATCTTCGAGTGGTGACACCAGTGGAGAGCTCCCACAGTCGGAGGGTCTTGTCCCAAGAGGCCGAGAGAGCGTAGGCACCGTCAGACGAGATAACACAGTCAGAGACAATGTGAGCGTGGCCATGGAGCGACCTCTTTGGGACACCGTAGCTCTGCTCATCGCGAGTGCTGTCAAAGGGGAAACCTTGGTCAATATCAAAAACTGACCATGCTACCATATACCAGGCCGGAGGGGATCATACAGGTCCCAGATGATGAGAGACTGGTCACGAGAACCAGACAAGAGCATGTTGGGGTTCTCGAGAGAGGTAGCAAGACACTGTACACGGCCCTCCTAGTCAGCTCTGTACCCCTTATGACCCTTGCCTAAAATTGAATCTCAGGTGAACATACGGTGACCCATCCGCTGTGACCCTCCAAAGTTCCGCGCAAAACCTATCATTCCACACTCCATCAGCCTCCAATTCCTATCCTACTCCAGCTAATATCCCTTATAGCCCCAGCCGTCCCAAGCTTTTCCCAAACTCAGCATAGTGTCGTTACTCCCGAGAGAGATGGAAAAGCTGGGATCCTCCAATTCGTAGAAGATAGCAGCAAGAATGCGGAAATTTCGTACCATGTGTTCCCCCATGATTGTTGTTGGTGGAGTTTGACTGAGTGGGTTTTGAAGGGTAATACCGGTGTACGTGCGAGGATATACGGAGCGGCTTTTAACGATCGATTCAATTTTTTGGTGTTGAGAATATCTTTGGCGACCAGTGGTGGGGCGGGTTAAGCCCTCGCCTGGCCGAGACAATGAACATCTGCCAGGAGCCAGTCACAAGCACTAGTTCTACAGCGAAAAATTTTGTGTGTCATGACTAATTTATTATGTAATTCATGTCAAGGACCCAAATTGGGTGCACGCCATTCCTGTCTAGGTAGTACATAGTCTGGTTGGCTTACAATTAACAATCAACAGTTAACACCAAGTACTTTATCGAGTATTCGGTGCAGAAGACACCCCAACTCTCATATCCTACTGTAACTTTTACGTGCTCCGACTGTTTGCCACCACCATTACAATCCTATCAAGAAAGCGTATATCTGACTCCGCTAGAGTTCGTATGCTGCCAAGGTGTAGCTGTACTATTTCTAGGTTATCCATGCAGCACTTCAGGGTAATGCCGACTTGTAAGAAGGAGTTCCGCCTGGGCAATCGAAGACTCGAGTAGTCCTTCCATTAAAATTGGTGAAATTACACAACCACAATACACAACTCCTGATTCAACTGTCCTCTGGTCTAATTTAGTGTCAATTACCATGCTATGCTGAAAGGCCTATGTAACCCCTGATAAACTTTCGCCAACGCTCACAGGGAAATACACGATGGAGCTCCTGGATTATCCAAGCCCGGGACCTGGCCATGTGAGACCTGCAGCTACCTCCGTGGTATCCTAAATTCCCTACGGATCCAGTGCCAGGGTGGTCGAGCTGCATGGAAAAGTAATGACCCGTTTTGAGCAAGTTAGTACCTCAAGACATATTAGTGGTGCCCCGCCTAATTAGCTCTTCGTCCCCAGGGGGTAGAGCTATACGGTTGCTTTTAATTTCATGCTTTGTCCCCTGCATTTCGTCTTGCGGCGGACTTTGTGCCAACCAGACTACATCCGCAATATGTATCCGTTATATGAATCAGGCCTAGCAGGTTGAGCAGATATGGATAGCTGAGGCCATCGAACATCATTAATCACCCATAGTTCGGGTCACTTCCCCGCATAAGTGTAAAATAAGAATTACTAAGGTATGCTTTGTGAAGGGTGGGAACTAAGTTCTGACAGTGTAAGGAGGTCGCTAATAATAGAGGGATTTTGTACACCCTGGGCAGTCAGTTACGCACACGTTATGCACGACAGGGCTGGCCTGTCTAGCTAACCAGCTTAGACGTAGTCCAATCTTGCATAATATAATAAAAAAATACTTGCAACAAAAACATCAAAATACCGGTATCAGTATGGACAACCACAAGCGACAGCTCCTTTTGGTATTGTTACTGGTGATAATGCTTCAGAGGAGGCTTCAGCGGCGCCGCGCATTATTGCTTGCCAGTGTCTCCAACAGCGCAGCCTATCCCCGGTACCGTTACCGCCCACCTTTGGCTTATGAACAAGCTACATGGACACTTTGGTGGGGCGATATAGAGTGTCGTGAATACCTACGGTTTACGAGGGCCGAGTTAGCACAGCTGCTGGTATGTTTTGATCTAGATGGACAGGAGTTCAAAACAACCATGAAGCGTCTTGGATATCCTACAAGTGGCGAGCGAGCGCTATGTTTAATGCTCTATCGACTAGCATGGCCAACACGGTTGAAGGATATGTTGCAGATTTTTAACTGCTCACGAAGTGCGATCTCGATTACAGTCAATTGTGTAATTGATTATCTATACAAGCGATATCATAAGAAGCTTGAATGGGATTTCCAGCGATTGACACTTGCTGAGTTAAAGAGATACAAAGCTACTATTGCAGATGCTTGCCCTGGGATACATGGGATATGGGGCTTTATTGATGGGACTGTTCGCCCAATTGCACGCCCTACAGCTAATCAAGAAGACTTCTATTCCGAGCATAAAGGATATCATAGAATCAAGTATCAAGGAATTGTAACTCCAGATGGTCTTATAAGCAGTTTATATGGACCGGAGTTTGGGCCAGTTGGGGATTGGAAGCTCTGGAAGGAGTGCGGGATTGAGCAAAATTTACGAGCTCTATTTGAGGCTGTCGAGAATGAGGGGGATAGTAGAGGGGATTCAATACTCTATTTATATGGTGATCCAGCTTATTCTTTGAGCTATGGTATAATTGGACCCTTCCGAAGCCGCCATAGTGTTGGTGGTCTTACTCCTCAGCAGCTAGCAACAAATGTGCAGATGTCGAGTGCACGTATTGTTATTGAGTGGGCATTTGGGATTGTGATTAGTCAATTTAGCTATGGAGATAAAAAAAGATCACAACAAATTGGTCTATCTCCTATAGGGGCCTATTATGTGGTTGCCGTGCTTCTAACCAATTGTCAAACCTGCCTACGCCGCCACAACCAAATCAGTGATCGATTCAAAAACCTCTTAAAACCACCAACATTATCACAATATCTGGTAAGCAGATACCTTCCACATTATCCTTTACGCATTTCTGATAAGATATGTAGGATCTCTAGTTGTGTTCCCCGAATCTCTGATATCTCTGCTTCAAGTGTTGCAACTCGACCTTCTGTACTGCTTGAAGACTGAAAGGAGTTGTCAGATGGGGAGTTTATAGGGGGTGCGGTACTGGAGGAAGCATGGCTGGAGGAAGCATGGCTGGAGGAAGCATGGCTGGAGGAAGCATGGCTGGAGGAAGCATGGCTGGAGGAAGCATGGCTGGAGGAAGCATGGCTGGAGGAAGCATGGCTGGAGGAAGCATGGCTGGAGGAAGCATGGCTGGAGGAAGCATGGCTGGCAGAGGGTATGTTGGCGGGGGAGTTATTGGTAGGGGGAGTTGATATAGTAGGAGATGATATAGTATTCAATATATCCCTTATCAATCCTAATGTTTCTTCATCTCGTCGGTCCATACGATCCCAGTGCTCCTGCATTTCTTTATCCTTGCTACTGGCCCAAGCTTGCCCAGTCTTTCGTCGTTTATCTCTTACAGAATTAGAATCTGTTAAATTAACCATCGCAACCTCTTGAAAGGTCCGTTTTTCAGATAGTGTCTTTGTCAGATTCAGTCTTTTGATTGCTGCCTTCTCCTTTTCCTGCTTAATCTGTGTAGATTGTGTATTCTTGGCTTGTTTTTCCTCTCCACGACGATCCATCCATTCAATCCAGGTATCAGTTACTTGCTCTAGGTCCGTAGGTGGAGCAACAGCTACACCCGACTGTACTCGTCGTACAGCAATCGTAGCCTTTCGCTCACTTACTATATCAACAACTTTACGGCGTATAGTGCTTCCATTTCCGACAATGCATTCCGTAAAAGAGATGAATAAAGTTCGTATATATGACCAGAAATCATCCTCAGGTGTGGTCTCAATATAGTGATCACCATTTTCGATGCAGAGTTGTATAAGCTTTAATTTCAACTCAGGAGTATAACGTATTCGTTTTCGGTCAGATTGACTCTGTTCTTGTGATTCTTCGGAGGTTTGGTGGTGTTGTTCTGGCATTTTGGTATGTGTTGTTATAGTGTTGTTGTAGTTTTTTTGGTTTGTTTACATCTAATTGACAGTGTGTTTGACAGAGATTTTTTCCGTCAGTTAAACTGACAGACTAGAGGACTGTCAAAATGCATAAGCATGGGTTGTGCAGACAGTCTAGCCTACTTAGTAATGTTGCTGTAGAAACAACACTAATATCTGACAGATGAACTGACTGACCAGGGTGTACAAAATCCCTCTAATATTATAGGATGGGTGTTAAGTAGTCTGGCTTGCACTAGCCCCTCTAGGGGCTAGTGCAAGCCAGACTAGGGTGTTAAGCAGGCTTTCTCTCTGAGAAAGGAATATGAGATCTGTCAACCGCTTTTTCCAAAGCATGTATGTTTATGCTCTTGCTTTTCCGCACACTCCAACTCAACTCTCCATTTTCAAGACTTGGTTGATACTATCAGTCAGGCACAAGAAGGACTTAAATATTATCAGCAGAAGCATAAGGTTCAAGCATCACTTAAGGACTTCTGGGTTCCAACTTCCTCTTCCTCAGGTACCCCGTCCAGTTCTGCTAATTAATTTTCTATGCATATATTTTTTTTATTCTTGAGATTGCTTGTCCGGTCTGGTTTACTATTTGTCCAGTATAGCTGTACAGTCACAGCTTGCTAAACTGGAACGCCTTTAACCAGAAAACTTGCTATTACGGACAGGCTTTGGTGATTTTGGAACTGTGCTGTTGGTATCCACACATTATGTTCATTACGAACAAGAAATGAAAACATATTGTGACCCCATCGATTAAGCTTATGTGTAGCATCAAATTGTGTAAACCAGCCACGCTTTTGCAATATCAGTAACCTTGTAGGATGAGCAAAAATGAATCCCCATCTTTGCTCCTTCTTACTATCAACTATTTGTAGCTCTGCAAATAACCACTCTCGTTCTATTAAGAGATTCCGTGCCTGTAGAACATCATCCTCAAATAGCTTGCCATGTGGTAGCATTCGGAGGTCTGGTTTCATGCCTCGCTTTAAATTGACAATATCTTGCCTAGTATACTTTATTAGTTAACTGATTTAAATTTTATAAGTCATAATTTTATTACCTACCTTTTTAAAGATGAGCCACCAAGCTTTCTCAACTGTTCTGAGCCTTCATGTGTACCTGCACCATACAGCATGGTATATTTGAGCCGGAGAGTAATTTTGGCTGCTTCAGATTTAAGATACCCTAGTAATATACTCGGTTTTCTAATACGAAAGCTCTCCTCAATATCATGAGAATGGATATGCTCATCAAGACGCTCAATTGTAACTGCTGTACCATCCACAGGCCGAGAAACTTTGATTCGAACATGGCATAAATTTTTATCACGAATACTGCTATTCCGCCGTTTAATAATCTTGCCTTCTGCCGCAACTCTGGCAGTAGCTGATTTGGATGATTTTCGTAGCCGACACTCATATTTCTGAACTTGCACTGTACCATTACATTGAAGTAGCGCTTGTTGAAGTGTTGTATAAACAGAATCAACATATGGCCATATTTCATTAAACTTGTCTGCAGATATAACAATCGGATTATTGAGCTCAAACAAAAGGGTACGGTAGTGTAGAGCGTCCGCAGAAATTGGCATCATAGCTTCAGACATCCTGAATTCGTTCGATGAATGATTCGTAGTATAGTGATAAGTCCGGTACTGTAACATCTACTTCCGACAACCAGACTACATACGACTCCTACTCTCTCTATTTGAATTTGGTTTAGCTACGTAAAATATGCTTACCTATGTTGAGCGTAGGAATGTCTGATACTCGTGCTGCTACGATACTGTAATAAGTAAAGTGGTATACCCCTGCTGTTGGGTCTGAAGCGCTCCCGTATCAATGACTGACTCCTCTTAGGTTGGATAAGTACTTGGTAGGCACAAAGGTTGCCACTGGTCACAAGCCTAGGACTAAACCAAACTTTTTTTGGAACATCTCACACACTTAATAGTCACATAATTTTGTACCCCTGTGGTGGATCCAGAGTGGGATAATACAAAGCGCAATATGAGGATAGCGGCAAGAGTTTCAATAGGCACATGGGAGGATCCTACTAGGACACCGGATAGTAGAGTGTAACAGTTTCGGCTTTGATGTGGAGCGGTGCGACGCTGCTCCTCTCCTGCTTCCAGAATATTTTGCCGAAGTTATATGCATACCTTCATTGAATGTCTTGGCGTCCCTGTCAACAACAACACAGCCCTATTGCTGTTGTCCATCGCCATCCCCAGCTCAAAGATTTTCCATTCTCTCTTTACTAGATAGTGCTGGTGGCTTCAATTCAGAGCTCCCAGTTAACTCCAGTATTACTACCAATACTGTAAGTAACCTGTCTTGCGCTATCCTACCGCCCACCTCCAGAGCTACCCTGGAGATGATGGAGCCAATATTATGGGCCCTTGTCCCCCAACCCATTGCCATGAATCCTTCCGATAAACACCGGTTGAGCTCCAATGACCATACTTCTATATTAAAAAACGTTGTCCAGATACCCGCTTATATTTACTTCTATGCCTTATTAACCCTTCTGTATCGTGACGGTAGACTCTCCATTCTTAATTTCATTTTTGTTACTTTAATTTCTTTTACTGGATATCGTAATTAGCGGATAGTCTGGTGACTTCATTCCCGAATTTTCCGCTGTTCAGAGTTTGGTATACTAACTTCTCTTGCTTCGGAGATACAACCTCCTAAGTTTGACGATCCTTCGATTTCCCAGAGACAGGATTTTGCAGGCTGGACGATCAAGGAGTTTTGTAAACAAGTATGCGGTTACAAGCCATTGCCGTTTTTGGCATCCTCCAGACTATGTCATATGTCTTCCTGGCTGCACCACTGGTAGAACGCCAGGCAGGCCCAATGATCGCACAAAACCCCAGTGACAAACCGTCCTCCCCCACATCAACGCCGGGAAGCAATCTGGTCTCTCCCCCAGACCCAAGCTCTCCAATGGTTCGTCTACCTGTTCCAGAAGCCCCAAAAGATGGCGTGTATCCTATATCATTGATAGGCAACATGGAAGATGAGTGGAGCTATCCTGTCATGCAAGTGATGATTGGTGCAGCAAAGGTCCCCATCAGGCTGGGCGTTTCAATTCATTCCAACGAGACGTGGCTTCGCCATTCATCGACAGGCGTGTGCCCGCAGGAGAATCAGTGTCCTATACTGGAGTCAGACAAGTTGGTGCAAGAAAATGGGATAGAGAAAAACTGGGATTACACCGGTCAAAACGGCGTAATGGTTTCAGGAAATCAATATAAATTCAGCTCGTTTGAACCATCCTCCATGACTACAGTAAGATGGAAACTCGAAAACTTTACTGTCGGAGTAGCATGGATGGAGAATGGTATAGAGGGTTTAGGAAACGTGGATGGCGTACTTGGTTTAGGGCCAGGATCAACATTTCTCAAGGAACTAACACGATCCAGCCAGGATATTTATGGGCAAAGATAACGGGACTTTGGTCATTGGAGGGTATCTGCCAGCGCATGCCAGTGGGGATTTTACAGATATTTCCACGGGGGGGAATGGTGTGATCCAATTCAACCTGCAAAGTTTAACCATCAAAGGCGACAGAGCCAATCTTCTTAAAAATATCATGGCTACTATTGATCCAGGTTTGCCTGACATAATTATTCCAAAGTCGGTGCAGGAATCTCTCATTTCGAACGAAAACACTAAATGGGCAACAATTGGGGACAAGTTTCAATTTGGTACTAGTGGGCCTAATGAGGGGAGCAGGCCATCTTTTGTATTTGATTTGGGTGATGGCGTTCAAGTGGAAATGAGTGAAGAGTCTTACACATTGGCCAAAGAACCGCGTTTCGCGTAGGTGCTGACGACCAGATTATCCTGGGCCGTTCATTCCTACGTTCAACCTACCTTGTGATGGACAACACCCATAGAACTTACCATCTGGCTCAAGCAAATGTTGGGAACACTGATATTAACAACCCTACTGCAATTACCGCCTTAAATAGTGGGCAAGGGGAAGCACTTCCTCCTAAAACTAACAATGATTTTAACGATCCCAATACCAATAGTGATAAGACTTCCAGTTCCAGTGGGGCGAATAATAGTGCATCAGGGAAGCGGAACACGGGCATCATAATTGGTGGTGTTGTTGCTGGACTGGTCATTCTGGCTCTTATTTTTGGGGTGATACTGTGTCGTCATCGCCGTTCGCAGCGCCAAATCAATGAAATCGGGGGCTTTATGGGTTCGGGGAAACACTTGCCGGAAGTATCTGACTCTGAAATGCCACCCGCAGCAGTCCATAGGTCGACTTCACCTCCTAACTTCAACCAGGAGGATACACATCTTATGGAAGGGTACCCCGTGCAACGGCAGCATCCACCAGGCTCCCGGGGATCTATATTCCGCGAAGAAATGAACACGCCTGGCCCAACGCTTCTACCACCGACGGTGCAGTACCACTACGAAGATTATGATCATTTGGGTGGTTTGCATGGACCAAGCTCCAGAAGATCTCGTAGGAGGGACCAAGACCTAGTCAGAACTGAGAGTATTATAAGTACAACAGACGTGGATGTTCCTACGGTAGAACGGAGTACTCCATGTGTCCCGCGTCTACCGATGTATTGCACTAGGCCAGGAGGGTCAGCATTGTAAGGGAGTGGTAATTATGACATGAGTATCAGGGAACTTTAGATTTAAAGCACGAGTCGTTCGTTCTTTATCTAGTTACAAAAAGCCCCATTGTACCATTACCCCCTTTTTTTTTTTCATGGGATTTTTGCACTTGTATGACTTATTCGTTTCCATTGACAACTAGGAGACTGAGCCTTTGATTCACCTGTATAATTTGTTTCGGATGGCTTCTCTGCTTCATCTATAACATCACCGTAGTACATAGGAGTTATCTTGTTATTAATTAATGGTATGCTATTTGGGGAAAGGAATATCTTGTGGCCTCACAGGAGGTGTAAATATACGTCTGTATAACAGTTTCTATTCCTTTCTGTGCGGAGACTAGTATTGGTTTATATTCATGGTTTCGTACCATTATCGTCAGTTTCACACGCCTATTGATAATTGACAACCTCGTGAATTGCCTGGCGCTTTTTCAATTATGGAAAACAATACCTGGCTTACCACAAACTCAAGCTGCCTCATCAGGCAACAAGAAGTTGGTTGAATGAAACGCGAATACAGGCCATTGCCATACAGATTTGTATGAGAGTACTCAACCCAAATTTCGAAATATCTATATTGTTTTACGTCTGAATGTTCAAGATGCAGGTATTCTTAGAAGAATTACATTGCTCCATCCATGCTTGATTTTCCATGAACTCCCCAATACTTAGTGACTGTGGCGCGTCAGGCTACTATCTAGTTGGGTATACAGGTCACGTGTGTCAGTCATTTTTCCGACATGTACATATTTTCATGATCGCCATGATTGAATATACAAAATAGAATTGTGCATGCTGAGATAATCTTACCGGTACCTAACCTAACTTACTGTTACATGGCTGACATTGCAATGTATTCAGCTGTAAGCTTAACAAAAGGCCCCTTGCAATATCGTTCCTTCCAATGGGAATAAAAATAAATTCTTTGCCACAGGGAACTAGCTGAGGTTATCATCAGCATTGCATGAGCCCTTGGCCATATGGTTATGCAAACCTGAATCTCTAAAGTGAAATGTCAGGCAACCTTGTCTGGTATGTCCTCAATAAACAACCAATTTGTCTCAATGCAGTCAAGTCACAACCCTATTTGACGACTTGAGATTTTTCTCCTACCTAATCCTGTTAAATTAAATGCATACAATTTAGCCTTGTATTATATTATTGCAATAGGTCCTAATACATATTGGAGGATATTACATGCAAGTGCAAGGGTTGTTGTTGATAGAAGCATTCAGAGTGTTTTTTTTTTTGGGGGGGCGGGTGTTGAGAATTTTATGAAGCCCCGTTTTTGTAAACAGATTGAAAACTTTAACGAACAACAAACCTAATCAAAAAAAAAAAAAAAAAAAAAAAAAAAAAAAAAACCTTGTTAAATAAAGCTAGCGAGCGTCACAGGTATCGTTATCACGTGTGTTGTGCGCCATTGCCTAAAGTAACATAAGTAAATAATATATATAAAGAAACCAAACTTAAGCTCTCGTGTTGGCCCGGTTTATTTTGAATCTCAAGTGTCGTTATTACTAAAGTCCGGGATCTTGGGGGGATCTGGGATAGAACCAGGCAAAACCCTTATCCCCACAGATAAGGGATATATATACAACATTGCAATAGGAAGCATTATCTGGAAATTTAAAATAAAAAAAGGGAAGGATGCTTTAGTTGTCGTTCAACATTCATTCCTAGCCTCCAACATTGCAGGCATTACTGGCTCGCCCTGGGAACATAGACTAATAATGCATATGGATATGATGAACTCCGCTAGGCCCTGTCTTCGGTTCCGAGTTGGATATCCCCCCTCCCCTATTATTTACCGTCTTCTCTCCTTTGCTCGTTTAAACCCCCCCCTCCCCCCCTTCTTTGTTTGCCACTCCGGTGCCAGCTCCGAGTTTTCATGTTCCGTTTTTTCCGGGGATCTTCTTGGTAAGAGTTTGTGAATCTCGTTCCTTCCTGGTCCATTTTAGTGGACTTGCAATCCAGTCGAAGGTAGTATCAATTCAATTATTTTCAAGGGCTGTCCTATATTAATATAACAGGGGGACAAAGTTATATTAAAGCTATGAACTATGCAGGTGACAGTTGAGGGTAACTCTTGTTAAAACGCTGCAAATGGCGGAAAGAATGAGTTTATTACCATCTCAAATAGTAAATAGTGATTACAATGTCTCAGAAACATTGTGAGGTCTTCTCCCATACCTGAATGTGGAGGACCCGGAATAACGGGGAGGGAGCCAAAACATATAGGTGTATATGCAAGGCATGAACTGCAGGGTCTCTAGGGTGAAAAGATGAAGCTGATTTGTATGTCAGGGTTTTTTTTTATATTCGCGATGGACAACCATGAAATAGAATGTAGAAAGGCAAAAGGTAATAAACAATGCGCCAGGAATTATTTTGAAGTTATACCAACAACTTCGCGAATCAACCGAGAAAATACAACTCTCACAAATGTATGAGAAGAAAACTAGGGAAATAAAAATTGTACAAAGAATAGTCAGGATTATCTATGAAATAAAAACACAGTATAGACCGTTTGGTACTCAAATGTTTTTGTCACAAAATTTATGACATCAAAGCGAAGATGAGAACAGAAACCCACAAACTCAAAAAAGAAACCCTGTAACATAGTAGCAATCAAGGATGACATGAACAAGAAACTATTCAACCCAACCAAAGAAAAACAAGAACCTGGTATATCCTGTATTATTTTCCCCCCATATTTGTATAGCGCCATACAATCATCTATTTAGACCATCCCAGCAACTTCCTTCCTCTTCCCCTTCGATCGAAACGTCATGCTCCTAAACCTGTTCATGCCACTACTCTCCTCTTTGTCTTTCTCTCTGGATCCTACCCTCCTTTCTGGGGCGGGCCCCATACTCAGTGGCGCAGAGTCCCTCAAGAATGCAGCCAGCTCATCCATCCCGCTTGACTGTGTGATCCTGGCGCCCCTTGCCTCTCCTACTGGTTTTGGCTGAGACTTTGGTGGTCGCTGACTAGTCCCATTCACACCCGCCAAACTATGTATTGGATTGAGATCCACTGGCCTGCTAAAACTTTCTGCGGTCTGAAGCATTGGCTTAGCCCCAATTCCTTCTCGAGTTGGTTGTGCCGGAGTTACAGTGGGAGGCCTACTACCATCGAATGCATCCGATCGCTGAATCGGTTGTAAAGGCCTATGAGTCTGTGGCTTCTCGAATGCTGGTAATGAGATAGAGCTCTTGCGGCTCGGGCCTCGACTAAGTCGAGCCATGAGGTTCACTGCCGAGCTCTTTTTTGGGACTTTCTTGTTTATATTGACTTCTTCCAATTTAGGATAGTTCGATGGTGGCGGGGTGGCATTGCGGAGGAAGTCTGCTAGAGACTCTTCTTTCCTTGCGGGTTTCGAAGGTGCGGTGATGACGAGGTCTATGTCGCTCTCTATATCAGAGTCATCGTCATCTATGGCATATGCATCCCCCACACGTCTCTGTGTGCGAACTGGTCCATCACGCATTGGAGCTCGCTTTGGGATATATAGTTTTGCAGACACTAGATCCTCATTTCTCTTCACAGCGCTGTTTAGAAGGCCTGTGGAGGAAGTCATAGATGACCGATATGAATCAGTGGCTGTGGAGCCAGATTCCGTGGTCGGCTCACGTATCGGCTTCTGTGTGGCTCCACTCGCCATGTCAAACTGTGCGGAGTCCATTGTTGTCCTGAATGGTGCAACACTGCGAGATATCCGATGGTGCACAACGTCCCCTCTTTCAATTGGTGGAAGAGTATTTCGGAAGAAGTCAGCAAGAGCGGAAGTGCTATCCCCAGTGGACCCTCTAGCTTCTCGAGCGATAAAGCGTCTCTTGTTATTTGACTGTATCGTAGATAGTCCAGTATCTATTCTTTGTAAGGTCATAACAGAAGGCACTGTAAGAGTAGGAGAGGCAGGTTGGATGCCGGAACTCGGTGAGGATTCTGTAGAGGATCCAGACCCGGCTATCTTCGACGCCTTCGAAGGATTGCTCATTATTGAATATGAAGCTGTTGCTCTAAGGGAACCGACTGTGCCTTCTGGAGGCCCAGTACTGCGCAGGAATAACGCAAGGTCCCTTGACGTTGTTACCTCTTCCACCCGAGCATCTCTTGCAAGATTAGCAGGTACTTTCGCAGCCACGGATTTCGCTCTAGATGCGGGCCGAGGAGTTTCACCCCCCTGAACATACTCCAAGTCTCCGGCTTTATAAGAAGGGGATGGCTCCGGCAACTTGACTATAGTTAGCTTATTTCCCCATTGATGAGAGTCTCGATACATACCTCAATGCCCCTGATCTCATCTGGTGTGAGTGTGCATACGATAGTGCCACCACTTTGAATGAGCTCTTCAAAGCTTCTTTCCTTCTCATCCCTCGTCTTACTTCGATGTAACAGCCTCTCGCTCCTCAAGCTACTAGCATCATCTACATCAGATCTTTTACCACTATTGCCGGGCCAAGTCATGAAAGACCTGAGGCCATGAGAAATCTGCGAGGCAATAGAGCTGGAACTGTGGATAGGACGTGGTATAATCCTGCTCATGCTAGATGATGGACGTAAATCATCAGCCCCCCCCGAAGATGTCCGCACGCGAACCCTACCAGAATGGTCCGAAAACGTTGATGGAGTGCTCGGGGAATTCTGAATAGATGATGAGTAGGAATTTTTTCGACCCTCAGTGCAATTCGGTCTTGTTGAAATACTAGATGACGGATTCTTAGAGTGCGATGATGGAGGCCGAGGTGATGAAGGAGCAGAAGAGAGTCCATCGGATGGAATTTTCCTGAAGATTTTTGATTTGCCCACAGGGGTAGGCGATGTTTCATCGCCAGATGATCCCATTGCAGTGTCGATTGCCTCTCGAAAATCTGAGATGGGAGGCTCCCCATTTAGCTTTTGGAACTCAGAAACCGGGGTAAGAGGCCCATTTAAGGTCTTAACACTGCCACCTCCGTTGGACTCCGTAAGGCTGCTTTTACCTGTTTTCCCCTTTACTCTCCTCTTAAATCGCCCCGCGCTTGGGGTAAGTGTGATGCACTGAATCTCTTTTGGAGATACCGCTTTCACGTAGTTTGAAGCTCGTACAAAACGAACCACCTCCTCGATCTCCGCTGGGGCATCACTTTCAAAGTCTGTGTCGTCCTCAATGGAGGTATTTACCGTAAGACTACGCTCCAATGCTCCAGTGATATTGGTTTCTGGTCGAGAATGTAAATCCTCATTAGCAGCCAATTGCTTCCGTAGTTCTGCTTGTTCCAATGTGATCAATTTGATTCTATCCATGAGTTTATCTATCTTGGATTGGGCATCTTGCGGTTGATGAACATCCAGCGATAAATCAGTACTACTGCCCACAAGGACGTGTTCAGGTACGATCAGTTCAGCGATTTCAACGATTTCAAGGGGTGTGTCGAGTGGTGGCAGTGAGCGAGGCCTTTGGATAAGCATTGGGTCTACAGGCAAGTCGAATTGTGATACTGTCCAAGGGAACAATATCATGCTACGAGGCCTACGACCGTCGTCATATTCTGCAAGCTAGAATTTCGGTCAGCTAAACGAACACCATTTGATTTATGACGCAGTTTGAAAGCAAAAAACGCAAGTGGAAGACAATCGATACATACCCCCCATGACTCGATGTCAGTGGTATCATCATCAAATTCTGTGACCTCTGACCTCGCGGGCCCATCCAGGTTAGACTCAGTTTCCCATAGTGGAGTGCGTGGATTATTTGTGTCAATATCTTCCTCCATCTTCCCTTCACCTAGTTTATCTTCCATGAGATCCGGTAGACTCTTCCCTAACGAAGCAGTGGCTTCACCGCCCAAGCCAGGGCTAGCTCTTAAATGCTCAGGGTAAGCTGGCATTGGCAAAGGGAGGGCTATCGCTCCGGCGGCGTCTGTCCACTCAATTCCACTTAAACTTCTTGAGGTGCTTGGGCGGCTAGACCAATGATAACTCGTATTATCAGAAGGTGAACATATGGATAAACCAGTCCCTCGTAAATGTTTTCGCCATTGTCTCCAGATTCGCCCAAGCGAAGGGTTAAGAGCCACCTTTTCTGTATCCAATTCTTCTACCATGGGGCATTCTGGGACCGGTGATCTCCCAAATTTTTCTTCCACTGCGCTCGATGCAGCACGTAATGCAGAGTACCGAGCGATGGTTGCATTGCCGGCAATAAGTAGTGTTTGTTCACCAATGAATTCCAGAATTGCAGTGAGCCATATTGCTACCGCAGGTGATACAACGCCATGGACGCCGCTATTCAGATTGTACTGTTGGCTGCCAACCGCGCCTTCCAAATTGTAATCTGGAGCGTAAATTGCCTCGTCGTCCTCCTCTAAATCCCCCAACGAGGAGTATACCATGCATCTCACCCGCGTCCTTCTCCAGGCCCGTTCGAGATCCCAATCGCCAGACTCACTCTTATATTGCCCGTTCCCGTCAGCCTCGTCCCCTTCAGTTCCACCAAGATATGAGTGCAATTCCTCGTCGGCTCCTAGTATTGTATCTCTTGCTACCTTCTTATTCAAGACTGCGGTAACTGCTGTTCTGAGGATAGGAAGTGATGTTGATTTTGCAGTTGCTAGAAATGAGTATAACAGGTAGTCAAGGAATTGATTAAGAAGGCGTAGTGCGGGTCCAGTCACGGGAATTGTGGGTGTACCAGCACTGATAACAGTCTCATTATCGAAAAAGCCACCATGATTGTTTGTGACAATCTGGGTTGCCGCTGCTGGGGCTATAAATGCTGGGTCCGGAGATGCCTCCAGCAGAGAACTAAGAATACCAGCAGAATATGCGGATCCACTGGTGCTCTGGCCGTAGTCGAAGGAGCTGGTGGAGCTGCGGCTTCGAATGTTTCGAGTAGAGCTTAGGTCCAGAACATGTGGTCTCGATTCCCGGTTCATGGTGCAGCAACCCTCTCGTATGGCCGAAGATCGATCTCTCGTTGTTGTTGCTCGCTCCCGTAACCAACCCTTCCGTTAGTTGAGATTCCTCTAGACTCGGTGGAGCACAGTATCTGGTGAGCGTTGTTCCGAGAACTTCCAATTCCTGTGGACTTGTTCCAGAACACCGTTCAAGCACATCAAGCCTTGGGCTATATTAATTAAATTGCACTCTGCGGCAGTGGCTTCAAATAGAGAATGATGACCTTCTCTCCTCTCAGCGCCCACGCACGACGATAATTAACGAGTGAGGGATGCGCACAACTGCAAGCTCCTAACGAAAAGTGCTCCGATGGAGAATCGGACAACTGCAGAGATGGGACAGAGGCCAGCAAACTCTATCAAATGTAGCTGCCGGGGCTCATTGGGTTTTAAGGGAAAGGTAATTGTTTGTCGGCCTGGGACCTGCAGCCACGGGGGGTTCTCGCAGAAGGATAAGGATATGAACGGCAAGTACCCCCTGGCCCACCTCTTGCCTTGCGAAAATGCCATTTAATGAGACGGCAAGCACTTCAGGGCAAATTCTTACAAAACAGTCCAAGCACGGCGAGCATACTTAAACCGCTGTGGGGTGTTTGGCGTTCGAAGATTCCAAAGGCGGGAAAGGTAGCTACAAGGCCTGTCAAGCGAGCTCTCTAGTCTGGTTGCGAGCTCTCCACAATTCGGATGTCTTAAAATAAGTTGGCTACTTTACGGTTAGGCAAATGAGATGGCAGGCGATTGGTGTCCGGTGATCAAGAATTCGGGGGGTTACATGATCCCTCACAACACGCAATTACAAAGGAACTACCTCTGCACAAGGAATACAATGCTTTGGTCACGTCCATCGCAGACAACGCCACCTCTACATAATGCCACAGCTCCAGGGTAAACAAAAAGTAGGTGGCGGTGGGGTGATGCAACCGGCATATACAGTGCTCAGTATCATGCTTAGGTGTGCCGCATTCTGCAATGCAAGTAAGCTTGCTTGTGCAGGGTGCATTGATGTAGGGTCTCTTCACACGCTTACTAGACGACAGCTGATAATCTTGATGAAACCGACAAGAGAGGAAGAACGAAATAATGATGGAGACTGGTCACCACAATCCTTTCACCTGAGGCTGATGTTCCGGCTGTTGGTCGGCATATTTCCACAGCGAGTTCGCAAGACATGCTACATGTATATAACTAGCTAAGGATCGCCAAAAGCAAGCACTTGCGCGGCCCTGGTTGGCTAGCACAAATGTTTACAACAGCTAGACATGTCTCTTCACGGTCAATTTCTACAGTTACAGTATAACAAAATGGATCACAAGTGTTATTTGATCTGAGTTTGACCTGTTGCCCATTGGAACTACATACCTCTACGCATCGCGAACTACGACACATGAGCACGTGGGTGAAGCTTCTGCCCCTTACGAATGCCCTACATATCGGATCATCCTAGTTCATTTTGACTGCCTTTGGGCAAGTTATTTGACAAGGTTATGTGTAGCACAGTTCGTAGTCTCCAGAAGTTCGAGGCCGGGCGAAAAGGACATGTCCTTACCCTTAAAGAACCTTGCTTCCGAAAAATCCGCAACCAGATTAAATTGCCTATAGAGTACTTCTTGCAGAAGTTTATTCTGTCCACGTATACCCACCCACCGGTTATTGATTGATTCCTAAAGTGACCTGTGCTGGGCTCCAATGAATCTCCTCCGCGCCCACCAGCTATCAAGGTCACACCGTTGAATTGGAAGGTCAAATGGAAGACCCTGGATCGAGACTATTGACCCTGGTTCAGGGGACATGAGCACTCGTAATCTTTCCCATTGGTTGCAGCTACCTTTACGTCCACCAGAGAGTAAAATTGCATGACAACATGGCTCAAGCTCCTGAGCAGACCCACGTAGTGAAACCAAATCATCTGCCCGGCTAAACATACATAACACAG